>OX335663.1:9013986-9636384 GCA_946894095.1 Incurvaria masculella | reverse complement strand
TGAGCCTGCACAATTTTAAAATTGACTACATAGTTTGCGAAAATAATGTAAAAAAAATTACGTTCCACTACTGAAAACATTCGAGCAAGATAGGTGGATGGGGCTTTATAAGTTAAACTGTCAGTTGGGACACTTGCCTCGTCAGACTCCTTCCCTTCAACTAAATTTGAGTGCGCAGTGCACCTAACTAATGCAATATTGTGGAATGAATAATGAAATTCGATATAATTTTAGTCTTTAGTGTATTACATAAAGACACAAATGTATTTTAGTCATTATTAATCAGCGTGTTTAAATTTTGACAGGTGACTCTGAAAACGACTGTAGTCTTTTGATAATTTTTGAACGCACCGAATTGATTCAACACCTTGATGCGCGGTATCTGAATCTTTAATATTTCAGTCTCCACGCTTAATCGTAAGTATCTGTACAATATGTGCACCGCCGACATCTCAGCTTTCGCGGATTTAAAAATACTTAACGTTGATATATTATTTTAATTGGTACATACATGTTTATTTATTATTTAGGCTAATATATGCTACGAAAAATACAATAATTATGTGGTGCTGAAAATTGCACATAAAAAACTGCAGGCTCTCTTCCTTAATACTTAACACTTAACCTTAAGACACTTTCGTTATAGATTCTTCAGAAAATTGTTTTTTTACCATTCATTTCATTTGAAAGCGAAAGACATTTATGGTATCTGCCTGCAGCTCTTATGAAACAATAATGAAAACCACTGAGCTGAGAAAAAAAATATATGTGTGAAAAACTTTTGAGAAGCTTAACATTTCAGACTATACCCCCTCACCATAGACAAATAATAGTAGGGATAGACTGATGTAGTCCCACATATATCATTTTGCGCCTGGCTGGGGGCACCACTGTCGTCTTATCGTTACCACAGGAAATGAAATCCCCCATTTGTGTGCGAAGATTTTACAACCTTCCTCTAAAATAAACTAAGCCTAGAAGGAATTAATAGTGGGTAGCCCGATATTTTGCAATGGCAACACAGGCTTACAAGGGCGTAGCCGCGCTCAGTGACGTTTTGGAATGGGGTTATTGCTCATCTCTTTCCTTTTTCGTCCTCGAAGAACTTTCTCACATTCAAAACTATCTATTGAAATCCACTTTTGTACATTTTAGGCATATACTTTACGTGTTTGAAATACCGAAAAGGTTCCTACAAACGTCCTACAAAGCTACGTCCTCCGTTCCTACAAAGCATAAGTCAAAGTCAAATCAAACTCGGACTTGTTAATGTTAGTTCGCTTAAGGTGGCCCAACCCGCTCAACTCCCCATATTTTATCCCAAATTTTGCTCAAAAGAGCTTTATTTGATTGAACTAGATGTCTGATGACCATTGGCATTGTAAAATTGTGTTTGGTTTCTAAGTTATAAGGTCCGAAATTTTTCGCGCGTTTAAATTTTCGCAATAACTTTGGTGGTTTATTACGCAATGATTAAGTAAGAAAATCTTAAAAAGATTAGTCATCAGACATAGCTTATTTAATCAAGATTTATAATCTATTTGGTTTTTGTTAGATTTTTGACTACAGCGGTCGTGGTTTACTTTTAGCTATAAGTCGTTATGAATCAAAATTTAACCTAGGAACTCTGATGTGTCACCAAATCCCTTCGGGAATGCAATGTTTTGGTTTAGTATTGTGACATGACCATGACAGTAGTATTTTATATCTTCTTTAATTGTGTATCCCTATTGAACCCTGATGTTACCGATGCCTACCCCGATACACCCTGTATAGTACGAACCACCAAATTGTGTGGAGTTATCAAATTATAAAATATTAGGCAGGTCCTGGCATGGCACATAGTTCCAAAGCGATGTCTTGGGCTAATATAATGTCAAAAGGTTTGTTAAAGCTATCTATATTCAGCTAAATACATAAATCATTTTTATTTAGTTAGCTATACCAACGATTTTTATGCCACTGTATTTCGCAAGCAGCTTCCAAAAATATACGAATGAAAATACACCCAGTAAGCTTTAAGACAATGTTCGGCATAGAAACAAGCCAAGAAACACCGAACGAAGGAAATACATTCACCCTTTGATCAATCTCCTTGTACACTTCACCTGCGTGCGAATGTTTGGATTGTTCTCGAGAATTCGGGCGTGTGCTTAATATCCGGGCAGAGCCCGCACCGGCATGAACTCACACAAACATGTGAGAGGAAATAATACAGTAATGGAATTTATACACTGACAAAAAAATCAGCGAATCTTACGGTAATTGCGATAATAACAACCGTCTTGCAACGTTAAAAGTGCTAACTAAGTAAATTGGTTACTCTGAACGAAAACAGTTAGGGGCTTATTCTTCTGCTGATTAGCCTAATCGTCACATATTAGGAGCCTTTCTAAGCAGTGCAAGATAATCAGCATGTTAGTAATAAAGGCCAAATCAGCACTTGGTGAAAACCAGGCTCATCCTTAATCATTCAATGTTAATGTATCTTTTGATTGTTTTTTCAACTGTTTGAAATAACTGTTTTCTCTTACTGTTTCCCTAACTGTGTGAAATAACTGTTTTCTCTTACTGTTTCCCTAACTGTGTGAAAATTGTTTCTATTTTTAGTATTTTTTCCATTCTCACTTACGTCTTATATTCAGTGAAAGGTTAACTGTCTTATCTGTTAAAATAACAGTTGCACGTAAATTATCTGATCTCTCACGTGGTTATTTTCACCTAGCGGTACTGTTCAATCGGTAAAAATAACTTTTTAGTACTAACTGTTTTGGCTCAATTATACATAGATACTTACCCTAATACTTTAATAGTAAAGAGAAATATTTAACCATAAATGAATGAATTTTAATTAGGCGAAAACAGGACATAGTTGCACATCATTTTTAGGGTTCCGTACCCAAAGGGTGCCAACGGAACCCTATTACTAAGCCTCCGCTGTCCGTCCGTCCGTCTGTTCCATACAAAAAAACCTGATTGTTTCGTGTTAAATCTTGTACGATGGTACGGAACCCTTAATGTGCTAGTCAGACTCGCACTTGGCCGGTTTTTTCAGTGCACGTGTCAAGCTATACGTTGAAAGTGGCTTTCGAAGTGCAACTTATTTGCTGTTGGATCTAAACGTGGGCAAACCGGCTGTAGAGGTGAGTACCTCGGCAGCGTTCCCCACGAATACACGAGGGGTGAAAGGGATGGCGAGTAGGAAGCGCGGGGAAAGAGGGTGGGTACATGCGCAGCGTACTATAATGTTAGTTATAACGTTCGCATGGGGTGACGGCAGGGGAGAGGTAGAAGCAGTGGTGCCAAAAAACCAGGGCGTCTGAAAATGTTACATGTTTTTTTTTTCTTGTGGCCTCGGCCTTGAAATCGTGACAATCCGCCAGTTTCTAGTTTCTGCTTGATCTTCTGTTGTTTTTTTTTTCTTCTCATTTACATATATTCCTCACATCTTATCATCTTTAATGGGAGATGTTTATATTATGTAACTGTAATCTGGGGCTGGGCCCTGTCTATGCTAGCACATACTATGGTAAAAGGAAAGGAACATTGTTCCTACATGGTTCCCCACACCTCTCGAAATAATTAGGTGTATAGAAGTAAGTTATTAGGTTTTTTTTTGTTATTATTGTAAGAAACTGATTTTGATCTTTCAAAACCAAACGTTATGTAAATATAATTTAGAATTAGCAACAAGCATCGGTAATTTACCACGTTATTAAATAGCCAAAAAATTATGGGATGAATTAAGCTGTACGTTGATACAACCCGCCTGAAAATCGGTCAAGGGGATCTTAAGGTGGCCCGTAAGTATCAGAAAATTTCGCCTCCCATACAAACGTAGTATACTAATCATTTGAAAATCACTGTTTCAATTTACTTCATATTTGGTACTCAGTGGCCCAGTGGCGCGAGACTTCGGCGATCGCTCTCCGAAGTTAAGCAACGCTGAGTCCGGTCTGGTCTTGGATGGGTGACCATTAGACCGTTGAGAGAGGCTGGCCGTGGTTCGGATTCCACGTTAAGCTGTAGGTCCCCTTCCTTACTTACTAGGTGGTAGGGTTTATCCCGCCCGGGTTGGTACCATCGCATTGGATGAACGATGGTCGAAGCGGCAATGAAAATTGTCCGTGTTTTCCATCCAGTTCAATGTAGCCGTGCAATATAAGGAAGGTCCTGGCATGGCACCTAGTTCCCATGTGGTGTGTTGGGCTAATACCATGACAGAACTTGTGGTATTAGCCATCCATGTCCAGTCACATAAAAAAAAAAAATATCAGGCAATGAATATCTGTGTGTGCATGTCTTTGTTTTTTCGGTTTATGTATCCTGAGTCAAACCACAGAGAAAACTAAATTCGTATGAAGGTATTCTTTTTGCTTTTATTTGATTCGGTTTAGATTTTTCAAAAAAACATAAGCGTGCAAACACAGATATTTAATGCTTGAAGTTAGATATCAAAAAACAATTCAATTGGAACAGAGGTTTTCAAATAATTAGTAAACTAACCCTGCTACTAATAATCCCAGATCATCGTCTGAATAGTTATACAATGTTTTGTCGCCTTCTATCGAATTAGAAACTGCCTGTCAATGCAAAGGACAAAACATCGTACAAATATTCAGCTGATGATCTAGGTTTATTAGTAACAGGGTACGTTTGTTATTAGATTTACACCGTCGCTGTACATAATGTTTTGAAAACTTACGGTTTTCCGGTGTGCAATGCCGTGCTTGGCCGACATGTTTCGCCTCCCACGACGGAAGCATCGTCAGGGCCACTTCGTTGCCCCGGAGTTACGTCTGACCGCCCGGCTCGTCAAACGGTAACTGGTACTTGCTCAACATAGACCGAAGGGCACACACGTCACAGTGGCGCCAGCTGACACTATGACGTGTTAGCTATGTGTGCACGGAGCCCTACATGTCTATGGTGCAGCAAATTGACAACCTACCCGCATTCACGAGGCAGCCCGAACCTACCCTCACCTACAATCTCAGCAGCCGACGCCCGCCAGTTACCGTTTGACGAGCCGGGCTGTCAGACGTAACTCCGGGGCAACGAAGTGGCCCTGACGATGCTTCCGTCGTGGGAGGCGAAACATGTCGGCCAAGCACGGCATTGCACACCGGAAAACCGTAATGTTTCAAAACACAGGGTACGTTTGTATGGGGAGCATAGCTTACGGGCCGTTCTTAAGGTGGCCCATCCCGCTCACCTCCCCATACAAAAGGGGAAAGAAGATCACGCCCATATTTCTTTATTTATTTATTTATTTTATTTATTTATTTATTAGGAGAAATCACAGAGACAGGTCAATACAACAATTGCAAAAAAAACACACACAAAAAAAAAAAAACACTAAACTTGCCTCCACTACGAATTCTCACTGAAACACATTGGAATATTAACAAAGTATAGGCGTTAAACACAAAACGTAAATAATAAGCCATAGAAAAGAAAAGAAAGTAAGGTTACAAAAAAGGACAAAATATATAACACAGAAAACAACCAGCATTTTCAATTCAAATGAATAATAGCTACTTACAATATTTTCATGATAACACTAACAATCTAACAAATTGCGAATCGTTTTTTTAAATTGAAAACGGGATAGAAGGTACATATCAACATCAGAAAGTTTCTTATTATAGGTATCGCACATTCTACGAATCGGTGCTCGGACACCTGCTTTCGATGTAGTATTTTTTATGTGGAATAGAGAAGTGTGGCGTGTTGTCCTACTAGGTATGTGAAAATCGACTAGTTTAAGAAGGTCAGGGCAATTGTAAACACTGGTACATATATTACGCAATACAGTCGCATCGATTAACGTCCTTCGATTGATCAGAGAAGGTACTTTATACATGGTTAAAAGATTACAGTAAGAGTCGTTGCAACAATGAAAACGGTAATGGACGGCACGGAGAAATTTCTTTTGGATTAATTCTATTTTATCCGTGTAAATAGCGTAATAGGGGTTCCAGACTACTGACACGTATTCAAGCTGAGAACGTACCAACGCTTGGAAAAGTATCATGTATGTATGTAGGTTTTTGAATTTTTTCGTAGATCGTAAAACGAAACCAAGCATCTGATAAGCTTTTTTTGTTATATGGTCAACGTGCAAGTTGAAATGAAGTTTTTCGTCAAAAATAATCCCTAGGTCACGAATATTCTTAACCTTCTCCAAAATGTGGCCACCAATGCTGTAATCAAAGGAATGTTGACAGCGATTTTTAGTAATGGAAATATGTTTACATTTCTCATAGCTTAAGAGCATTTTATTTTGACTACAATATGAAGTAAACCGGTCAAGGTCTTCTTGCACAAGTACACAATCACTCTGGGATCGTATGATTTTGTAAATTTTCAGGTCATCAGCAAAAAGGAGAATTTGACAATGCTTAAAGCACTTAAGGATATCATTAATAAATATTATAAATAATAATGGCCCCAATATGGACCCCTGTGGTACACCTGAAGTGATTGTTACATCTTTAGAAGCGTAACCATTTACGACCACAGATTGGATACGATTTTTAAGGTAAGATGCAAACCATCTGAGTAAGTTTCCTTTGATGCCGTTAAAGGACAATTTTTTGAGAAGTAAGATGTGGTCTACTTTATCGAATGCTTTCCGAAAATCAGTATAGATTGCATCAATTTGCAATCTTTTGTCCATATTATCAAATAAATAATTGGAGGATAGTAATAAATTCGTTACTGTAGATTTATTTTTCACAAAACCGTGTTGTTCCTGTATAAGGTTATTCTCGATAGCTGGGTACACCTTATCATGCACTAGTTTCTCGAAAGTCTTAGGAATGCAAGAGAGAATTGAGATGGGCCGATAGTTTTCTACTTTATTTTTAGAACCGCTCTTATGTATCGGTGTTATGTATGCATGTTTCCAGCGTTCAGGAAACAAACCTTCAAAGATGCAAATGTTAAAAATTATCGACAAAGGCTTAGAAAGTACTCGGCACGTGTTTTTTAGAAAAATTGGTGATATTTTATCAGGACCGGGACCTTTATTTACATCCAAGTTTTTTAATACCAAGTAAACTGATTCTTCGTCAAAACTGAAGTCTGTGATGTGAGGAGAAGCAGGGTCATTAAGTGCTTCGAATGAGTAAGTATCATCAGCATTATTTCCTGTGGATGTTTCGAAGGCTGATTCAAAATTAGACGAAAACATATTGCAGATCTCACTGGGAGAATCGGAAGATTGGTCCTTATAGGTCATAGTAGATGGATATCCTGAATTGTTTTTTCTTAACGATGCCAAATACTTCCAAAAATGTTTTATATTATCGCATGTAGCGTTTTCAACTTTTTCAGTATAGTTATTGTCACATTGTATTAGTAACTTTTTAACTCTTCTCCTGAGAAATGAGAATTGCCTGTAGTTCGCAATACCACCATACGTTTTCCACTTAGACCAGGCCTTATCTTTGTTGCGGAAGGCTCTAATTAAAGCGGGAGTGAACCATATCGGAAAATGTTTTGATCTATGTTTGGCAAGAGGTATTTTGGAGTCAATAATTTTGTAAATGATATCGTAAAATTTGGACACGGCTGTTTCAGCATCGAGATATTTTAGTTCAAATTCCCATTTGACTGCGTTAATTTCAACACAAACTTCGTCATAATTAGCTTTATTAAAATTATATTTTGGTAAATCTGCCTTTTCCATCATTTCTTTGTATGAAACTTGCAGAGAGAATTCGAGTGCTGGGTGGTGCCTGTCTAACTTTACCAGCGTAGAATCGGGGATGAGTATTTCGGTGTCCAGGCTGCAAAGTATCAAGTCTAAGAGCCTGTCGTTAGTATTTCTCTCACCGTTGTACTGATGAAGGTCCAAGAATGACATTGAATTAATGAGAAGTTTTGAAATATCGGTACTTGTGTTATTAGGAGTGAGCCACAGTGAATCACTCGCACGGGTCCAAGTTATGTCGTTGATGTTAAAATCACCTGCAACACAAAATTTGGTATCCGGTAATTTGATGGCTATATCTTGTATATTGGTTAGGTGAATCTCATATACCCATAATGGGGAGCTGGGTGGTATGTAGATCGCGCAAAAAGCCAGAAGTGTATTATCCAATGACACATTTACAATAACTTCTTCATGATTACGCACCTCCCAGTCAGTGCGGCGAGACGAAGCTATAGTTTTGAAGATGGCTATAAGTACACCACCGCCACGTTTTTTGTCGGTACGATAACTCAAGTCACGATCGCGCCGATATACCGTGTATCGATCGTCGATAAATTCTGAGTCGCTAATACTTGGTACGAGCCACGTTTCTGTTAGTATTATTACATCATAGTTGGAACTTAGTATATTTATTCGCATTTCGTTGAGCTTACCTCTTAATCCATTACAGTTTTGATAATAAACGGTTAGTTTTTTCCTATGCTCCATTGGGAAGTAGATAGGTATACATATTCCCGAGTAATGATTCTCGATGGATTAAACTAAGAATGAACATTAATCTCTTAAGGTAGTAATGACTATGAAGTACATGCGTGTAAAAGTAACAGCTGTTTCTAAGATGAATTATAAATGAAATAAAATTTAAAAAAAAATTAAAAAATATCAAAAGTAAAATATGTTTATGCATCAAGTAGACTATGGCGACTAATGTGTAAATAAATAGGTTAAGTAACATTTTAATAATATGTAAACAGTATACTAGATTATTATGTAGTTTTAGCGAATTAGTAATATTTACTATACAGTAGCAAAGAAGGTACACATACAAAAAGGTGTGAATAAGTAATGCCAATTTTGAGCTTAGTTGCAGATGTGAAAAGATAAACATGAATCCAGCCCGTCACAGTTTGAGCAGATCTTCTTCGCAACGAACAGCAATCACACGCCCCTGGTCGTCCTTACGCACCAGGATGCTAGCATTTTTCACCCAAACATATTTGTAATTAGTGCGGGCCGTTTCACGTGTCTTGGCGTAAAGGATTTTGTTGCGAAGCGTGAGATGTTCGTTCATGTAAATCTTATTATGTGGCACGCCGAGCCCGAGCTGCTCAGTAGTAAGGCCGCGGCGCGCGCGCGCCGCTGCTATGACGTCGTCGCGCAGGCGCCGAGTCGCCAGCTGCACTATGATATTGCGCGGGCGGCCGGGCGGCGAGGCACGGCCGGGCGCGACGCGGTGAACCGCCACCACGCAGCTAGCGGGGAGAGGCACGTTGATGAGGGATCCAATATGTTCTACCAACGACAGTAAATTCTCTCCCTTTTTCTCAGGAACATTGTGGATGTCTACATTGCACATGCGGCTCCGCTGCTCTGTGTCGTCCTGCTGTCGCCGCAGGACCTCCACCTCCTTCCGTAGGCTCGCGTTCTCTGCAGATACCGCGCTGCACCGCTCCTCCACCTCGGCCAGTCGCGCGTCCCATGACGCGATAGTCCCGGTGATAGCATCCAGCTTCTCCTGCAAAACGCCGGTGCTTATCCGGGTCTCCTCCCGCAGCGCTTCGAACTTGGACTCGATAAACGATATGAGGGCGTCAGTATCAATGTTAACCATGGACATCGGGGAGCCCGGCGTGGAGCCGGGTGTCAACTCGGAGCCGAGACCTTCTTAGGAGCAATCTTCTTACAGTCCTGGCACTTCCATTTAAGTAAATTCATTGGCAGAATTTTTGAGAATTCCGACACGGAGAGCCCAGCGCAAGAAAAATGTCGTGTGTGATGGCAAGCGACGCATTTAATTTTATCTTTTTCATTCGTTAACGTGCGACAGTTGAAACATTCCATCGTTTCAAACGTTCTTGGTTTCAGAGTTGCAAACTATATGAGAAAAGCAGCGCCACCTATTGGCAACTATCTCAGTACGCACCTTCGCTGAGCGCAGCCACTATTTAAATCACAGCACAGACTGTACAAGACTATCTTTAGCGGGTAGATAGCTAGTAGTTTTTGTCACTGCGATGTATTTTTCAGTTTATTGAGCAGAATACTGCAGGAATATAGTGGATAACACTCACCGGTGTTCGTGAACAGTTAAACAAGAAAATTGAATGCTCTAATGGTATGTAACTATCACTTTTTATTTTGTTATAACTTATTTGGTGGGAACGCTTGAACAAACACTACCGTACGTTCAAGCGCCACAGAGTGAATCTTCTTGTCAGAGATCCAAAATTTTGCTCAAAATAGCTTTATTTGATCGAACTCGATGTCTGATGACCATTAGCATTGTAAAAGTGTGTTTGGTTTCTAAGTTATATGGTCCGAAAGTTCGAATTTTTCGCGCGTTTTATACAATCACTTTGGAGGTGGATTACGCTATGATAAAGTATAAAACATCTTAAAAATATTAGTCATCAGACATAGCTTATTTAATCAAGATTTATAATCTATTTGGTTTTTGTTATATTTTGGAATACAGCGGTCGTGGTTTACTTTTAGCTATAAGTCGTTTTGTAATAAAAATTTTCGTAAATCTTACCAAATCATTCACTAATTTATGCACGTTGTCTTTTTTGTGGACATTTAACATCTTCCTCATCACGGAGCCTGTCTTTTTCTTTGAAACATAGAAGGTCCCAGAGCGCGACAGCACGGTTTTGTACCGTGCCCGCGAATGAGTTAGTCCCGCCGGGTTGGGCCACCTTAAGTTACTAGCGAAGACGCTGCCAGTCGTCGAGTTAGGCCGAAATAAATTACGTGAATGTAGTAATAACATGTTTAAGATTCGTAAGAATACATTGTTTTCGATGCAGGTCTATTTTAAGCGGTTTATCGAAAAATCCCAACACGCTGTGAGCATCTTCGAGATAAATCACTTGTCAATTGTATAATAGATTAGGAGATCGCGATAAAAATGGTGACGATAGCGAAAATAGTTGAAACTGGGTTCATAGGATGTAGATGAAACCTCCGAAGCTAAATGTCAGTGTTATTGTGACTAAATGGATTATCTATTGTTATAAACTAAATGGTTACAAAAAACGAAGCATGAAGTATCACTACAAACTTAATAAGTCATACCAAAACTGAACGAATCTTTGGTTGCATTTCTTAGTTACAGGCGATTTAGGGTACAGATATAGCGTTAGGTATATTTAAATATTTAATGAAGAAACCGGCTGGCTATTGATCAATCTGTCCAGTACATTAATCAGTACATTAATCAGTAGATGCATACCAACACCTATTTTGCATAGACAATCTATCTAAAGCAACCACTTGGTGCAGGCAGACCGACATATTTAGCATCAAGGGCGTCGCCAACCGATGGCGCAGGGGGGGGGGGGGCAAGTTGACTTTACCTACTACAATTCATACTATTCTCATTCTCATTGGTGAATTCATTCGAGTTTCGACGTACGGGAACTTTTTTAGAATCTCTAGGGGAGGGGGGGGGGCAGCTGCCCCTCCCTGCCCCCCCTTGGCGACGCCCTTGTTTAGCATCAGAGGGTTGGTCTCTAACCTGTGAACCCAGATTCAGCCATTTACCTTATCGTGACCAAACATTACGTGAACTCGCGGAATATAAGCGAGGTTAATCTGGTTCGCTCCGTGATGCATACACGATGTTTAGACAGCCCGCGCTAAGTTTTCAACGCGATTATTTTTATCTGGTCCGCTCTTCGCTTCCCGTTTCTTCCGCACTTCGCGAAAACAAGAAGGGCCTTCGGGCGATGTTCTCTTGTCGTTTCCGCCATGTTCTTAATTGTTCTTGAACTCGCTTATGGGCCTGTGTATGTATTTTCTATTTCTTAATTAGCACATTCGTTGGGGGTCGCATTACTTTTAATGGATATTAATGTAAGGCACTCGTACTTTCGGAATATTTGAAATTAGAACTCAATGCTACAGTCTCGAATGAATGTTCTTAAGATGGCCCATCCCGCTCAACTCCCCATACAAACGGGGAAAGAAGATTACGCCCATATTTCTTGTCAGAAATCCCAAATTTTGCTTAAAATAGCTTTATTTGAACGAACTAGATGTCTGATGACCGTTGGCATTGTAAAATTGTGTTTGGTTTGTAAGTTATAAGGTCCGAAAGTTCCATTTTTTTTGCGCATTTTATACAATAACTTTGGAGGTGGATTACGCAATGATAAAGTAAGAACATCTTAAAAAGATTGGTCATCGGACATAGCTTATTTTATTGAGATTTATAATCTATTTGGTTTTTGTTAGATTTTTGACTACAGCGGTCGTGGTTTACTTTTAGCTATAAGTCGTTTTGTAATTAACATTTTCGTAAATCTTACCAAATCATATACTATGCACATTGTCTTTTTTATTGACATGTTGCATGTTCTTCATCACGAAGCCTGTCTTTTTCTTTGGAACAGAGAAGGTCCCAGAGCTCAACAGCACGGTTTTGTACCATGCCTGCGAATAAGTTAGTCCCGCCGGGTTGGGCCACCTTAATGTTAAAAGCTTCAGGAAGAATGTGAAAGAAATATGTCGCATTTTGTGTGAAGGAAGTGTGGATTTTATTTTTTGGGAACGTGAACAGGTCTCAAAACGTGAAAGGCCATCGATAAAAATATTTTTTTATACGTATGGACACACTATAATTGAAAAAAATACATTAAACACTGATCTTAAAAATACTTACAGCCGTATTCAGAGTAGGCGGACTAACTTTTATATGCCGGACTAAACCGGTTTTTGAATGGTTAGTCCGGTGCTAATCTCGTACTAAGTTTTGACAGGTTCACTCTGAATACGACCATCAGATATTTTTACTATGTCTACAAATTACTGTCTAAAATTAGTCATTTGTGTAATTTAAAATGCAATTATCTCGATTACTGTTCATCGTTTTGATATGAAAATTATGTAAAAAATATAGATATTAATGTTCTTAACGGTTGTAGTTTTTTTTAGGGTTCCGTACCCATAGGCTGATAATGGAACCCTATTACTAAGCCTCAGCTGTCCGTCCGTCCGTTTGTCACACGGCTGTATCTCATGAACCGTAATAGGTGGGCAGCTGGAATTGTCACAGAGTATGTATTTATTTAGCCGCTATAACAACAAATAGGTAAAATTTTAAAATAATAAAAATGAAAGGGGGCTTCCTTTCATAATACAAAAAAACCTATTTTTTTGTGTTAAATCTTGTACGATGGTACGGAACCCTTCGTGTGCGAGTCCGACTCGCACTTGGCCGGTTTTTTATTTAACCATTCTACAGCGCGGATAGCAATTAAAATCACGCGACTCGGACCCTTACCTGCTATGGCAACTTTATGAGTCTTGTTCGCTTAATTATTCTAACTATAAGATCTTTTTACAGGTTACAGGTGTTTCATGTACTGGACCGTACCTGTAAAGTCGTTTCCTCTCAATTGTATTTACTGGAAAGAGAAGGAATTCCTAAGTCCCTTTCACTCTACGGTTGACATCCATGACAGAAAGAGATTTAAAATTCGTCTCTATTTCCGGTGTATAAATTTCAGACGAAACGACTGTACCTGGAACTGCAGGTCTATTCCTGGCATTCAGTAATCAGGAATCCAGATTCTAGAAAACCGCTTGTGCAGCGGTTTTCAAAGCGATTTTCTAGACGAAAATATTTAGGAGCATAGTTTTTTTAATCAATTAAAGTTTTCCATCGAAAAACTCGCTTTGAAAATCACTATAAAAGCGGTTTTCTAGACTCAAGATTCCTGATTCCCGATTACCGAATGCCAGGAATAGACCTGCTGTACTGTCGGCACTGTCGGTACAATCACTGTCATCCGAGGAACCCTCCCAACTTGAGCGCGTTTGACTTTTTTCACGCCGCCAAGGGCCCTCCAACTGATGAGTTTCGGTCGCGGGCCGCGTCCCCTCGCCTCCTGAAAGAACGCTTTGTCGGCGGGAATCCTGAAAACTTCGTAAGCTATTATTTTTTTCAGAAGTGGCAGAGCCTCGGACGAGGTCGCCGCTTGGATTTTACTTATCCGGTGTTAAGGTGGCCCAACCCGGCGGGCCTAACTCATTCGCGGGCACCGTCCAAAACCGTGCTGTTGCGCTCTGGGACCTTCTCTGTTTCAAAGAATAAGACAGGCTCCGTGATGAGGAAGATGCAACATGTCCACAAAAAAGACAATGTGCATAGTGTACGATTTGGTAAGATTTACGAAAATTTTAATTTCAAAACGACTTATAGCTAAAAGTAAACCACGACCGCTGTAGTAAAAAATCGAACAAAAACCAAATAGATTAAAAATCTTGATTAAATAAGCTATATCTGATGACTAATCTTTTTAAGATGTTCTTACTTCATCATTGCGTAATTCACCTCCAAAGTTACTGTATAAAACGCGCGAAAAATTCGAACTTTCGGACCTTATAACTTAGAAACCAAACACAATTTTACAATGCCAATGGTCATCAGACATCTAGTTCGATCAAATAAAGCTATTTTGAGCAAAATTTTGGATCTCTGACAAGAAATATGGGCGTGATCTTCTTTCCCCTTTTGTATGGGGAGATAAGCGGGATGGGCCACCTTAAATTGACCTTTTCAACGGTGAGAGGCGATGGCTCGAATCTTCATTTCTAAATTCGGCCTGTGTCTGTGGTGATTCTTTAATTTGTAGGTAATATCAAAATAATTAAGAATCAATCAATATAATACGATCTATAAATACAAGGATTGAATTCGACACACTTCGATGGATTGGCTAATACATTCGCCCGTAGTGCATACACTCAAGCATACATACATACATACACTCACATTACACATAAGTTAACAGATTACGCACATACATACCGAACACACACCCTATCATACACACGGTTGTGAATGTTCCAAGTTACATATTATTCCGGGAGGTTACGACATTTTTGGTCACGATAAGGTAAATGGCTGAATCTGGGTTCACAGGTTAGAGACCAACCCTCTGATGCTAAATATGTCGGTCTGCCCATGCCAAGTGGTTGCGTTATCTAGATTGACTATATAAAATAGATGCTGGTATGTACATTTTTGTCGCGACCTCCTAGTCTATATCGTTTACTTGTAAGACATTTCAGTTTGTAAACAATGAAACTTTGTAATTGGCTTAAAAATATTAAAATCATTATATGTAATAATCTAAGATTAGCTGTAAGGTTACTTATCAAATAAAATAAAATAAAAAATAACCTACCTTATACATACATTCATGTCACATTCCTTGGAATAAGCAACGTTGCTTAGTTGCGTTGCCTTAGAACGAAAAAGTATATTTACTTAAAATAATTAATAATTTATATACAATGACATTACTTAATTTATAGTTAAAATGTAACGTTTGCAAAATGTCCAATAAAGCTTAGTTTAAAGACGGTGTAACGAGTTCTGGCAGTAACGGAAGATGGCGCTGGTTAGAAATATTATAGTACCATAGAAAATAAACAGTTTCCGGCAAGTTTTATAAGTTTTATGACTATGTATACCTTTTTATTCTATGCCACAAGTAAGAATTCTACAGCCTTTCCTCCCGAAATTAATGTTTTAAATGATGTGTGTTATAATGAAAATTACTTTCTAGGTGGCGGCATTGAATGAAATCCCATTTTCAGGTTTTTAACATAAACGTAGTTCAACGTAGCCAAACAATATATAGGCAGGTTCTGGTCTGGCATGGCACGTAGTTCCCATGTGGTGACTTAGGCTATTATCATAACTTCGCTGTGATTTTCCATCCATATCCACTTCCATAAAAAAGAATGGCGTCGGGGGACGCCGGAAAGAAGCGAAGCTTCTTCGCATTTTTCGGTGAACGTAATTTTATACCGTCGCAACCTATTGGCGCCCGTCAGCAATTTACCTCGCGCAATCTATCCGATGGGAATCTCACAACAATAATGGCCGTCACGTGACAAGAAGCAGTGTCGCAGCCGGGCACAGAAGGTACGAAAACATTGGGGTGTCGGCGTACCAACGAGCATAGAAGGATATGAGTAGTAATCTAAACTTATAAAATCTAACTAAAAGCCACTATATAGTGGAAAACGTCATGTTTTCATGAAAAACCGGTATAGGTGGCTGTGCTGCGGACCAAAGGTGCTCCGAAAAGCCTTGCGAAACCACGCTCAGCGAAGCACCATACCAGTGGATTTGCGGATTAGTGCTGAGCTATCGAGCTTGTTCAAATTACGCTTGAAGACTCCGAGGTTAAAGGTATGAGGAAATGCACACGCCGGGAAAAAGTTAGTTCTCAAAAGTCTTATGTCAACCACAAGGGGTTGCTTTAATTCTCTGTCTAAGTCTGGAGTGCTCTCTGCTTGGTGATAATTTTTATAATTTAAATATATCCCTCCTTCTTTTCGCCTGAGGTAGAATCTACATACATCTATAATATCCATAACTATAATAGTAACCAGAGATTGTGCACTACAGCCTTACTGTAGATAGTTCGCTTACGAACCAGGACGTGCAACATCGAATAATGTGTTCGTTGCAACATGGGTGCACCATAGTCACTCAAGAGCGTCCTGCGTGTCTCCGTCTCACGTGTCGTTGCAACCCGAGAAAATACGAATTCGTAAGCGAACTTACTCGCCGGCGCTGCCGCCATTGCTTGGGGAGTGTTTTTTTTGCAACCTGGCATGGATGGCTAATACCACACGACTACCACTATGATATTAGCCTAATACATCACATTCCCGAAGTTATTGGGTGACATGCCAAGACCTTCCCTTTATGAGCACGGCTACATTGAACTTAATGGAATACACTGACCATTTGTCACCGCTGCTTCGACCATTTTTTCATCCAATGCGTTGGTTGATGATACAAAAAAAACTTTATTTCCACTATTTATTAGCCAATATTTTCCAAAGGTGTTTGAAAAAATACAAACGTATAGATTTGGGCAATATATTTTAGAATTAAAATTTCTAAATGCTAATAAGGCATTAAGAGCATATAAACCGTTATCGCCCATGGTATGGGGAATTGATAGGGTAACGACTCTCTTAACATAAAATATATCTGTCTCAAGCAGTGACCGTAAAGGTCGGTCAAGATTGAATTTTCCGAGAGCGGAAAAGCTGAAAACCCCTAGCAATTAATACTTTTTAGAGTTCCGTACCCGAAGGGTGAAAACGGAACCCTATTACTAAGCCTCCGCTGTCCGTCCGTCCGTCCGTCCGTCCGTCTGTCCGTCTGTCCGTCCGTCTGTCACAGGGCTGTATCTCATGAACCGTAATAGGTAGGCAGCTGAAATTTTTACATAGTGTGTATTTATTTTGCCGCTATAAAAAAAATAGGCAAAAAAATAATAAAAATTAAAGGGGCGCCCCATACAAAAAACGTGATTTTTTTGTGTTATATCTTGTACGATGGTACGGAACCCATCGTGTGCGAGTCCGACTAGCACCTAGCCGGTTTTTTTTTAATTTTTCCAGCTCCAGTCCCGGTTAGCCTTCAAGGGTTTCCCGCGCCGAGGTAATCGCGACGCTCTCCCTCAACCCGATAGCCCGAAGGTAGAACGGTGTAAGTGAGAAATTAGCCTACATATTATCCGTCCATTACCTTTATCTAAACAGGACGTAAAAGTCAAAGTTCACTGAACTGCAAACCGTGGAGAGGCGCGGTAACGCATAAATCAGAGTCCAATATTAATCTGTGTATTATCTTGCGTCGATAATGTTTGGATTATTTTACTATGCTGAGTATAGATACTTAAGGTGGCCCAACCCGTCGGGACTAACTCATTCGCGGGCACGGTACAAAACTGTTCTGTTGCGCTCTGGGACCTTCCCTGTTTCAAAGAAAAAGACAGGCTCCGTGATGAGGAAGATGCAACATGTCCACAAAAAAAAGACAATGTGCATAGTGTATGATTTGGTAAGATTTACGAAAATTTTAATAACAAAACGACTTATAGCTAAAAGTAAACCACGACCGCTGTAGTAAAAATTGAACAAAAACCAAATATATTATAAATCTTGATTATATAAGCTATGTCTGATGACTAATCTTTATAAGATGTTCTTACTTTATGATTGCGTAATCCACCTCCAAAGTTATTGTTTAAACGCGCGAAAAATTCGAACTTTCGGCTCTTATAACTTAGAAACCAAACACAATTTTGCAATGCCAATGGTCATCAGACATCTAGTTCGATCAAATAAAGCTATTTTGAGCAAAATCTGGAATCTCTGACAAGAAATATGGGCGTGATCTTCTTTCCTCGTTTGTACGGAGAGTTGAGCGGGATGGGCCACTTTAAGGCTGTTCCGACCCATATAAAGTTGTTTGCACACAGAACGCAAAAAATATTGCACTTTAAGGCACGAATTAATAATAAACGTTTAATATAGTCATATTACTTGCCGCGAAAACAATTTCACAATTTTAGGATTATTGGTTTTGTTACAATTAATTTAAATACGATTTTTATTTAACAGCGCCATCTAACGGTGTAAAACTTCTAATCGGCAATTACAACGAAACCATTAAACCTGATATTGTGAATATGTTTTCGCTGCAACTACTATGGCTATATTTAATATTTTTGACGAATTCGTGCCTTAAAGTGCAATACTTTTTGCGTTCTGTGTAAAAAAAACATTGTATGGGTCGGAACATCCTTAAGGCCCTGGTACTAGCCAAATCACAAAGTTAGACGAGGCACCCCAAGTTAACTAATTCTGACGATTGGAAGTGTCATTCTTACAATATATGATCCTTGTCTAGGAATCAACCTATTTTCGTTAATGTATGTTTCATTTTTCTATACAAAATACATTGCGGAAATTGTGTCCATTTCCGAACTTTTTTGACTAAATGAGAAATCTAAAAGCAAATGGATTTATTTGTTTACGCATATATGCTGTTTTTGCCTATATCTAGAAATCATATTACTTTTAGATTTCTAATGTGAAAAATATACTTTTTATTATTATTATTATTTAAATAAATGATGGAATCAAAAAAGGTTAACAATCCATTATAAGTTTGGAGTTCTATTTGGACTTGCTGAGACGTTTCACTATATATAATTACATTTGTTTAAAGGTACATTTGTACTGCGCGAGTAGTTGGCTAGTCCTAGCGCATTAAATCTAGTCGCATGGGTATCCGATATAGAAATATGTATTTGACATGAATAATTGTCTCGAAGTTTTTTTTCACCCTAATATAAGTTGTGCAGCGTGGTGTCCCGTAAAATAATACTATTGCGCACACTGCATTTCTCCCCGTGCATGTCGTTGGAGCCGACTGAGGGATTCGTCGTTCGTGGTTGGGATTCCACGGTAAACTGTAGGTCCCCCTTCCTTACTTACTAGGTGATAGTGGTACCATCGCGTTGAACGAAGCGGCAATGAAAATCGTCCTTGTTTTACTTCCAGTTCAATGTAGCTGCGCAATAATATGAAGCTCCTGGCACGGCACCTAGTTCCCAAAAGGTGTGTTGGGCTAATATCATGACAGTAGGTTTGGTATTAGGCATAAATGTCGGTTCACATAAAAAAACGTGTAGTTGTAGCAAGACTGATTCAAAAATAAAATAAAATTATATGAATGTGACATGTATGAATGCATAATCGACCGTGAAGCAAGGACACATTAATTGAAGAAAGAGCCCAGTAAAAAGAACTACTTTACAAATATACTGCAAGGCTGGACCCGAACCATATTCCTTGGAATAAGCGACGTACCTGCTTAGTACGAATATGATATAATTTACTAAAATTATATGCCTTGTAAAATTAAACATATGTGCAGGAGCCTTAGTCCGCTAATAGATAACTCCACTTATAGCGTTAGCGTTTTGAGATAACAACATTTGGTACAATTTTGTGTTATATTCAGAAAATTGTACCATTTCATAACACAAAATACAACTATGATAAATATTTGTATCAAAATGTTTGAGTGCGTATATCATGGAGATAAGTTGAGTTCATTAAAAAAAATCAAAACGCACAGACGTAGCTCTCGGTTGGATTGTGCAAAATTTCAGAAAAATATTTCTTAACTTGACCGAGGAAACAGCCACGATCCGTTGTATGGAACTTAATCACCTTATTATTATTTTCTTACTCGCCGGCGCTGCTGCCTTTGTATGTTAAGCCGGTTAAAAAAATGTCCAATGGACATGATTGACGAGGTTTCGGTCAGGTACGTAGCACTCGTAAAGAGAGCATGTATGAAATCCAAACTTTTACCAGTTAGGTATTCCTTGGCATATTTAGAGCAAAAAAGGTAATTTAGGAAGTACAGGTTAGAAAAAAAAACCCATACATTTTTGTTAATTAACATAACCATAACAACGGGGAGGTCGAATTTTTTTAGCCTTAACAAAAAGTTTCTTTCATGGTTCGGAACCCATTAACAATTGTAGGTCCTGTTCGAGGTGGTAGGTTTAAGTTCGCCCGTGTTGGTACCACCGCATTGAATGAAACAATGGTCAAAGCGGCAATAACAAATTGTGCGTGTTTTCCATCAAGTTTAGTGTAGCCGTGCTCACAAAGGAAAGGTCCTGGCTTGTCACCTAATTCCTTCGGGAATGTCATCTATTGGGCTAATATCATGACGGTAGTACACCCATGTCATGAACAAAAAAAAACCTTATACTAAATGGGATTCTATCATTTCTGCCTACCCCTCTGGGAAATAACCGTAATAATATGTTATGTCAGAATTCACCTACACATTTAAAAAAATAACGTAAACTCAGTGTACCTCGTCTTAAGGTGGCCCTTTTCGGCGGGACTCGCTCATTCGCGGGCACGGTACAAAACCGTGCTATTGCGCTCTGGGACCTTCTCTGTTTCAAAGTAAAAGACAGGATCCGTGATGAGGAGGATGCAACATGTTCACAAAGAAGACAATGCACATAGCGTTTGATTTGGTAAAATTTACGAAACTTTTAATTACAAAACGTCTTATACATAGCTAAAAGTAAACCACGACCGCTGTAGTCGAAAATCTAACAAAAACCAAATTGTTTATAAATCTTAATGGAACAAGCTATGTCTGATGACTTTTTTTTTTAAAATGATTTCATTTTATCTTCGAGTAATCCTATTCAAATCTATTGTATAAAACGCGCGAAAATTTCGAATTTTCGGACCTTATAACTAAGAAACCAAACACAATTTTACAATGCCCATTGTCATCTAGTTCAATCAAATAAAGCTATTTTACGCAAAACTTTGGATCTCTGACAAGAAATATGGGCATGATCTTTCCACGTTTGCATGGGGAGTTGAGCGGGAAGGCCCGCCTTAACTGGCATAGTTGGAATTTGTGGTTTTTCCTAGCCTGATGATGTCAGAAATAATATCGACATGCATGAATCTTCAATCATTGCGGCCAAAAATATTGATTGACACAATAGAAACTCTTTGAGCACGTTGTCTCACACTCATTTTGCAATTATTTGATGTAATGTTCAAAGAAACGCACTCGCGGTTTTATTAATTTCAGTTCCAATTCGCCGGCATTCCACATTTAAAACAGCCTCCGCGCGATTTCCCGCCCACACGCTCGTCAATCGCCAACCTGCGGCCCGCGACCGCCGTCGCCTCCGCCGAAGCATTGCCATACGTCCGGAAATTGCCGTTTTATACGGCAAAGAGACTCAAGAGGACAGATTGTATTCGATTCGGCTGTGTGGTCTTGCCGTGAGCTAAAATATTCAAATACAATAATGCGGGCTCCGTCTGCAATCGACAGGGTTTCTTAACATAATGTAAATATACAGAAACAGCGTGAAGGTATGTAAGTATATACATACATACATACCTTCACGCCGCTTTCCCAGGGGGTAGACAGAGAAGATAGATAGCCGTACGGTACGATCACAGCACACCTCTTTCGCTTCATCTACAGACATACTTATTTTCATACACGCTCTACAGGTGCTAGGTACGTACCAGTTACATGATATACCTAATTCCGCCGAGAGCGGATCTTTTAAAAGATATAATGTTTTTTGTTCATGCATTCCAGCGCACGCAGCAGTTAGTAGTGTCGAGGGTTTTTTCAATCAAAGTTTCGCTAATATACGGCAATTTCCATCAATTTACGGCAATCCAAGATATGACGAGCGGCAACTGCGCTCCGCCGCCGCCGGCCGGCTTCCCCAGTTCGCTTCGACCGGCCTGTCGGGGTGCGCGCGTATGTCTTCCGATATTACGAGCTCGGTTGTATGTAAGTGCGATAAATAGTGCTCAAAACGGAACTCGTTTCGTCTTGAACCTCTGTGCGAACCCGCGTCGAGTGCAAAGAATCGGCGAAGCTGAAATCCCACGTAAGTATTGCTTTTGTATGCGCCGTTGTACCTGTTGCATGAACCGTACACGTGTGTGCGTGAGTAGGTAATTTTTCATCTCTGACAGCGTTTAAGATTTAGGTTTTAACGTTACTGTGTCCTGGATTTAGAGTGACTTAAAATCGAAACAATAGCTAAGCTCGGAGATTTTGACGGCGGTGCTACAATAAATGATTCAGGGATTTTATGAAAGGATAAAGCCAGCGCGTCTGAGGCGGCGGGTCTTCTAGGCGGTTAATTAGATATTTTCGCGTTGGATGCTGCGGCAAAGGGATTTAGAAAGGAAGGTATAAATTTTAATTGCAATATTCAAAGCAAATTAAGATTGAATCTTCGAAAATTGCGTTCTTGGCTTTTAAACGATGCTTTTGCCTTTGCCCGCGACATGTATTTGAAAACTTTGTTGATCAATAACAATAAAAACAAATGTAAGTGCCGATACTTTTATCGAATTAAATAAAACCGGCCAAGTGCGAGTCGCATTCGCACACGAAGGGTTCCGTACCATCGTACTAGATATTTATAAATCAAGCCCCTTCAAATTGTATTATTTTTAAATTTTACCTATTTTTTTCTATCTGCCTACCTATTACGGTTCATGAGATACAGCCCTGTGACAGACGGACGGACGGCCGGACAGCTGAGGCTTAGTAATAGAGCTCCGTTTGGCACCCTTTGGGTACGGAACCCATTGTAATAATTTCATTTTACTTGTCTGCATTATCTGTTGTCTATTATTTGTTGTATTTTTGGTTCTGCAGGCCTGTTCCTGGAACTCCGTAATCAAGGATCTGGAATCCTGAGCCTAGAAAGCTGCTTTTATAGCGGTTTTCAAAGCGATTGTTTCGACGGAAAATCTTGATTAGTTAGAAAAACTATGCTTCGGAATCTTTTCGTCAAGAAAATCGCTTTGAAAACCGCTATAAAGGTGTTTTATAGTCTCAGGATTCCTGATTACTGATTACGTAATTCTAGGAATAGGCCTTCTGGCATATAATCTACATTAGGAAAGTAAAAAATCGTATCAGATAGTTAAACAAAGTTTATTGTGTAATATTCCAACCATATGGCCATTCAGCGCGGAAACGCCGCTAGTCTTCTAGGAACATTAAAAAATGACGTTGTAGAGGAATATTTTATTTTAGTTTGGTTATAGTTATTATTATTTTGTTATGAAATATTGTTTTCGATTAAATGGAATTTCAATATATAAAAAAATACATATATTAATATATATTAATTTCCCGTATATCGCAGACTGAAGATTGAATCCCATATAGATGAATCTTGCCACATGATGGTACCAACAATGTCACCGCCCGTTTGCCTTTCATTCAGTTCGTTTGCATACCTACCCTATCGATTCCCCATATTACGGGTGATAACTGTTTACATGCTCTTACAGTCGTATTCAGAGTGGGCGGACTAACTTTAATACGCCGGACTAAACCGGTTTGTGTATGCTAATCTCGTACTAAGTTTTGACAGGCTCTCTCTGAAAATGTTTTATTAGGTTGTTGACATTTTGATCCTAAAATATATTGTAAAAATCTACGTCTGTATGTTTTCGTTTTTTTAACATACCTTTTAGATTGGAAAATATTGGCTAAAAACATTGGATAAAGTTGCCTTTTTTTTACCTTCATTTTAGATTTTTTAATGAAAAAAAAAAGATATTTACAAAAACCAAAACATATCGACCTAGAATGAAGCTTTCTCAAGTGATAAAAATTGGATAATGCACTTATCCAACTCAGAAAGTTATAGAAAGTGATCGACGAACGGGGCGAGGATTAGAACCCATAACCCCTCGCATGAAGGCAAGTCATCTAGCCCCTGCACCACGAGCTGTACGTTAAATTAAAGTACCTGTATTTGCCGAAATAAAAAACCGTCGGACTCGCACACGGAGGGTTCCGTACCATCGTACAAGATTTAAAACCAAAAATCACGTTCTTTGTATGGCCCCCCTTTAATTTTTATATTTTTTTAATTTTACCTATTTGTTATTGTAGCGGAAAAATAAATACACAATCTGTGAAAATTCCAGCTGCCTACCTATTACGGTTTATGAGATACAGCCCTGTGACAGACGGACGGACGGGCGGACGGACGGACAGCGGAAGCTTAGTAATAGGGTTCCGTTTTCACCCTTTGGGTAAGGAACCCTAAAAACCGGCTAAGTGCGAGTCGGACTCGCACACGAAGGGTTCCGTACCATTGTTAAGATTTAAGGCGCTAGGACTAGCCAACTACTCGCGCCATACAAATACACCTTTTAACAAATGTAATAATATGAAGTAAAACGCTTCAGCAAATCCAAATAGAACTCCAGACTGATAAGGGATTGTAAATATTTTTTGATTCCATCATTTATTTAAATAATAATCAATAATAAAAAAGTTGATTTTTCTCATTAGAAATCTGAAAGTAATTCGATTTCTAGATATAAGCAAAAACAACATATATGCATAAACAAAAAAATTCCATTTGCTTTTAGATTTCTACATTTAGTCAAAAAAAGTTCGGAAATGGACACCGTTTCCCCAATGTATTTTGTATAGAAAAAGGTAACATACATAAACGAAAATAGGTTGATTCCTAGACAAGGAATCATATATTGTAAGAATGATACTTCTAATCGTCAGACTTAGTTAGTTAACGTGGGGTGCCTCGTCTAACTTTGCGATTTGGCTAGTACCAGGGCCTTAACACAATAAAATCCGGTTTTTTTGTATTTCTCCTATGCTTTAATTTCTATATTTTTTCAATTTTACCTATTTTTTTTGAAGCGGTAAATTAAGGTGGCCCAACCCGCTCATCTCCCCATACAAAAGGGGAAAGAAGATCACGCCTATATTTCTTGTCAAAGATCCAAAATTTTGCTCAAAATAGCTTTATTTGATTGAACTAGATGTCTGATGACCATTGGCATTGTAAAATTGTGTTTGGTTTCCAAGTTATAACGTCCGAAAGTTCGGATTTTTCGCGCGTTTTATACAATAACTTTGGAGGTGGATTATGCAATGATAACGTAAGAACATCTTAAAAAGATTAGTCATCAGACATAGCATATTTAATCAAGATTTATAATCTATTTGGTTTATGTTAGATTTTTGACTACAGCGGTCGTGGTTTACTTTTAGCTATAAGTCGTTTTGAAATTAAAATTTTCGTAAATCTTACCAAATCATACACTATGCACATTGTCTTTTTTGTGGACAGGTTGCATCTTCCTCATCACGGAGCCTGTCTTATTCTTAGGAACAGAGAAGGTCCCAGAGCGCAACAGCACGGTTTTGTACCGTGCCCGTAAATGAGTTGAGGCCGCCGGGTTGGGCCACCTTAAATACACAATCTGTGAAAAATCCAGCTGCCTACCTATTACGGTTTATGAGATACAGCCCTGTGACAGACGGACGATCGGACGGACGGACGGATGGACGGACGAACAGCGGAGGCTTAGTAATATGGTTCCGTTGGCACCATATTACCACACCATACTACGGAACCCTAAAAGCCTTGTATGTGCTGTAGAGACCAACGAAACCTAAGCTTTGTTAACTTATCTTCTCTCGCAGACCTCATCAATATGAAATGGCGGTAAACTATGAACATAAATACGCTATAACTTGTGATTTAATAGTTTAGCATGTAATCCCATGATATAGTGTAATGTTTCTTGCGGCTTCTTACGAGCCGAATCCGTTGCGTGAAAACAGTCTTTCCTTTAGGATGAATGGTTGGGAAAAAAATAGTTTGGAAAGCGAAAAGCATAATATCGGAATTTTAAATTTTAAATGAATGAATGAATGAATAAATTCTTTATTGTGCAATAGAAAACAAGTACAATTACAAAAACAATTCGAAACAACAACAAAATTGCACAAAGGCGGACTTATCACTAGGAGTGATTTCTTCCAGTCAACCTTTGGGGTGATGAGGAGAGACAATCTAAAATATCTGTAGGTAGGTACACAATAGCAATTTGAAAGGAAAAGAATAAAGCAAATAAAATAAAAATATATACATACAGTATAAACATACATAAACCATAATTTACATAACAATACAAGCATACTTTGAATAAAATAAACTAATATATATAATACAATATACTAAAATATATATTGTATATCCACAATTTAGGAACAAGTTAAAACAAAAAATATATACCTATTTAATAATCTTCCATTTGACCCACGGAGAACTCGTTTTCTATGTAACTGAACATGAATGGCCATTAGTTACTTTGACTAACTCATTCGCGGGCACGGTGCAAAACCGTGCTATTTCGCTCTGGGACCTTCTCTGTTTTGAAAAAAAGACAGGCTCCGTGATGAGGAGGATGCAACATGTCTACAAATCAGACGAAGCGCATAGTGTTTGATTTGGTAAGATTTACGAACATTTTAAACATAAAAAGACTTACAGCTAAAAGTAAATCACGACCGCTGTAGTCAAAAGTCAAATTGATTATAAATCTTCACGAAACAAGCTAGGTCTGATGACTAATCTTTGCAAGATGTTTTTATTTTATCGTTGAGTAATCCACCGCCAAAGTTATTTTATGAAACGGGAGAAAAATTCGAACTTTCGGGCCTGATAACTTAGAAACCAAACACTATTTTACAATATTAATGGCCATCACACATCTAGTTTGATCAAACAAAGCTATTTTGAGCACAATTTTGGATCTCTGGCAAGAAATATGCGCATGATCTTTCACCTTTCTTTGTATGGGGAGTTGAGCGGGAAGGCTCACCTTAAGGATGTTCCGACCCTTTGCAATGGTTTTTTACACAGAACGCAAAAAGTATTGCACTTTAAGGCACGAATTCGTAAAAAGATTAAATATAGCCATAGTAGTTGCAGCGAAAACATATTCACAATTTCAGGTTTAATGGTTTCGTTGTAATTGCCGATTAGAAGTTTTACACCGTTAGATAGCGCTGTTAAATAAAAATCGTATTTAAATAAATTGTAACAAAACCAATAATCCTGAAATTGTGAAATTGTTTTCGCTGCACGTAATATGACTATATTAAACTTTTATTATGAATTCGTGGCTTAAAGTGCAATACTTTTTGCGTTATGTATGCAAACAACTTTATATGGGTCGGAATAGCCTTAATAATATTTCATACAATGTTTGAATAACCCCAGATTGTACTTTAGGGGAAATACCTCGGCAGGGATTGTTCACCGACCGTACATATAAAGATCTTAGCCCCGGTTGCACGAAGAGACGGCTGAGTTCACGGAATATTGAGGAGGCAGGAAGTGAAACGTTTGTAAATTTGTTCCAGGACCGCTGTTACCGTCTTACTTAAGACCTTTTGGATCTGCGAATGTATAACCGTCGCAATTGGCTATCCCTTCTTAATTAATAACCAAACAACAAATCCACATTTATTTAGTTAATATGAACCTTAACGTAATGGATCTATGTTGGAATTCCAATACTGTTTGCAATCAAATGTTACGTCTCTTTCGAACACGGCCGAGCGCCTCACACGCACGCAGTCACTAACAAAGTAGCGAGACATGACCCGGCGAGCAAAACGACGCCGCGACGCCATATTGTTTCGTAATGTTTTTGTCGTAAGTTTTATTGCTATATATGTAAATGAAACATACCGGTGATACGAAACTCCGCCATTATGAAGGTTGTGCACCCGGCTGTCGTGTTTGCACTTTATTATGGCACAGTACGGAATTACTGCTTTTCAATTTTAGATTGTATCACGGATAAGTTAAAGCACAGGAACGCCGCAGAGGAGTGAATCATGCGCGTATGAAGTGCGCGGGTCCCCGCTAAAGACCGGCGCGCGAGTTCCGCCCACTTCACAATTCTTACCTCCTAATTCTTCTGTGGCTGAGTTAGTCAATGTTCAAACACGTCACTTTTAGTGACCCGCATAGAGTTCCTTCCATACTGTCCACACAAAGTGACGTATTTGATCATGCTTTGACGTTGATTTTGATTTTTTGTCCTTTCGTGCACTCGGCCCTTAGTCTTAGAGGATCGGTTGTTCTCTCTCGGATTAAACCACCTAGTAAGTAAGGAAGAGGAGCAACCGTTTTTCATGGACTTCAAACCAAATTCCTTTGTCGCCATTTACGACATCAGAGGAATACATTCAGTAGGTCCACATGTAGCAAATTACCCGTAATATCACAAGAAATACAGAATCACCGTTTAGTTGGTTGGTCGGGTGGTCAACAACGAAGTTGGGAGTTCAAAATCAGATAGGAAACTAAGCCGGTACTTATTAGAAACTTAGCAATAGCAGGGGTGATATCCTCAACAGGCAACTATCGTAAGTTGAAGCCACTTTAGTTGGTATTTAACTCATTAATTTGAGTTTCAGCGACATCTACATTTGAAGCATTGTAATCAGATTTTGAAAATAAAAACCGGCCAAGTGCGAGTCGGACTCGCACACGAAGGGTTCCGTACCATCGAAAAAGATTTAATTAAAAAAATCACGTTTTTTGTATGGGGGCCCCCTTTAATTATTATTATTTTTTAATCTTACCTATTTGTTGTTATAGCAGCAAAATATATACACACTCTGTGAAAATGTCAGCTGTCTATCTATTACGGTTACTGAGATACAGCCCTGTGACAGACGGAGGGACGGACGGACGGACGGACAGCGGAGGCTTAGTAATAGGGTTCCGTTGGCACCCTTTGGGTACGGAACCCTAAAAAACAATCTGATTACAATGCTTCAAATTTATATGTCGCTAAAACTCAAATTAATGAGATAACGGTAATGTCGTTTCCATTAAATACATAAATATACATATATTGGTAATTAACTGTTCAATTATAATGCTTTCTGGTTATTCATTATATATGGGCAAAATACTGTACTCGAATTGGTCATCTTAGTCTAGAAGTTAATCCAGAAAAAATTGTGGAAATATTCAGTCAATTCCTAGACTTGTGGAATAGGTAAATATTTTTTCTCAAATGTTAATGTGGCGATACGTATTTTAGCATAATGTAGGACTACGGCTTTGTTGATAAAATTGTTTTTTTTTCTGTAAAACTAATTCAAATAAATACAGAAAATAACGAAAAAAAAATTGGAAATATTTTAAAAAGCTTATTCAAATTTATTAGTTAGTAAGTTATAAAAGTGATTTCTGAGCTGGAAAATGTTCCACGCTTTGATGAGGGCTAATACCTAGTAAAAATCAATTAAAAAAACCGGCCAAGTGCGAGTCGAGCTCGCACATGAAGGGTTCCATCGTATTGTATGTAAAATCACGTTTTTTCTATGTATGTACCCTTTATTTTTTATATTTTGAAATTTTAGCGACAAAATAAATTACAGACTCTGTGAAAATTTCAGCTGTCTACCTATTACGGTTCATGAGATAAAGCCCTGTGACAGACGGACGGACAGCGGAGGCTTAGTTTGGCACCCTTTGGGCACGGAACCCTAAAAATGCTTTCGTATGTCCGGCTCTCCGGCTATTCTCCTCTATAGGTCGCATTTCTCAACCGATTCACGTGAAATTTTGTAAGCAGATTCGACAATTATACAGTTTTTTTTAGATTCAGATTTAGAGAATACAAATGTTCAAAAATATCTTTACAAAATTGACAGCGGGTCTCATAGTATGCGCGCTATTTGCAATGTCTTCCTCCTTTTTGATCTGAGATCCTTGTCACACTTATCCTCACTCGAAATTGTTCCCACGCAGGTCACGTCGTCCACACGTCGTCTTCTATAGCGAAAGCTTATCTTGTACTGCTCTGATGTAAGCAAGCCAAGACATGTTCTCGCTTCCTATCAACGCGGCCCGATGCCTTGGAACCTTTCCTTGTAAAAGCCTCTCGGTTGTGACGGCCTGTGGTGACGGCCTAATAAGCACGAGCTCAACTTGTGACTGAACATGGATGGCTGAAAACCATCGCCGGATGAACAAGACGTCTGGGTTCAAACTCTCGCCCAGTCATGCCTCACTTTCTTTCTGTGTCTGATTTGGATACGTTCATTTCGCTACGAATGCAAGCTGTTCCATGGTTCCGAACCCATGCAAAACTGTAGGTCCCCTTCCCCTACTAGGTGGAGGGTTAAGCCCGCCCGAGTTGGTACCTCCGCATTGGATGAAGCTATGGTAGAAGCGGCAATGAAAAATTGTCCGTGTTTTCCATCCGTTTCAATGTAGCCGTGCTCATAAAGGGAAGGTCCTGGCATTCTTTCGGGGAAGGTGTATTAGGCTGATATCATAACGGTAGTTGTGTGGTATTACCCATCCATGTCAGGTTGCATAAAAAAAAGTGAGTGACAACAGCTGAATACTACAAGTATAAATATACTCACACAATAGACATTTTTCGTCTGAGACACAGAATCGATCACTCGTTTATTTGCATCCCCGGGTGTGTCGTGTGCTAACAACTTTAGAGCTCGTCTGACTGTAAATCCAGAGCTCGCAAAATGTAAGCCTGCTCTGTAATAGACACTCCGAAGTCTACTTGCACCAGTAAAATGTGTTCGAGACACTTCTTTTTCCCGAGTTTGCAATGTCAGTTCGGATTTTTTTGCAAGCAGATTATTTTGCAAATTTAAATGATTCCTTTTTTAACATATGCCCTATAAAATAAAAATAAATATCATCATGATCGGCCACTTTGTAACAAGTTATATGTAGTCATACAAAAATATACACGACGACTTGAAAAGCTCTTTTTTTTTCGTCGTTTTAAAACAGATTTCCTTTGTGTTTTTTCTAAAGAGGAAGAGATGAACAATATCCAGCCCAGTATGCCCATTCCTGGAATTCCGTAATCAGGAATCCTGAGTATACAAAAAACCTTTAATAGCGGTTTTCAAAGTGATTTTCTTGACGAAAATATTTCGGAGTATAATAATCCCAATTTACTCAAGGTTCTCCGTCGAAAACATTGCTTTGAAAACACTATGAAATAGGTTTTCTAGACTCAGGATTCCTGATAACGGAATTCCAGGAATAGGACTGCAGGTCGCCGAATGGCTAAGGCCGGCACTGGCATGAGCGAACATGGAAGGACAAAAGTAGCAACCGAAACTAGTTAGTACGGGGGTGGTGCAGCAACTTTTAAATAATAAAAACGGCCAAGTGCGAGTCGGACTCGCATACGAAGGGTTCCGTACCATCGTACAAGATTCAACACAAAAATCACGTTTTTTGTTTATAATTTAGAACAGTTACCTATTTGTTGTTATAGCGGCAAAATAAATACACACTCTGTGAAAATTTCAGCTGCCTACGTATTACGGTTCATGAGCCCTGTGACAGACGGACGGACGGACGGACGGACGGACGGACGGACGGACAGCGGAGGCTAAGTAATAGGGTTCCGTTTTCACCGTTTGGGTACGGAACCCTAAAAAAGTAGCGCCGGCGAATGAGTTTGCCTACAAATTTGCTTACTACAGATTTCGTCGAGTTCCAACGACACGTAATAGCACGTAAGAACAGGACTATATTCAGTGCAATGGACATTCGATGTTGCGCGTTAGACGTTTTCCAAACTCGTGGCTACGCTGCCGCCATACGAATCCACGCTCACTGACTGGCATCGAGAACAACGCAAGCGAGGCGAGCCTGCTAGTCTATTCACGACACATCACCAAGCTTTTCTCCTATTTGTCCACGGTTTCGCTGGAAATCCAATCTTATTTATTCCAGAACGAATCGGCGAATTTTCGGTTACGTCTGTTTGCATTGTGAAATTTTGCGACACTGAAAAATGCCTGGGATTTTAAAGTGTCTTCCCCATTGTGGATTGACTGGGGGCGGAACGAACACTGCTTTGGAAATGTCCAGTGACTTACCAAATTATGTTTCACTCTTGGTAATAAAATGGGTTTAATTCTGCCGATAATACTTTTCTTCTATAATTAATTTTTTTCTGTTTGCCGTCAAACGCTCAGAAACGTGATATCAACTGATTGATAGGCTTAGTTCGATAAGGGCGTAAGTTGCCGAGTATTTTTATGTGACTGGACATAGACGGCTAATACTATAATGATATTGGCCGATCACACCTCACGGGAACTAGGTGTCATGCCAGGACCTCCCTTTTATTACACAGCTACATTCAACGGGATGAAGAACACCAAAATTTTTTCGAACGGGATTAATTCTGCCACTTAGTAAGTAAGAAAGGGGACCTACAGTTTTACGTGTAATCCGAACAACGAACGGTTAATCCCTTAGTCCGCTTACGACCTGCACGGGAAGAAATGTAGTTGTGACGGACCGACGCTCAGTAGTGGACTGTACGTAGGCTTTCTTCGTTCGCGTCACCGTCGTAGCCCAGAGAAGGACGGACGAGACGTCTCAATGAAATACGCGTTCGGCTCAACAGCGCCGCCGACCGTGCGGCACCGGAGCGAGGTACGGGAGACGCTCTCGTCGCGAAACCGGGATCCAGAATCTGACGTGCGGAGTTGAAAACTCAACGCGGCGTAACAGACGTGCAGCCAGTCGGTCCGGACGAAAGTCCGGCCACCGAACACCTCTGGCCGAGCGGAACGAATGTTCTACGTCACCGGAGCGAGCAAGCTCAGCTTCCGGCACGTCCGTACGCCTGTCAGATCCCGAATCCAAGTTCAGACTGCCTGCTGGGCCGAAACGTGCGCCTTAACATCTCGACCGAGCGATCGCCGGCGGCGCGCAGTAAGCGCGCCTTTGTCTGCCGCCGGCCAATCAGATCGCTCGGCGCTGCGCTCGCGTCTCGGCCCTGCATGCCAACACGATGACTCATCGTTAATCCCCGGTCTCGTGAGAGCGCCCCCTTACATCGCTCCAGTGAAACACAGTCGGTGGCATGGTTTATTTCAACACAGATACAAGTTAAAATATACGATACAAGTTAAATAAATATTACAAATACAAACTTAAATTCTAACATTATATACAATTAAATACAAATTTAGTCTGGAGCTATTTGTCGTCCGTAACAGTAGTAGATCCAATTGTATTATTTTTACGTGCTGGAACCCACACAGAACAAAGTTGGTTTTTATAACATTCTTTCTTTAATTTTATATTATGTCTGCCTACAGAACCAATACCAATTTCTTTAATTTTCATGGTCTCCAAACCTTGGAGTCTCTACGAAAAAAACATTTAAATCCCTGATAGATGGGAGGTATGGACCTGGGATTCGAACCTCCGGCCTTCGACACTGGAGCGATAAGCCTTAACAACTAAATATGTTTCACAATAAATTATATGGGTTCCTAACTTCCCATGATGAATTAAAAAAATAAATAAATAAAAAAGTAATATACAAAATCAAGAATCTGATTTGTTAGTTTGGTTATAATATTTAGTTTGTCGGCTTACCGCGCGTATGAGGAGCAGGACGTGCTGCTCGACGTTTCGGAGCCTCACGTGGGCTCCATCTTTAGGAGGACCTGCCTGTCGCGACGGAGGTAGGCACGTTACTGACTACCCGTCGCTCTGCTCGACTTCTCAGCGTCCATGGCAACACTCGTACATTTGCTTGAGGATTGGCTGCGGTCCGAATTTCGTGTGAAGTGCAAAACACACTGACTGTGTTTTCCTCGACGTCTGTTATCGGTGCACCTCAACGAAATTCAGTTTTCAGCTTATTCAGCACGGGTTTCCATATGGGCCAGAGACGGTACGAATCTTCACGATTGACTTTCTTGTGCTTGCTGATTTCGAAGGACTTCCCAATTATTCGTGGGAGGTTTCGTTGTTCAGGAACTAGGACTTTCACCTGAGTGGGCAGTCTGAGTTCTCACCTAAATGGGCGTTTACGGCTAACCGATCGACTGGCGTTTTCAAATGTATGGAGAAATTGAAGAGCGCGCGCAGTGTCCGTTAATTGAACTAACATTTGTGAGTCCGAGCTTGATTTGACAGCTTACTCAACGTTGCCAAAAATACGTCGACGTTGCCGTTTACGTCCACTCAGCGTTTTCATACAAATCGGAAGTCCGAGTTTGACTTTGACAGCTTGAAGAAGTAAAACCACAGAATATCTAGTAAAAACTTGCATGGGGTTTGACGTTTTTACGGAACTTCGAAGTTACGTAAACGCCAATTTAGGTGAGAACTGAGACTACCGGCTCTGATCAAACCTCAACCAGTGCCCGGGTCCCGGTTCTGCATGCTCACCGCCCGTATGTGCTCCGTAATGCGTGTGCTGACGCCCCTCTTAGTTTGGCCAATGTATGACTTTCCGCATGAACACGGAACTCTGTAAACGCCATCTGCGAGTAATGGTAACTTCTCCTTCACCGATCGGAGCATGGCTGAGACCTTGCGTTGAGGGTACTGCACTGCTGGTATGCTGGATATACGTAATTAATATAACATACATTATTCCGTGAATATTGCAGTAATGCTCCTATATTAGAACTAAATGTTAATAAAATAAACCTTCAAATTGCGCAAGGAAAAACGTGATCATTAAAAGCAAGGAAGAAAGGAAAGTGAGTGTCCTCGAACAGACCGTCATTGATAAGAATCTTTCTAACAGAGCACCTGAACCGTGAAAAGGCAGCATATTACAAGGACGCCGGAAATATTGGATTTCCTATTATTCAAAATAATATTACAAAATATTTATTTCGTTTCACAAAAACATAGGAGGCAAGGCTTTTTCTTGTTTTTCGAAACGTGCCATTGATGGTTCTAATAGTTCCTACATCCTGTAAAAGAATAAGACCCAAAGGGTTCCGTTGGCACCCTCTAGGTGCGAAACCCTAAAAAAATATAATATTTGTTTGTAAAGAAATTTTCTTGAAGTATTTAAAATACGTATGTGAAAATGGAGGAGGGGTCGGCAGGTCTATTCCTGGCATTCAGTAATCAGGAATCCTGAGTCTAGAAAACCGCTATTGTAGCGGTTTTCGAAACGAAAATATTCCAGAGCATAGTTTTTTAATCAATCAGGGTTTTCCGTCGAAAAACTCGCTTTGAAAATCGCTATAAAAGAAGTTTTCTAGACTCAGGATTCCTGATTCCTGATTACTGAATGCCAGGAATAGACCTGCTGAGCTGTTACCACGGTAGATGTCAAGGAAGGGGTAAAAAGTGGGTAAAATCGGTCACGTAGCATGGGTACGAGCCCTTGGTTATCATCGTGCATAATGAAAGTAGTATTTAGTAGGCGGTGTCCAGCCAAGAAGGTTATGGATTTCGTTAATTGTCTACGGCGGTGACTACGGCACGCCCTCGTTACGGAATTGAAAAAGTCAGCCTGAAGTATAGACGTATCAGCTGGCTGCATCGGCAACAACTAACAAGAAATCACGGAAGTGGTGACCGGCCCACTGGCCGATTTACAAGCATATTGGTTCAAAAACCACTCATATTTCCGTCGACGACAGATGAGCTAGCTAACCGGGAGCATATTATTTACAAGGTAAGTCATAACTCCCAGTCCTAAACCGGAAATCGATAGAGCCCGTGGGTGTGAGGATGCTACTTCCCGGTGAAATTGTCTACAATGGCGGAAAGATAAGATACGTGGAATAAATACAACGTTGGAATATGCGTGCGGTGTTCTGTTCATAATGAATATATTAAAATCACTGCTGGTATTGAAAAAATATTAGGTTATGTAGCTGGTAGCAGTTTTGAGACAGAAAAAATACGAGAGGTGCCGTGGGACACCCGGTCGCTATTTCGCCAAATGTATGTTATGTATGATCTCGATTTAAAAGTCGGATGGGATAATATTTCACAAGCGCCAGTCGTCAAGTTAAAAGCGAGATTACGCTTAAGGCTGTTCCGACCCATATAAAGTTGTTTGCACACATAACGCAAAAAGTATTGCACTTTAAGCCACGAATTAATAATAAAAGTTTAATATAGTCATATTACTTGCAGCGAAAACAATTTCACAAGTTCAGGATGATTGGTTTTGTTACAATTTATTTAAATACGATTTTTATTTAACAGCGCCATCTAACGTTGTAAAACTTCTACTCGGCAATTACAACGAAACCATTAAACCTGAAATTGTGAATATGTTTTAGCTGCAACTACTATGGCTATATTTAATATTTTTGACTAATTCGTGGCTTAAAGTGCAATACTTTTTGCGTTCTGAGTAAAAAAAACATTGTATGGGTCGGAACATCCTTAAGGGGAATAAATACCTAAATATGAACGTTTTTCTGAAGTCGATTACAGTAAAGCCTTTGATTGTTGAACATTGAAAAAATACTAAGCTTTAGGAACGTACGTTTGCGAAGGTACACATCCCCTGTAACCTAAATCGCCTATAACTACGAAATGAAACCAAAAATTTGTTTAGTTTTTGTATTGCTAACCAAGTATATACTGATGATACTTTCATGCTTCGTCATTTGCATCCATTTATCTTATCATGTATTTTTTTGTCACCATAACTACTTTTTCAGGCGCCTTATCTACGTAACGCAACCACTTGGAACAGGCAGACTAACACATTAAGCTTCAGACGGTTGGTCTTTATCCTGTGAACCCAGTTTCAGCCATTTACGTTATCGTTAACATTTTTGTCGCGACCTCCTAGCCTATAAATATTACTACGTAAGGACAGGCCCTTCGAACGGAGCAACAAACGGACACCACTTTGTCACCAGACAGCCGTCGTCATGCGCCTGTGCGTCGCCTCTGGCTAATAATGCGCCCCAAAATGCTCAATTGTGTGGTAAAACCATCGAAGAATTACGTAAAAAAACGCAAAGAAAGACGGAATATCGGCTTACCGCAACATGCGATAGAATTGATTAAAAGGGCATATCCTTACCTTTTACATATCACTGGATTCGTGGCAGCGGTCGGGCTCATGACGGGCGACCGTTCACGACCGTTGAGGCTAGGTGTAGTTCACATTTTACGTCAAACTAAAATGAAATGAAATAATTGAACTGTCTCAATTCTACGTTGCACATGATAATAAAGATTATGAACAGAGAAGTGAATAATCGAATCTGACGCTTAGTTTAATTTCGTGCCATGTTAACTGGCAGACGTGTTATTCGGCCAAGTAAACAGAAATTTACCAGTGAGCATGGTACGATAAAGCCCGATAAGGTTTGTTCACCCGGCGGGTAAATTTTCCATGGTAACCCCCTAGATGCCATTTAGTGTAACGAATATTCGATGTTACGCGTCCGACTTCATAAACGAACTGACCGTCTGGCGTTACCGCCGCTGTATCTCTATCACTACAACGTGGCAACGCTGCTGCTGAACGAGTTTCTGTCGCCACTTCCCTAATTTTTCACGCGATGGTATCCGCAGAGGACGTTTCGTGAAAGCTGATGTACTTAGCAGCTTTTCGATTAAGTAAATGTATCACCAATTTCTAATGAATCGGTTTATGAGTGTAATCTGTTTTATTGTGTTCAATACGAAGTATTGTTTGTAGCATTACCATGATTAATTGTTTGTAGGTACACCATTAGGAAGATCCTTTATCTAAAACAGACGTTCTCAAACCTATATCGTCTGCCGCCCGCATTGAGAAATTATTCTAACGCCACCCAAAACTTTTATGACATCTTAAAAGTAATTTATTAATTATAACTTAATGATTTATCTGTGGCGTGCCATATGAGAGTAATGTTCTTATTATAGTATATTTATAGTCTGGGCGGTAAAGGGCCCAGATAACGAGGGGGCGTTGAAGCTGTTTATAGGGGGGAGTGGCTGTTTTATGTTTTTACGTTACTTGAAGTTTTCAAAGCCACGATACATTATTAATTCTTTACAATCAAACTGGGCAGGAATAAGAATATAATCGATGTAGTGTAGTAGGTAGGTTTTTATTTCGCGGTTATTATATTATGTTAAAAAGAGCTTTAGTTTGTCTTTAAACTAATTTTAATGTACAAGACCAGCACAAAGTGTTCTTGTGATATCTTCTTTCCTACGACTCTAATTTATTATCATAATTTAGAACAAATAAATTTTAGATTAATAACGAGAAAATTTAGTCATTTTGAATCACGCAGGTTGAGTAACTTAAATTTAAAACCTATTATTTTTTTGTATTGTTGTATTCTGTATTATATTGTATGGAATCTGACAGCTTTGACAGGTATTTTAGGTGACCCCGCTTAGACGCCACCTGTAGTGAAAAATAAGCAGTTTTGTTTCCCATTAGAAAAACACAACTCAGCCATCGCCCCTAAACCGCTTCAACGCCCCCCAATTTCCTCTGAGCCCTTTACCGCCCCTCTGTAGGCCGACAGCTCCAACTAGGGGCGTTATCGCCCACTTTGAGAAAGACTGATAGATAGGACCGATAAACTGGCAAGGTATTATATAAATATATACTATAAGCTAGGCAATGCAACTCTGAGCGCGATTGGCTTCTAGATGGGTGACTGTTGACAACCGTTGAGGCTGGCCGTGGTTCGGATTCCACGTAAAACTGTAGGTTTCTTAGTTACTAGGTAGCAGGGTTAATCCTGCCCGGGTTGGTACCATTGAATGAACGATGGTCGAAGCGGCAATGAAAATTATCCATGTTTTCTATCCAGATCAAGAACACATGGCAACTAGCTATTAACATTTCCACTAGGCTTTATCAAGGATGAATTCGGCTAATATCATGACGCTCGATTTGGTATTAGCAATCCATGTCCAGTTACTTATAAAAAAGTATATTTAGTCCGCAAATTCGCTGGATTTTTGTCAAAAATTGTCAGCCTCAGTGGCCCAGTGGCGCGACACTTCGGCGATCGCTCTGAGAAGTTAAGCAACGCTGGGTCCGGTCTGGTCTTGGATGGGTGACCATTCGACCGTTGAGAGAGGCTGGCCGTGGTTCGGATTCCACGTTAAGCTGTAGGTCCCCTTCCTTACTTACTAGGTGGTAGGGTTTATCCCGCCCGGGTTGGTACCATCGCATTGGATGAACGATGGTCGAAGCGGCAATGAAAATTGACCGTGTTTTCCATCCAGTTCAATGTAGCCGTGTAATATAGGGAAGGTCCTGGCATGGCACCTAGTTCCCATGTGGTGTGTTGGGCTAATACCATGACAGAACTTGTGGTATTAGCCATCCATGTCTAGTCACATAAAAAAAAAATGTGTCTTTTCTGCATTATGTGGTTTCGTGGTGTGAGTTGGATTTAGCTTTTCGATTACCTTTGTCGGTCGGTTTTTATTTTACAACCTAGCCTCTTTCAAACATGGCCGCGCTTTACATACAAAATAAATAATGCTTTTCCAGACCGAATACGTGGCGGAAACCATCTAGAGAACGGGAGTGTGTGGCCTAAGATAGTCAAGATCATCACTTATGTTTTGGGGTCAGGGAATAAAGCAGTAAATATATCTTTATATTTAGCTTTTTTAACCCACCACGACGGTTCAGTAAAACTATGAATAGTCAAGCACCCTTTAATTGTTTGACATCGGACTGCCTACTCTGGTAGTTAAACTCTCGTAAAACCGTTTACAAAATACATTTAGACATTTAGAGTTAGTACCGATCGCAAGGGTTCGATGCCCAGAGTCTTTCGGCTCTTCGAGTCGATTAAACCTGAAGTCATCGATCGAAACTAACTAACATTGGAGAGCTATCTAGTTTTTGGTACTCTCTGACAGATACTCACTTGATGGAGTAATGTTTCGAGGCCCTTTTTTGGAGACGCGTTTCGCTGTCGGGCGAAAAGTCCTACATACCACAGTAAATATACAGGGTGTCGTAACGGCCGGGACATAAATTTCGCCCGCGAAATCCTCATGTTTTTCCGAAACAAAAAAGTAAAAAAAAAATCTTTAAAGTGTCTAGTTACCGAGATATATATTTTTTTTAATTTATGTTTTTGTCTAGTGTAATTCAACGCGACGTTGTAACCGTGCATGGGCAAAGTCTTGGCATGGAACCTAAATCCCACGTGGCGTATCAGGCTAATGTCATGTCAGTAGGTGTGATATTAGCCATCCATGTCCATGGACATACAACGTTCCCACGTTCTTACGAAACATTCGATTATTTTTACACTAAATTATTTAATTAATTTGTATGGAAAGTCTAACTTTTTATTTAGAGGAAATTCAGCCAAAAGTTACTACACGTTTTTGTTGGTTTCAATCCCAATAATCATTTCCCAAATTTGATGTACTGGCGGTTACGACACCCTGTATATCTGTATAGCTTTAGCTCAACTCGATTACTCAAATCGATTTTCAGGATAAATACCTTCCCTCTAGGGATTTTCGGGGTCGTAACTTAAATATTGACGGAGCACTGCTGGTTCTGTTATTTTAAAAAAATATTTTAATCATCGATCTCGAAGGACCAGTCGCGAGCGAAACTAGCTAAGAGCCCATACAAGCGAAATAATGCGCACGAAATCGGGACTTTGTATGGAGTTGAGCTACTGCATGTAATTCTATATATATTCTGTGCACTTACTGTCGAATAATCACAAAAAAATATATATACCAACGGTTCTCTGTTTCAGAACAGTTATAATTCAGTTATTTATTCCAAAATATTTCGAATTACTATTGTTTTACTGTAAGTATCTAGAAATGAGCCCCAACAGGTATTATATAATTGGTAATAAACAGTTATTAGGTTGGTAATATTTAACAGTTATTTTAACAGATTGAACAGTACCGCTTTGTGAAAAGAACACGTGTGACAGATCAGATGATTTTGAAACGGTTATCTTAACCGATTGAATATTACGTCTGACTGCAAATCAGGTGTGCGACTGCCCAGTTTCTAGGGATACAGGAATTTTATTTTTTTAACTTTCACTAAATTTAAAACAATGAAGAAGAGTGGAAGAACATTTTGTCAAAATGTTCGGAAATAAGAGAAAACATTCAAACATACAAAACACTGAGAGAAAAAAATAATGGCACACAGCTACATGCATAGAGTAATACATGTTAAGGATGTTCCGACCCATACAATGTTTTTTTTACACAGAACGCAAAAAGTATTGCACTTTAAGGCACGAATTCGTCAAAAATATTAAATATAGCCATAGTAGTTACAGCGAAAACATATTCACAATTTCAGGTTTAATGGTTTCGTTGTAACTGCCGATTAGAAGTTTTACACCGTTAGATGGCGCTGTTAAATAAAAATCGTATTTAAATAAATTGTAACAAAACCAATAATCCCGAAATTGTGAAATTGTTTTCGCTGCTAGTAATATGACTATATTAAACTTTTATTATTAATTCGTGGCTTAAAGTGCAATACTTTTTGCGTTATGTGTGCAAACAACTTTATATGGGTCGGAACAGCCTTAAGGGTAAGCTGGTTTTCATTCAGTTGGAGCGACAAATTTCGTTGGCTCTATTTTAACGTTGCAAAACGGTTTTAATCATCGGAATTACAGTTAGATATTATGATTATAATTGTTTTCAGTGTAAAAGTAACATTTGATTGTAGGCAATGCCGAGAATATGTGGTCAGGTGTTCTACAGCCCGATATGTAATACAAAGTTCGCAGGTTTCAATCCTGCTTCCGCCGGTTCAGGCCAAAAGCTTCAATATAGATGCCGCTGAACCGCAAATTATTTAAGATGTGGGATATTTTCGGTTACGCTCTTCCCAACTACGGAATCCTTAACTGCATATGCACTTTCCCGTTACTGCATCATGAGAATATATTCATTCTCTTGTGGAGCATACATTTTGTTCGATATTATAGTTTTTCATTGATTTTCTTCATCATGGGTATAGTCATTCTCCTGTGGAGTATACATTTTGTTCTAAATTAATTTTCTGCATCAGGAGAACATAGTCATTATCCTGTGGAAGATATATTTTGTTCTATGTATATCAAAATACTATATTAATTTTCCTCAGCTTGACAATACATTCATTCTACTGTTGAGGATACATTTTGTTCTTAATAAATTTTCTGCATCATGAGAATATAGTCATTTTCCTTTGGAGGATACATTTTATTCTATATAAATTTTCTGCATCAGAAGAATATGATCATTTTCCTGTGGAAGATATATTTTGTTCTATATCAAAATCCTATATTAATTTTCCTCATCATGAGGATAAAGTCATTCTACTGAGGAGGATACATTTTGTTCTATATAAATTTTCTGCATCATGAGAATATAGTCATACTCCTATGGAGGATACATTTTGTTCTATATGAATCCTCTGTATCATTAAAATATAGTCATTCTCCTGTGGAGGATACATTTTGTTGTATTATAACCGTGCATATTGTTATCTGTGTTCCTGTGGGATTAATTACTGATAATTTACTCCAACCATATTCCAATTTTAACTGCATAACTCTCAAACATTAGTCCTACGGCCATCACCATGGGACGGACATGCCAAATTAATTACAAACGCAGACGTTTTCAATAATGCTTCGAATCTGTCTAGCTATTCTTAACTTTCAGAATACAGTAACAAGGTTTAAAATTTACAAACTCGTTAGAACATCGACTAGACCGGACTTTGAGTGCTATTTCGTCCGTTTAGCGTGTGTTATGCTACGGCGCAGTGTTTCCACTTCTCGCACGGTTCATTTCCGCAACCGCACAACACATTGAAATTCTGGAATAACTCCGCCGGCCCAGGAATCGGCCTGCTCTCCGCTAAATTGTTGAGAGAGCGCTTATACACTGGCAGAATCGGATTAGCACTAAAATACTCCAAGCACCATGTAATTAACGATATTTATCATTTGCGGTTTCCCGGTGTGCGATGCCGAAAAAATTCGCCTCCAAGCACGGAGCCATCAACTTATTTCCAAAATGTATTTCAATTTATTTTTCCAAAAAACACACGTATGTACATAATTAACCAAAAAAAACAATAGGTTACAATAATACATTTTACAAGAATCTAGTTAATAAAATTTTACATTGCAGCCTACAGAAGAACTCAATTCTGTGTAGTAGGCCGCATCGTCAGGCCCATTTCGTTGCCCTGTGGACGTCTGACAGCCCGGCTCGTCAAACGTCTACTGACATGTCGACTGCGAAGATTGTAGGCGTGGGTAGGTTCGGGCTGCCTCGCAATGCGGGTATTTTGTCGTTTTGTTGCACCATAGACATGTAGGGCTCCGTGCACACACAACTGTCAGTGTCAGCTGGTGCCTTGTGAATTGTGTTCCTTCGGTATATGTTGAGCAAGCAATGGAATCCTAGAAAGAGAGCGTCTGTTGCTGTCGTCTCCGTGGAAGTTATCATGTCTGGAGTTCCAATGGATCCTCGAACCAAGCGTTGATTTCCAAGACGAACTACATATGTCGACTTAATGTTTGGCTCAAATAAGAGAAGGGAATTTAATACTTAAGGTGTCCCTTCCCGGCGAGACTAACTCATTCGCGGGCACGGTACAAAACCGCGCTATTGCGCTCTAGGACCTTCTTTGTTTCAAAGAAAAAGACAAGCTCCGTTGTGAGGAGTATGCAACATGTCCACAAAACAGACAATGCGCATTATGTTTGATTTGGTAAGATTTACGAAAATTTAAATTACAAAACGACTTATAGCTAAAAAAAAATCACGCCCGCTGCAGTAAAAAATCAAACAAAAACCAAATTCTTCATGAAACAGGCTAGGTCTGATGACTTACTGTTTTCGTTTTATCGTTGAGTAATTCACGTCCAAAGTTATTGCATAAAACGCGCGAAAAATTCGATTATGCGGACCTTATGAATTAGAAACCAAACACAATTGTACAATGCCAACGGTCATCAGACATCTAGTTCGATCAAATAAAGCTATTTTGAGCATAATTTAGGATCTCTGACAAGAAATATGCGCATGATCATCTTTCCACGTTTGTATGGGGAATTGAGCGGGAAGGCCCACCTTAATTTTTTTTTTCTATGCGACCTAACATGGATGGCTAATACCAAACAACTTCCGTTATGGTATTAGCCCAATACACCACATTCCCGAAGGAATTAGGTGCCATGCCAGGAACTTCCCTTTATGAGCACGGCTACATTGAACTGAATGGAAAACACGGACAATTTTTCATTGCCGCTTCGACCATCTTTTCATCCGATGCGATGGTACCAACCCGGGCGGGCTTAAACCCTACCACCTAGCAGGGACGGGGACCTACAGTTTTACATGGGTTCCGAACCATGGAGCAGCTCGCATTCGTGACGAAATGCACGTATCAAACTCGGAAAGAGAAAGACAGTGGTTCAAGTCGGTATTGAACCCAGGCCTCTGGTACGCTAGTTCAGTCCCCGCGCCACTAGGCTACGAGCCGCTCAATCAATGACAAAGATAATATTTCCTGATAAAAAGCCCACCATCTTTATTTCAATAGACAATGTCGTTCGCGCCGCCACGTGTGAAAGCGCCTTACGGCAAAATTATGTAAATTTGTTCCCGGCACGTCTGCCCCCGTTGTCTGAGGCTCTGCAAATACTGAAATGCTCGCAAGCCTGCACTGCTATGCCGAGTATGAGGTCGGCTTCTTGCATGCACCCTGCCTTGCATTCAGAGCCGGTAGTCTAAGTTGTCACCTAAATTGGCGTTACGGCAAACCGATCGACTGGCGTTTTCAAATGTATGGAGAAATTGAAGAGCGCGCGCAGTGTGCGTTAATTGAACTAACATTTGTGAGTCCGAGCTTGATTTGACAGCTTACTCAACGTTGCCAAAAATACGTCGACGTTGCCGTTTACGTCCACTCCGCGTTTTCATACAAATCGGAAGTCCGCGTTTGACTTTGACAGCTTGAAGAAGTATAACCACAGAATATCTAGTAAAAACTTGTATGGAGTTTGGAGAAAACGCCAGTCGATCAGTTTGCCGTAAACGCCAATTTCGGTGAGAACTCAGACTGCCCACTCAGAAGCAAGCGAAACGTTTTCTTTTGTTTTATGCAAACTGACATGGATGGATAATACGACACAATTGCCGGTAAGATATTAGCCCAGTACACCACGTTCCCGATGGAATTAGGTGCCATGCTTGGACCTTCCATTTAAGAGCACGGCTACACTACGGGGTTCACTTTTTTTTTATGTGACGTCATGGATGGCTAATACCACACCTTCTGTCATGGTATTAGCCCAACACACCACATGGGAACTAGGTGCCATGCCAGGACCTTCCTTATATTGCACGGCTACATTGAACTGGATGGAAAACACGGACAATTTTCATTGCCGCTTCGACCATCGTGCATCCAATGCGATGGTACCGACCCGGGCGGGATAAACCCTACCACCTAGTAAGTAAGGAAGGGGACCTACAGCTTAACGTGGAATCCGAACCACGGCCAGCCTCTCTCAACGGTCGAATGGTCACCCATCCAAGACCAGACCGAACCCAGCGTTGCTTAACTTCGGAGAGCGATCGCCGAAGTGTCGCGCCACTGGGCCATTGACTGAACTGGATGTAAAACGCAAACAATGTTTCGGCTCTGTTGAGCGGATCGTAGCCTAGTGGCGCGGGGACTTGCCTAGCAGACCAGAGGAGGTTCAAATCCTTGCTCCGATCGTGCACCACTTTCTTTCTCTTTCTGTTTTTTCTCTTTTCTTCAAGTTCTGTAAGTGCGTTTCGTCACATATACGAACTGCTCCATGGTTCGGAATCCATGTAACACACTGTAGGTCCCCTTCATCTACTAGGTTCGGGTATACTTCTATTGCATTGGATGTCAAGATGGTCGAAGCAGTAATAAAAAAAAATCCGTGTTTTCCACCCAGTTCAATGTAGCCGTGCTCATAAAGGGTAGGTCCTGGCACGGCTCATAATTCCTTCGGGAATATGGTGTATTGGGCTTATATCATAACGGTAGTTGTGTGGTATTAGCAATCCATGTCAGGTTGCGTAAAAAAAATCCAATGCGGTGGTACCAACCCGGGCGGGCTTAATCCTACCACCTAGTAGATGAAGGGGACCATGGGTTCCGAACCATGGAACAGCTCGCATTCGTAACAAAATGCACTGATGGCCAGAAGTATCTGAGCCTTCATATAGCCATAAACTCGGTTGTAATATTAAAGAAAAATACAAAACATTTGTAGTCAGTCAGTCAGTCAGCGTGTTTGCGTCCACTGCTGGACATACGCCTCTCCAATCCTTCTCCAGTCCTCCCGGCCCTCAGCGGTACGGAACCACTGCTTTCCGCCGACGCACTTGATGTCGTCTTCCCACCTGGCGGGTGGTCTTCCCACACTCCGTTTGCCTTTCTCTACAAACATTTGTAGAGAAGTCGTGTATTGTCTTTCTCGGGTTTTGCTGGTATTCGTTTTTGAAATCGATTTGATCCCCTAGTCCCGATCCCGATCGACTAGCGTTTTCAAATGCAAGGACAAATTCAAGAGCGCGCCGTGGGTGTTAAACGAAATTAGCAAGTCCAAGTTTGATTTGACAGCTTACTCACCGTCGCCGGAAACACGTCGACGTAAGTAAATCGGAAGTCCGCGTTTGACTTTGACAGCTTCAAGAAGTAAAACCACAGAATAAGTAGAAAACTTGTATTGGGTTTGACGTTTTTACGTAACTTCGAAGTTCCATAAACGGTAATTTCGGTCACAACTCGGACTAACAACTCTGACGAACATTTCTTCAAAGAAGAAAACTTCTGGTCGATCGCGGTTCAAGATTTATTAAAATTCCACGTAGTAATAATAATACTATATTTTAGGTTTCGAGTAGGAGATTTTGAATTAACCCAAATCAAATGTCAAGTTACGTATCAACTTTTACCTCAATTTCTCTAATAGGGCACTTCATTATTTACAAGCACTTGAAAAGTTTGTTTTCAACTTAAGAGGATAATGAGGTGATCGAGTTCCATACAGTAGCTCGCGCCTGTTCGTTCAGTCGAATTAAGAAACATTTCTTCTGAAAATTTGCGCATTAAATAAATCTACTGAGATCTAAGTCTGTACGCTTTTGTTTTTTTTGGTAACTCAACTTATACCCATGATATACGCTTTTTTGTTTTTTTTTTGTATTGTAACTGCACATGGATGGCTAATACCGAACTGACAGTCCGATAATACATGCCAGGGCCTTCCTTATATTGCTCGGCTACATTGAACCAGATGGAAAACACGGACAATTATCTTTGCCGCTTCGACCACGTTCATTCAATGCGATAATACCAACCCGAGCGGGCTTAAACCCTACCACCTAGAAGGGGAAGGGGACCTACATTTTTACATGGATTCTGAACCATAGAGCCACTAGCATCAACAGCGAAATCAGAAATAGAAATAAAAGTGGTGCATGTCGGGGCGAGGAATTGAAGCCAGACCTCTGGTATGCTAGTCTAGTCCCCTCGCCACTAGGCTACGAGCCGCTCAAAACGCCAGGACCTTCCTTATATTGCTCGGCTAGATTGAACCGGATAAATAACCCAAATGAGCCGCTTCGACCTCGTTCATTCAATGCGATGGTACCAACCCGGGCTGGAATCACCCTACCACCTGGTAAGTAAGGAAGGGGACCTACAATTCTACGTGACCAGTTTCAATGAAAAAAATACTCGAGGTTTCGGAACGCACTTTTCTATATATTCCTAAACAAGGCCGTGCTTCCTCTAAATTGTTTTGATTGTTTTAACAAACACAACAATAGCGACTCCCACAAAGAGAAATGTTGCTTTTTAGGGTTCCGTACCCAAAGGGTGAAAACGGAACCCTATTACTAAGCCTCCGCTGTCCGTCCGTCCGTCCGTCCGTCCGTCTGTCCGACTGTCACAGGGCTGTATCTCATGAACCGTAATAGGTAGGCAGCTGAAATTTTCACAGAACGTGTATTTATTTTGCCGCTATAACAACAAATAGGTAAAATGAAAAAATAATAAAAATTAAAGGGGGGTCCCATACAAAAAACCTGATTTTTTTGTGTTAAATCTTGTACGATGGTACGGAACCCTTCGTGTGCGAGTCCGACTCGCACTTGTTAACAAAAAACGAGGCTGTATGACTCGCTTAAAATGAGTGATTTAGGTACACTCCTTCTGTTACTCTCGATATCAGTCGTATTCAAGTCGTATTCAGAGAGCCCCTGTCAAAACTTAGTACGAGATTAGCACCGGACTAACCATACAAAAACCGGTTTAGTCCGGCGGATTAAAGTAAGTCGGCTCTCTCTGAATACAATAGTTAGAACTTTATAATTTGTTTCAGGGATTCCCCGTAAAAGTTTAAGTCCTTAATTACTCGGTGGTAGGGTTAATACCGCCCGGGTTATCAAGACAGTCGCAGCGGGAATGAAGAATTGTTTGTGTTTCACAGCCATTTCTTTGTAGCCTTGATATTTGTATAAGGAACGTCGTGGCACGGCACCTGGTTCCCGTGTGGTGTGTTGAGGTAATATCATGTCGGCAGCTGTGTTATAAACTATCAATGTCCAGTTCCATACAAATATATATAGAAAATCCTACTTGTCAGTACTGTTTTATTGTTATAATAATCCGAATTTCATTTCTTATAATTATTAAACTTCTGATAGTCAAACTGAACTAAGGCATCATATCTGGGTAATGTTATAGTTAGGAACGTTTATTTTAGATCTATCTTCTTTCTTCATCAGGCGAAAAATAAGGACCGATATATAAGAACCATAACAATAGCATAAGTAATAACATAAGTTAAGAAGTTCTATTTCTAATCCCTTTGCACTGAGGGTGGTTGTTTCTTTTGTTATTGTTCTTTGCCTTAAACTGTTCTACCAAAAAATGTTTTGCAGTAGAATTTAGATCTGAGTATGTATTTCATTACTGTGGCCGAAAAACTCGTAAAGTTTATTTGCGGATCAGTTTTTGACGTAACTTAGTATAGTTTTACTACCAAAAAAGATTAAATAACAATTTGGTTGATCCGCGGGTTCAAGTACTGGTCTATAAGTTTTGTCGTCTATATTTATGCTATAAATACACTTACACATAAATACCTAAATGCTACTGCCAAACTTACATTAACTGTCTTAGGGCTGATTTTTCAATCCTCAGATAGTACTTATCGGACTGTTAGTACACATTTACGTTTGTGATGGTTAGACATTGCCGGCGAATTATATCTTCTCTCACAATCATTTGACAATAATTATACTAATAAATATATGGACGTACCATATCGGATAGATAAGCAGAAGCTATCTTCTCACAATGATTTGACAATAATTATATTAATAAACATATGGACGTACCATATCGGATAGATAAGCAGAAGCTATCTTCTCACAATGATTTGACAATAATTATATTAATAAACATATGGACGTACCATATCGGATAGATAAGCAGAAGCTATCTTCTCACAATGATTTGACAATAATTATACTAATAAACATATGGACGTACCATATCGGATAGATAAGCAGAAGCTATCTTCTCACAATGATTTGACAATAATTATACTAATAAACATATGGACGTACCATATCGGATGGATAAGCAGAAGCTATCTTCTCACAATGATTTGACAATAATTATACTAATAAACATATGGACGTACCATATCGGATGGATAAGCAGAAGCTATCTTCTCACAATGATTTGACAATAATTATACTAATAAACATATGGACGTACCATATCGGATGGATAAGCAGAAGCTATCTTCTCACAATGATTTGACAATAATTATACTAATAAACATATGGACGTACCATATCGGATGGATAAGCAGAAGCTATCTTCTCACAATGATTTGACAATAATTATATTAATAAACATATGGACGTACCATATCGGATAGATAAGCAGAAGCTATCTTCTCACAATGATTTGACAATAATTATACTAATAAACATATGGACGTACCATATCGGATAGATAAGTAGAAGCGTAAATTAATCCGTCAAATAGTTATTTGCCTGTTTATCAGACTATTGAAAAATCAGCCCTTAGGCAAAGAACTACGAAGAATCAACAACTCACAATGTGAACAGTCATAAAATAGAAATTACTTAACCAAATAAATTTATAGTAGACCTAACAAATATACATATTAAGTATTGCAAGGTTTACTATGTACAGCAAGGGTGTAAATTTAAGAACATACGTTATTCAGTTTTAATTGTACCCTGAAAATAATCCTAATGCAAAGAGATTTTGGTTTAATTTCAAATATGACGCGATGTGACATTAAAGCGTGAAATACAAAATGCTGTATTTAATTTGGTCGCTGACTGTACATTTAGTAAAAGATTCGAAGGATAGACGAGAAAGAAAGAGACGGCAGTGTCTGGTATTTAAAGATGGCAGTGATGGAGCGGTTTGTTTCTTATAAGAGGCAGCGAGGAGAATGTTTGGTTGAAGAATTGCGCTTTTGCGCAAAATGTAGTGAAATTCTCCTAGAAATTTCAAAACCTTATTAGAGCTAAACTTGTTATGGAAAACATTATTAAATAACTTAATGTTATGGTTTTTTTTACGTTTATGAGTGATTCACTTTTGGTAGATTGCCTCACACGTAGGGCTCGCAGCCTAGTGGCGCGAGACTTGCCTTCCATGCCAGAGGTCCTGGGTTCAAATCCCCGCTCCCGTTCACGCACTACTTTCTTTCTCTTTCTGAGTTGGATAAGTGAATTTCGTCATGAAAGCGAACTGTTCAATGGCTCGGAATCCATGAAGTACTGTAGGTCCTCTTCCCCTGCTAGGCGGTACCGCATGATTTGGTACCATCGCATTGGATGAAAAGATGGCCGAAGCGGCAATGAACAATTGTCCGTAAAGGGAATGTCCTGGTGTGGTACCTTACTCCTTTGGGAATGCGGTGAGTTGAGGTAATATCATGACGGTGGGTGTTGTATTAGCAATCTATGCCGAATGAGCAATAAACAAAAAAATACATAGGAAGTTTTTGTCTTCAAAACTTGGAAATTACAATATTCGTCAGAGGATAGAATAAGAAACAAAAAAAATTGCAACGATATTGTTAATTATAAACATATTATTTTACATACATTTTCTCTCATCAGGCCCATCAGGTAATAGACTAGGAGGTCGCGACAAAATTGGTAACGATAACGTAAATGGCTGAAACTGGGTTCACGGGATAAAGACCAACTCTCTGAAGCTAAATGTGTCAGTCTGCCTGTGCCAAGTGGTTGCGTTACCTAGATAATGCGCCTGAAAAAGTAGTTATCGTTACAACAAAAATATATGAAAAGGTAAATGGCTGCAAATAATGCAGCATGAAAGTATCAGTACATACTTACTTAGTAATACCAAAACTGAACAAATCCTTGTTTGCATTTCTTAGTTATAGGCGATTTAGGTTACAGATATAACTTTACGTATATTTAAGTGATTCGTCAGCCTCAGTGCCGCGACACTTCGGCGATGGCTCTCCGAGGTTAAGCAACGCTGGGTCCGGTCTGGTCTTGGATGGGTGACCATTCGACCGTTGAGAGAGGCTGGCCGTGGTTCGGATTCCACGTTAAGCTGTAGGTCCCCTTCCTTACTTACTAGGTGGTAGGGTTTATCCCGCCCGGGTTGGTACCATCGCATTGGATGAACGATGGTCGAAGCGGCAATGAAAATTGTCCGTGTTTTCCATCCAGTTCAATGTAGCCGTGCAATATAAGGAAGGTCCTGGCATGGCACCTAGTTCCCATGCGGTGTGTTGGGCTAATACCATGACAGAACTTGTGGTATTAGCCATCCATGGCCAGTACAAAAAAGTATTTAATTGAAAAACCGACTGGTTATTGTTGTATAATTATTGGGTATCAATATTCCAAGACCTTCAGCATATTCATCAGCAGGTACATACCAACTTCTTTTTTATATAGCCAATCTAGATAACTCAACCACTTGGTGCAGGCAGACGACTTTTTTAGCATCGGAGCGTTGCTCTCTAACATGTGATTCAGCCATTTATCTTATCGTGACCAAAAATGTCGTGACCTTCCGGAATATAACAGTGAGCTCGATTTCGGGAGTAAGTTAACCTAAAAATAGTGGAAATAATATTATTATTTAAATAACGAAACTATTCAAAGTATTTATGGGACGAACACGAATTGTTAGACGTTAGACGAATGTGCCAGCTGTGCAATGAAAAGTAGATTAACTCAGCTTTGTTTTTCGACTCCACACGTACAGTTAAATATATTGTCAGAAATCTCAAGTTATTGTAAGCAAACATATGTACAAACTATATATCTTATTCCTATTTACATGTATGTTTCTAGTTTGTAATTCCGCATGCACCACCTTTTCTTTAAGGCGCTAGGACTGGCCAACTACTCGCGCCATACAAATGCACTTTTTAATAAATGTAATAATATGTAGTGAAACGCTTCAGAAAATCCAAATAGAACTCCAGACTGATAATGGATTGTTAATATTTTATGATTCCATCATTTATTTAAATAATAATAAAAATAACAAAATTGATTTTTCTCATTAGAAATCTGAAAGTAATTCGATTAATAGATATAAGCAAAAACAGCATATATGCATAAACAAAACATTCCATTTGCTATTAGATTTCTACATTTAGTCAAAAAAGTTCGGAAATGGACACCGTTTCCGCAATGTATTTTGTATAGAAAAAGGTAACATACATTAACGAAAATAGGTTGATTAATAGACAAGGTATCATATATTGTAAGAATGATACATATAATCGTCAAACTTAGTTAGTTAACTTGGGGTGCCTCGTCTAACTTTGCGATTTGGCTAGTACCAGGGCCTTAATGTTTTGTTATGGATCAGTAAGAAATAGCTTAGGATACGAGCAAATTCTAATTATTTGTTATTATTACTCCTTTTATTGTTCGTGTCTGTATTTTATCAAAAAAAAATTTAAAAAAAAAACAAGATTTGAACAAGACAGAACAACAACCAAAATAAGATGACGTTCAAGAAGTGCGGAAACATGAAGTATTTATAAAAGTGAGTTGATACTTATCGCTGAACTCGAACTCTCTCTTACCTGAATAGGCCTCCAGAGTTCTGTATTACAAATCCTTTTAAGTGATTGACGGAGGCTACATTCAAGAAATGTAGTATCTTGAATCAGTTTATGGTAATTTTAACCTTAAATATCCTTACACCATGACTTGGAAAGTTTGAGGTTAGCTTATATTCTCAGGCATAAACATAATAACAATATGGCAATCTGTGTGAATGGGATTATAGCATGATTTAAATTGATTTGAATTGTGCAAAGGTGTTAGAATCTTTTGAGAATCTGACATGACAGCACGCATTTCTCCCATCGCCATTTTTAGACACACTGCTTGATAATAATACCGCAAGAATTATTTACAGAATGTTAAAATAATGTATGTTTTAATGAAATGATATGAAATAAAATAAAATTTAAAACCGGATGAAATCTTAAGAGGATAATGAGGTAATACAGTACCATACAAGGGCTCGTACCCGTTTGCTCATTCGAATTGACGTACAGAGTGGTCAGTCTGAGTTCTCACCTAAATTGGCGTTTACGGCAAACCGATCGACTGGCGTTTTCTCCAAACTCCATACAAGTTTATACTAGATATTCTGTGGTTTTACTTCTTCAAGCTGTCAAAGTCAAACTCGGACTTCCGATTTGTATGAAAACGCGGAGTCCACGTAAACGGCAACGTCGACGTATTTACGGCAACGTTGAGTAAGCTGTCAAATCAAACTCTGACTCGCAAATGATAGTTCGCTTAACGCCCACTGCGCGCGCTCTTCAATTTCTCTATACATTTGAAAACGCCAGTCGATTGGTTTGCCGTAACGCCAGTTGAGGTGACAACTGAGACTACCGGCTCTGCTGTACGTTAGTGCAACAGTTCATACGTTTTGATTATTATCCTATATCCATGGTACACGCCCTTAATCATTTTGATACAAATCTTTGCGGGATTATATCATGGATATAAGTCTCTTGTTTTAGAGAGTAGAACCAGTAGCTTGAATCGGAGCCCAAAAGCCACACTTTTTGGCACAGGGCCGTTCGTAGAAATAATAATTAGTACTAGTGGGGAGTTTTTCTTCTTCTGAAATAACAATTGAAACGATAAATAATAATAATAAAATTATTTATTGTACAATATTATAAAAACAGTTTACAAAGGGTGGGCCTAATGCCAAAAGGCATTCTCTTCCTAATGATGGTGGTTTTCCGTGCACGCCACATGGCGGTGACCTCGTGGCCTTCTTTTCAACATTATATTAAATATTTTAATCACTTATGAGAGCTTAATTAAAAAAAAACAAATAGACGTATGTTTTGACAATATATTTTAGAATAAAAAAAAACAGTCGCATTCAGTGTAAACCTGTCAAAACTTAGTACGGGATTAGCACCGGACTAACCATACAAACACCGGCTTAGTGCGGCAATAATCCGTGCATAAATGATTGCCCGACTACTAAGTTTTAGCATGTAAACAGTTATCTCCTTGAATTGGCAATAGATAGGGTAGTGACTGTATTAAAACCTATGTGAGTACTCTTTTTAATACACTGAAAAAAAAATGGGGAAATGTTTACTATTTTAGCACAGTTCAAATTAATTCATGTATGGTAAAGTATTTTTTATTAATGTTTACGCATAAGGGAAAGTATCTATTAATAAGCCAAATCATTTAATATTAAACAGACAGCACCTGTCCATTTACAAGAGGCACAGTAATTTTAACAAATTGGACAGTACCTTTTCCCTGAATATAAGACGTAAGTAATCATGGAAAAAATACTACAAGCTAGAAACCGTTTTCACACAGTTACGGAAACAGTAAGAGTAAACACAATTAAAAGATACAGCAACATTTAATGTTTAAGGCTGTTTTTACTCGGTTAGACTTAGCCCCGGTTGCACGAAGAGACGGCCGAGTTAATCAATGTTCAAACACGTCACTTTTAGTGATCCGCATAGAGTCCCTTCCATACTGTCCACACAAAGTGACGTGTCTGATCCTTCTTTGACGTTGATTTAGATTTTTTGTCCTTTCGTGCACTCGGCCCTAACCGATTCACTTAGGGCCGAGTGCCCGAAAGGACAAAACATAAAACTCAACGTAAACGTCTCATTAAACACGTCACTTTGTATGGACAGTATTGAAGGAATTTCACGCGGTTCACTAAAATAGACGTGTTTTCTCTTCGTGCAATCGGGGCTTACTTGGCTCTATTTCAACGTGGCAAGACGGTTGTTAGTATCGGAATTACACTTGGATTCACTGATTTTTTTTTCAGTTTAGCACATCATATAAAGGCGTGATCGCGTGTGTTATTTTGAAAGATTCACGCCGCGTCCATTAAAAATACAAAACACGGATTGTCACGGCTGAAACGCTGAACATTAAAAGGAATGACGGCTGCGTCGCTTTTAAAGAGACCGCCACCGCCTGCGGCGGGAAAGAAACCTCTTCCTCCCCCCGCCACGTGACCTCCCCCGCCCCGGCGCCGGAGAGCCACGCGCCGGGGTCCGCGGTCACTGAACTATTGGGGTGGGGGACGAACTTACCGTCGCGTCGGCTCGCTTGCCAGACGCTCTTGCGGGGAACGCTGGGCAAGTGCGAGCCTGGCACGCCCCGAGGGCTCCGTGTAGTTTAGTGTCCCGTCGCTAAAAGCGACAAAAACCGGTCAAAAGCGAGTCGGACTCGCACACGGAATGGTTACGTGCCATCGTAAAAGATTTAACACAAACAAAATCACATGCCCCCCTAATTTTAAATGTTTTTTCTAATTTGACTAATTTGTTGTTATAGCGGCAAAATAAATACACACTCTGTGAAAAATTCAGCTGAGCTGCCTACCTATTAAGGTTCATGAGATACAGCCCTGTGACATACGGACGGACGGACGGACAGCGGAGGCTTAGTAATAGGGTTCCGTTGGCACCCTTTGGGTACGGAACCCTAAAAATTATGTGATTTTGGTGCACAATCACATAATTGTTAGGTTAGGTTAGGTTAGGTTAGGTTACTTTTGCTCGAAACGTCTTCGTACATCTTGAGAAAACTCCTACGTTTCTGAGCCAAATGCACCTCAACCGCGAGACCACGCGGGGGTAACCGGCGCGTAGGATGTGAGTGAATTCGAACAATTCTGTATTTATATTTATATTTATTTATTTACATTCGACCGTTGTCAAAACGGTATTGTACAAAAAAAATTTAACAAAAAAAATAACCGACTTCAAAGAAAAAGCACTAAAAAGTAAAAAAATAATTTCCATTTTTGTAGTGACGATTTCTGTTGTTTTTTGAGTCGGCGTCAGCCGGGCACGCGCTGCGCTAATCAAGAGAACCTAACCTAACCTAACCTAACCTAACCTTGGCTGACACCGACTCAAAAAATAACAGAAATCGTAACTACAAAAATGAAAATTTATTTTTTACTTTTTAGTGCTTTTTCTTTGAAGTCGGTTATTTTTTTTGTTAAACTTTTTTTTATTTGTTTATTTTTAGTGAATCTGAATTATACTTACTAATTTGTACACGTCCTTTCCAATAAAAAAAGAATCACCGAAATCGGTTGGCGTTATATTGAGTTATTCGTCCATTTGTCGCGCACATCTTAATACCAATTTAAGACTTTTACGATTTTCTCATGGATATCATTGTCAGAACTTAACCAAATAAAAATGGGACCACTTGGGAAGCACTAGCTATCATTTAAAAAAATAATCATCAAAATCGGTTCACCCAGGCAAAAGTTATGAGGTAACAAACATAAAAAAAAAACATACAGACGAATTGATAACCTCCTCCTTTTTTGAAGTCGGTTAAAAACACTATACACGGTGTTAATTTCTTTCGCGACATTTCTATTTTAATACCGATTATTTAACTATTTCGTATACTGATCATTTCGTGGTATTTAAAAATTAAATCTAAAATAGTAAAAAAAAGATTGCAAATTTAATCCAAACTTTTACCTCAGCGACAATTTCCCTTTGGAATGGTGTAAGCACGCCATGTGTTCGCGCCACTGCAAAGGTCACGCGTTTGCTGTCTCGCAGCTGACTGCGCGCCACTGCCAATTTTATTGCGACGATCCGAATGTAAATTTTTACATTTATTGTAAACAATGTTCTACTTTAGAACTTTTTGTAAATGCAGTGCGATTCTTATTACGAAATACTATGTTTTCATACCAGTATTGGAAATCGAAAATTTTAAAACCAAAGTTAAAAACAAAAATAAAACCTACTTTTTCGACATCAGTATGTGACCCATAATAACCCCCTTTCGGGAATGTCGCCTACTTGGGTTAACACCGTGTATAATTACCACAGTCATTACTTAAATGTAGCTAATACTACTTAACTTAACATCAAAAACACAATCCTTGATGACCAATACAGCAATAAAATTTCACAAATGTCATGTCCTAAATAAATAAGATCAAAAATTAAGTAAAAACCATGTAACATCTCATCATCATGCAGTTGTGCAGTAAAAATAGAAAATAAATAAAAATAATAAATGAAATTAAAAATGTTCATGCAATAAAAAAGTTAAATATAAAAAAAACAAACATAATTAGTCAAACGGTAAAACTTTATTCTAAAGTCAGAAGTTTTTAAAGAAGAATTTTTGAAAATATTTATTAAGAAAAAAAATCATTCAACGTATAAAATGAATTACTGATTAGAAAATTCTTGAATTCATAGCTGAACTTTTGTAACGTTGTGCACTTTAATATATCCTTATTTAGGTGGTTGTAGGTACCAATTAGAAGCTTTTATATCATACCTTCTGCGTTCTTACTTTGTAGACACCTCTCACACATTTTCAGCGGTTCAGCCCCAGGGAGCATACCGGCAAAACCCACACAGATTACGTCACCACAAACACAGAGCCATCACATGCTTGATCTTAGAAAAACCGGTCAAGTGCGAGTCGGACTCGCACACGAAAGGTTCCGTACCATCGTACAAGATTGAACACAAAAAAAAACACCTTTTTTTTTATGGGGGCCCCCTTAATTTTTTATTATTTATTTATTTATTTGTTGTTATAGCGGCAAAATAAATACGCTATCCATGAAATGTTCAGATGCCTACCTATTTCGGTTCATGAGATACAGCCCTGTGACAGACGGACGGACGGATGGCCAGCGGAGGCTTAGCAATAGGGTTCCGTTTGCACCCTTCGGGTACGGAACCCTAAAAGCAAACATTTTTTTTTTTCATAATAATAGGTACACGCTTTATTGCTTCCATACACACTGGTACATGCAAGGAAGGACTTATTGCCTAAATAAAATCATTATCTTCCAATAAACCCGATTATGGGACAAAAACATATAGCAACGCAAAAGGGTAGCAACAAAATTAATGTTACCTTAACATACATATGCATATTTCATACAGCTACAAAAATCCCAAAGTTACCTTTCGGTTACACCATGTAAATATGCCATGGTGGTGAAAACAGTCTCGTCCAGACGCGCACAGTCAATGTTATTACATATTACGGAGTATATTCATCGGCTTTCTCTCAGGAAAAAGGAAGACCGCAATTGTGCCCGAATGCGGTCGCCACCCGACCCCCGGCTGCGTTGAATAGACTTATTCTACCATTTTCCTTATCATGCGGCGAACTTAACGTAATTTAATCTAAATACACAATACAGGGCTGTTTCAGATGGAACTGCATTAAGTGAGGGGCGCTCTTGCTTCATTGGAAGATGAAAATAACTTTTAAAGTTAAGAGTACGAACGAAATCCAGGTATAATCTAAAACTTCGAGATTCGCGTACCATAATGTTCTACAGACCCTCAAATGTCCTTATACATTTTTGTCTGTGGTCGACTTAACGTCTCAGCCCGTAGTCCCAGCTCCTGCTGTCACCTAAATTGGCGATTACACCAAACCGATCGACAGGCGTTTTCAAATGTATGGAGAAATTGATAGCGCGCGCAGTGGGCGTTAAGCGAACTAACATTTGCGAGTCCGAGTTTGATTTGTCAGCTTACTCACTGTCGGCGTAAATACATCGACGTTGCCGTTTACGCCGATTCCGCGTTTTCATACAAATACGGAAGTCCGAGTTTGACTTTGACAGCTTGAAAAAGTAAAACCACAGAATAAGTAGTAAATATTTGTATGCGGTGTGACGTTTTTACGTAACTACGTTCGCCAATTAAGGTGAGAGACGCTACAATCACAGCGATTAAATGCGAAAAAACGCAAAAAGTGTGAAGTCCACGCTTTGACCCGTGATTGTCTCGGAGAACCCGTGACAATCACGGGTTCTCCGAGAGGGACTGAGACCATTGATGATCTAATAGTTACGTTGTGGATACAAGGATGCAGAACCAAGGAAATTTTGGCTAGTTTTCGTAGGATTGTTTTCCGTGGATAATTGTGTGTTTATTATCTTTTCTCGATGTGCATTATGGAGTATCATAATAAAACAGAAGTATATTCGGGTAAATAAAAATCGAATGATATCAACAATTCGGGGGTAAATAAGTGGAGGATACGTATGTTTAAAGAAACAGCTCCGCTCGGGTCAATGTCGTTTTGGACTGATGTAAGGCCGAATTATGTCCTGGATATTATCGACGCGATACAATTGGCGGCGGCACGCAGTCAGCTGCGAGACAGCAAACGCGTGACCTTGGCAGTGGCGCGTACACATGGCGTGCTTACACCATACCAAAGGGAAATTGTCAGTGAGGTAAAAATTTGGATTAAATCTGCATTTTTTTTTTACTGTTATAGATTTAATTTTTAAATACCACCAAATTATCAGTATACGAAATAGTTAAATCATCGGTATTAAAATAGTAATGTCGTGAAAAAAAATTACACCGTGTATAAGTTCTCCATGCAAAATGTCACCTCTACTTCAACCCCCTTCGAGTTTAATTTTCACCACAGAAGCCTATGTCCTGCATTTTGATCCGCCATGATGTCAAACATCGAATATACAGGTTTAGAAGTGACGATGGTTCGAGAAGAGAAGAATAGAGCTATAATAGCAAAAAAAAGCGGCTCTAATTAAATAATTATTTGTAATTAAAATATAATATAATGTTAATGACTGCTTCGTAGGTTTTTTAATGCTAGCACCTGTATATTATTGTTAACAGCAAGCACGCTGTATCTTGTTCACAGCGAGAAATTTCACGTCCAACTTTTACCAAAACGGTGACCTCACTTATTGCTGTGGAATTCGGGAAAAACCTTTCCGAGCGAACTAATGGAGCCAATATTTTTTTTGTTTCAGCCAACGTCACGTGTCACATTTCGGGGCGTGTGGCCCCGGCGAGAGAACAGGCTTTTAGTTTTAGGCAACAGGTTTACTGAACTAGATTTTGCGTTCGATTTTAGCAATTATCACTAAGTTTTCGGAATACCAAACTGTTTTCTGTTGGTTTCTGTCACCCTTTACGCATTACGTATTACCTACATTTTCTTTTTCAATTCTCATCCTCATCACCCCCAAAGGTTGACTGGAAGAAATCACTTTTAGTGATAAGTCCGCCTTTGTGCAGTTTCGCTCTGTTAGATTTAATTGTTCTGTAAATAGTTTTTAATGTAATTTGCACAATAAAGAATTTCTTTCTTTCTTTCTGTTTTATGAAAAACCTATGGGTAGCTGTGCTCAAAGGTGCTCAGAAAAGCCTAAGACAGCTCGCCTCGCGAAACCACGCTCAGCGAGGCACCATTCCAGCGGATTGGCGAACTATCGCTGAACTATCGGGCGTGTTCAAGCTACGCTTGAAGACTCCCAGGTTATAGGTATGAGGAAAGGAACCCGCCCGCAGACAGTTCCATATCCTGGCGGTGCTGTAGATAAATTAGTTTGAGAAACGGTTCGTTCTCAAAAGCCTAATGTCAACCACAGGGGGTACTCTGATTCTCTGCGGCGGGTGCTTCGGATATAGGTAGGATGGGGAGGAATGAGGCATGCAAGTTCCACAGAGCAGATTCAGGGCAAGAGTGAGTTCGAATTCGTCACTAAATATCAACTCACTTTTTTAAATAGTCAATGTTTCCACACTTCTTGAACATCATTACAGTTGGGTAAAAATCTAGTCTGTCCTGTAAATACGTTGGAAGTATAAATAAGGGTTCCGTTATTTTATTAATAATATATTTCCCAGCTATTTTTAGGTTAACTCACTCCCGAACTCGAACTCACTCTTGCCCTGAATGGACCGCCTGTACGTTAAATAAGATGACTCCTCAAATTCGAAGTTACAAACTATATCTGCAGTGACAAGCAAATTATTTAAGGCCGTCAAGTCACGGGAAATCTAAGATTTGAAAAAGTTAAGAAATGCATTCTTTGTCCGTTGGCCAAGGCTCAATTTTGCACGGCGACTGCCATTAAACCAGCGGAATCATCTTCCAGGCCCTAACGGTAACGATTCTAATCTAAATGTCTGTGTTTTAATCTGTTTATATATTTTTTTAATTTTATTTTTTTAATTATAATGTTTTTAGGGCAATTATAAAAGGCATATTAAAAAAAAATTAAACATACATGCATCGATTTTACAGTATATTTTAGAAATCTAAATTTCAAAATATTTTCGAATTCTAATCTTAAAAAACCTAGTAAATCATTAAGAGCATGTAAACAGTTATCGGCCATAGTATGGGGAATTGATAGGGTAAAGACTCTCTTTACAAATGCATGTAGTAAATTGATAGGAAAAAGACTCTTTATAAATTCCTGTATGTAATTGGTTTCTCAGAAAATACTCTAACATTTTGCATGAAATTCTACATTACGTGTATGTGTCCAAGTTGCCAAGTTAAGTAAAATATTGTTTTTCAACCCCATCTCATAAAATATAGAGTATCAACACTGCTACTCAACAACAGATGCCAGTATCAACACTGCTACTCAACAACAGATGCCAGTATCAACACTGCTACTCAACAACAGAACAACAGATCTCATGTCTGTCACATGATGACCGAGCGAAGAAAAATAATACATCAAAAGAAATAATACAAATGTAACATCAGCAAAAGTCATTCGTTACTCCTTTTTTTTTAACGTCTGTACTAATGTACAAAAGCTCAAAATATTTTTTTTTATGTTAGAACACTCAAATCTTCGGTCACCCATCTAGAACCCAACCGTGCCCGAGAGATGCTTCATCCAGCTTATCGAATCGCAACCACTGGGCTACCGAGGCTGACATTGGCTGACTTACACAAAATATCTATCAATCAGTATATTGATGCATAAAAATTATGATTGAATAATCATAAAAATAGAATAAAACCGCTCATTGCCCGTCTGAAAAAGACGAAATTTCACTCCCCACTCGCATCGGAAAACGTTTACGATAAAATAATGATAAAATATTACATTTTCCCACGAACGCCAGGAAGTCTGAGGGCGTTACAGAAATGGGTTTTCTCTTGGATAGATTTTTCCATCTACCATCGGATAAACTTTGGTAGGTGCTGAGGGGGAGATTCGGCTCCCTCCAGTGAGCATTGAAGGACGAGACGAGCAACCGAAGCTCGTGTGCGTAGCCACTTTTATATGCAATTACGGCAGTGCCAACGAGTGAGTACGCTTACGAATTCGCTTACATTGACAACAATAATCAACTGTAATTCCAATAATAACAACCTTCTTGGAACGTTAAAAACTGCTATGCTGCCGCCAAACGAATAAGTTTCAACCACAGAACAATTAGGAGGTAAGAATTGTGAAGTGGGCGGAACTCGCGCGCCGGTCTTTAGCGGGGACCCGCTCACTTCTTACGCGCATGATTCACTCCTCTGCGGCTGTCCTGTGCATTAACTTATCCGTGATACAATCTAAAATTGAAAAGGAGTAATGCCGTACTGTGCCATAATAACGTGCAAACACGACCGCCGGTGCACAACCTTCATAATGGAGAAGTTTCGTATCACCGGTAAGTTTCATTTACATGAATAGCGATAAAACTTACGACAAATGCATTACGAAATAATATGGCGTCGCGCCGTCGTTTTTCTCGCCGGGTCATGTCTCGCTACGTTGTTTGTAACCACGTGCGTGTGAGGCGCTCGGCCGTGTTCGAAAGTGGCGTAACATTTGATTGCAAACAGTATTTGAATTCCAACATAGAGTCATTACGTTAAGGTTCATATTTACTAAACAAATGTGGATTTGTTGTTTGGTTATCGATTAAGAAGGGATAGCCAATTGCGACTGTTATACATTCGCGGAGCAAAAAGGTCTTAAGTAAAACGGTAACAGCGGTCCTGGAACAAATTTACAAACGTTTCACTTCCTGCCTCCTCAATATTCCGTGGTTTCAACCGCTCCTCCGGTCCTTCCGTGCTCGCTGGCGCCCTCTCTCACGCGTCCATAAATACTTGATGCAACGTTCATGTGTTGCCATAACGTAGGAGAAAATGTTTGTTCCAGGGAAGGACTATTGGCGAAGGAAACTCATTCGCGGGATAAGAAATTGTATATACATGTAATGAGACATGTATATACAATTTCTTATCCGGAAAAGTACTCCGAAGGGATTAAGGGTCTCTTTCTCTGTGTTATCATCCGTACCACCGATAATGTTTTTCAGCAAAATATGCTCTGCGGGTTTCAGAATTTTTCCCGTGAGTGTCGTAAGATGCGACCTTGTTCGTGGTTCGGATTCCATGTAAACTGTAGCTAGTTGAGCCCGCCCGGTTTGGTACTGTCGCATTGAATGAACAGTGCAGCTTGTGGTGTAGGGGCTGGAGGGCTTGCCTTACATGCGAGAGGTTATGATTTCAAATTCTCACCCAGGTCCAACACCACTTTCTTTCTTTTTCTGAGTTCGATAAATGCATTTCTTTACGAATGCAGTCTGTTCCATGGTTCGGAACTCACGTAAAACTGTAGTTTCCCTTCCCCTACTAGGTGGTAGGGTTGAGCCCGTCTGAGTTGGTACCACCGCATTGGATGAAACTATGATTGAAGCGGCAATGAAAAATTGTCCGTGTTTTCCATCCAGTTCAGTGCAGCCGTGCTCATAAAGGGAAGGTCCTGACATGGCACCTTATTCTCTCGGCAATGTGGTGTGTTGAGCTTAGGTGAGTGTGGCATAAACTATCCATGTCCAGCTGCATAAAGAAAGGTATATAATTTGAAATGTTGCTTTTTATATAGTACCTGGGCTACCGATCTTACCTCAGTGTCTTCAGAGGTAGTGCAGATAAGCTAATAATATCAATAAATTAATTTTTCAGCCGACCTGTAGCGCAGTGCTATCTGTTATTGAGTATCATAACGTCGTTTACTAAAAACTCTAGTACTTGATTGATTGATTGATTGATAATTCTTTATTACGCCACAAAAAAACAATTTACAAAAGAAAGTATAGTGCAATAACAACATAAGGCGGGCTTATCCCTTGAAGATATTTCTTCCAGCCGACCTTTGGGTGTTAGAGAAGTTCAATAGGGATATATTCGTAGTTAGTGGCGGTAGGTTTGGTTTGTTAGTTTGAGTATTAACCTAAAACTAAGTAATCATTTGGTACATACATACATACATTAATTATGTAATAAACTTACTTAAAAATATTATAACAATAAACTAACATATATAATCAATACTGGATAAAAATATATACATTCCATCGCATCGTCGGAAATCACTTTACTTATTGAAAGTCACGGCGGAGGCGGAGGAGACAACTCCGTGCACTCGATATTATTTTCATAGGCCCTATAACCCTTTGCCAATTTTCTCCTTACCTTTGCAATATTGTTTTCCGTCGGGAAAATTCACGGAAATTACTCGCCCGAGAAAGGTATTTTTCAATCAACTTTTAGCGTTGAGTCACGGAGTCAATGTTCTTTGCACATTGATTTGCGTCCGGTATCCGGCGCCCAAGGTGGTTTCAGTTTAAGTTCGTTTTAAATGTATTTCTTAGTGGTTCGTAGCTTAGTGGCCTTGCCTTCCGTGTCCGAGGTCTGGGTTCGATTCCCCGCCTCGTTCATGCACCTCTTTCTTTCCTTGCCTAGTTGGATAAGTGCAATTTCGTCATGAATGCGAGCTGTTACATGGTTTTGAAAGTACCACTAGGTGATAGTTAGGGTTAGCCCGCCCGTGTTGATACCATCGCATTGGATGAAAAATTGTTTAAACTACTGTAAAAAATCACCATGTTTTTATCTAGATCACTATAGCTGCAGGAAGGTCCTGTAATGGCAATAAACCGATGTATATGACATAATGCCTTTCAACGCCTACACAAAAATATATTGTCGTATTCAGAGTGGGCGGACTAACTTTAATACGAGATTATCGCCGGACTAAATATTACTTTTGTATGGTTAGTCCGGTGCTAGTCCGCGTACTAAGATATGATAGTTCACTCTGAGTATATTCGATTGAGAGCAACTTCATCAATAAAAAAAGTAGATATAAATAGGATTCCTGTATGACTTAATGACAAACCCCTAGAATCGAATAACATTTAACTTAGGGCCGAATTTTGGTTACAATCCTCCGATAGTACTTAACCGTCTGTTAGTACAAATGTATGTTTGTCTAATGACAGAAAGTCATTACCGGTTGATTAAATTTCCTCTCATAATTATCTTTCTGTAATTTTACTAATAAAAATTACTATAGCGAATATATAAGCAGAGGCGTGAATACATTTGTCGAATAGTTTTCTGACTAATTATCAGACTGTTGAAAAATCTGCCCTTAATAAGACTGGCTTAGTTAGATTATTTATTTAACCGCTATACTTCCATATCACACATTATTTTAGTGTAAATTAATTAATAAATGCTGACGTATTTCCCCCGAAGTAGAAGCTGGCGTCCATCTAACATGGTGTGAAGAATCTGTTCTATAATAATATATGTGTATGTGTATCTTATATCTATTAATATGTTTAAGTGTATGTACGTATTTTTATTTAATTTATTTTAATATATAAATCCATATGTTCTTAGATTTACACCGTCGCTGTACATAATGTTTTGAAAACTTACGGTTTTCCGGTGTGCAATGCCGTGCTTGGCCGACATGTTTCGCCTCCCACGACGGAAGCATCGTCAGGGCGAGTCGTATTCACTACGTATAATATTCAAACGTATAATAGTATTTTTTTCCAAAAAATTAAAACCATGCATATCGTATAATATTCACAACGTATAATGTTATACGTTGTGCATGAGTTTAAAAATAAAATAAACTCTTTGCATCATGCAGAACGTATAATAGTCACAACGTATAATATTCCTAACATGAATTCACAAACAAAGAAAACCATGCAGAACGTATAATATGCCAAGAAGCACTGCATAAAGCGCCCTAACAACGATACATTTAAGGCTGAAATTGCTACGAATCGATATCTGTTGAAGAGTAACAATTTGCTACAACGCTAATTGAGACGGTCGAAAAGTCGCGTGCGAGTATAATCTTTAATCTTATATCGATAAGGGCGCTTATCGTATGAAATATTTTAGGATTATATGATATGCATGGTTTTCTTTTTTTGTTAAATAAAGATCATAACATTATACGTTGTGACTATTATACGTTATGCATGGAGAAATAAGTAATTTAATTTTTTGGACTTCTTCATGCACTACATATAAGATTATACGATCTGCCGATTATACGTTGTGCATGGTTTTAAAATTTTGTTAAAATATGACATTATACGATCTGCATATTATACGTTATGCCGTTCCCCCGTCAGGGCCACTTCGTTGCCCCGGAGTTACGTCTGACAGCCCGGCTCGTCAAACGATAACTGGCGGGCATCGGCTGCGAAGATTGTACCTGTGTGGGTAGGTTCGGGCTGCCTCGTGGATGCGGGTAGGTTGTCAATTTGCTGCACCATAGACATATAGGGCTCCGTGCACACATAGCTAACGGTGTCAGCTGGTGCCACTGTGACGTGTGTGCCCTTCGGTCTATGTTGAGCAAGTAGTGGAGTCCAAGACGGCGAGAGTCTGATACTATCGTCCCTGTTGAAGTTTACATGTCTGGAGATTTCAATGGATTCTCGAACCAAGCGTGGCATATAGTACTTTTCTGCTGCTAGTGTGGTTACTTGGTCGATTCGACGTCACAGTGGCACCAGCTGACACCGTTAGCTATGTGTGCACGGAACCCTATATGTCTATGGTGCAGCAAATTGACAACCTACCCGCATCCACGAGGCAGCCCGAACCTACCCACACCTACAATCTCCGCAGCCGACGCCCGCCAGTTACCGTTTGACGAGCCGGGCTGTCAGACGTAACTCCGGGGCAACGAAGTGGCCCTGACGATGCTTCCGTCGTGGGAGGCGAAACATGTCGGCCAAGCACGGCATTGCACACCGGAAAACCGTAAGTTTTCAAAACATTATATAAATCCATATTTTTCGGTTAGTTAATATTTTCTCTAATTAATTTGGTTTTACATTTATTATTTTGCCCGCCTCACCGGACCTCTACTACATCTCTAAGGTTGAATGGTAGAGAATGCCTAATAACATTAATTTCCGCCTTTTTGTACCGTATGGCTGCAAATGAAGTATTTTTTTCATTTCATTTCAAGAAGCACCTGGCCGGCCGGCACCTTTTTCGCAGCCCCCGTGAAAGGTCGAAATCCCATTGTCGTTGTCGGACACACTGAAAAAAAATTATCAGTGAATCTAACTGTAATTCCGATAATAACAACCGTCCTGCAACGTTAAAATAGTGCCAACTAAGTAAATCGGTTACTCTAACTGAGTGAAAACAGTTAGACTTAAACATTAAATGTTACTGTATCTTTTAATTGTTTTTCAACTGTGTGCAATTACTGTTTTCTCTTACTGTTACCCTAACTGTGTGAAAAAAAAATTCTAGCTTTAGTATTTTTTTTCCATTCTTACTTACACGTCTTATATTCAGTGAAAACGTACTGCCCAATCTGTTAAAATTCCTGTACCTTTTGAAACTGTACTGTTGCACGCCTAGTTTGTAGTCAGGCGTAATTTTCAATCTGTTAAGATAACCGTTTCAAAATCATCTGATCTGTCAAACGGGTTATTTTATCAAGCGGTTCTGCACAATCGGTTTAATTAACTTTATATAAACTTTTTTGACTTAATTATAGTTACTTACCGTATTACATTAAATAAAAATGAGAAATTATAATTAATGACTGAATTTGAACTGTGCTAAAACAATAAACAGTTCCGCATCATTTTATCAGTGCACCTCTTTCGTGACATCCTGGCGTACGCCATATGAAGCCGCTAACATAAAGAAATCGATTTCCAATATTATGTACGTGAATAATCTACATGCATCAATTTCAATCTACCATACCAGACGGTTACATAACGTAAAATTCATACCGCCGCCGAGTTCCCGAAATGCAGAACTTACGAGCAAGAATAAACTCACTCAAAAACTTGCTCCCGTAAGTTACTCGAAAAAAATGTATTAACTTTTAAAACTCGAGCCACCCTGTACCGGCCGATGGCGGAGTTTTATTTAAAAAGTTTCGCATGGATGTGGCTCTGGGGTTTGTGGATAAAATGCCAATTAAAATATCGGAAACATGAATAGGCTTTAAGAGCTTGTTACCGAGCAAGCGTTTAAACTCTCTTGTTGCTCGGAACAAATTAAATTGAATTAACGTGTATTTTAATTAAAGTTAATCTTTTGTTTTGATCGCAAAATTTATATGTTGTTGTGCAATCGTTTTATTAGATTTTTAAACACAATAGATAAAGCTGCAAATCTCTGGAACTACTTGTTGGATTAAAAAAAAGTTTGCATTTAATAGCCCAATGGTTAAGTTAATCAATTAAATACTAATGTCGGCCCCAGACTCTTACGAGAAAGATTAATTTATCTATAGCCAGATGACGTCTGGTGTATTTGACACACGCCACAGAATAACGCGATTCGTTCTTTCATCCCATAGCAGTACACGCTGCCAGATTTGAGTATTCTTTGACTGGACTGAGACAAAATCGTTCCGTGCTCGCCCAGCGGTTTGAATGTGATTTGGTCGCTACATGCATGCATACATCGCTACCAAATTTCACAGGATAACCCGCTGGGCTAATCTGAATATTGCCTGAAAATTTCATAATTGTCGGTCATGCCGCTTTAAAGTGAGAAACAAACATGCACACACACACAAACACATCGGTCACTTAAGGTGGCCCAACCCGGCGGCCTCAACTCATTTGCGGGCACGGTACAAAACCGTGCTGTTGCGCTCTGGGACCCTCTCTGTTTCTAAGAATAAGACAGGCTCCGTTATGAGGAAGATGCAACATGTCCACAAAAAAGATAATGTGCATAGTGTATGATTTGGTAAGATTTACGAAAATTTTAATTTCACAACGACTTATAGCTAAAAGTAAACCACGACCGCTGTAGTCAAAAATCTAACAAAAACCAAATAGATTATAAATCTTGATTAAACAAGCTATGTCTGATGACTAATCTTTTTAAGATGTTCGTACTTTATCATTGCGTAATCCACCTCCAAAGTAATTGTATAAAACGCGCGAAAAATCCGAACTTTCGGACGTTATAACTTGGAAACCAAACACAATTTTACAATGCCAATGGTCATCAGACATCTAGTTCAATGAAATAAAGCTATATTGAGCAAAATTTTGGATCTCTGACAAGAAATATGGGCGTGATCTTCTTCCCCTTTTGTATGGGGAAATGAGCGGGTTGGGCCACCTTAAGAGCCAATCAAAAAGAGAAAAGTCAGAAATGACGCTAGGCAAAGGCGAAGTTTATTTATTTGTTTATTTATTTATTTATTTATTTATGTTTAGGTACACCAACAGTAAACTTATAAAACTATGCTAACAGCTTAGATGAAAAAGGAATGGATAGGGGACTAAACAAATTTTACGGTCCGTCAAAAGTAAGCTCAGTCAGCCGATATGCTCTCAGTCGGTGTCAGACGTCAGTGATGAATTCAGTTGGGCGAGATTTCAAAGTATCTACAAAATGTCGTCTTGTGTTGTTGAAAAATATGGAAATAACGCCATAAAGGACAACAAGAGCAATGGAATCACATTCCACGTATAAGTGCAAGCATATTCAGTATATTTTTAGTTTAGTTGACCTGAAACCTTTTATGTGTTGTAAAGGCGCAAACAAGGTTGGCACAAGCAAACTTAAATTGTCAGTTCGATTTTTATTTTTGTTTTCATTTCAGTATTATATATTGAACTAAATTTTATTTTAAAAACAAGTAGGGCTGCCTAAAAACAATAGTCTACATATTTTTTATTATTTTTTATAATGTCGTTTAGGATGTTTGTATAATGTCTTAGTTCTGAGGCTGTGATAAAAAGGTACATCCTTGAAAATGGTCAAAATTTTACATGTGACAGACAGCTCGTTTCCATAAATATTAAAATTCTCAAGTCGTTTCTTGGCTCAAATGTCCTTTTGTCATTGAATGAGTATTCATTCCTTCAACCTGCTACATTTAATCATAGACTCCATCTTCTTAGGGCTATTATCGAAAAATATGTAAATGTAAAACTTTATCATATACATAAAACCAATCCGGGGATTAAAGCCGCCACAAAAGGACAAAAGCGTAATAAACTGAACCTATTTGAAGGAAATAAAAAAAAAATTAAAAAGAAAGAACTTAGTGGTTTATCAAAATACCATCACACATTTACGGCGAACGGCAATAATCATCAACAGGTTTTACATAACACTGTACTGACTATTATTTGGACTATTTTTTAGCATCTAAAACGCATTGAACGAAATTTTTAAATTCATAAAATGCAAACATGGACAATTCAAGAATAATCAATATTATTTGTTTTGCAATGTTTGACCCATACTTGCAATACATTAATGATTCCCTATTTGTGTTTATTTTATTTTATGATTTCAATATTTACAAATTGTGTTTATTCGACTTTATTAATTTATCCTTAATATCGATGATTTTTACTCAGAATAACGATGGTTTAATGAATGATTCGATTAATATTTTTTTCATTTTCCCGCTTGCAAATTCGCGAAAAGATTATTTGATGCCTTGTTAACTATACAATCATGGTACTACTTGTTCTGACCACTATCACTAAATAGGAACCTTAATATTTTAATGCACAATACAATATATTGTTATTTATTTTCGTGATCATTTTTGGCAACCCTACCGTTTTCACTTTCATTTTTCATTTAGTTTTGACGCGCCATTCTGCTCAAAGGGCTTAGGATGCGCGCATCGTTGATGTGTCATGATGGATTAGGATGAATTTTGCACTATATCTACGACCAGATGTCACAAATGTCACCATCCCTTTTTCTCATGCTATAACTAATTTAATTTAAGGAAATTTTTGTCTCATTTCATTCTTCCGCGATTAGATGAATCTATTTGTCACTTTTTCGCATGATGCATTTCCTTATACCTTGGTCCTGCTCTATTACCCTTTACGTAGTAGAGTTTGGTGTGCATGTAAAAGTATAGGTGTGTGAGTTTTTTTTTAAAATAGGAACGCTTTTGAACTATCGTCAGTATGGAGGTACCGTATCCATTCTTTTTCATCTAAGGCTAACAGTACAATACTACAAGAGTAAGTGCCACATACAGGGTGTGAGTACCAAAATTTGATATACACAGCACTCAAATTAAGCTCTTTAACTAAATTATTATTACCAAAGATAAATTATAAAATAATGTGTATAAGTCTAATCAATTTCTGACAAGTAGGAACCAATATATTGTTTAAAAGTATAACTACTAAGGTTAAAAATATAATATAAATATAAATAATATAAAATATAATATAAGTTATAGGCTGGCGGATGATGCGTCGCATTTTACCTAGATCCGCTCGGATGATTGTTCAAAACTAAATTGACCTAAGCGGAGCAGGGAATCTCAGCTAGTCACAAATAATAGTCAAACTCTTAGCTTTCTTCATCGCAATAGTAAGTTACCGGCTATGTGCACCGCCAATTTTCTGCACCCCGTATTGTTTGAGGCGTAAATATAAAGTGTTTGCTGAGAGTAACGTAACAACTCAGGGACCAAATAAGGATTAGCGCGCCTATTGACTTCTCATTACGGCTTATATTTGAAATATCTTTGACCAAGTGTCGCCCTTTACATAGTACCATTGCACATATTTTGTATCGTAATAGTAAGTTTACGGACCGCGTGCGCCACCAATTTCGATCGTGTTGCTTGAGGCGTTATAATAAAAGTCGGTGGTAAGAGTAAGGTACGATTCCGAACAACGCGGCAGATGATTCCGAGCAAAGCAACACTGTAGAACACTTCTGCAGTCGCTTTAAATCAATGCAGAGTGTAATCAACTTATCTTTAAGAAACGCACTTTTTGAACATAAATACGCGCTGCCAATGTGCGGTCGGCGAGTCGACTGCTAGTGCTCTCTGATAGTACACTCGCTATCGCAGATCTCAGTCTCCATTACGAGTTACAAAGCACCTATCGAAAAATCGCTACACTCATCGATTCCTCAGGTGTACACCATTGAATAGAGCAGGCATTTGAGAAATGCACTAAATCATCCTTGGTGGAAATATGCTAGAAATGACTAAATATTATGGACTAAGAGCTTTCATTCTAGGATAATGGCTCGCAGTGACCTTCATGCCATAGCAGAGGTCATGCCTTAAACCTCCTTCCCATTCATGCACAACTTTATTTATTTTAGTGAGTTGGACAATTAAGGTGGCCCAACCCGCTCATCTCCCCATACAAACGGGGAAAGAAGATCACGCCCATATTTCTTATCAGAGATTCCAAATTTTGCTCAAAAGAGCTTTATTTGATCGAACTAGATGTCTGATGATCGTTGGCATTGTAAAATTGTGTTTGGTTTTTAAGTTATAAGGTCCGAAAGTTCGAATTTTTCGCGCGTTTTATACAATAACTTTGGTGGTTTATCACGCAATGATAAAGTAAGAAAATCTTAAAACGATTAGTCATCAGACGTAGCTTATTTAAATCAAGATTTATAATCTATTTGGTTTTTGTTAGTTTTGACTACAGCGGTCGTGGTTTACTTTTAGCTATAAGTCGTTTTGAAATCAAAATTTTCGTCAATCTTACCAAATCATACACTATGCACATTATCTTTTTTGTGGACATGTTGCATCTTCCTCATCACGGAGCCTGTCTTTTTCGTTGAAACAGAGAAAGTCCCAGAGCGCAACAGCACGGTTTTGTAAAGTGCCCGCGAATGAGTTAGTCCCGCCGGGTTGGGCCACCTTAAGGAATAATTGCACGGATTTAAAACGACTGCAGAAGTGTCTTTCCTTGTTTGAATAATCTGCTGAATTGCTCGAAAACGTACCTTTTACCGTTGCGCGAATTTAAAGCGACTGCAGAAGTGTCCTCCACTGTTTTCTTGCCCTGAATCATCTGCCGCATTGCTCGACATCGTACTTTTATTCGTCGTAAGAATTTAAAGCGACTGCTGAAGTGTCCTGCACTGTTGCCTTGCTCTTAATCATCGGCCGCATTGCTCGACATCGTACTTTTAACCGTCCCGAGAATTTAAAGCGACTGCAGAAGTGTCCTGCACTATTGCCTTGCTCTGAGTCATCGGCCGAATTGCTCGACATCGTACTTTTAACCGTCCCGAGAAATTAAAGCGACTGCAGAAATGTCCTGCACTGTTGCCTTGCTCTGAATCATCGGCCGCATTGCTCGAAATCGTACCTTTAACCGTTGCGGGAATTTAAAGCGACTGCAGAAGAGTCCTGCAGAGTTACCTTGGTCAGAATCATCTGCCGTGTTGCTGGGCGTAGCAATTTTTCGATAGTTGCTTTGCAACTCGTAATAGATACCGAGATCTGCGACAACTAATGTGCTGACAGCACTAGCAGTCGACTCCCCGCAGTGGCAGTACGTATTTGTGTTCGAAAAATGAGTTTTTTTAAAGACAAGTTGATTACACTCTGCATGGATTTAAAGCGACTGCAGAAGTGTCCTGCAGTGTTGGCTTGGTCGAAATAATCTGCCGCGTTGCTCGGAATAGTACCTCAGCCGCCACAACCCGCAGCCACGTGACCCATGGCTAAGCCAATTTAGGGGCGAATTGGCGGCTCCTGGGCCAATAAGCCACGAGCACTATCGAGGGATAGCCAAACATAGTAGCGTGCTACGCTTGCACCGGTCTATCAATTAGCTCTAACGATATTTGTTTACGGGCGTACACCTGCCACTCGAACTGCCGGTGAACTAATTGGATACACTCCGCATCCTATAGCGCGACTCCGTGTTTTTACACGCCGGAAAATGGGGAAGACTCCTGCCCGAGACTTGACAGCCTGTATATTACGTTAAGCTGCTCGTAGCTCCACGTTGCGAGCTGTTCCTTGGTTCGGAACCCGTGTAAATCTGTAGGTCCCCTTCCCCTCCTAGGCGGTAGGGTTAAGCCCGCCCGGATTGTTGCCACCGCATTGGATGAAACTATGGTTGAAGCGGCAATGAAAAATTGTCCGTGTTTTCCATCCAGTTCAATGTAGCCATGCACGTAAAGGGAAGGTCCTGGCATGGCACCTAATTCCTTCGGGAATGTAGTGTATTGGGCTAATATCATAACGGTAGTCGTGTGGTATTAGCCATCCATGTCAGGTTGCATAAAAAAACTCAGTTGCGCGGGGACTTGCCTTCGCATGGGTTCGATGTTCGCCCCGTTCATGCAACACTTTATTTCTCTTTCTTGATAAGTGCATTTCGTCACGAATGCAAGCAGTTCCCCTTCACCTGTTTGGTTGTGGTAGGGCTTAAGCCCGCCCGGTTTGGTACCATCGCATTGGATGAAAAGATAAACGAAGCGAAAAATTGTCCGTGTTTTCCATTCAGTTCAATATGTCCGTACTCATAATGAGAAGGTAGGAATGCGGTGTGTTGGGCTAATATCTAACGGTGCGTGTGGTATACACGTTTTTTTACTTATTACATAAAAAATCGTGGGATTAAGGTGGGTCTTCCCGGCGGGACTGACTCATTCGCGGGCACGGTTCAAAATCGTGCTATTGCGCTCTGGGACCTTCTCTGTTTCAAAGAAAAAGACAGGCTCCGTGATGAGAAGGATGCAACATGTGAAGTCATGATTTGGTAAGATTTACGAAAATTTTAATTACAAAACGACTTATCGCTCAAAGTCAAAAATCAAACAAAAACCTAATTGATTATAAATCTTCATGAAACAGGCTAGGTCTGATGACTAATCTTTTTAAGATATTTTTATTTTATCGTTAAATAATCCACCTCCAACGTTATTGTATAAAACGCGCGAAAAACTTTCGGACCATATAACTTAGAAACAAAACACTTTTTTTAAAATTACAATGGTCATCAGACATCTAGTTCGATCAAATAAAGCTGTTTTTGGTATAATTTTGGATCTCTGACAAGAAAGATGAGCATGATCGTCTTTCCAGATTTGTATGAGCGGGAATGCCCACCTTAAGGTTAGGAGTGATAGTTGAACTCAGCAGATCTGCAATGGACTGGTAGCTAATGTTAAACAAACAAAATTTAACGTACTCACTCCTGACAATAAGACCCATTTCCGAAACTAAGTCCCTTACTAACTTACGCAATAAGTAAAAATCCAATACTGATGTTACGCGAAGAATAACGTTTCCAATCCCACGAGTGAGTTTTTATTGAATAACAATGTCAGTCAGGAGTAGAGCAGCGGTCTAGTCCAGCGCTGGGAATTGAATTATCTGGCGACGCCATGTTGAGGTCTTGATCGCTCGCCCGAGCGGCGCGGTGACCTAGCTAAAGCCGCAAACACACATGCTTAAATTGAATAAAAGTGATTACGATGCCAAATACTTGGAGGCAATGTCCGCAACGCAGAAACTTAACATAAATGTATGCATTGTCTTATACACTGTGTGGAACAATTGATTGCAGAAGGCGGGACTGTTCCCTGCAAAAAAAATCAGTAAATCTAACTGTAATTTCGATAGTAACAAGTGCCTTGCAATGTTAAAATAGAGGTTATTAAGAAAATTCGTTTCTCGAACTAAGTAAACCAGTTGATATTAAACGTTTTTCAGGTTCCGTACCCAAAGGGTGAAAACGGAACCCTATTACTAAGCCTCCGCTGTCCGTCCGTTCGCCCGTCCGTCCGTCCGTCCGTCCGTCCGTCCGTCTGTCTGTCACAAGGCTGTATCTCATGAACCGTAACAGTTAGGAAGCTGAAATTTTCACAGATTATGTATTTATTTTGCCGCTATAACAACAAATAGGTAAAATTATAAAATAATAAAAATTAAAGGGGGCCCCAGGCATACAAAAACTTTTTGTTTTGTGGCAAATCTTGCACGATGGTACGGAACCCTTCGTCTGCGAGTCCGACTCGCACTTGGCCGGTTTTGTTATTTTTTTTGTATCGTTTGGTTTGCTTTGACGATTTTCATTTACGAAAAAAGTCCTCATTAAGCTGTAAAAAACTAGTCAACAATTAAATAACATTTTCTAATGTGCACATCTACAATTTTATCGGTAAAATACTTTCGTTATTTGGTTCATTCGTGTTTTGTTTGATTGATATGTATTAGTATGCTAGTAATGTATGTGCTGAACTGTCTGCGTAAAAATAATACGAATGATAATAATAATAAAAAAACAGTGATTATTATTATTATTTTGTTATTTAGTTAATTTTGTCGGATTTATAGGTCTAAGCTTGATTGATTTTATTTGATAATTTGTATGTGTGCCTGTTTGAATCCAAAATAAACGAAAAAAAATTTTTTTTGTAACATTTTTATTCTACACATAAATACATTTAATTGTCGACTTCTTTTATACACCTTAATGAGTACCTTCTTCTTAAAGCGCAAACCCAACAAAATAAAAAAATATGGACACATTTTTTTTTCAAGTAGTTTCTCATTTATTAGCTATTAGAAAATCGCTGATATAATGCCCAGAGTGTGGTAGTTATTTTACAATCATCCCCTTTTAAAAACACAGAACATTTAAAAAAAAAATCAAACTTAAATAACTCAAAAACTATTGATTTTCGGCCCCCAGTTTATTGGGCCAATTTGTTGCGAATTAGCTCTAGAATGATCCCTTAGTTAGACGGAATTTATCGAATTACCTAACACCCTGTGTTATACAGAGTATTGTTTACCCCTTTAGATTTATTTCTGCCTCACTGAACATCTTCCAAATCTAAAGCGTTAAGGTGGCCCATCCCGCTCAACTCCCCATACAAAAGGGGAAAGAAGATCACGCCCATATTTCTTGTCAGAGATCCAAAATTTTGCTCAAAATAGCTTTACTTGATCGTACTAGATGTCTGATGACCATTGGCATTGTAAAATTGTGTTTGGTTTCTAAGTTATAAGGTCCGAAAGTTCGAATTTTTCGCGCGTTTTATACAATAAATTTGGAGTTGGATTACGCAATGATAAAGTAAGAACATCGTAAAAAGATTAGTCATCAGACATAGCTTATTTAATCATGATTTATGATCTATTTGGTTTTTGTTAGATATCTTGCTACAGCGGTCGTGGTTTACTTTTAGCTATAAGTCGTTTTGAAATTAAAATTTTCGTAAATCTTACCAAATCATACACTATGCACATTATCTTTTTTGTGGACATGTTGCATCTTCCTCATCACGCAGCCTGTCTTTTTTCTTTGAAACCGAGAAGGTCCCAGAGCGCAACAGCACGGTTTTGTACCGTGCCCGCGAATGAGTTCGGCCCGCCGGGTTGGGCCGCCTTAACGTCAGATCATCAAACCTTTTCGGTGGGTTATTAATTTTACTTTTACTTCCGTTAATGGACAAAGCCATCTGTTCCAATATGGCTCCAATATCGGAGGACCACGATTACTAGAAAACACTTACGGCAAATGTGATTACGCCGCTCTCTCGCTCACTCTGGCGCGTGCGAGCGAGACGGAGCGCCGTGCGTGCGCCGGCCGACGCGCTCCGTAATCCGAGGAATTAGGGGCGAATCTGGCAATCCGTTCGCTCGATATCTTTTAATTAGGGCGTATTACTGGTATTACTTTTCGGCGACCGCTTATCTGTTACAGTTAGGACTGACTTTTTTAAACTTGGTTTTTTATAACCAACTCCTCGTGCACCGAATCAACACAAATTGTCAGTTTAGTATTTCTGGTCGATTGCAAAATCCGAGGCAAAATCACTTATCAGTCGACGGTGTCCATCGGTCACACGCATTTTTTCCAGAATTGTTCGGCGTATTACTGGTATTACTTTTCGGCGACCGCTTATCTGTTACAGTTAGGACTGACTTTTTTAAACTTAGTTTTTTTATATCCAACTCCTCGTGCACCGAATCAACACAAATTGTCCGTTCAGTATTTCTGGTCGATTGCAAAATCCGAGGCAAAATCACTTATTAGTCGACGGTGTCCGTCGGCCACACGCATTTTTTCCAGAATTGTTCGGCGTATTACTGGTATTACTTTTCGGCGACCGCTTATCTGAGTGGTCAGTCTGAGTTCTCACCTAAATTGGCGTTTACGGCAAACCGATCGACTGGCGTTTTCTCTAAACTCCATACAAGTTTTTACTAGATATTCTGTGGTTTTACTTTTTCAAGCTGTCAAAGTGAAACGCGGACTTCCGATTTGTATGAAAACGCGGAGTGGACGTAAACCGCAACGTCGACGTATTTACGGCAACGTTGAGTAAGCTGTCAAATCAAGCTCGGACTCGCAAATGTTAGTTCGCTTAACGCCCACTGCGCGCGCTCTTCAATTTCTCCATACATTTGAAAACGCCAGTCGATCGGTTTGCCGTAACGCCGATTTAGGTGACAACTTAGACTACCGGCTCTGTTACAGTTAGGACTGACTTTTTTAAACTTGGTTTTTTATAACCAACTCCTCGTGCACCGAATCAACACAAATTGTCAGTTTAGTATTTCTGGTCGATTGCAAAATCCGAGGCAAAATCACTTATCAGTCGACGGTGTCCATCGGTCACACGGATTTTTTCCAGAATTGTTCGGCGTATTACTGGTATTACTTTTCGGCGACCGCTTATCTGTTACAGTTAGGACTGACTTTTTTAAACTTGGTTTTTTTATAACCAACTCCTTGTGCACCGAATCAACACAAATTGTCAGTTTAGTATTTCTGGTCGATTGCAAAATCTGAGGCAAAATCACTTATCAGTCGACGGTGTCCATCGGTCACACGCATTTTTTCCAGAATTGTTCGGCGTATTACTGGTATTACTTTTCGGCGACCGCTTATCTGTTACAGTTAGGACTGACTTTTTTAAACTTGGGTTTTTATAACCAACTCTTCGTGCACCGAATCAACACAAATTGTCCGTTTAGTATTTCTGGTCGATTGCAAAATCCGAGGCAAAATCACTTATCAGTCGACGGTGTCCGTGTCGGTCACACGCATTTTTTCCAGAATTGTTCTCCTTTTATCGGTTGATTTGAAAATTAGGTTACATGTTTCCAGTCTGTTTCAATTACTTCTAGGTTCTAGTCTGTGAATGTTCTAAATAGTTGTTTGTTGATTCTAAAATTTATAGGATTCTCTATTCCAAGCATTACCGCTGCATGATCAGTGATTGCGCTATCTACTACTATTGTTCGTGTACGGTAGGTACTTTGTTTTATGGCTGCTTTTTCAATAGTCAGATAAACAGCCAGATAACGATTCGACGGATTTATTTACGCTTCTGCTTATCCATCTGGTATAGTAAGTCCATATGTTTATTAACAAAATTATAGCAAGATAATTGTGATAGAAGATATAATTCTCCACCAATGACTATCCGTCTTTTGACCAATGTGAATTTGTACTATCAGTCCGATAAGTAATATAGGTTGGGGAAAAAGTTTCTTCGCATTTTTTAAGAAAATTCAAAACATTTTTTAATATGGTTTATTTACATTTAACTAAAGTATGTAGGTACCATTTTGTTCGATAACTTTTTGCCATCTTGTAGGTAGGGACATGATCCCATTGCTATAGAAATATTGGGACTTCTGATCAATATACCGCGACAAGTGGTTTTGGCAGTCCTCTCGTGATGTTAACCTGACACTGCCTAAAGAATTCTGAAGAGACCTAAACAGGTGGAAATCTGAAGGTGCAAGGTCAGGACTATACGGCGGATGCATTAACACCTCCCAGCCAAACTCTCTTAGTTTTTGCTGAGTGGCTAAAGATGTGTGAGGTCTAGCGTTACCATGATGAAAAACCACACCCCTTCTGTTGATTAATTCCGGCCGCTTTCTCTCAACTTCTTGCTTTAATCTCATCAGTTGTTCGCAGTAGAGTTCAGAATCGATGGTCCTGCCTGGTGGTAACAGCTCATAATGAATAATGCCCTTCCAATCCCACCACACACACAGCATCACCTTGTTGCGAGTTAACCCGGGTTTCGCCACAGTCTGTGAAGCTTGACCGGCCTTTGACCACGACCTTTTTCGCACGTTCTTGTCGTACGTGATCCACTTTTCATCACCAGTTATCAGCGTCTTCAAAAATGGTTCGGTTTTAATACGTCGTAATAAAGAATCACAAATGAGTACACGGTTCATTAGGTTTCTTTCAGTGAGCTCGTGAGGTACCCAAATATCGAGCTTTTTTGTGTACCCAGTTTTTTTCAAATGCGCCAAAACTGTTTTGTGGTCAATTCCTAGTTCTTCAGCTACGTGGTAACTACTGATATGCCGATCTTGCTCCACTTTTTCAAAAATGGCATCCATTTTATCCGTAATAGGGCGACCAGAGCGACGTGCATCTTTGACATCAAAATTTCCGGATTGAAAACGCTTAAACCAAATTTGTGCTACTCTCACAGACACTGCACTAGGTCCATAAACATCGCAAATTTTTTTCGCGGCTTGCGTTGCATTTTTACCTTTTTTGCAGTAAAATTTTAAAATGTATCGAATTTCTTCATTAGATTCACTCATTTTGACAGTACGAAAAACAAATGAGAATCACACATTTTCCTAATTTGAATTTGGAATTATGTTCTTTAAAATTTAAACTTTCAATGATACCAAAACCAGCCAGATACAAATAGTATAGCCAAAGAGATTTTATTACAAGTTCATACATACTATAATGCGAAAAGACTTTTTCCCCGACCTATTAGGTATCTGAGGATGGAAAAATCGGCCCTTAATCAACAAGTGGTCAAGGCAGGCCTTAATTCTGGTGGGTTTATTAATTGCTGGTAGTGTTCCGTGATTCCGTGATGGGTACCTATGCATGCGACTTTTTGTGTTAAATCTTGTACGATGGTACGGAACCCTTCGTGTGCGAGTCCGACTCGCACTTGGCCGGTTTCTGATGTAACGCTAATGCTTCACTGACTTTGAATCTACAAGACCTCAACACACAACACATTCCTGCCGAACAAATATAGGCACAAAGTAAAGAAACACAGTACCGCTTAAATCCCTTTCATATTACAACATCTAAAACTCCAAGCGAAGTGATACATCAAGACGAATGTATCAAGAAGCGATCGCAGAAGCGTGATTTGTTCAGCGAATCTTCAGTGTAGGCGGAGACGGGGATAAAATATATATAAATATAAAATAAGATGCCATTTAGTCCGCGGAGTTGGGTGGACGGTGGACGGGATTCCATCGGTCATTCTGAGATGGATTGGCTCCCGGGATGGATTGAAAGTTGAGGCGTTAACACTGATTGTCCGGTGTGAAATCGACGCGCGCTTGGCATTTCGGTGCTGAAGAAAGGGTCCTCTTTAAGATGACCTACAAAGGTCAGCGCGTTCGGGTCAATGAGCAAGTATCGACGCCTTTCTTGATACACAAAGTAGGTTGAGCTAGTGGTGTAGGAGCTAGAGGACTTGCCTTTTCCGTTCATTTTTCTCTTTCTGAGTTGGATAAGTGCATTTCGTTTCGACTGCGAGCTGTTCCATGGTTCGGAACCCGTGTAGGTGATACACCTTCCCCTAATAGGTGATATGGTGAAGAGGATAAGGAGGTGATCAAGTTCCATACAATTATCCTCTCAAGCCCGCACGGTACCACCGCATTGGATGAAACCTATGGTTGAAGCTGCAATGAAAAACTGTGCGTGTTTTCCATCCAGTTCAGTGTAGCCGTGCTCATAAAGGGAAGGTCGTGGTATGACACCTAATTCCTTCGGGAATGTGGTGCATTGAGCTAATGTCATGACGGTGGTCGATTTGTATTATCCATCCATGTCAGGTTGCATAAAAGTATTTTAGCCATCCATGTCAGGTTGCATAAAAGTATTTTAGCCATCCATGTCAGGTTGCATAAAAGTATTTTAGCCATCCATGTCAGGTTGCATAAAAGTATTTTAGCCATCCATGTCAGGTTGCATAAAAGTATTTTAGCCATCCATGCCAGGTTGTATAAAAGTATTTTAGCCATCCCTGTCAGGTTGTATAAAAATATTTTAGCCATCCATGTCAGGTTGCATAAAAATATCTTAGCCATTCATGTCAGGTTGCATGAAAGTATTTTAGCCATCCATGTCAGGTTGCATAAAATTATTTTAGCCATCCATGTCAGGTTGCATAAAAGTATTTTAGCCATCCATGTCAGGTTGCATAAAAAAAAGTACGCCACCCCGAGAAGTAGGCTCGGATCTAGAGAGAAAGACTGGTCGGCTTGCTCTTCTAATATAGCAGGTGATTAGGGCAGAAAGGAGAACAAAATAAACGTAACTAAGGGATAAGGTATCTCGTTAGGGAGAACCATGGAGCGAGAATAAATTGGATAACCCTATTAATAATATGAGATTCACTTTAGAATGGTTTTACGAGGGTAAATAAAAAAAAAATATAGGTTACTTTATGTAACTGGACATGAGCTAACCAGAGCCCTAACATAACCTAACCTAACCTAACCTAACCTAACCTAACCTAACCAAACCTACTAACATATTAGCTCAAACACCAACACACCATATTTAAACTAGATGCCATGCCAGGGCCTTCCTTCTATTGCGCGGCTACATTGAATTAGAAGAAACACGGAAAATTTTCTTTGCCGCTTCGACCATAGTTCATTCAATGCGATGGCACCAACTCGGACGGGATTAATCCTAACCACCTAGTAAGCAAGGAAGGGAACCTATAGTTTGACATGGAACCCGAAAGACGAATCCCTTAGTCGCCTATTTCTTCATGCAGTCGGCGACAAATTCGGCTCGATTGCAATATTTTTGCGTGCCCGAACCCACACGGAGTTAAAAGTAAAATAAGTTGAGTTTAATTAACCTATGTTACGTTTGGTTAAGGGAATACACGAATTCACTGTAGATATTTCTATATTTCGATCCTAAGGATTACATGATCCTTAGGATCATTAGATAATGAATTTATAGCATCCTACGTATTTCTTCCAAAGTACATACAATCTGGGTTCATTAAAAAATAGTGTCACGAATTACCTGACCAGCCTTTGCTTTATATCTTCGCTCAAACGGAACAGGCAGGGAATTTACCAATTCACGGTCGACATTCCAACTATAACGACCAACCGATCCTCTAGAATACTTTATCAACAGGGTCGGTGAGCAATGAAATCACATTCCTGCCGACTGACCGGCAGGTATGGATTTCGCAGCCTCCTGAAATTTCGAAAGCCCATGACGTACGCCATACGCCGCTTTGAACATAAAATAATGGTTGTGTACGACTTTCGTAAATGTTGATCCCTGTATATACAAATAATGCTACCAATAAATCAACAAATGAATGAAAAAAATAGCACGCATTGCATTGCCAAATGTTTCCTTGTCCGTGTTCATTCGAGGTCTCTGCGATTGTGGCTCGGATTGCGCCAACGCCCGATTACTGGCTCGCCGAATGGCAACAGTCAAAGTTATCTCTAGCTCGATAAAGCGAGACAGTACGTGTTAGTATATCTCGGTTTTTAGGAACGAAGACCCACACGGATTTTGAGTTATGAAGCACTAAGCTGAGGATAATGAGGTGATCTATTTCTAGATATATATCGCTCTCTATTTTAGGGAAAGAGATAAAAAATAAATAATAATGAATAAACTTAAAAATATATATATGTTTGTTAGAGGCGATGGCTGTGACCGGCGTGATGCTCGTGAACTGGCAAAATGTTAAATACCGGGCATGATCTTTGCAAAAAAACTGATATTTGTCATGAACCGTTGCATACGACATGAATTGTCAAAAATTATTATTAATTTTGTGTTTTACCTGTGATTGTAAGCAGTGGCAAATACTTTTGTAAACTTGGACTAAGTCGACGTTGAAAAATAATAATCCAGCGAAGTTTCTCTCCAGTTCTTCTTCGCTGGAATTGCTGAACTGGCTATTGATAAAATATGATAAATCTGAGTGCAGTGTACTGTCTATGAAAGATGAATAAACAATAAAACAATATGTTTCAAAATTTTTGCAGATAAAATAAATGAACTGGGAGCTACGTCCGTTTTTATTTTTTTTGATACCAATATTTATATCCTTAATATACTCCTCTAAAAATTTGCATACAAAATACAAAAAGACGTATATCATAGGTGCAACTTAAGTTATAAGAAAAAACTCTCAGGTGATTTATTGAATGTGCAAAATTAAAATTGACTGAGGAAACAGGCACGAGGTTCATTACCCTCTTAACATATATTTGATCTTTAACGTTCGTACCACGCAACGAAACGGCTGGTTTTTATTCACATTTATCGTCCCGTAAAACTGCCAAAATACGACAAATTTATTGGAGCATCAATAAACAGTAATTTAATAACCGTAAAAGCGAGAAAGTTACAACATTCCAGCATCTTTCCGGGGCCTTCTGTTACCCTGGCGAGTTTTCACAAAAACCTATCTCGTTTCCGGAATGGCAAACACGTTTGTTTATTAACAGCTCTGAGCTCAGGTCCGCGGGGCCCCTCTTTACATGCGGGCTGCTCCATGGTTCGAAATCCATGTAAAACCCCTGATGTGGTAGGGTTGGTACCATCGCATTGAATGAAAAGATGATCTAAGCGGCAGTAAAAGTATCCGCAGAGATTAATTACTTTACATCTCGAAGGAAAATTGATCCTTCTTTTTAGGGTTCCGTACCCGAAGGGTGATAACGGAACCCTATTACTAAGCCTCCGCTGTTCGTCCGTCCGTCCGTCCGCCTGTCACAGGGCTGTATCTCATGAACCGTAACAGGTAGGAAGCTGATTTTTTCACAGATTATGTATTTATTTTGCCACTATAACAACAAATACGTAAAATTATAAAATAATAAAAATTAAAGGGCCCCCTTTAATTTTAAACCATAAATAAATTTATTTACAAAGTAATGTCATTGTAAATAAAAAATATTGATACATGTATATGTAAGTTAATTTAATTTAGTAGTAGTCGCCTCTGCGGCGTAGGCCTCTCCTACACCTTTCCATACATCTCTTTCCCGCGCTTCTCGCATCCATAAGGGTCCACATCGCTGGTTGTCACACGATGTCTCTCCACCTTTTATTTGGTCTTCCTCTCACCGAATCACCTCAACATTTATTATTATTATTATTATTTTCTATTATTATTATTTTCTCTGACATGGGTACTACATTGTAGTATGAATTTGTTTATTTACTAACTTATATTTAATTTGATATTACCTTGTATCAAAAATGACGATGGCTTTTAACACCTGAATAATTTAGATCATAATTCCTATTAATTTAGAATAAGATGTCATTATAGTAGTCAAGAGTTTGCTCCTCACCAATGTATATAATGTTCTTATAATAATGTTCTTTGTGAGCAGTAGTAATCAATCAATCACTGTAAACTAGTTTGTAAGTATCACTGGAAAAAATAATAATACAATGACCAACCTGACGAAGTTTCTTGTCGGCTCTTCTTCGCCAGAAGTAATCGAACCGACAGGAAAAAAAATGACGAATCCGAGTGTGTAATATACATCTAATGGAGGAAATAAAGAAACTGAAACTGAAACTGAAACGAATTTAACTTTTTGAGTTAAATTCGTTGAGGTTATTTTTAAATATAATTAAATGTTGTTTTACTTAATCAATCGGTAAAAAGGTGGAACGGACGCATGAATGAAATTCGTAAAGATTTATATTTGAGGCGAATAAATCCCTAAAAATTAAAGTTTTTCTCAAGTCGATTACAGTAAGGCCTTTGATTGATAAACATTGAAAAATACTGAGCTTATAGAACGTACGTTTACGAAGGTACACATCCCCATTGTGTCCAAAACACTTATAAATAAAATGACCTTTTTTCTCCTTCGCTATATTACGAAACGTTCTTCGACTTCTTCGCTATATTACGAAACGTTCTTCGACTTCTTCGCTATATTACGAAACGTTCTTCGACTTCTTCGCTATATTACGAAACGTTCTTCGACTTCTTCGCTATATTACGAAACGTTCTTCGACTTCTTCGCTGTATTACGAAACGTTCTTCGACTTCTTCGCTATATTACGAAACGTTCTTCGACTTCTTCGCTATATTAAGAAAAAGGAAAGCGGCTTTGTTGGAACGCGTGGCTATCTATCATACGATTTATTTGCAATACGATTGTTTATGTGGATTTAATCAAATTGTGATTTTTTATTTTTTATTTGTATGTTAATGGTTAAATTTTTTTTTTATGTGACTGGACATGGATGGCTAATACCACAAGTTCTATCATGGTATTAGCCCAACACACCACATGGGAACTAGGTGCCATGCCAGGACCTTCCTTATATTGCACGGCTACATTGAACTGGATGGAAAACACGGACAATTTTCATTGCCGCTTCGACCATCGTTCATCCAATGCGATGGTACCAACCCGGGCGGGATAAACCCTACCACCTAGTAAGTAAGGAAGGGGACCTACAGCTTAACGTGGAATCCGAACCACGGCCAGCCTCTCTCAACGGTCGAATGGTCACCCATCCAAGACCAGACCGGACCCAGCGTTGCTTAACTTCGGAGAGCGATCGCCGAAGTGTCGCGCCACTGTGTTATGTTAAATGTTAAATTAATGGGACTATGTACCTCAATAAACAATTATTATTATTATTTACCTTTCAAAGTCATGTTTTCTGTTATCTTTCTATTTAGAAGAACGCAATAAAAAAAATCGTATACCTTTCAGCCGTAACACATTACACATCCTTACTGTTAAAAAATCTTCTAAATATGAGGAATTTTACAAAATCAGACTAGTCGTAAGCGAAGCTTTCAAAGCTTTGTCACGCAGTTGTTTTATTGCGTGACAAAAGCTCTCAGCGTGTTATTTATCAGGCACAATTAATATCACAAAGCTTTATCAATCACAAGCTTATCATTGTGCGATAGTCCATCGCGCCGAGCGCTATCTAGGCGTCGCGCACTGTATTAAAAAACTCCATATTGGAAAAGATAAGTTAGGATAAAGAAATATTAATTTAGATTGCGCGACCGCTCATTTCGTTTAATTTCCGACTAATGAAGGTATTCTTGTGATTCTGTCGATATTGCTTCGTCTTTAATAAAGTCACCGCGGGAAGTTAGAGGAAAACTGGAAAAGTGCGGGCTGCGAGGGCTGCGTTGCGGAAAGTTAAATTTTCTACAACAAGAAAATAAGAACAATTTGTCGTGGACGGTACTCTTGATTTTTGCTTGACGTCGAAAAGTCAACTCAAGGTACAGTGATGATAACGTGAATTGGCCTTTAAAATATTTTCAAATGCTTACATTTCTTATTATTATAATATACAAAAAAAAATAATCGACTTCAAAGAAAAAGCAAAAAAAGGAAAAAAAAAATGAGTCGGTGTCAGCCAAGGTAGCCAAGGTTCTCTTGATTGGCGCAGCGCGTGCCCGGCTGACGCCGACTCAAAAAATAACAAAAATCGTAACTACAAAAATGGCAATTATTTTTTACTTTTTATTGCTTTTTCTTTGAAGTCGGTTATTTTTTTGTTAATTTTTTTTATTTCTTTATTTTTAGTGAATCTGAAGTACACTTACTAATTTGTACACCTCCTTTCCAATAAAAAAAGAATCACCGAAATCGGTTGGCGTTATATTGAGGTATTCGTCCATTTGTCGCGCACATCTTAAGGCGCTAGGACTAGCCAACTACTCGCGCCATACAAATGCACGTTTTAACAAATGTAATAATATGTAGTGAAACGCTTCAGCAAATCAAAATAGAACTCCAGACTGATAATGGATTGTTAATATTTTTTTATTCCATCATTTATTTAAATAATAATAAAAATAAAAAAGTTGATTTTTCTCATTAGAAATCTGAAAGTAATTCGATTTCTAGATATAAGCAAAAACAGCATATATGCATAAACAAAAAATTCCATTTGCTTTAAGATTTCTACATTTAGTCAAAAAAGTTCGGAAATGGACACCGTTTCCGCAATGTATTTTGTATAGAAAAAGGAAACATACATTAACGAAAATAATTCGATTCCTAGACAAGGAATCATATATTGTAAGAATGACACTTATAATCGTCAGACTTAGTTAGTTAACTTGGGGTGCCTCGTCTAACTTTGCGATTTGGCTAGTACCAGGCCCTTAATACAAATTTAAGACTTATATGATTTTCTCATGGATATCATTGTCAGAACTTAACCAAATTAAAATGAGACCACTTGGGAAGCACCAGCTTTCATTTAAAAAAAATCATCAAAATCGGTTCACCCAGGCGAAAGTTATGAGGTAACAAACATAAAAAAAAACATACAGACGAATTGAGAACCTCCTCCTTTTTTGAAGTCGGTTGAAAAGCGTAAAGCGCGCAATTAGTCTAACTGCAAGTTACTGGAACTATATGTTATTTGTTTCTTTATCAAAATAAACCTGTTTAAATGTAAAGCTTTCAGGGATAGAGAAAGCGACTTTGTTTTATACTATGGAATTTAAAAATCAGTTGGTTATTTTTTAAAATATTAAAATGTGCTTTCATGTACGCCCTTATGGAACTGAATGTGGTTCTAGGAATTGTTTGATGTGATAGGTGAAGGCCTGGTGTATACCATGTGTGAAAAAAAGACACTAAAAAAGTGAAAGTAATTATTTACGGAAGTTAATTATTCATATTTTCAAGGATTTTTTAACAATTTGATTCATTAATAATTTAACAAATCGATTTTTTCGAAATATTTCTAAATCTGCCCCATGACTTATTTGAGCATTTCTCAAAAAATCATATTGTTTCTAATTTGGCCATGAAAGCACACTTAAAAATTCAGCCTTTTTAAAAAAACAGACGAATTGAGAACTGAGTCGGTGCGCTAGATGCATCGTAACTTTAGAAACTTATTTTTTTTTTGAGGAAAAAAAACTCTGTGTTTCTGCTCATTCAAAAAACACGTACATGTCGCTTTTTGACATCGTTCACCAACGAAACCCTGAAATAGGAAAACAGCTACTTACTCTCTGGAGGTGAAATTCGATTTTCAGGAGGCCACAGCGTAAAGTCGAAAGTTTTTCACAAGATTCCGACGTTTTACACGGAAAATCGTCTCCCGATTGATGAAGATATATTTCCATATTTTTTTCTTAACTTAATATCATGCTAAAACATTTCAATAGCTCACATTTCAGGCCGTCGTCTTTATCAAAACAGTTCCGTTATTCCTTGGAGTTTTTCTTACATTAACAGCGCGAAAACTGTATCTATGTCTATACGCAGATTCCAGCAAACCCCCCCCCCCCCCCCCTCATCCTCGTCACCACACGAACTCCCATATGTCCGATTCACCTTTTAGAATTTATATTCTTATATCATAGGTACCTATAACGTCAACAACATTTTCAAACTGTGAAACTTTGTAATTGGCTAAGCAATTTGATAAATACCTGTTCCATTTGTAACCATAAATAGCTGTTAAGTTTCTATAATAAATAAATAAATAAATATATTCAATCTTTACTTGTAAAACATAACCGTACAACGCCACCTCTGGACCTAGAGATTGAAAATTTAGAAGAAACATTACTTAGAGATCCACTCTCATTATATCCCCAAAGGGTGCCAACGGAACCCTATTACCGAGCCTCCGCCGTCCGTCCGTCCATGCGTTTGTCACAGAGCTATATCTCACGAACCGTATTAACTAGGCAGCTGAAATTGTGTGTATTTATTTTTCCGTTATTACAGCAAATACAAAAAACCCCGAGCAAAAAACTGATCTTTTTGTGTTAAATCTTTTTAACCACATTATCCTGGCTTCGCTCGGGTGAACGTCCAGGATATCGTCTCGAGCGGAGCCGGCAAGTCCAGGTTGTGTTCTGGGGCTTAAATCATGACAGTAGTGGTATATGCAATCCATATCGAAGGGTTCTGTACCATTTAACAAGATTTAACACAAAAAATTCAACCTTTATTTTTTATTATTTTGAAATGTTACCTATTTTTTGTTATAACGGCAAAATACATACAAATTCTGTTAAAATTGAGATACATCCCTGTGACAGACTAACGGACGGACGGACAGACAGCGGAGTCTTAGTAATTGGGTTCCGTTTGAACCCTTTGGGTACGGAACCCTTAATACGATAGTACATCTGTCAAATGAAATTCTTAATAAACCCCTGTATTTTTTGCGAATATTTTCTGAAAACGCCACTAATTAAATGGAAATATTAATGTCGTAATGTAATCACGTTTCTTGAACTGTCGGTCACTGACTGAGTGCGATCTCATTTAAGGCTTACGAGGATTAAGAGTTCTATTTGGTTCCCTGCGTCCAACACGCGACAAAGACTTCGTTTTGATTAATTATCAGTATTATATTGAAGTAGAATATAATATTATGGCTATATTGGCAATAGTATAATGTTAAGGATACCAAATGAAATTTAATATAACGAGATATTAGGTCTTATCAAACAAGGCGCCCATAATTTTAGAGATGATTCAGTACGTGAAATAATAATGTAAGTTTTTTTTATTTAAATATTAAATTGTACATTATAACAACTTTTTTCAATGTACTATGCATGCATACACTTGTAATGTTTTCGATGAAAATCATGTTTGATACGTCTGCACCTTCACAAATAATTCATGTAACCTTATCAAGTTCAGTAAAACACATTGGTGTTTTATATTTATCAAACACTTGCACTAAACTAACCTGGGTACAATTTTAATCGTAAAAAAATGTGCTATATGTTTATAAGTTTTCACTTACATAAGAGACACCGAGGCTAGCGGAAAAGGTAGTGAAATAAAACCAAAGGAAAAAATATCACTGATATATTTAAGTGTATCACTTTAACCATTACCTTTTTTTGAAAATGTTATCTCACTATATAAAATGTCACCAATGTTATTTTGTGCTACACGAATTTAAATAACTCATATACTTTTATTTTATTACATATAATGATCAAAAATTTTTTACTTCAGCCCTGGCGTCAAAGTCGTATCGCATTGCGTCTGGTCGCAGATCGCGACGCATCAAAGCCGGCCTTTAGAAACAAAGCGGGATCCATTAGGCGAGTGGGTTAGTTAGCTATTCCACGTGGGTGTGGGGTGGAGGCGATCCCGTCAGGTGTACATCCGATGGGCGTGTGGTGTAGGCAAGTATACGTATGTAGTTCATACGTGATACATAGATTAGACATGGCATTATGAAAGCGTATGGACTATCAGACACACAAATTGGAACCCAGATGGTGTTTCCTCTGGAAAAAAACTCATAACTAAATACAATCATCATAGATTCTTCTAAAATCTAAGTCAGGCGTCTGTCTGTCGGTCGGTCTGTTCGCTTTTTATTTTCTTAAATACTACACACTTAACTACTTGCACGATTGACAATAGTATAGCTGGGAATATCTTCTTCAAAATGGTATATTATTATTTATGTACTCCTAATTTAGCTTACTATCCGTTTTTTAATAATATCTTTCATTACTTTAGTGTAGTTTGACGAACAAAAAAGTTATAATAAATAAAATGAAATGAAAAAGCAGGTGGGGAAATTGGTAGACGCAAACGTCCAGCCTTGTAGGATATTCATAAGGTAGTTATTTAATAACAGATCGCTGTCTTAAATCAATGTTTCCTTGCTACATACATATCGTATTCGTTGTCATGAAACGTTTTAAATTTCTACAGCTATCGTCTATTTTGTATATCAAAGGAGTTCTACGCCAATTCTCATTCCTCCATTCACGTTTTAATTTATGCTAACGTGAGCCTCGCTAATTAATGCAGCCTCATTAATCATACGTGGACATATTTCAGTTTCAGTCTGGCTGCGAAATTCACGCGGATAGATTTATCGCAACACATCGTTCCTCGAGGAGAGGCTGTCGAAAGATTTCAGTGAAGCATGGAATCCATCAATCTGAGTGTTACTGGTTTTAATATTTTGATGTTTAAATCGTATTCGTGTTTTTTATATGCAGATATGGAAGGCTAACACCACACAACTACCTTATGATATTAGCCCAACTCCCGAAGGATTTAGGTTCCATGCCAGGACCTTCCCTTTATGAGCACGGCTTCATTGAACTGGATGGAGAACACGGACAATTTTTCATTGCCGCTTCGACCATCTTTTCGTCCGATGCGATGGTAACAATCCAGGCGGGCTTAAACCCTACCACCTAGTAGGGGAAGGGGATCTACAGTTTTACATGGATTCCGAACCATGGAGCAGCTCGCATTCGTGACGAAATGCACTTATCGAACTCAGAAAGAGAAAGAAAGTGGTGCATGTCGGGGCGAGGAATTGAACTCAGACCTATGGTACGCTAGGCCAGTCCCTGCGCCACTAGGCTACGAGCCGCAATATGTTACGGTTGAAGCTCGATGTCGGTTAAAGTCCGAAATAATTTTTTTTTTTTTTTTATGTGACTGGACATGGATGGCTAATACCACAAGTTCTGTCATGTTATTAGCCCAACACACCACATGGGAACTAGGTACCATGCCAGGACCTTCCTTATATTGCACGGCTACATTGAACTGGATGGAAAACACGGACAATTTTCATTGCCGCTTCGACCATCGTTCATCCAATGCGATGGTACCAACCCGGGCGGGATAAACCCTACCACCTAGTAAGTAAGGAAGGGGACCTACAGCTTAACGTGGAATCCGAACCACGGCCAGCCTCTCTCAACGGTCGAATGGTCACCCATCCAAGACCAGACCGGACCCAGCGTTGCTTAACTTCGGAGAGCCATCGCCGAAGTGTCGCGCCACTGGGCCACCGAGGCTGACATTCTTATTGGGTTTGCAGTTGTAGCCATTTTGAGTATACTCATATTGTTTTTTTTCTTACCATCCACACAAAATAAATGCACTCGACACGAGTGTTTGTCAGCCTCAGTGGCCCAGTGGCGCGACACTTCGGCGATCGCTCTCCGAAGTCAAGCAACGCTGGGTCCGGTCTGGTCATGGATGGGTGACCATTCGACCGTCGAGAGAGGCTGGCCGTGGTTCGGATTCCAAGTTAAACTGTAGGTCCCCTTCCTTACTTACTAGGTGGTAGGGTTAATCCCGCCCGGGTTGGTACCATCGCATTGGATGAACGATGGTCGAAGCGGCAATGTAAATTGTCAGTGTTTTGCATCCAGTTCAATGTAGCCGTGCAATATAAGGAAGGTCTTGGCATGGCACCTAGTTCCCATGTGGTGTGTTAGGCTAATACCATGACAGAAGGTGTGGTATTAGCCATCGATGTCCAGTCACATAAAAAAAAAGAGTACATCTGGATATTGTAGTTACAATCACTTACAATCAATCACTTACTTTTTGCGGGTATTTCGGAACGCACGCGCATCACTTGCGCTCCTCACAATAACTAATTAGATTTTTAAAATGATTTAACAAGTTTTTCTACCAAAAATCGATGTAAAGTACAAATAGTATAGTTGTACTGTGTTTTTAAGCGTAGTGAACTATTCTCATGCAAAATTAGAGCGTAAAATCGCCGCTTAGGTCGCGTAAGTTTTCGTTAATAACTACCACAATGTCACGCGAATGTTCTCTGTGCGGAGAAGATATACGTCGCACCACGGGCACCCGGTGCGACGGGGAGTGCCTCCGTTCGGTGCACTACAAGTGTGCGAAGGTGACGGAGCAGGCGGTACTGCGGTAAGGAACCGCGCACGCCGCCGGCGCGCCACCTAAGCAGCTGCAACTGATCATGGAGACGGAGGGTGGCAGAGTGCGGACTCCCGACTGCAGCGTGGGCACACCATACGGCTCCCCAATGAGCACACCGGACGATGGCGGCGCATCCGGACCGTTCAGCGCCTTTCCCATCGACATCGCCGGCACACTCGTAAAGCTGCAGGGCGACATCGAACGCATTCTGAAGAGTCAGGATGACATGTCCAAGCATTTGGAGCGTATGCAGCAGGGCCAGCAGAGCATTTTAAAGACGCAGGCGGATATGGCTAAGTCACTCGAGTTCCTCGGTGACAAAGTGCATGAATTCGAGAAAGCGCTGTCGGAGCAGAAGGGCCGTCTAGAGGCACTCGAGGCGCTCAAACCAGAGGTGCAACAGCTGCGGTCGGAGGTGGTGCGCCTGCAGGCAGAGTGCGGTGCGCAGTCATAAGAAATTCACAAGCATAATTTGTGAAACAGCGGTCACTGACCATTCTATAGTACTCGGCTTATTCAATCACGCTGAAATATCAAATCAAAACAGTGCTTGTACTATCAATGTTACAGACTATAAATCCCTTAGCTCGGAGTTCGAAGGTTTTGATTGGAGCCCTGTTTTTTAATGTACCGACGTAAATACTGCTACTGTCAAACTTATAACCATATTACGTACTCTACTCACCAAACACACCAAAATTCGGGTTTTGCGTAACTCTGAACAAAACAAGAAGCCGTGGATCACCCCGGGTCTCATTAAATGTCTTAGAAAAAGAGATAAGTTACATCAAAAGGCTAAAAAACACATCGAAGACTTGCATTCCAACTAGAGTATAAAAAATATTGAAATGCGTGTAATCGTATCATAAAATCAGTATGGGAAATATATATACGAACCAATCTTGCAGCAAATGCCAAAGATGTCAAAAAAACCTGGCAAATAATAAAAGACGCGGCTTACTTACCTAAGAAAACAAATACAGTTCCCGTAGAATTATTAAAAGCGGAGATTGGTGAAATCAAATCAGCTAATTTAGCTAATAGATATTATTCAACAATTGGTCGAACCTTTGCTTCTAAAACTCTTTCTAAATTAAATTTAACAGAATTTGAGCTCGCCAGTAAGATATGCAATGAGTGCACTTTTTCAAAATCTTTCTTTATGTACCCAAAAAACACATTTGAAGTTGATAAGTTTATTATGGAATTGAAAATGAAAAACTCATCTGGCTGGGATGAAGTCACATCGAAGTTCCTAAAATATATGAAGAGTTATTTATTGGAACCGCTTACATTTATTTTCAATCTCAGTTTGTCTACTGGTATTTTCCCTAATGTTTACAAGAGAGCAGTAATAAGTCCCATCTACAAATCTGGTAGCAAGGAAATGATTTCAAACTACAGGCCAATTTCCTTGCTACCAGTTTTGTCTAAAATATTGGAAAAAATCGTCAGGAAGAGGCTAACAGATTTTTTAGATCGCAACAATTTACTTCAAAAAAATCAATTTAGATTTCGATCAAATAAATTAACTGCAGACGCTGTTGATGAACTTACTGAGTACTTGTCAAGAAATCTAGACCAAGGGCGCCACTGTATTGGAGTGTTCCTGGATCATGCTAAAGCATTCGAAACTGTTTCCATACCAATACTCCTTCGAAAAATTGAATGTCGCCTGGGTATCAGGGGCACAGCAATTCAGTGGTTTAAAAGTTATCTCACCGACAGAACTCAGTTTGTTAGGATAGGTAAAATTAAAAGTGAGGACCTAAATATTACTTATAGGGTGCCACAAGGCAGTGTTTTGGGACCAACTCTCTTTCTAATTTATATTAATGATCTATATTATATTAATGAAAATTGGCTTATGAAAATGGATTATGAAGATGCTGAAGTCAAACTCTCGGTTTTGGTTTGAGCCAATTACATGAAACCAGACACACACCACATCATGATACGTCACATCACATGACACCACCACAAAAGATTCACTTCACACTACATCACATCACATCACACACATCACATAGATAGGGGGCCGGAAGCGAGGGGCCGATTTTGACGCTAGCGCTCAGTTAGTGTCAGAAACTAAAACTCATAGTTCGCGTTACACTTGTACTATCGGCCTAGTTCTCATCTCATTAAATAGATAATTAAGTATAGTTTAAATTGTAAGGAGAGACTTTACTACAAAAATTGAGAGTTTGGAAAAAATGTGAGAAAACGTAGCTGCGAAGGAAAAAAATATCGGTTGATAAGGTTAACACAGAACGAATGCGACCAATACTTGTAAGTTGAGTAAAGAGGGTTAGTCACTACAGAGAACGCACTAAACATCATGAAATAAGTAGACTTCGATACTGTAGGTCATGAAAATCTTACACTGTGAATGAATGCGTAGTCACTTCGATTTTGAAACGATCCCTTCGTTGAAACGTGCTCCATGACGTGTATGTGTGTACGCGTGTACGTATGTATGCATGTTTGACGTGTCTATACAGACAGAGCGACTTACCAATCCGTTTTCCCGATCGTTCAAACGTTTCCCTTCGTTTCCACTTCATTTATTATATTATCATTAGGGAGTGATCGAATTCACGAAAATATCCGCTAGACCGCTAGTAGACTGTGTCCATGTCATTTTTTTATCGAAAATGAGTGCCTCGGCTCACAGTTAGTTCTTCGCCAATTCTCGGTACCACACGAGCGATCGATATTCCGAAATTCACTTTGTGGCGAGAGCTATCGGAAACGTTGGTAACGCAGATTGGCGGTATCTTTTCGCAGAACGTTCGGTATATATATACGTTATTATTAACGCTGTTTATGCGTTGTTACTGGCGCTGTTTATACGTTGTTACTAGCGCTGTTTATACGTTGTTGTGAACGCTATGTTGTTCGTTGGAACCAGCGAGCATGGAAGGACTGGAGTAGCGATGGAAACTCATTCGTATGGCGTAGCAACGGGTAAGTGGAAAACGTTTAACTGCTGGGTTCCCATGTTAAGAACGGCCCGTAAGCTATGTTCCCTATACAAAGGTAGTTTCCTAATCATTTTAAAAACACTGTTCCGATTTGCTTGATATTTGGTATGTAATATTCTACAATAAATATCTGTGTCTGTATGTTTATGTTTTGTTGAAAAATCTAAAGTAAGTCAAATAACAGACAAAAGAAAATCTTCATACACCTTTTTTTTTCTCGGTTATGTGACACAGGATACATTTTTTTAATAAACAAACACGTGCAGACATAGATAGATGTTGCCTGATATCAAGTCCCAAATATCAAGAAAATTGGAACAGTGGTTTTCAAATTATTAGTAAAATCCGTTTGTATGGGGAGTTTAATTTTCTGATGCTTACGGCCCTACCTTAAATCACTCGCCGTGTAAACAGGGAACTGCGTGAATGAATCTGACGTTTAGTTGTAATCCGTACAATTCTGTCAAACGACGTGTTATTCCGCCAAGTGACCTAATTTTACCAGTTATCATAGTTCGAAATGTAACTAAAAGTCAGATTTAATCATTCACTAGACTTGTTTAAACAATGTTACGACAGACGACTGAACAAACTAGCTGCGGACGAACGTGGCGGTTGCCTCCTTGACAACGGGCTGAACGATCAGCTCGAATCGTCGGCGAATGTCTCCCGCCGCGTGAAAAGCCGTAACATTTTTCAAACATGTTTAACGACCGCTGTAATCTCAAAAGAATCATTCACTTGACTGTTTACCTGGCCATTAATTCGCCGTAGTTACCCCCCTGCGTTTACGTACGACTTCGGGACGCCCATCGAATATTCGTTGCGCAAAATAACGTCCTGTGAAGTTCTCAGGGGGTTAGCATGGTAAACAATTCGCCAGACAAACATAACCTTGAACAGAAAACATAGTGAATAAATCTGACGTTTGGTAGCATTTCGTACCATGCCAACTGGTTATTTAGGTTCACTTTGCCGAATAACACGTCGTCGTTTGATAGTTAGCATGCTACGAAATGCAACTAAACGTCAGATTTACCCAGTCTCTTGCCTGTCTACCTGCTATTCACACGGAGAGTTGACTTACCATGGTAACCGTTGGAATTCGAGAAAATCAGTAGTAAGCGATACGTAAGCGAATTCATTCGCCAGCGCTACTGTTTTTAGGGTTGAACCCTATTACTAAGCCTCCGCTGTCCGTCCGTCCGTCCATCCGTGCGTCCGTCCGCCCGTCCGTCCGTCACAGGGCCGTATCTAACGAACCGTAATGTGTAGGAATCTGAAATTTTCATAGAGTGTGTATTTATTTTGCCGCTATAACAGCAAATAGGTGACATTTTAAAATAATAAAAATTAAAGGGGGGAAATACGAAAAATGTGATTTTTTGCGTTAAATCTTGTACGATGGTACGGAACCCTTTGTGTGCGAATCCAACTAACACTTGGCCTGTTTTTTGTATTTAGAAAGTGGCTACGCCGCCGCCATACAAACGAGTATCGGTTGTTACTCCCGTCCTTCTATGCTCGATGGTATGAACACTTTGCACATATTTGCTTTCACACCCAGCTACGTGCTTGTCGCATTTTTTCTTTTCTTTTACGTTGTTTGAATATATTATTAGAAACTGGATGAGGTGTCGGTATTAGTGTATTTCCAATGGATACGATATGGTGTCTTTTCGACTATAATCGAGAAATAATTTCGAGAAAATTGAGCAGAGATTCGAGAATTGAGCGGAGATTCGCGCTTTGGACGCTTTTGGTCCTTAATATTTTTTTTCTGATTCTTTTTAAAATGTGATTACAATGCGACAATTTAGATGTCGTTGTTATCTTAAATTTATGGATAAGTTGTTAATATTTTGTTACAAGAACTATGTAATAGAACTCAAACATGTTTTGTTTTCAAGTACTTTTTTAGATTTGGTTGACGTAATTGTTTGGTTAGAGCAGTGGTCATGTAATCCAAAAGTTGCAGGTTCGAATCCGGCGTCCGTAGAATGTCACGTTCAAAAACTTTTATTTTTTAAATCTGATTAGCATGCTTCAAATGTCGATCTCGCTGTAACTCAAATTAATATAATGAATAGCATTACAAGTATTATCTAACGTAAAAGCCGTCGTCAACAGAAAAACCTATGTCAGGTGTACAAAGCCCTCATCTGTTCTTGCTTCACGGTCGATTCTAAATACATGTCACATTAATAGAAGATCTAAATGAACCGTAAGAACCCCTTTTCACCCTTCGTTCATTTCAGTCACAATCACAATCAATCCTTAGGTACACTCTATCGTCTAACAGGAGTTTTAAGGTGGCCCAACCCGGCGGCACTAACTCAATAGCGGGCACGGTACAAAAGCGTGCTGTTGCGCTCTAGGACCTTCTCTGTTTCAAAGAATAAGACAGGCTCCGTAATGAGGAAGATGCAACATGTCCACAAAAAAGACAATGTGTATAGTGTATGATTTGGTAAGATTTACGAAAATTTTAATTACAAACCCACTTGCATTGTAAAATTGTGTTTGGTTTCTAAGCTATAAGGGCCGAAAGTTCGAATTTTTCGCGCGTTTTAAACAATAACTTTGGTGGTTTATTACGCAATGATAAAGTAAGAAAATCTTAAACAGATTAGTGATCAGACATAGCTTATTTAATCAAGATTTATAATCTATTTGGTTTTTGTTAGATTTTTGACTACAGCGGTCGTGGTTTACTTTTAGCTATAAGTCGTTTTGAAATCAAAATTTTCGTAAATCTTACCAAATCATACACTATGCACATTTTCTTTTTTGTGGACATGTTGGATCTTCCTCATCACAGAGCCTGTCTTATTCTTTGAAACAGAGAAAGTCCCAGAGCGCAACAGCACGGTTTTGTACCGTGCCCGCGAATGAGTTGGGCCCGCCGGGTTGGGCCACCTTAAGGTGGCCCAACCCGGCGGGACTGTATGATTTGGTAAGATTAACAAAAATTTTAATTTCAAAACGACTTATAGCTAAAAGTAAACCACGACCGCTGTATTAAAAAATCTAACAAAAACAAAATAGATCATAAATCTTGATTAAACAAGCTATGTCTGATGACTAATCTTTTTACGATGTTCTTACTTTATCATTGCGTAATCCACTTCCAAAGTTATTGTATAAAACGCGCGAAAAATTCAAACTTTCGTACCTTATAACTTAGAAACCAACACACAATTTACAATGCCAATGGTCATCAGACATTTAGTTCGATCAAATAAAGCTATTTTGAGGAAAATTTTGGATCTCTGACAAGAAATATGGGCGTGATCTTCTTTCCCCTTTTGTATGGGGAGATGAGCGGGTTGGGCCACCTTAAGCACAAACACGCACTATCTCGAAATAGCCCCTCGCACGATCTGCGGCGAGCCTTTGATCTGCGAAGGCGTCAATCCTGAGACCTCGGTTATCCGAAGACCCGCACGAGCCGTCTTCGCGCTGTTCGGATTTTCACCGGAAAACCTGGAGGTAATAAAGAGATAATTACTCATTTTGTTGAGTGCGTGCGGGGTTTTCAAGTAAGGGTTAGCAATGAAAGCAGCAAATTTAATCTACGTGAGACAGTCGTCTTTGGTTTGGTTAAAGAAGCACCGAATTGCATGCACCATCACGCCGCTTCCAGGAGGGGTAGGTTATGACTTAGCGCCGTTCTCTCTCTTCCTTCTACTTACTGATATACATTGTTTAAATTTGAGTTCCAGAGACATCTACATTTAAAGCCTTATAATTAGATTTTAAAAATCATCTAAAAAAGGTTTTTGGTCGTGACATTCGTCGGAAGCAGGAATATTTTCAAAATTTGATTTCAATGCCCCAAATGTAGATGCGCTGAAATGATGAGATAACGGTGATGTAGCATCCATTAAATACATCACACATATTTCTTGTCTTGATACTTTCCAGACACATTATACGGGTGCTACGTACTTGACGTGTAATTTTATTTTATTTGGGAAATCATCAGCATATATTCTAGAATGTAAGTTTGTAAAAGTTTTTGACTGTCTACTAAGCAATGGACAAAATGTGCCATTTACTAGGCATATCCAAGAAAATTTCCCAATTCAAAATATTGTAGAAAATGAGCGATATTTTGTTTACAATTATTATAATTTCTGTCTACAGAATGAATATCATAAATAAATAAGAGAAACAGCTAATATGGTTGTCTGTAAAACCAGCGGAGTTTCTTGCCAGTTCTCCTTCGCTGGCATTGCCGAACTGGCTAATGATAAAATATGTCAAATCCGAGTGCAGTGTACTGTCTATGGATAATGAATAAACAAAACAATACGATACAACAATACATGTTGTTTTATGTGTTTGTTGTAGAGACAGAACCATAACTACCTTATTTACAACAACTTAAATTGTGTGTAAATATTTTGGAAACATTATGTAAGTAAATATAAAGTTCACATTTGAACTGTAAATCACATATGGCATGGAATGTAAAAGAAAACAGGATTTCATTTAAAATTCGTCTTCTTACTAGAATTACACGCTTCTACTGCCAGTACATTTCTAAGCTGCATAGTTGAAAAGGGCGTATCAATAAACCATCTTAAGGTGGCCCAACCCGGCGGCCTCAACTCATTTGCGGGCACGGTACAAAACCGTGCTGTTGCGCTCTGGGACCTTCTCTGTTTCTAAGAATAAGACAGGCTCCGTGACGAAGAAGATGCAACATGTCCACAAAAAGACAATGTGCATAGTGTATGATTTGGTAAGATTTACGAAAAATTTAATTTCAAAACGACTTAAAGCTAAAAGTAAACCACAACCACTGTAGTTAAACATCTAACAAAAACCAAATAGATTATAAATCTTGATTAAATAAGCTATGTCTGATGACTAATCTTTTTAAGATGTTCTTACTTTATCATTGCGTAATCCACCTCCAAATTTATTGTATTAAACGCGCGAAAAACCCGAACTTTCGGACGTTATAACTTGGAAACCAAACACAATTTTACAATGCCAATTGTCATCAGACATCTACTTCAATCAAATAAAGCTATTTTGAGCAACATTTTGGATCTCTGACAAGAAATATAGGCGTGATCTTCTTTCCCCTTTTGTATGAGGAGATGAGCGGGTTGGGCCACCTTAAGAACGTGAACGCAAAAGCACATCCATGAAGGAGCACAGCAGGTCTGTTCCTGGCATTCAGTAATCAGGAACCAGGAATCCTGAGTCTAGAAAACCGCTTTTATAGCGATTTTCAAAGCGAGTTTTTCCACGGAAAATCTTGATTAATAAAAAAAACCGGCCAAGTACGAGTCGGGCTCGCACTCGAAGGGTTCCGTACCATCGAACAAGTTTTAACACAAACAAATTACGTTATTTGTATGGGGACCCCCTTTAATTCTTATTATTCTCAAATCTTACATATTTGTTGTTATAGCGGCAAAAATAATACACACTCTGTGAAAATTTCAGCTGCCTACCTATTACGGTTCATGAGACACAGCCCTGTGACAGACGGACGGACGGACGGACGGACGGACGGACAGCGGAGGCTTAGTAATAGGGTTCGGTTTTCACCCTTTGGGTACGGAACCCTAAAAACTATGCTCCGGAATATTTTCGTCAAGAAAATCGCTTTGATAACCACTACAAAAGCGACTCAGGATTCCTGATTCCTGATTAAGGAATGCCAGGAATAGACCCGCTGGTGTTAGGATTAGCCACAGAATGGGGAATATGTTAGAAATGCCTATCCTCTCGCTTGACTAGCACCTCTAATATCCATACATTTGACTTATGTAAATCCTTAGTCTCGGAGTACACACGGTTAATTTTGCAACAAAATCGATTAGCCCTAGAACAAGGCGCCATTTTGTTAAAAAATATTCCCAAGATATGCCATTATTTATTAGAGGGCGTGCGACCAAAGCTACTTTATTTTTTTAACCGACTTCATAAAAGGAGGAAGTTCTCAATTTGACGGAATATTTTGTTTATTTAAAAGTATTCCACTACATGAGTATTATATAAAAGTGCGCTTAAGTGAAGCATGGGTATAAGTAGGGCTACTTAACATGTGGGCCTAGAAATATCTCGGCCGATCCATTTTACCATTTACATTTGATGAGAAAGGGTTTGCTATGACCCAGCATACATAAGTCAACGCGACCTCGTTACATATTATTTTCGTAGGTCGGCCAGGTAGAATCTAAGTAGCCTCTTAGGTGGCATGTTAAACACTAATGGCGGAAACACCGCTGTGCCGTATCGGGTCTCGCCGAAATGTTTTGAAACCTCGAGACATACTAAATTTAACCAGAACTACAGTATGAAGCTCTCATCGGCTTGCACGCAAATAGAGCGTTTAATATACGAAGACCAGCCATGGAAACCGACATCGTTAGTTGTGTCTATGGGCACCAACATTTCGGACTAACCCCACATCGGCGTGACGCGGCTACCCACTGGTGTAATCTTCGCAGCCGAAAGCTGTCATTTGACGTTTACCAATCGGCCGTGCTATTTTTGTAATTCTTTGCAATCGCCCGCAGTCAGCGATGAGCAATGCAATCGTAAACGCTTATCAACCGCCAATGTCTGCCGGGCGCTGCTATCTAAACATCACTAAAAATAAGAAAGTGCGTTTTTATTGATCGGAATCGCAAATTGCTGCAGCAATTAGGTAGCGATCGTTTCAAAATTAGGTCCGCCGAGCTGTTTAACTTTGTTCCACGGCAGCCAAAATTAGGTCCGCCGAGCTGTTTAACTTTGTTCCACGGCAGCCAAAATTAGGTCCGCCGAGCTGTTTAACTTTGTTCCACGGCAGCCAAAATTAGGTTCGCCGAGCTGTTTAACTTTGTTCCACGGCAGCCAAAATTAGGTCCGCCGAGCTGTTTAACTTTGTTCCATGGCAGCCACCGTCCTGAAGACGACCGCGGCGAAGCGATACGGCACACCGCACAACCGTAAGTTTTAACCGCCGTTATCTGCAGTGATGGTGTAAATAAAAAAACTTTAATATGATGATAATAAATAGAAATAAAAATAATGATAAATACACTTATTTGGAAGCGATTCGATTACTGTAGTCGTTTTTTGGTTAAAAAAACCGGCCAAGTACGAGTCGACACGCACACGAAGGGTTCCGTACCATCGTAGAAGATTTAACACAAAAAAATCACGTTTTTTGTAGAGGACCCCACTTTAATTTTAATTTTTAATTTTACCCATTTGTTGTTATAGCGGCAAAATAAATACACACTCTGTGAAAATTTCAGCTTCCTACCTATTACGGTTCATGAGATACAGCCCTGTGAAGGACGGACGGACAGCGGAGGCTTAGTAATAGGGTTTCGTTTTCACCCTAGAAACGGACATGGTTTTTCGAACAAAAAACAGTGTTCGAGTGTTCGGCAAACAATAACACCCGAACATCGTTTTCCGTGGAGGATGGAAAACATGTTCGTGTACGCGAGAGAAAGGAGAGATGTGACTCATGTTTTACTCGTTTTTGCATGCATCTTGCTCGCTCATTCGGAAGTTGCAGGAGACGAATGAAGTTATCTAAAGCATCTTTGCGAACAATATTTTGTTTGAGACGAATATAGTAGGAGGCCCGGCTTAATTGACAAAGGGGTATGTTATCAAGATTATGATGGACGCTATCTGGTGGAGGTGGTTATCAGACACTTCTAAAGGCTTTCAGATTTATCATCACCGGCTGTTGCCTTGATTTAGGAGCGATGGCGAGCGGATGTAATGCCAAATATTCCGAAGACGATCAACAAATCGATGACGGCGTTTCATGGAAAGCGCGTGTCGTCTTAAGAAATTACAGTTCTTTAGCATATTATATCATAATATACTTTTTTGTCATCAGACTTAATATATTATTTATTTATTAATCTTTTTTTCTGGACTTCTGGCTTCAGTGCAACCTGGCTACTATCTGTGGTGCTTAGCACAACGGTGGGTACTTGTAAAAGTTATTCTAAGTAAATGGCGCCACGGTCGTTCAGACTATATTCTGCTTCAACTCCTTAATAATATGAAGTTGAATTCTATAACTAAGATTATTATTATATATTATATATTCTGAAGTAGTTGTGTATTTAAGCTCGTAAAACAGTTGCAAAATAAGCTTGAATTGAGTAGATAAATGTGAAGATGTGTGCCAAAAATGTTTGTGCTATGGTTCCTAATGATGTCACAAATGCTAGCCTTTTTGATGAATTGTTTTATGGCAACAAATACATAAATACTTAGTGTCCTCGTCAAGACACTTATAGTTTGTAACATTCTATTTTTGGGGAATTATATCAGAAATAGCGACAAACGACTGTGCCCCATCAACATTCATAGACGCACACACAAGTTAACAAAATTCTTCAAACTATCAAGAGTCTAGAGTATAGTATCAGCGGCGACCTACGCAGGTTCTGCAAAGGATATCATAACTCCAGAGGATGATCAGAGTTTATACTCTCGAGAGTCTAGAGTATAGTATCAGCGGCGACCTACGCAGGTTCTGCAAAGGATATCATAACTCCAGAGGATGATCAGAGTTTATACTCTCGAGAGTCTAGAGTATAGTATCAGCGGCGACCTACGCAGGTTCTGCAAAGGATATCATAACTCCAGAGGATGATCAGAGTTTATACTCTCGAGAGTCTAGAGTATAGTATCAGCGGCGACCTACGCAGGTTCTGCAAAGGATATCATAACTCCAGAGGATGATCAGAGTTTATACTCTCGAGAGTCTAGAGTATAGTATCAGCGGCGACCTACGCAGGTTCTGCAAAGGATATCATAACTCCAGAGGATGATCAGAGTTTATAGTCTCGAGAGTCTAGAGTATAGTATCAGCGGCGACCTACGCAGGTTCTGCAAAGGATATCATAACTCCAGAGGATGATCAGAGTTTATACTCTCGAGAGTCTAGAGTATAGTATCAGCGGCGACCTACGCAGGTTCTGCAAAGGATATCATAACTCCAGAGGATGATCAGAGTTTATACTCTCGAGAGTCTAGAGTATAGTATCAGCGGCGACCTACGCAGGTTCTGCAAAGGATATCATAACTCCAGAGGATGATCAGAGTTTATACTCTCGAGAGTCTAGAGTATAGTATCAGCGGCGACCTACGCAGGTTCTGCAAAGGATATCATAACTCCAGAGGATGATCAGAGTTCATACTCTCGAGAGTCTAGCGTATAGTATCAGCGGCGACCTACGCAGGTTCTGCAAAGGATATCATAACTCCAGAGGATGATCAGAGTTTATACTCTCGAGAGTCTAGAGTATAGTATCAGCGGCGACCTACGCAGGTTCTGCAAAGGATATCATAACTCCAGAGGATGATCAGAGTTTATACTCTCGAGAGTCTAGAGTATAGTATCAGCGGCGACCTACGCAGGTTCTGCAAAGGATATCATAACTCCAGAGGATGATCAGAGTTTATACTCTCGAGAGTCTAGAGTATAGTATCAGCGGCGACCTACGCAGGTTCTGCAAAGGATATCATAACTCCAGAGGATGATCAGAGTTTATACTCTCGAGAGTCTAGAGTATAGTATCAGCGGCGACCTACGCAGGTTCTGCAAAGGATATCATAACTCCAGAGGATGATCAGAGTTCATACTCTCGAGAGTCTAGCGTATAGTATCAGCGGCGACCTACGCAGGTTCTGCAAAGGATATCATAACTCCAGAGGATGATCAGAGTTCATACTCTCGAGAGTCTAGCGTATAGTATCAGCGGCGACCTATGCAGGTTCTGTAAACGATTTCATAACTCCAGGGGATGATCAGAGTTCATACTCTCGAGAGTCTAGCGTATAGTATCAGCGGCGACCTATGCAGTTTCTGCAAAGTATATCATAACTCCAGAGGATGATCAGAGTTCATACTCTCGAGAGTCTAGCGTATAGTATCAGCGGTGACCTATGCAGGCTCTGTAAAGGATATCATAACTCCAGAGGATGATCAGAGTTCATACTTTCGAGAGTCTAGCGTATTGTATCAGCGGCGACCTATGCAGGTTCTGTAAACGATTTCATAACTCCAGGGGATGATCAGAGTTCATACTCTCGAGAGTCTAGCGTATAGTATCAGCGGCGACCTATGCAGGTTCTGTAAACGATTTCATAACTCCAGGGGATGATCAGAGTTCATACTCTCGAGAGTCTAGCGTATAGTACCAGCGGCGACCTATGCAGGTTCTGTAAACGATTTCATAACTCCAGGGGATGATCAGAGTTCATACTCTCGAGAGTCTAGCGTATAGTATCAGCGGCGACCTATGCAGTTTCTGCAAAGTATATCATAACTCCAGAGGATGATCAGAGTTCATACTCTCGAGAGTCTAGCGTATAGTATCAGCGGTGACCTATGCAGGCTCTGTAAAGGATATCACAACTCCAGAGGATGATCAGAGTTCATACTCTCGAGAGTCTAGCGTATAGTATCAGCGGCGACCTATGCAGGTTCTGTAAACGATTTCATAACTCCAGGGGATGATCAGAGTTCATATTCTCGAGAGTCTAGCGTATAGTATCAGCGGCGACCTATGCAGGTTCTGTAAACGATTTCATAACTCCAGGGGATGATCAGAGTTCATACTCTCGAGAGTCTAGCGAATAATATCAGCGGCGACCTATGCAGGTTCTGTAAAGGATATCATAACTCCAGAGGATGATCAGAGTTCATACTCTCGAGAGTCTAGCGTATAGTATCAGCGGCGACCTATGCAGGTTCTGTAAAGGATATCATATCTCCAGAGGATGATCAGAGTTCATACTCTCGAGAGTCTAGCGTATAGTATCAGCGGCGACCTATGCAGGTTCTGTAAACGATTTCATAACTCCAGGGGATGATCAGAGTTCATACTCTCGAGAGTCTAGCGAATAGTATCAGCGGCGACCTACGCAGGTTCTGCAAAGGATATCATAACTCCAGAGGATGATCAGAGTTCATACTCTCGAGAGTCTAGCGTATAGTATCAGCGGCGACCTATGCAGGTTCTGTAAACGATTTCATAACTCCAGGGGATGATCAGAGTTCATACTCTCGAGAGTCTAGCGTATAGTATCAGCGGCGACCTATGCAGTTTCTGCAAAGTATATCATAACTCCAGAGGATGATCAGAGTTCATACTCTCGAGAGTCTAGCGTATAGTATCAGCGGCGACCTATGCAGGTTCTGTAAACGATTTCATAACTCCAGGGGATGATCAGAGTTCATACTCTCGAGAGTCTAGCGTATAGTATCAGCGGCGACCTATGCAGGTTCTGTAAACGATTTCATAACTCCAGGGGATGATCAGAGTTCATACTCTCGAGAGTCTAGCGTATAGTATCAGCGGCGACCTATGCAGTTTCTGCAAAGTATATCATAACTCCAGAGGATGATCAGAGTTCATACTCTCGAGAGTCTAGCGTATAGTATCAGCGGTGACCTATGCAGGCTCTGTAAAGGATATCACAACTCCAGAGGATGATCAGAGTTCATACTCTCGAGAGTCTAGCGTATAGTATCAGCGGCGACCTATGCAGGTTCTGTAAACGATTTCATAACTCCAGGGGATGATCAGAGTTCATATTCTCGAGAGTCTAGCGTATAGTATCAGCGGCGACCTATGCAGGTTCTGTAAACGATTTCATAACTCCAGGGGATGATCAGAGTTCATACTCTCGAGAGTCTAGCGAATAGTATCAGCGGCGACCTATGCAGGTTCTGTAAAGGATATCATAACTCCAGAGGATGATCAGAGTTCATACTCTCGAGAGTCTAGCGTATAGTATCAGCGGCGACCTATGCAGGTTCTGTAAAGGATATCATAACTCCAGAGGATGATCAGGGTTCATACTCTCGAGAGTCTAGCGTATAGTATCAGCGGCGACCTATGCAGGTTCTGTAAACGATTTCATAACTCCAGGGGATGATCAGAGTTCATACTCTCGAGAGTCTAGCGAATAGTATCAGCGGCGACCTATGCAGGTTCTGTAAAGGATATCATAACTCCAGAGGATGATCAGAGTTCATACTCTCGAGAGTCTAGCGTATAGTATCAGCGGCGACCTATGCAGGTTCTGCAAAGGATATCATAACTCCAGAGGATGATCAGAGTTCATACTCTCGAGAGTCTAGCGTATAGTATCAGCGGCGACCTATGCAGGTTCTGTAAAGGATATCATAACTCCAGAGGATGATCAGAGTTCATACTCTCGAGAGTCTAGCGTATGGTATCAGCGGCGACCAATGCCGGTTCTGAAAACGATATCATAATTCCATTGGACGATCAAAGATGATCACATGCAATATTTTTTAAATAAAAAAAGGCTACAGTGCTAATTTTTGCCCGCTGAGTCACCCCCAGACGAATGTCCAGACCAAAACATTTTCCGATTATTTTCCACATAAGATTATAATGCTGCAATGTAGATGTCGTTGTAAAACCTCAAATTAACGAAATTACTTGTGAACATATCAATCCATCTTACTTGATTATCCGACATCCTTAATCGTTCGGAAAATGGATGTCCAACAGAACCTTCACATTTATTGTGACGTCAGATCGAATGACCGGCAAACAACGAAGCATATATAGAGTAGGTACATTCGGTTTGCTTTAATTAAGATGACCCTGGACACAATGTCAACATACGTATTCAGAATATGTACACAAGTCAATTTGCCTGCATGGATAAGCCACCAGAGCGTTCTCGAAAACACCCTGATGGTTCTATTGGCTGACTTCAAAAAGAGGAAATTATTTCAACGCAAAAGCAACTGCTTTGCACTGCATGGGTTGGGGCACTTACAAAAATACAATTTATTCCACTGTATTCCTCCCCGTGCGTGTCGAAAGGGGCCACGTTTGTAGCTGGGATTCCACGTTAAACTGTAGGTCCCCCAGGTTGTATTTTTTGTGAAATAGCTCGGCGGGAAGTGCAACACTCAGATCTTAAGGTGGCCCATCCCGCTCATCTCCCCATACAAAAGGGGAAAGAAGATCACGGCCATATTTCTTGTCAGAGATCTAAAATTTTGCTCAAAATAGCTTTATTTGATCGAACTAGATGTCTGATGACCATTGGCATTGTAAAATTGTGTTTAGTTTCTAAGGTATTGGGTCCGAAAGTTCGAATTTTTCGCGCGTTTTATACAATAACTTTAGAGGTGGATTACGCAATGATAAAGTAAGAACATCGTAAAAATATTAGTCATCAGACATAGCTTATTTAATCAAGATTTATGATCTATTTGGTTTTGGTTAGATTTTAGACTACAGCGGTCGTGGTTTACTTTTAGCTATAAGTCGTTTTGAAATTAAGATTTTTGTAAATCTTACCAAATCATACACTATGCACATTGTCTTTTTTGTGGACATATTGCATCTTCCTCATCACGGAGCCTGTCTTATTCTTTGAAACAGAGAAGGTCCCAGAGCGCAACAGCACGGTTTTGTACCGTGCCTCCGAATGAGTTAGGCCCGCTGGGTTGAGCCATCTTAACTGTCACCCCATACTTCGGGACTTCGCTGCGTGCACTACATACTATAGGATAACAGGACGGATTTCGTTATTCTGTGGCCTATGTCAGTTTTAAAATTGCGTGGAAAAACTCGTGCGAACTTCGTTCCTACCGGGTGTCCCACGACATATCTCGTAATTTGTTTATGGTTTCCCAGCCCTAATTGGCTTGCTATGCTGCTACATTTCAAACAATTCGTGGAGTTTATCCCTCCAAATATTATTTCCCGGGCGAGCGCTACGAAAACATCGCCGCAAAAGAGACCACAATTAACCTTTCAACACTTAGATGATCTAAGTTTCAACACCTATTGATGAATGGCTGTCAAACTGACACCCTGTGTTCCGAATTTCGTATACAGTCTCCACGCCGAATACCCATGTCCCGAATTGACATCACTGCTTACATCCACTAACGTCACTACCACTAAGTCACCCAAATCGTAACTATTGAGCAGAAACATGTGTCATAGCCTATGCCACGAGAGTGGTTATTTCAGGCCAATTATTGTCTAACTAGACTAACAAACGCTGAAAGGCCTCTTGTCACAGGAGAACTTGACAACTACGCATGACAGTTCGATGACAGCCCTTTGAGAGCGTACACGGCGCCCACGCTCTCAACCGTGCGCTCCTTCTATGTACGATTTGTGTGCAGTTTCGAACGACGTCAATTATGTCAACGTACCATTCACGGCAGTGAATATGAGCAATTCGGACCGTGAGCGCGGAAATAGTTGCCGTGTCTGCAATATACGCAGTGATAGACAGAATCGACAATGCACTGACAGACAAACTCAATTTCCGATGCAATTATTATGGTCTTCCCGCATGTCGGTCTCGAACCCCGTTTCAACCGACTTCAAATAAGGAGGAGGTTCTCGGAGGCGAGAAATTGAATCCAGACCTGAGCCGCACAAAGACTGTATTTGGTCTTTCACTATCATAAACTTATGAAAGTTGTGCTCAGTTTTATTCCATTATGCTAGTTTCCCCACTTAAGTGCTATCGCTCATGCAGACGGCATAGAGTGCTGACTGCGAAAACACATTACACGATAATTGAGAAAACTTGTTCTGTCGCAGCTGCGTGAGACCTTATTGGACCTCTGGCTAAGGGCGACCTTGAGTGAAATTAACTCTGCGAACCTTAAAACATTCGAATAATATATTTTCTTAATTAATTTTACTACCTAAGGAGACGTACTAACCTAGAGCGACCGTATCCAATTTTATTACTTAGCCTGGTTTCCACCGAGTGCTGATTTATTTTAATCTACACTTAGAGGGCCTTTATTACTTAAGTGCTAATTATTTCGTGATGGTATCGATTGTGACATGGTAAGACACGCTCTTTAAGGCGCTAGGACTAGCTAACTACTCGCGCCATACAAATGCACTTTTTAACAAATGTAATAATATGTAGTGAAACGCTTCAGCAAATCCAAATAGAACTCCAGACTGATAATGGATTGTTAATATTTTTTGATTCCATCGTTTATTTAAATAATAATAAAAATAAAAAAATAGATTTTTTCTCATTAGAAATCTGAAAGTAATTCGATTTTTAGATATAAGCAAAAACAGCATATATGCATAAACAAAAAATTCCATTTGCTTTTAGATTTCTACATTTAGTCAAAAAAGTTCGGAAATGGACACCGATTCCGCAATGTATTTTGTATAGAAAAAGAAAACATACATTAACGAAAATACGTTGATTCCTAGACAAGGAATCATATATTGTAAGAATGACACTTATAATCGTCAGACTTAGTTAGTTAACTTGGGGTGCCTCGTCTAACTTTGCGATTTGGCTAGTACCAGGGCCTTAATGTGAGGGTTAAGCAAATCACTAACTGGTGGAAGAGACTCTAAGCGTGGTTATCACTAAGTGCTGATTTGTTTTAATTGACACTTAAAGGGCCTTTATTAATAAAGTGATTGAATTGAAGAGCGCGCGCAGTGGGCGTTAAGCGAACTAACATTTGCAAGTCCTACTTTGATTTGACAGCTTACTCACCGGCGCCGTAAATACGTCGACGTTGCCGTTTACGCCGACTCCGCGTTTTCATGCATATTGGAAGTTCGAGTTTGACTTTGACAGCGTGAAGAAGTAAAACCACAGAATATCTAGTAAAACTTGCATGGAGTTTGACGTTTTTACGTAACTTCGAAGTTGTGTAAACGCCAATTACATGACAACTGGGAGTAGGAGCTCAGTTCAATGTCGCCGTGCTCACAAAAGAAAGTCTCAAAGTCCTTCGAAATTCGTGTCAAATATCATGACGGTGGGTTTGGTGTTAGTCATTTGAGTATGTATGTCCAGTTACATAAAACGATACGGCACTGTCAAAGGTACACAAAACAATACGGCGCTGTTAATATGACTACCAATTGCCAATTATTATTATTTTTTGTACTTCATATTATATTTTCTTTAATTTTCTATTTTTTTTTGACAATATTTTTTATGCTCGCATTGCTGATTTTGTAGATTAAAGTGAAGTTATATACTTTATTTAAAAATCTGGACTTAAGGTGGGCCATCCCGCTCAACTCCCCATACAAACGGGGAAAGAAGATCACGCCCAAATTTCTTGTCAGCGATACAAAATTTGCTCAAAATAGCTTTATTTGATCGAACTAGATATCTGTACAACAATTGTGTTTGGTTTCTAAGTTATAAGGTCTGAAAGTTCGTTTTTTTCGCGTTTTTTATACAATAACTTTTGAGGTGGATTACTCAACGATAAAATCTATACATCTTGAAAAGATTAGTCATCAGACATAGCTTGTTTCCTGAAAAAATATAATTAATTTAGTTTTTGTTAGATTTTTTACTACAGTGGTTGTGGTTTACTTTTAGCTAGAAGTCGTTTTGTAATTAAAATTGTCTTAAATCTTACCAAATCAAACACTTTGCGCATTGTCTACTTTGTGGACATGTTGCATCCGCCTCACCACGGAGCCTGTCTTTGTCTTTGAAACAGAGAAGGTCCCAGAGCGCGATAGCACGGTTTTGTACCGTGCCCGCGAATGAGGGACGGGACGGATAACTAACTTGTTCTGCTTTAATTTTAATTGTATTTAATTGTAATTGTAAATGTTTGACGATTCCAATTGTTCCCTGCGTCCCAAAAGAGGATTCATAAATACAAATACTCTTTTTTACAACACACGGACCAGTTGGATGTTAATCCCACTCTTTGTAATGCCAAACAATCAGTTTGTGCACCAGATCAATATACACGGCGTTAAGCAAGTTCGCGACATTCCCGAAAGGGGGTTACTGATTCGCGGTCGCATACTACTTTATACTACTATATACGTTACGGGGTCGCATACTGATTCCGAAAACGAAAGATTTTTCTTGTTTTGAGATTTTGTTTTAAAATTTTCGATTTCTAAAACTAGTATGAAAACATCGTATTTCGTAATAGGAATCGCACTGCATTAACAAAACGTTCTAAAGTAGGACATTTTTGAAAATAAATGTGAAAATTTACATTCGGATCGACGCGATACAATTGGCGGCGGCGCGCAGTCGGCTGCGAGACAGCAAACGCGGGACCTTGGAAGTGGCGCGTACACATGGCGTGCTTACACCATTCCAAAGGAAACTTGTCGCTGATATAAAAGTTTGGATGAAATCTGCAATTTTTTTTTACTATTTTAGACTTCATTTTTAAATACCACAAAATGATCAGTATACGAAATAGTAAAATAATCGGTATTCAAATAGTAATGTCGCGAAAAAAATTAACACCGTGTATATTATAGAGAGAGATTGTTTGCGAGTTTTTCTTTCTTAGGTTGGTCGGATACGGATTAGTTTCTGACCTAACTGTCACAAACGAATTCGGACTAATTACCCAGATTTGTGACGTAAGTTTGACTAACAAACGTTGAAACCAAATGAAATGAAAGTACGCTCGAACTCAGTGTTCCTTTACTTCAAGACGAAATCGATATTAAAATCTACAATATCTTACAATCTGAATGGTTTCCAATTCACTGTGAATTTCGTTTGATATTACGAATTAGAATCGTAGGAGAGCGCTCTGGGAAATGTGTTTTTGTCTACTTCAAAGCGTAGACGCTTTCGCCTAATTGAACAAGCTTTTTAAAGAATTCTCAAGGCTTCGGGTTTTGAAAGGCTTTCATTGTGATATACTTATATGGAACATTTATGAAAAATATACCTCACTTTCAGCGTTTGCGAGGCGCGGAATTACTGGGGTTCGGAACCTACCCGGCCCATCACCATCAGGGAGGCCCTGGCATGGCACCTAGTTCCTATGTAGTATAATAGGTTTATACCACTCAGAAAATTATTATTAGTGATTCTAACTGTAATTTCGACAATAACAACCGTCTTGCAACGTTAAAATAGAGCCAAATAAGTCAATCCGTTACTATAACCGAGGAAAATAGTTCACCTTCGTATTCAGAGAGCACCTGTCAACACTTAGTACGAGATTAGCAGAGAGACCATACAAAAACCGGCTTAGTTAAAGTTAGCTCGGCCGCTCTGAATACAACAGTAAATGTTATTGTATCTTCGTCAGCCTCGGTAGCCCAGTGGTGCGACGCCTTGCGATTCGATAAGCTGGGTAAGCATCTCTGAGCTCGGTAGGTTCTGGATGGGTGACAATTTTCAACCGTTGCAGCTGGCCGTGGTTCGGATTCCACGTAAAACTGTAGATCCACTCCGTATTTACCAGGTGGTAGGGTTAATCGCGCTCGGGTTGGTACCATCTTTTTTTTAATAGTTCCTCCATATTTCTCTGATATAAAATTCAGAGACATGATTTAAAAGGTTTTGATTATCTGTTTTTTTTTATTGGATTATTTTTTTGTAATCATATCATCGTTTTGGAAGGGTTATCATTATTTTTATTTTATTCATGGACTAGGTGTTTTTTGTCGACATTTTATCGTCGATAATTAACAGTTAACATTTATTTCTTTTTTTGTTGTTCGTGCAAGTCAAGATTAGGTCATATTAGCTTCAATAAAATGTTTATTGATGTGCTTAAAGGGGTTGGTACCATCGCATTGAATGAAGAATGGTAGAGTCCGTGTTTTCCATCTAGTTCAATGTAGCCGAGCAATATAAGGAAGGTCCTGGCATGGCACCTAGTTCCCATGTGGTGTGTCAGGTTAATATCTTACGTTCAGTTTGATATTAGCCATTTATGTCCGTTTACTAGGTGGTAGGGTTAATCCCGCCCGGGTTGGTACCACCGCATTGGATGAACGATGGTCGAAGCGGCAATGAAAATTGTCTGTGTTTTCCATCCAGTTCAATGTAGCCGTGCAATATAAGGAAGGTCCTGGCATGGCACCTAGTTCCCATGTGTTGGGCTAATACCATGACAGAAGGTGTGGTATTAGCCATCCATGTCCAGTCACATAAAAAAAAAAGTTACATAAAAATAACTGTTTTATCTTAATGCTTTTCTAACTTATTGAAAACAGTTTCTAGATAATTTTATGTGTTTAAAGGATACGACATTACCGCCATCTCATTAATTTAAGTTTCAGCGACATCTTAATTTGAAGCATTGCAATCAGATTTTCAAAATAATCTAAAAAAGTTTTTGATCGTGACATTCCTCGGAAGCAGGTTCCTATATAAAATATATAACCAACACTTTGTTGTTTGGTGTTGCCCTACAGGGATCAAAACAGTCTAATAAATAATACATACTTACCCTTAAATGTTTGGGAAGTTTCCGAACAAACAAATACGCATAAAAAAAAGTTCTCAAAATTCTGCTGACAAAAAAAAAAGAAGCCGACCGTCGGCTTTTGACTTTCCTCAGCCCTGTAGCATGTTGCAATAATGGCCAAAAGTTTCTCGCAAACATGATCATAAAAGTTTAACACGACGACTTTATACGAAATGTTAGGTACCCTCAGAGAATGTTACCCTTCATAGACTAGGCATGGCACATTAAGGTCGGCCCGTAAGCATCAGTAAATTTCCCCCCTTCATACAAACGTAGTTTACTAATATTTTTAAAACCCCTGTTCCAACTTACTTGATATTTGGCTTAGATGAAAAAGATCCTTTTCCTTTTTCATCTAAGATATTTGGTATCTAATATTAGGCTACAAATATCTGTGTCTGCATGTCTTTGTTTTTTCGGTAAATGTATTCTGGGTCAAACCATAGAGATAACAAAATTCGTATGAAGATTTTCTTTTTGCTTGAATTTCATTCGATTTGGATTTTTCAAAAAAACAAAAGCGTGCAGACACAGATATTTGTTACCTGATATTAGATATTAAATATCAATTTAATTGGAATAGCGGTTTCCAAATGATTAGTAAACTACGTTTGTATGGGGAGTATAGCTAAGGGGCCGTTCTTAAAATCACATATATGTATGGACATATATAAAGAATAGTATGGATAGACTGTAAACGTTATACAACGTACAAAACTCGCTGAAGGGTCTCTTCCACCACGTACTGATTAGCTTAATCCTCACACTTAAGGGCCTTTCTTACCGTCAAGCAATCGATACCAGTACAAGATAATCAGCACTTTAGTAATGAAGGCATTTTAAGTTTCTATAAAAATAAATCTAAGTGGAAGGATAAATACTTCTTATTTTCGCTGGTACTAATACATTTCTAAACAGCGCCATCTCACGTCACTGCCAGAACTAGTTACACTGTTATTAAACTAAGCTTAATTCCAAGTTTTGCCTATGCAGGCATGACAACAACGTTTTATTTCAACTATAAATTAAGTAATGTCATTGTAAATAATGAATATCATTGGTTTGTATGTAATGTATTCTCTAAGGCGAATTGCAGCGCCATCTGTTGACTTTTTTATCCCTATTTAAAACTTGCTACTACCGTCCTTCCATGCTCATTGGTGATATGTAATGAAAAATGTTCCTATCGATCCAGACAACATGAACACCCCACACGTATAATTGAAATCTCTGAAGCACCCCTCAAATAATATCCTTTGACTCTCCGTACCGGGTGACCATTCTTAATTAGCTTTTTAAAAATATTTGGATCCATAAAATTGGTTTTTTTTTTTTCATTTTGGCATCAATTTAATCTTAATTTAAATAAAATACCTGTTGCCTTATTAATGCAAAAATTCTGCTCTTATTCAATAAAGGAGTAGAACTATCAGTCGAAAATTATAGACCGGTTTCGGTTCTAGGTCTTCTCGAAATCGAGGTGGATATGTACAATATATAATTTTTTCTATTTCATTTATTTAAACTTTTTGGTAGTCAAACTAGTATAGTTCAAAGTAGTATAGTCACGTCACAACGATCCGCGGATTCGATCAACCCAGTAAACAAGAACCCGCAAAGAAACTTCACGAGTTTACGTAACATATTTTTCCGTCCTAAATTATGAAATACACACTTAGATCTAAATTCTACTGCCATACAATTCCTTGGTAGAACAGATTAAGGCAAAGAACAAAGAACAATAGAAACAGCCACCCTCAGTTACTTACAAATTCACAATAAAAAAATCACAAAGTGCAAACGTGGCATGATTTATAATAAATTACCTTCTGATATTCAAAACATAGAAATCGACCAAATATTCAAAGGGAATTTACATTGGAGCCATGCTCCTAAGAAATGCCTACGATTTCAACTATTCCGAGGAGTAATGCGAATTTAATTTGACAAATGTAAATAATTTATTTTATTGATATTTCATACATAAATTGATTTATTTAAATTGTGAAACCTATTGTTTTAGGGTTCAGCGCCCAAAGGGTGCCAACGGAACCCTATTACTAAGCCTCCACTGTCTTTCCGTCAATCCATCCGTCCGTCAGTCCGGCCGTCCATCCGAAATACCGGTATGGGTGGCTGTGCTGAGGATATAATTGTTCCAAAGGTAAGTAAGTCCCTGAACATTTTAGTACAAATCGGTTTGATCTAAATGCCACAGAGCCAAGCCCACCTTGTACATTTCGAGCTGTTGCCCCGCGTCGCAGACGCCATTATTCTTTATATCTTTCGCACGCTCCCCACTGCAAAGTTGCCGCCGCCGCCGCCCGCCTCCGCGCTGTCTCCGCACGGAGCGGCTTCTCACTATCCGGCCATTTCTCAGCTCGGCTCCGAAGAATGCGAGAGGGTAGCTTCATCACTATTATCCTGCGAAACTGTTTCGATGAGCTAAACACGGAAATAAGACTTATCATCACTATTATCCTGCGAAACTGTTTCGATGAGCTAAACGCGGAAATAAGACTTATCATCACTATTATCCTGCGAAACTGTTTCGATGAGCTAAACGCGGAAATAAGACTTATCATCACTATTATCCTGCGAAACTGTTTCGATGAGCTAAACGCGGAAATAAGACTTATCATCACTATTATCCTGCGAAACTGTTTCGATGAGCTAAACGCGGAAATAAGACTTATCATCACTATTATCCTGCGAAACTGTTTCGATGAGCTAAACGCGGAAATAAGACTTATCATCACTATTATCCTGCGAAACTGTTTCGATGAGCTAAATGCGGAAATAAGACTTATCATCACTATTATCCTGCGAAACTGTTTCGATGAGCTAAACGCGGAAATAAGACTTATCATCACTATTATCCTGCGAAACTGTTCCGATGAGCTAAACGCGGAAATAAGACTTATCATCACTATTATCCTGCGAAACTGTTTCGATGAGCTAAACGCGGAAATAAGACTTATCATCACTATTATCCTGCGAAACTATTTCGATGAGCTAAACGCGGAAATAAGACTTATCATCACTATTATCCTGCGAAACTGTTTCGATGAGCTAAACGCGGAAATAAGACTTATCATCACTATTATCCTGCGAAACTGTTTCGATGAGCTAAACGCGGAAATAAGACTTATCATCACTATTATCCTGCGAAACTGTTTCGATGAGCTGAACGCGGAAATAAGACTTATCATCACTATTATCCTGCGAAACTGTTTCGATGAGCTAAAGGCGGAAATTAGACTTAAGGTCGGCCCGTAAGCACCTGAAAATTTCGCCTCCCATACAAACGTAGTTTACTAATAATTTGAAAACCACTGTTCCAACTTACTTGATATTTGGTATCTAATATTAGGCTAACAAATATCTGTGTCTGCATGCCTTTGTTTTTGCGGTAAATGTATTCTGGGTCAAACCACAGAGAAAACAAAATTCGTATGAAGATTTTCTTTTTTCATTCGTTTCATTCGGTTTGGATTTTTCAAAAAAACAAAAGCACAGACACAGATATTTGTTACCTGATATTAGATATTAAATATAAATTTTATTGGAATAGCGGTTTCCAAATGATTAGTAAACTACGTTTGTATGGGGAGAATAGCTTACGGGCCGTTCTTAAGGCTCCATATGACGCAAACCTCCAATATTTTGGGTTTATTTTTATTTTATCTCAGCGTAGGTTAAGAACAAACAACGGTAGAAAAATCGAGATATCAAGGTTTAGACTATTATCTAGTGTATGACCGTAAAACGGTTTTAATGAGTTGCTTAAATTCTTTAAAAAAAATATGTTTGTAAACACCTATTTACTACATTTTACCGGTTATCAAACCGGCGCTTGGAAACGATTAATGATTTGCACAATTTGATTTTTTGTGGTACAAGATCACATATTTATCTAGTGAATAAGCTTGAAACATATATTAATTCACTTTAGAAAGTAGTCTTTATAGGTCAAAAACCAAAATTTCGCTTCGTCGCGCTCGATTTTCGCCGATAATTAACTTTCGGTTACATTTTAACATGGTGTAACCGAGAGGTAACTTTAGTATTTTTGCAGCCGGAGTTGGTGGAAACGGGCCTAATAGACTAGGAAGACGCGACAAAAATGGTAACGATAACGTAAACAGCTGAAACTGGGTTCATAGGATAAATACCAACCCTCTGAAGCTAAATGTGTCGGTCTGCCTGCTCCAAGTGGTTGCGTTACCTGAAGAAGTAGTTTACGTTACAAAACAATCCAATGAGAAGGTAAATGCAAATAACGCAGCATGAAAGTATCAGTACATACTTGCTTTCTAATACCAAAACTGAACAAATCGTTGGTTGCATTTCGTAGTTATAAACTATTTAGGTTACAGGTGTAATTTTAGGCATATTTATGTCTTCAATTAAAAAACCGACTGCTTATTGTTGTATACTAAATAGTTATAAAAATGTACAGACAATCAATATATTAATCAGCAGGTACATACCAACATCTATTTTGTATGGCCAATCTAGCTAACACGACCACTTGGCGCAGGCAGACCGACATATTTAGTATCAGAGGATTGGTCTCTAACCCGTGAACTCAGATTCAGCCATTTACCTTATTGTGACCAAAAATGGCGTTACCTCCCGCAATATAAGAGGAATAAATGGTAATATTTCCAAGAAACACTCACAGAGGTCTGTTTTATTGCGCGGTCATTACTTAAAATAGAAAGGACACCTCGGAGGATCTCAGCTTTCCATTTTTTCCTTTATTTAGATTTAAAAACCTTTCTATGTTATTTCCTTCGACTGCAGGCACCAGATAGCCATGGGACACTTAACGGTTATTTTGTTTGTTGGAACTTTTATATCCGTCGTACTATTTAGGGTTCCGTACCCAAAGGGTGGCGAGAGGACCCTCATGTCTACTGTCTATATCTCATGAACCGCAATAGGTAGACAGTTGAAAAGTTAACAGAATGTTTTTTTCTGTTGCCGCTATAACAATAAATATCAGGGCATGGCACCTAATTCCTAATAATGCAGTGAGATCATAGATTAAGCCGGCAAAGTGTGAGTCGGACTCGCGCACGAAGGGTTCCGTACCATCGTACAAGATTTAACATGTAAAAATCACGTTTTTGTATGGGAACCTCTTTAATTATTATTTTTTAATTTTACCTATCTGTTGTTTTAGCTGCAAAATATATACACGCTCTATGAAAATTTCAGCTGCTACCTCTTACGGTTCAAGAGATACAGCCCTGTGACAGACGGACGGATGGACGGTCGGACGGACTAATAGATGGATTAGTAATAGGGTTCTGTTGGCACCCTTTGGGTACGGAACCCTAAAAAGGGAGGAGATATGCCATCTAGCGCGCTTACTATGAGACCCGCTCTCTCAAAACTACCAACCCAACTTAAACGTGCATACCACATGAAAACAAAGTCGCAGAAGTATTGGAGGGTTCGTGCGGGTGGGAACTGACTTGACGAACGCGTTTTAGAGCACATTCGCGCCAGGTGGCGATATTTCGACTGTGTGGCATACGATACCCATATAATTATATGGTCACTTTGACCTTACAGTGAGACGCACATGACGTACAGTCAACCAAAGGTTATAGGATACACTTCCGGTTAAACGTATAAATAAATGATTTTTAAATACAACCTCTGATTCAATTTTGTTAGGGTTTTGTTTACTCAGTAGCTAGTAGACATCCTCGACTATGTTTGAATCTATACTCAACACTATAATTGTTTCCAAAAGTCAAATTATTTCGACTGTTCATCTTTCCATTCAACCGGATGTGTATCCTAAACTCTTTTTTCGACTGTACATTATTTAAATAGGTTAAGGTCTATATACATTTGTATTTATAATATATATATTCCAATAATGGGTGAGCAATTAATTCCACCAGTAGACATAGATATACCAGTCGGCTTCGTATACTCGTTTATTTTCCCCTAGGATTTGTCATAAAGACCGTGCGATTACCATGGACCAAGAAAAATACGTTTTTATTCTTGAACAAACATACATACACACATAAATTATTTCGCGCCACTTTCCCCGACGGGTAGGCAGAGATGATAAATTCCCATATGGTACGATCACAGCACACGCTTCATCTACAGACATGCTCTACGATTGCGGGTGCTGCATACCGGACCTTTCCGAAGAATTATATCGATTTGGTTGTTAATAATATTAAAATACATATGACATAACCTACAGAAAAATTAAGTGCAAAATCGCTAACCCTAAAACGAGCTAACTCGAACACCTTTTTGGGTAGCAATGCACAAGTCTTTTTTATATTGCTAACGGATTTACAACGAAACATAAATTTAATTGTACATCCTTGTGAACACTGCTACTATGCATGCATAAATAAATAGTTCGAGAGTAACCTCAACAATAAAGTACGATTCCTGTCCAACACCTAGAATTAAATAATGCTTAACTGAAGTTCAGGTGTACAGAGCCCGCGTCATTATGAATACGAAATTGTATCAACTTTTTTTTTATTACTAATTTCATACCATACTTACTTATCAAAAAATAATAACGATATATTGTACCCAATGCCAACGATAGTACCCAGTCAGTAGGCGGTCCAAATGTCTGGAAATTCAAATATATCAACATCTTATAATAGTAAGCCTTTCGTATTAGCAATGTCTCAAGAGGGTGTTAGCACTTAATTGCATTCAGTTCCACAAGGGCTTAAGTATAACAACATTTTTTTTTTTTTTAAAATAACTACAACGAAATCGATAATCAAAAAAGTACATTTGTAGATAGATAGTCTAGCCATAATTTAATGATAAAACTGTATGACCCCGATACTTTGATTGCTCAAACGGGGCAAATATGTATAAAAAATCGTAAAAAACAGTTTGAACAAAGAAGGGGAGCCTCAGATAAATATGATTATATGTTTCAAATACAGCCAAATAATCAATTTATCTTTCATCTTTTTGAAATTTTAAAATAAATTGTAGTTATTTTATAAAATAATAAAATGTAGTTTCACATACGCCCTTTTGGAACTGTATGTGATCGGGTGCTAGCATCCCCATAATAGCATATATTATAAATCCCGTACAGAAAAGTTTGGTAACATACAGGGTGTTAACGGAGTTATGGTCCAAACGTTAACCACGTGTTCCTTGGCATATTTGGAGCAAAAAAGGTAGATAACATTTTTTTGTACGACTGAAAAAAAAATTGTCATCCCCATACATTTAAATACCTACACACGAAATGTATGGACAGGACGATTTATTTTTTAGTCGTACAAAAAATTGTATCTACCCTTTTTGCTCCAAATATGCCAAGGAACATGTGGTTAACATTTGGACCATAACTCCGTTAACACCCTATATATACTTAGTACCAACCAGGAAAATATAGCTTGGGAAGGAACGCACATTTTACAGTCTTCACCCAGATTGTAGCTCATATTTCACGAAAATAAATAGCAAAGGTCGCGCAAAGTTCGAACTCGGAGTTCAAAGTTCACGAGGGCGCGCCAAAAATTCAATTGAATGGCGTCACCCGCTGCTGGTTGGCTTCCCTTCGCCTCCGACTCCTGGACACGGAGGAGGTAGCCAGTGGGTAACGAGACCAGGGTACTTCGGGCAGAGCGGTTCTACCATGCACAGCTCGTAGTCTAGGGGTTACAAAACTTGCCTTTCATGCGAGAGGTCTGAATTCGGACACGCACCACTTTCTTTCTCTTTCTGAGTTGGATAAGTGCATTTTGTTACGAATGCAAATTGTTCCATGGTTCGGAACCCATGTAAAACTGTAGCTCCCCTTCCCCTACAAGGTAGTAGGGTTAAGCCCGCCGTATGAAACTATGGTTAAAGCGGTAATTAAAAATTGTCCGTGTTTTCCATCCAGTTCAATGTAGCCGTGCTCATAAAGGGAAGGTCCTGGCATGACACCTAATTCCTTCGGGAATGTGGTGTATTGGGCTAATATCATAACGGTAGTTGTGTGGTATTATGTCAGGTTGCATAAAAAAACATACATTTGCAAATTGCAAAACGGTTACTTTATACCTAATACTCGTTTAAAATTAACGAATCTCTGCTATTAATAACCAAGTCGATAAGGTTATTGTAAAATTCAATGCACTCTGCTAATCCAGCTGTTAAAATTGTAGATTTCAACTTTTTTTTTTTTTTTTTTTTATGTGACTGGACATGGATGGCTAATACCACACTTTCTGTCATGGTATTAGCCTAACACACCACATGGGAACTAGGTGCCATGCCAGGACCTTCCTTATATTGCACGGCTACATTGAACTGGATGGAAAACACGGACAATTTTCATTGCCGCTTCGACCATCGTTCATCCAATGCGATGGTACCAACCCGGGCGGGATTAACCCTACCACCTAGTAAGTAAGGAAGGGGACCTACAGTTTAACGTGGAATCCGAACCACGGCCAGCCTCTCTCAACAGTCGAATGGTCACCCATCCAAGACCAGACCGGACCCAGCGTTGCATAACTTCGGAGAGCGATCGCCGAAGTGTCGCGCCACTGGGCCACTGAGGCTGACTCAACTACTTAAAAGACTCTGTTAATATCTACCAACCGATTATTTCTGTTATAACTAACCGTATAAGCGTAACAGAGTTAGCACGGTTACTATTAGCAAATTATGATGTAAGCTGTATCGTAACCTATTTATTCGGTTGTGAATAACAATTTTACGGTTGCATTTAACAGTTGGGTTTTCTCAGTATCCAAAAGAAAATATTTTTTTTCTTAACTCATTTTTATGTCGAAATCAATTATTGCAGTATCTATTTATTTTCTCCTCCGTGGATTGCGTAATTACAATCCAGATTTTAAACATAAATTCAAATTATTCTTTAGTACTTACTTTCAAGTGTTGTTTCCAAAAACAGTCTACCTGACACGTGGCACATGAAAACAAACTTGTTTTTTTAAGCAGGCAAATCCAAGCATTTGAGCTGACAGATTGAACGATGTTTTTGTTATCAAAAATTTTTCGTTCATGCATCGAAAGGTTTGTCAAGAAGTTTAAAACTTGTAGTTACTTCCAGCCGTCCACATATCATCACATCCATGTTACTCCCAATAAAATGTTAAACACGGTTTCTTTTATTCTAAGAAATTTATGAAGATTTTACTGATTTTTTTTATGAAACACATTTGAGTTGTTAAAAAAAACCTCCTTGCATCGCGATGATAAAAACCAGCACGGAAACGAATATTAATTGATACAGAATCATTCCAATGTCAGCGTTACTAAATTTAAAGTCTAATTAAAATTCAATCCTAAAAACTTCGCTTCATAAAAGAAAGACCGCATCCAATGTTGGAAATAATATAAACCATACATTGGGTTTTATAAAAAAAATATTTAATAGTGAATGTCATAAATTGCTGATCGCACTAAAGCTGATCTATTACTTTTATTTGGTTCAAATATAAAAGTTCCAGAACGTATTTCTGACTTCGGATATCTGTGCACAGGTGCGAACTAATTGACAGGTCTCTAGTCCTGACAGATTATCCAACTTTGGAAATAAAAGATGGTGGAGCCGCCTCCATCTTTTATTCCTCCGGGGGTCGCAATAAGAAATAACAAACCCTCTGTAAGGGGCCGCAACTCACCCTTCAACTTGACTTGGTGAGTCACTAAACCGCGCACTATATCGAGACCTTCTCGTTACCTTCAATCGAGATACATATTCATTGGTCAAGTATTCGCCCGCACCTAGCTAATTCTCACACCTAGACTGCTATACGAAACAAAATAACGTTTCATAACAAATTGCCAAAGTCTTGTTTTGCCAAAATTTTTGAATCCATTGTTTACGACCATTTATTTTTTCACATTAAACCGTTATTAGTTTCCCAACAACATGGATTTGTTAAAAGCAAATCTACAGTCAGCAATCTGCTAGAGTACACAAATTACATCCACGACTGTATTAATGACCAGACCCAAGTTAACGCTGTATACACAGATTTCCAGAAAGCCTTCGACAAAGTGAATCACAGACTACTTTATAATAAACTGTCAGCTATGGGCATACACGGTGATCTTCTTCGCTGGATTGTATCATATTATTTAACTAACCGCAGTCAGATTGTAAAAATTAATGGTTACACGTCAACATCTGCTCCCGTGACGTCAGGCGTGCCTCAGGGCTCGCACTTGGGACCATTATTTTTCATAGCCTTCATAAATGACCTTGTGCTATTCGGACTACCGAGGATTGCTTAACTTTGCAACGTGATCTAAACACAATATCTAATTGATGCATACATAATGCAATGTCTCTGAACATAAGTAAATGTTTTGTCATTATCTTTACTAGAAAACGAAACAAAGTATTGTATCCATTTGTAATCTCGGGTCATCAGCTCAAATACAGATCTTTTGCGAAGGATTTAGGTATACTGTTTGATGAAAAACTCACATACAAAGAACTCATTGAATACATTGTTAATAACAGTAACAGGCTTCTTTGATTTATCCTTAGAACAACGAAAGATTTCAAGAACCCAAAAAGTTTGATTTTGTTGTATAATAGCCTCATCATGTCTAGATTGGAGTATGGTTCCGTGGTTTGGTCCCCTTCGTATGCGGTTCATATGGATAGAGTTGAGTCCGTGCATAAAAAATTCCTTCGAACACTATCTTTCCGTTTCACTAGGTCTCTAGGCATGGATTCATACAATGAAAGATTGTATTATTTTAATATGGATTCACTTCATTTACGAAGACGAATTGCCGATCTTATTTGTCTCCACAAGATCATAAGCTGTATATTGGATTCCACCATTTTAAATGAGATCAGGCTAAATTCTAATCAATTGCTAACCCGTAATCCCAATCTTTTTACTTTACCTTTATACAAAACCAAGATAGCTGCCAGTAACCCAATTGCAAGAATGTGCACATCGTACAATTTAGTTCGGAATTCCAACGATAGTTTAGATATATTTTCATCATCAATTTATTCTTTTAAGAAAAACATTTTAGAAACTCTTAAAGTTCCTTAAATAATTATTTTTCTATTTCACTATTATATTTTATTAGATTGCACCTACATAGATAATTAAGTAATTTACAAATCTACAGTAACTCCTTTTAGAACTTAAGTACTTACAGTCTAATTCTGTTAGGTTTTTGGCAATTTCTGTGCACTCATCCGAGTGGGACACTGTCTTAATTTAAGTTCATATTAAGAATTGTTTGTATTTAAGTCATTGCCCAGACTTTGTTCTGTATTGTGTGCCTAATAAAAAAAAATGCATATTGAAAATTGTTCGGTTGGCTTACGTTAACTGTTTTCAAATATTTTCACCTTGCGTTTATTTTTTTTTTATGCGAATTTTTCATTGCCGCTTCGACCATCTTTTCATCCAATGCGATGGTACCAACCCGGCGGGCTTAAACCCTACCACCTAGTAGGGGAAGGGGACCTACAGTTTTACATGGATTCCGAACCATGGAGCAGCTCGCATTCGTGACGAAATGCACTTATCGAACTCTGAAAGAGAAAGACAGTGGTGCAAGTTGGTATTGAACCCGGGCCTCTGGTACGCTAGGCCAGTCCCCGCGCCACTAGGCTACGAGCCGAGTTTGATACCATGAGTTTGCTATCTATAACGTTAACCAGGTATTCTTAAGAATATTGGGGGAAAAAATCGTTATCATTTTGTTGTACTCCTTAAAAATATTCGTACTCCCCATAAATTTTGTGTGCAGGTATTTACAAAAACGTAAGGGAGTATGATTTTTTTAAGCCGCACAATAAAATGTAATCTAACATTTTTGCTCCAAATATGCCTAAGAATACCGATATGAGCGGATATTTTCGAGCCGATATGGCATGATTTAATGAAAAACATCCATACATTCCTATTTAGGGATTGGTAAACATTTGCGGCGATTTTTCCAAAAAATAAAGCATGTGTTCCCATAACCTTCCTGTACTGGCACTGCTATATTTGTGAAATGGATACAAAACCAACACAGGCGGGATTGACCCTACCGGTTTTTCTGTTTAGCCTATCCTGTTTCCCATGTAATTAAATATATGTTTAATAAGTTTCATCGAATTCGAATAATCGGCTTATGGCAGAAGATCCATACACATATACATATATACAGAAAAAAATTCAAAAAATCGTCAATTTAGCTTTAGTATCATGCATAAAGTCTACAAACGCAGTGTCTTAGAAAACAAAGCAACTAACTTAAGGTGGCCCATCCCGCTCATCTCCCCATACAAAAGGGGAAAGAAGATCACGCCCATATTTCTTGTCAGAGATCCAAAATGCTGCTCAAAATAGCTTTATTTGATCGAACTAGATGTCTGATGACCATTGGCATTGTAAAATTGTGTTTGGTTTCTAAATTATAAGGTCCGAAAGTTTGAATTTTTTGCGCGTTTTATACAATAACTTTGGAGGTGGATTACGCAATGATAAAGTAAGAACATCTTAAAAAGATTAGTCATCAGACATAGCTTATTTAATCAAGATTTATAATCTATTTGGTTTTTGTTAGATTCTTGACTACAGCGGTCGTGGTTTACTTTAAGCTATAAGTCGTTTTAAAATTAAAATTTTCGTAAATCTTACCAAATCATACACTATGCACATTGTCTTTTTTGTGGACATGTTGCATCTTCCTCATCACGGAACCTGTCTTATTCTTTGAAACAGAGAAGGTCCCAGAGCGCAACAGCACGTTTTTGTACCGTGCCCGCGAATGAGTTAGGCCCGCCGGGTCACCTTAAGAAAACAAATATTGTAACAGATATACAGTTGTTATGAATGACGAAATGACTAGACTTTTTCCAGAATATCTATTTTAAGAATTCAGAATTCAGAATTTCTATTTGGAGAATATCTATACACTTTAAAATTTGGCTTTTAAATTAAAGTTTATTCGCCAAAGGTTTCCGTCGATAATATTCCCTTTAAGGTCGTGGTACTAGCCAAATCGCAAAGTTAAACGAGGCACCCCAAGTTAACTAACTAAGTCTTATGATTAGAAGTTTCATTCTTACAATATATGATTCCTTATCTAGGAATCAACCTATTTTCGTTAATGTATGTTTCCTTTTTGTATACAATATACATTGCGGAAACGGTGTCAATTTCCGAACTTTTTTGACTAAATGTAGAAATCTAAAAGCAAATAAAATTATTTGTTTATGCATATATGCTGTTTTTGCTTATATCTAGAAATCATATTAAATACTTTCAGATTTCCAATGTGAAAAATCGACTTTTGTATAGTAATAATAAAAAAAATAACAATCGATTATCAGTCTGGAGTTCTATTTGGACTTGCTGAGGCGTTTCACTACATATTAATACTTTTGTTTATAGGTGCATTTGTATGGCGCGAGTAGTTGACTAGTCCTAGCGCCTTAATCTTCGCTGGATTGGAACGCTTACCTCGCATAAAGATGAAACGTCGAATAAACGAGCACATCTAAAAGTTATTAAATATGTCATCTATTGCAATAACGTAATAGGGTCAGCCGCGCAGTTATATCGCGGCAGGGGGTTCCATCGATTATTGCTTCCTACGCCGGTCTCCAATCTCCCATCCCATCCCTTTCTGGCGCACGGAACAGCCATTCCAAAGATGAGATGTGCGGTGTCAACCCTTAAATTGCTTACTCCGGAAAAAACACTCTTCCGAGAAACGCCGTTTTCCGCCACAGCGCCGTGTAGGGATCCGGGAAAAGAGTTTCTTATATTCTGTACTAATGGATATTTGAGGTTATCAAACTGTTGGATTTATAGGTCATCGAACCTAGAAATTTGTTCCATGTTACAATCGTACTAAAAATACTTTGTTGTATTGCTCGTTTGTTTTAAGGATGTGATAACACCTGATTGCATTCAGTTCTATAAGAGCGTAAGTGAAACCATATTTTATCATTTTCAAAAATAACTACTAATTATTTTGGAATAAAAAAATATGAAAGATGCCTTGGTGGTCTAGCTATATTTGAAGCCTATAACGGTAAATATCTGACTCTCATATCTTGTATTCAAACTTTTTTTTGAAGTCTCTGAATATTTGTCTAATTTGACGACACAAAAACGCAAGTAACTGACGGCCTCCATTCAAAAAACTTTTTTTTAAAACCCTTTATTTTTTATTATATTTTCATGTTACCTATTTGTTGTAATAGCGGCAAAATAAATACACACTCTGTGAACATTTCAGCTGCCAAACTATTACGGTTCATGAGATACAGCCCTATGACAGACGGACGGACGGACGGACAGCGGAGGCTGGGTAATAGGGTTCCGTTGGCACCCTTTGGGTACGGAACCCTAAAATTCACGTTTTTTGTAAGGGCCCCCCTTTTATTTTTATATTTTTTTTAGTTTTACCTATTTGTTATAGCAATAAAATAAATATACACTTTGTGAACATTTCAGCTGGTTAATGGAATCGTAATTGGCAGATCGCTGAAATTGTTCACTCCCTTCTGTATAATTCATCGCCGAGTGATATTTCTAGAAAATATCTCACTGCGCAATACACATTTATTCAACACGTAAACTTTCTACGATAAACAACGAACATTCAATGTTTGTCGATGCTGGCTTCGCTGCATTTGATTTCCAGTCTTCAATTCGGCCATTTACATTAATGATGTTTCTTTGTGTACATCAGATTCGTGGTCGCCTTACTTCAAACTGTGTACAAACTTCACCACATTTAAATTGATTTCGGTTTGAGAACATTCGGAAAAGCGGTTGGTAATACAAGTAACTTTAGATTTGAAAGTAACTTTGTTGCTGTGTTGCTAAACTTGAGGTTAAATAGCGGCATCTACAATGAAGCATGCTAATTATGTGTTTTATATGTTTATTTAGACTTTTACTGTTGTTACACATTATTATTAAAATATTTTTCGGATAGACAGTGTTATGAATCGCGTACTTGTTTAAGTCGACGTTTCGTCCACCGCATTGTGTGGAAGTTCGAAAGCCCATGGGCATCGTCAGTCTCTAAAGCTCAAGCTCTTATATTTGACTACAATTTCTGCCATAACTTTGGGCTGAAATAACAGTAAGGAATATTTTCAGGGTATGAAACAAATAAACAATTTTCTCTTATAAATTATACCAAACTAATTCCGACCGAAATTCGCAAGCATAGAACTGGCTCCCTGCGATTTCGTGGCGTGAAAATTAAGTAGGCAATTGAATTTTCAAATGGTCTAGAACAGTCACGCGTTTTGTTGTGCGCACTAAACATGTTATTGACCGTATTGTATTGTATTTTTTTAACCGACTTCGATAAAAAGGAGGAGGTTCTCAATTCGTCGGATTTGTCATATTTTAACATTAGTTCAGCAAAACAAAACGCAGCGAATAAGAGATGTCAAGAAACTCCGCTGATTTTTATTTCAACATCCACTTAGTTTAAATTTACGAAAGTGTTGGTCAATTTTATTAACAAAAACATAGGTAACGGACTAAATTAACATGAATTCACAACAGTCAATAATTCATGCCGTATGCATCAGTTCACGATAAATATAATGAATGAATGAATTAATAAATTCTTTATTGTGCATAAACAAAAATACAATTTCAGAGAAAACATACAGAAAAACAACAATACTGCACAAAGGCGGACTTATCACTAAGAGTGATTTCTTCCAGTCAACCCTTACATTTTTTTTGCAAATACTATCCTCGCCCACTAATATGTCGCCAATTGGAGCAGGCCACTCCTTACAAACAGCACCCGTTCACGTTCATTCAAGTTATAAACGTAACGTTTCATCTTCAACCCGCCCCGTACGCTTTTCTCTGGAGTTCCGGACCCCAGGGGGCAGTTTACCGAGAAAATTGCAATATTCTCTACGGATTCCGCCCACTGCTGGTTTTCTCGCTATACCTGTGTGTTAATTGTGCCGTATTTGGTGCAAATATTCGAAGACTGTTATTTTTAACCGACCTAAAAAAAGGAGGAGTTTCTCAATTCGATTGTTTTTTTTGTTTGTTACCTCCGAACTTTCGCCTGGGTGAACCGATTTTGATACTGTTTTTTTAATTTGAAAGCTGGTGTGGTCCCATTTGAGATTTAGTTCTCACAATGATATCCATGAGAAGCCAAGGTAGCCAAGGTTCTCTTGACTGGCGCAGCACGTGCCCGACTGATGCCGACTCAAAAAAAAACAATAATCGTAACTACAAAAATCGCAATATTTGTGCATGTTAATTGGTTTTGGAATACTTTTTATTTGAAGTCTGTTTTTTTTTGGTAACATTTTTGTTTTGTCAGTTAAAAGTGAATATGGATTTTTATTGAGATTTACAAAGACCATGAGATCAAAATCATTATTACTAGTGGCTCTCTGAGCCGTAGACCTCTCGAGTCTGTCTTTGCATTTTTATGTAACTGAACATGGATGGCTAATACCAAACTGACCGCCAGATAGCCTAACACACCACATGAGAACTAGGTGCCATGCCAGGGCCTTTCTTATATTGCTCGGCTAAACACGGACAATTTTCATTGCCGCTTCGACCATCGTTCCGTCAATGCGATGATACTCATCTCTTCCACTTGGATCTATGTCGAACCAACTCAGGTTTCCGTATGCCGGTCTGGCGTATGTGTAATACATACAATACTCAATTCGGTGACTCGGATGTGGACATCTTCTTCATGACGTCTTATCAATTTAAGAAAGCTGTATTGTGTACACTTTCCGCTTAGAAACAAATGGCCAAATACATATATTTTCTAATATATTTATGTATGAATATACTGTAGTTACTATTAATATACTCATACCTTAAAATAATCTACTTCTGTCAATGTTATATACTTATTTACTTTTCTTTGGTCCTATGTTCCCATACCATACTGTATTATACTATATTATACTATATTGTATTACATCACATTACGTTTTACAGATTGCAATTTATTCGATCGGGATGATTCACTTAGGCATTGCAACGACAATATCGACTGTGGTTTGCTTACTAGCATATAACATCTTTAATATAAAAGTTAATCAATAGCTGTAGTTTTTCTTATTTTGTTTCTCTGTTCTACACTATACATATACTGCTTCGTCCTACTACTTTTGCAAAACTTGTGAAATACGAAGCTGGACTAACATATTTTCTAAGCAATATATTAACACTTATATTAAGTTTTCTATGTTACTCTGTTTGTTTTTCCTGAAATAAATAAATTAAAAATTAAAATTAAAAATACCAACCCCCACCACCTAGTAAGTAAGGAATAATAAACCTACAGTTTTACGTGGAATCCGAACCACGCCCAGCCTCAACGGTTGAAAATGGTCACCCATCCAGAACCTCACCGCGCTCAGAGGTCTGAGAACTCTCGCATCGCTCGGTCAATACTTACCTACTTTTAAGGTTTCGTTTCTCAAAAATACTAAAAAATCCCTATTCACCTCATTGTCCGTCTGTCCGTCCGATTGTCTGCCGATACCCTTTTTCTCGGGCAAACGTGGAGGAATCCTTAGGTATGTGGTCCCTTAGAGCTGTAAATATCAAGCTTCTTAGTCAACGCGATCAAAAAATTTGGACCAAAACCACAAGAGTGTGGTATTACCCATCCATGTCCAGTTACATAAAAATCTTAACTTATGGTGTCCCATCCCGACGGGACTAACTCATTCGCGGGCACTGTACAAAACCGTGATGTTGCGCTCTGGGACCTTCTTTGTTTCAAAGAAAAAGACAGGCTCCGTGATGAGGAGGATGCAACGTGTCCACAAAGCAGACAATGCGCATAGTGTTTGATTTGATAAGATTTACGAAAATTTTGATTGCAAAACGACTTCTAGCTAAAAGTAAACCACGACCGCTGTAGTCAAAAATCTAACAAAAACTAAAACGATCATAATTTGTTATGAAACATGCTATGTCTGATGACTAATCTTTTTAAGATGTATAGATTTTATCGTTGAGTAATCCACGTCCAAATTTATTGCATAAAACAAGCGAAAAAGTAGATTTTGCAGACATTACAACTTAGAAATCAAACACAATTGTACAATGCCAACGGTCATCAGACATCTAGTTCGATCAAATAAAGCTATTGTGAGCAAAATTTTGAATCTCTGACAAGAAATATGGGCGTGATCTTCTTTCCCCGTTTGTATGGGGAGTTGAGCGGAATGGCCCACCTTAAACTTTGAGCTAATGCCCCTAAATATTCAACTTAGCCTGTATATTTTTCAATTCAAACGAAACTCTTTACGAGCCGGGATGTCGGGGCGGAGGGGCTGAAGGGGCAGCCGTGTAGGGGCACCTGTTGCCTGCAGGTGGGGGGGAGCGGGTCGCAGGACGCGCGGGGAGAGGGGTGCGGGGAAGCGTGGAGCGGACGGGAACCAACTGGAAAAGGCTGTTTGGCTAATACAGAAAGGACAGTTAAAATCGAGACTCATCCGTATAGCGGCAGCGTAGCCGCATTTTAGTGATAATTAACACCATAGGCTTAGAATTTAAAGATGATGAAGAGATGAGACCAAAATCGTTTCATACAATACGTTTTTACGTTTATACAATACGTTTTTGAGCGGCTCGTAGCCTAGTGGCGCGGGGACTGGCCTAGCGTACCGGAGACCCGGGTTCAATACCAACTTGCACCACAGTCTTTCTCTTTCAGAGTTCGATAAGTGCATTTCGTCACGAATGCGAGCTGCTCCATGGTTCGGAATCCATGTAAAACTGTAGGTCCCCTTCCCCTACTAGGTGGTAGGGTTTAAGCCCGCCCAGGTTGGTACCATCGCATTGGCATTGGATCGGCAATGAAAAATTGTCCGTGTTTTCCATCCAGTTCAATGTAGCCGTGCTCATAAAGGGAAGGTCCTGGCATGGCACCTAATTCCTTAGGGAATGTGGTGTATTGGGCTAATATCATAACGGTAGTTGTGTGGTATTAGCCATCCATGTCAGATCGCATAAAAAAAAAAAAAATACAAAATGTAGAAAAAATTCTTTTTTTACAAAAAACAAATCTAAATCGTTTAGATGTGTTCCATATCCCTCTAACTCGCGGTAGTGCACTGAGAAAACGCAACTGTTAAATGCAACCGTATAATTGTTATTTACAACAGAATAAATTGGATCCGAATCAGCTTAGAGTATAATTTGCTAATAGCAACCGTGCTAATTCTGTTACGCTTATACGGTTAGTTTTAACAGAAATGATATACTATAATAACAGAGTCTTTTAAGCAGTTGAAATCTACAGTTTTGACAGCTAGATTAGCAGGGTGTATTGCAATTTTTACAGTTTTACAATAACCGTTTTTTTTATGCAACCTGACATGAATTGCTAATACCACAAAACTATCGTGTGTATGTATATGTAATATGATATCAGTCCAATACACCACTTTCCCGAAAGAATTCGGTGCCATGCCAGGACCTTCCCTTTATGAGCACGGATACATGGAACTCCATGCCAGGACCTTCCCTTGAGCACGGATACATGGAACTGAATAGAAATCACGGACAATTTTTCATTGGCACTTCGACGATATTTTCTTCCAATGCGATGGTACCTAACCGGGCGGGCTTAAACCCTACCACTTAGTAGGGGAAGGGGACCTACAGTTTTACATGGACTCCGAAAAATAGAGCAGCTAGCATTCGTGACGAAATGCAATTATCTAACTCAGAAAGAAAGAAAGTGGTGCATGGTCGGGACTAGGATTTGAACCTAGACCTCTGGTACGCTAGGCAAGTCCACGCGCCACTAGGCCACGTACCGCTCTCCGGCCCATGGTTTGTCCAGCATTCCGAACGAAAATTTTCGGTTAAGGTAAACTTAAACTCGAACCCGCGGAATTCAAAATAAGACTTTACAGGTCGGTCAAATCGCCTTATTCTTTAGTCTACGGGGCCGACTTTAGTGAAAATTGTCAGGTTCTTTACCCTGTTTTTAACTATATTTTGTCCCGAGAAGGCGGCCCTGCGCTAAAAAGGGACACTGATTAAATTATTTCCCCGCGAGGTAAATGAGACAGGAAGCGGAAATTGCGACGCAACATTTATTTTAAGGTAAAATTGTTTTCTTACTTAACTTAATTTTTTACTGGAACTCCCATAACTTGGAGTTTTCGCATAACATTTTAGTCTATTTATAATGTACTAGCGGCCCGATCCGGCTGCGCATGGGAATGTCTAATTATGGTATAGCCAGAGCTGCTAGTCCAAGTTGTCACCTAAACTGGCGTTAACGCAACTTCGGAGTTCCGTAAAAACGACAAACTCCATACAACTTGATATTCTGTGGTTTTCAAGCTGTCAAAATCAAACTGGGGCTTCAAATTTGTATGAAAACGCGGAGTCGGCATAAACGGCAACATCGACTTATTTACCGGGTCGGTGAGCAAGCTGTCAAATCAAACTCGGACTCGCAAATGTTAGTTCGCTTAACGCCCACTGCGCGCGCTCTTCAATTTCTCCATACATTTGAAAACGCCAATCGATCGGTTTGCCGGAAACGCCAATTTAGGTGACAACTGAGACTACGGCCTCAGATGACTTCTGCTGGATGGATGATGGTCATGTGACGAACTTATAAACTGGCATACGTTACAAAGTAACTCAATCCATTATGTCATCCCATAGTAGTGCACGCTGTATGGGATGACAGGACACGAGTGTTAGCTGAGCGTCTGGATAGCAATAAATACGAAGTATTAACCCAATACAAACAAAATATATTCCAAAACTTAGGCTTAGGTAACCTCTTCTTTTTACACGGCTCATTTAACCTGTTCTCGTTGCACCGTCACCTGACTCGAATGGCGTTCCTCTCTCTGTGTTGCCCCAATGAGCACATCCGATTCCTTATTAAAATGAATGTTGCCATTGGAAAAAAATCATAATCCAGGGGATTTTATCGGGGTAAATTAAATAATATAAGCTTAAGTTGATATAAATTGTGAAAATTAAGTCTAACGCTAACACGAGTTTGAATATTCTTTTACGGGATTGAGAGAAATTCGTTGTGCACCTTTCCTACCAATAGGTAGTATGGTTAATCCATCCCGGGTTGGTCCCTTCGCATCGAATGAAAGATGTGCGAAGCAATAAAAAAAATCCTTTTTTTCCATATTTTTTTGGACGTTTTTGAAAATGACGGACTAATTTTGAAGAAGCTGTTTTCCTCTACAGGTCGCATTTCTTAACCGATTTTTTTTTAATTTTGCAAACATAAAGATTTTTTTGATCTTGCCAGTTTTATAAAAAAAATCATTTTTAAAAATGTCAAATTCTCAAAAAGACAGGCTCGCGAGGTCTACGGCTCAGAAAGCCACTATTAATAATAATTATCGTCTACCCTCTATTTTTATTTTGGACTTCAGCCCCTGCCTTTGATCCCTTTCGTCCTCAGAAATATAAATTTTCAGCCATTAGTGACCGCCGCCGAATCGGGGTGGCTTTTGCGTTGTGGGTTTATTCATTACAACCGTTTGCACCCCACAACCGTTCGGTAGCCGCTCCCCGGTTGGACTAATCAATTTATGAGGTTATAAAAATGAGGTAACGCCATAAGAACAGCCCGCCTTTATTGACTGAAGAATAATATTTGATACTTGGGTGCGGCGTACTTAGAGGCGAAACCACCAAATATTAACAATATGCCTTGTGTTCAAAAGATTTATTAACAACAATAATCCGAGATATGAGAGATCCTATCTGTTAATCCATGGTATTGATATATTTTGTATTTGATACTATTTGACAATTATTCCTGACTATTTGGAGATAGTATCGTACCACATAAAACATTTTAATGACATATCTTTTATATTGACTTGAACAATATCCCATCTTTTCTTCAAATCACTTTTATACCGAACTACCTTCATTCGCGCCGAGCGAATGATAAACTGCGAGTGGACAGAGACTCGCGGCAAATGTCGATGTCGGCGGACGTTCTGCTGGCTTCGCACATCTTCAACAACTCCAAGATTTGTCAGCCTCAGTGGCCCAGTGGCGCGACACTTCGCCGATCGCTCTCCGAAGTTAAGCAACGCTGGGTCCGGTCTGGTCTTGGATGAGTGACCATTCGACCGTTGAGAGAGGCTGGCCGTGGTTCGGATTCCACGTTAAACTGTAGGTCCCCTTCCTTAAAAAGAAAGTAGAAAGTAGAAAGAAAGTGTAGAAAAATCTATCAAATAAATGAACTATGAACTATGAACTATGAACTTACTTACTAGGTGGTAGAGTTAATCCCGCCCGGGTTGGTACCATCGCATTGGATGAACGATGGTCGAAGCGGCAATGAAAATTGTCCGTGTTTTCCATCCAGTTCAATGTAGCCGTGCAATATAAGGAAGGTCCTGGAATGGCACCTAGTTCCCATGTGGTGTGTTGGGCTAAAACCATGACAGAACTTGTGGTATTAGCCATCCATGTCCAGTCACATAAAAAAAAGAAAAAAGATCCACGGCAACGATCGTATCAGTTTGGTATTAGCCATACATGTCCTGTTACATGAAAAAAATCATGATTCGGTAATCTTGATTTTGATTTGAGCACTGAAAAGTACATAGAGTCAAACGTAATCGAAGTTACGAAATACCAGACAATTTTTTGTCGGATTTTGTAGTGTAAGAAAAACTACATGGCCACACCGGACGTCACGGCGGCGCGGTGCGGGAGTGGGAAGAGGAGACTGAAGCGACACGGCGGACGAGTCAGTCGGCAACAAACATTCGACGAGTGCGCGCGTGTCAGCGTCCTAAATTGTTAAAGATAGAATAAAATACTCTGAGTGCTACCCATCCTTGGTTCATTTACCTTATTGACTACCCCTATTTACAGTAGTCTTTGATATAACTGAATGAACAAATTTAAGATTCGTATTTTCTTGTCACGGCGATCGTTTCAGCTTGATAAAAAACAAATCCAATTATTGCTTCCATTGTTGGAGGCATACTCACAAATCGCCAGTTTATAAATCTTATTGTTCTCCACCACTTTGATGTAATCTACTTAACCCTTGTCTGTACTTTCCTTTTTTGGGTTCCGTACCTAAAGGTTGCCAACGTAACCCTATTACTAAGCCTCCGCTGTCCGTCCGTCCGTCCGTCCTTCCGTCTGTCACAGGGCTGTATCTCATGAGCAATAGGAGGTAGGCAGCTGAAATATAAAAGGTAGACAGCTGAAATGTTCACAGAGTGTGTATGTATTTTGCCGCTATAACAACAAATAGATAAAGTTTTCACTACATAGTATAAAACAAAGTCACTTTCTCTGTCCCTATATACCTATGTATGAGGAAAGTTTATATGTATAATAACATCCATTAAGTAGTGGAAAAATACTGTTATTTTTGAGGTTTCTAATGTGATGTCGTAAATAATTACATTTTTTCCGCTTACATTGCAAACGCAGGCTGAACCCTACGAGATTTATCAAAATAATGTACTAAGTATTGTACACATTGAAATGGTCTACAGAAAACTCCGCGATGGTATATGTCTATCTCTTATGGATATCCCACAATATATTTTTTTTGTCATTTAGTTTTTATGACAAATAATGGCTAATTTTCGAAGCGATTCTAACCAATACAGCATTAATCCTTATCCAATTAAATACCTTAAATATATTGTTGATTTTATATAGACCTGTATGGCCCTGTACAGCATATGATTTAAATGAAAATTTTCCAAGATATTACAGATTTAAACATTGCGGGACGTAGCGTTTGCGGCGGTACCGGCCGGCCGGGGCGGCGGGAGCCATTCAGATATATTTCATACCCGTGCGAAGCCGGAGCGGGCCGCTAGTAAAACAATAAATATGAAAGGGGCTCCCATACAAAGAACGTATTTTTTTATTGTTAAATCTTGTATGACGGTAAGGTTCCTTTCGTGTGCAAGTCCGACTCGCACTTGGCCGGTTTTTTGGCTTGCTGGAGGTTTTTCCACAGCCAGACGGTACTTTTTAGGGTTCCGTACCCAAAGGGTGAAAACGGAACCCTATTACTAAGCCTCCGCTGTCCGTCCGTCCGTCCATCCGTCCGTCTGTCACAGGGCTGTATCTCATGAACCATAATAGGTAGGCAGCTGAATTGTTCACAGAGTGTATATTTATTTTGCCGCTATAACAAGAAATAGGTAAAATAAAAATATAATAAAAATTAAAGGGGGGTCCCATACAAAAAACCTGATTTTTTGTGTTAAATCTTGTACGATGGTACGGAACCCTTCGTGTGCGAGTCCGACTCGCACTTGGCCGGTTTTTAGACACCTGGACGCTCTGGGAGTTTGACTTTAACTGACAGCAAGCAGGATACATTGTTACAATCCAATTTCACTGAAGGTCACCTGTGCGATCAGCAAAGTCCACTCACATATGAAAGGTGTGCACGGACTGTACCGTTGCTGCAGACTTCCGAGTCCATCTAGATGGCGCCACAATCGTCCGTCGCTATTTCTGCTATAACCATAGATTAAAGAGAAATAAGAATTATATTCAATGATAGATTGATAACTTCATAGCAGTGTTGAATAGGGATAGTAAAAATATAATTAAAACCGGCCAAGTGAAAGTCGGGCTCGCACATGAAGGGTTCCGTACCATCGTACAAGATCGGACAAAAAATCTTTTTTTTTTGTATGGGGGAATTTTTATTATTTTTTTATTTTACCTATTTGTTGTTCTAGCGGCAAAATAAATACACACTCTGTGAAAATTTCAGCTGCCTACCTATTACGGTTTCTGAGATACAGCCCTGTGACGGACGGACGGACGGACGGACGGACGGACGGACGGACGGACGGACGGACGGACGGACGGACGGACGGACGGACGGACGGACGGACGGACAGCGGAGGCTTAGTAATAGGGTTCCGTTCTCACCCTTTGGGTACGGAACCCTAAAAACCATCAAAAAGCTTAATTTATAAGAATAAGATAATTCTGAGGCATAGCGCAAAATCCTTATAAATATCTAGCAAATTTCAGCTTGTATTTCTAATTGTTTTATTAGATTAAATAAAAAAAACTCTTTAGTGTGCTCGCCAATAGAGATGTAGTATGTAATTTCGTATTTATAATGATAGTTCATTTCAGATTTGTTCATAGCAACAGCTATGAACAACCGTGGCGCCATCTATGGACGCACAGACATAACCTTAACCAATAGATCTGATGTTGCCAAAACCTGTCTCCATTCATCGGCGGATCCAGGATTTCAATTTGGATGAGGCCCTCGGGGAAAATACGTACAATTTTTCATTGCCTTTTTTTATGTCAAGCGCAGCATATGGCGTACGCCAGGACCTCACAAAAAAGGCGCCCGATGGCGCCCATGGGCTTTCGGACTTTCACAGGGGCTGCGAAAACCATGCCGGCGGCCAGGTACTCCTTCACACCATATTTGAAGGACCCCAGCTTGTAACTGCTTTGAGGGAAAAACTTTGGCAGGGAGTCGATTCCATATTTTACCGACCCTATAGATTAAAGATCTAGAGGATCGGTGGGTTCTCATTTTGGGAATGGCCCTGCCCTCTTGATACGTCCGTGTCTCCATCAGGCCACACGATATAATGGAGTAAAGTCACCCAAATTCGCCGTCCATTTACTATCAACTGTGACATCTTCATTCAAACTGGCTTTCTAGTCTCGGAAGCTATTAATTTGGTCTCTTGATTTCTCTGTCAGGTCAACTCGCTTCGCTGAAAATGCGTCAATCCGCTAAATTGATGGCTCCAACGGGTTTTCAGCAAAGGGTCTAGGCCTCCTGATTTGGCGCGTTCCCACACGCACACGGGGACTGGCGCAAGAGAACATTTTATTCATCACGCCAGAAACGAATCAAATATTTAATAAAATGTATAATAAAATAATAAAACTTAATAAAAAAAACTTTATTAAAACTCAAAATCGACTAATTAACATACGGTCACTACGTACGATGAAAATATTTTGGCATAGACATACATACATACCTTCACGCCAATACGGTATGATCATAGCACACCTCTTTCGCTTCATCTACAGACATACATCTTTTCATACATGTTCTACGATTACGGATTGTGGCGTAGACAATTTTGGATTTCATGTATTTATCTTTCCTCAGGTAACCTCCTACACCTCGATAAGAAAAACAGTTAAAATGCAATGTGATCTCACATGCAACATAAGTTGATAAAATTGTGCAAGTAAGATAAAATAATTTAACCGGAAAGTTTTTTTTTCTCTGGCACGGCCTACAATACATATTTTATTATTGGCAGTTTAGTCCGCCACATAAATGAAAATAATACATTACATGACTAATGAGATGCAAACTTAATTCTAAAGTTAAAAAACACTAATCACACTAATCACTAATCACGCCAGGGACTCGGTTATCAATAGATGTATGAGTAATTATAACAATTCATTCGGTAACATTGATATATTTAATAACACAAAACCATCATATTTTAATAAAGTTGTTAAGACATTAAATAACTAAGATTTACAAACACGCTAGCATACACACCCTCTCTCTCTTTCACACACACACACATACACACACACACCCTCACACACCCTCACACGTATCCTCAAACACCCTTACATCCTCACCTTCTCACACACCCGTAGGTACACACCATAAAAAATAAATTTGATGCAATATTTATAATTAGATTAAGTGGATATATTTTTGTATTAGTTTGTTAAAAAGTGAAACTTTATTATTGGCTGTATTGTTTGTGTAGCTTAAGTTTTTCAATATCGTTTAATTTAGCTGTTAAGTTTCCAAATAAATAAAATATAATAATATAATAAATGGCAAAACTTCTATCTATTGTTCGCAAGCATGTGTCTCATAATAAGCATATATAGAAAATTTAGTTTTTTTATTTAAAGGTCCTTGAATGGTCATTAAATAACGAAAAATAGCCCGTAGTTTTTATCTGAATATAATTAAGTTTGTCTATATAATCTTCTGTGATTACCTAATATTATTTACCACCTCCTAAATATTAGGGTGCACGCATTTGATATAATTGATATATTATAACTAAACGTGTTCGAACTATCCCGTAGTTTAGGTAACGTTCGCATTATACCATCTACGAATTTAAATCTCACCTATTATCAAACAACTGACTAATTATGTTTACCAATATTTGAATGTGAACAAAAACGCAAAAATAGAATACAATAACTAAAGTACGAACATCTAATGATATTTTCTCCTTTGGCTTTAAATAAAACTACACAGTAGCTGTCTCTCTCTTCGCAACAATTCCACTATCGTGACAGTTCGTGGCTTGCGTGTGTAAACCCGCCATGCACACTCTTTCACAAACGTCGGTCGCTGCTTGGCGGCGGCGGCGACGGCGGAAGCGAGGCGGCAGCGGTGCGGTCGCGGGGGCGGTAGAGGCAGTGGCGGAGTCAAGGCTCACCGCGTTCACTTCAAACGCAAATTACATAGGAGCCGCCGACGCGACGGCAGCGCTGCGCCACATTTCGCGCAATTCCCGAGTAGGAAGCGTATATGCGTGGGCCTGGACTGTCGTAGGCAGTACTGAAAATTAAGGCCCTGTTATTTCACACGCGAAATCTCGATAGCACTCGGTTTATTTATTAAACTAAGTAAACATGTGAGACGACCTTACTAAGGTTGAGTGGAAGAAATCACTTTTAGTGATAAGTCCGCTGCAGTTTCGCTCTGTTAGATTTAATTGTTCTGTGAATCGTTTTTATTAGGGTTCCGTACCCAAAGGGTGAAAACGGAAGCCTAATACTAAGCCTCCGCTGTCTGTCCGTCCGTCCGTCCGTCCGTCTGTCACAGGGCTGTATCTCATGAACCGTAACATGTAGGAAGCTGAAATTTTCACAGATTATGTATTTATTTTGCCGCTATAACAGCAAATAGGTGAAATCATAAAACAATAAAAAATAAATGGGGGCCCCATACAAAAAACTTGTTTTTTTTGTAAATCTTGTACAATGGTACGGAATTTTTAAATGTAATTTGCACAATTAAGAATGTCTTTCTTTCTTCTTTCTTTTTTACGTATTTTTCATACGTATTTATGTATTGTTATTATATATGATACATCTAAATTATGTCAGGTCTCGCATAGCCATAATTAGAAAAGTCTAGTGTTTCTATTTAATTGACTAATATCGGAAATTGGCCAAATGTATAAAACATGTGATTGTCTAGTAAGTGATTTATTTTATTTATATGCCTTGTAGTAAGTCGAACAGCAGATCAAAAATACTTGTGTATTGCCACCCAACAAGGTGTGGCCTCTTCTAAGGTTAGCAATAGTATGATTATTTATATGTAACAGCTATAAGCAAAGAAGTGATGGGCCATGGAGCTTGAACGAATGGTCTCCCCTTGGCCGAACTTCCTGTATAATTCGATTTCTCCCGCGTGATTTCAGAACGGATATACACTTTATGGGAGTTTAGGTAAGATTAAGGTACAAGAATAGATTAGTTTGGAATGGTCGTTACTACCAGCCGCCTCGCAGAGGCGAGAGATCGCTGGGCAGGCACCTACGTCTGTTTGTCTGTCATTGGCCGCGTCGTGTCAGCTAACATAGGTACTAGTACATTCGATTTCCTGACACTAGCTACAAGCCTATAATACATACTACTTTCTATGCGTACATTACAGTTCGCCTACACAGTTATACATAGCAAGGCCTTACGCCTGCTACTAGAATTTACGCTACAATTTTCGGGGCCCCTGTCGACTATGGCTAGAGCGCTTTCGTAAGCGCAGGGAATACATTCATCGTGAGACCGGTACTCTGTTGAACGCATTGACCGTTGTTTACAAAACACAAAAGGAATTAATCTTATTACTACTAACTTCAGGTCTAGCTAATCGGTAGACCCAATGTTAGGAATGGATAGTGTTGGTTCTTAAGCGCAGGTAATACAAGCCCAGTCAAGCTGTCTTGACGTACGGATGCGAAACGTGGGCTCTGACGGTCGCCATTGTCCAAATGTTGAAATTTGCCCAGCGATTATGGTGCATAACGAGGCAATCCACCGACTTACCAAAGTCTTTACTTTGGTAAGTCTATAGAGTCTGGTAAGTGACTTAGTCGATATTGGACACAGGGTGGCTAAGCTCAAGTGGCAGTGGGCTGGTCACGTCAGCCGAAGAGACAACGACCGTTGGAGTAACCATGTCCTATACTGGCGGCCGTGGACAGGAAAACGGAATGTGGGAAGACGACATCAATTGCGTCGGCGGAAAGCAGTGGTTTCGTACCGCTGAGTGCCGGGAGGACTGGAAGAAAATTGGAGAGCCGTATATCCAGCAGTGGACGCAAACACGCTGACTGATGGACAAGCTGTCTTACGCTTACAGCCAAGAAGGATTAGAATTGTATACGTTATGTGTCCCGAGCAAAAGAGGTGGTGGCAAAGCCCTCGTCATTCGCCGAGAACTTCATACGCAGCCGCTCGAGTAATTATAAAACGACGAAGTATTCGGTGTCCGAAATTCGAATCACGATGCGATGAATAATGAGTCATGTAATATATATAATAACACCTAATTAATTCCGCCAATACGCGACGATTAAATAATCTGATAACAGCAGTAAAATTAATCCGTCAATAAAGAGTGTAATGAAAGATCACTCATCCCAGCCATTTGCATGCAACACGTCCCCAGCCGCTTAGCTCGTCCAGGTTGTTTCGTCTCCTCTTTCACTATCACAAACCTTTAAATCAATGTTACCCTAGCACCGACACAGCTCACACAATCACTGATTGAATATCGCAACACCATTAAAGTCCTCGGTATGTTATTTCAAGGTTAAGAAAAATCGCGTTTCCGCCCGTCGCTGCGTCACCGTTGGACTAGGAGGTCGCGACAAAAATGGTAACGATAACGTAAACGGCTGAAACTGGGTTCACGGGATAAAGACCAACCGTCTGATGCTAAATGTGTCAGTCTGCCTGTTCCAAGTGGTTGCGTTACGTAGATAAGGCGCCTGAAAAAGTAGTTATGGTGACAAGAAATATATATGATAAGGTAAATGGATGCAAATGACGAAACATGAAAGTAGCAGTACATACTTGCTTAGCAATACAAAAACTGAACAAATCTTTGGTTTCATTTCGTAGTTATAAGCGATTTAGGTTACAGATATAACTTTAGGTGTATTTTAGTATTTAATTAAAAAACCGACTGGTTATTTTTGTATAATTAATAATTATCAATGTTTCCAGACAATCAGTATATTTATCAGGAGGTACATACCAACATCTATTTTATATAGCCAATCTAGATAACGCAACCACTTGGCACGGGCAGACCGACATATTTAGCATCAGAGGGTTGGTCTATAACATGAGAACCCAGATTCAGCCATTTACCTTATCGTGACCGAAAATGTCGTGACCTCCCGGAATACGTGGTGCGCCCTACGATTGTCCGAAGCTGAATGCCACCCCTTCGTCTCCTGCGCACGGGCCTCACACAGTCCAAAGGGTAATTTATCGTTTTTAGGGTTCCGTACCCTAAGGGTGCCAACGGAACCCTATTACTAAGCCTCCGCTGTCCGTCCGTCTGTCCGTCCGTCCGTCTGTCACAGGGCTGTATCTCATGAACCGTAATAGGTTGGGAACTGAAATGTTCACAGATTGTGTATTTGTTTTGCCGCTTTAACAACAAACATAATCAAACAAACATCAATTTGTGAACAGAAGTTGGCCATATCTAGTTTATTAGTCGGCACTGTTTTTGATATTTTTATGTATTTAATGCATACTAAATTACCGTTATCCCATTAATTTGAGGTTATAAAAAGATGTCTTGAGCACAGAAGCATTGTAAACAGATTTTCCCGATTCCCTCAAAATAGCAAAGGTCATACCATTATATAAAAAAGGATGTCACAATAATGTTGAGAATTACCGTCCGGTCTCCTTACTACCAGTTTTCAGCAAGGTTTTTGAAAAAGTTATGGAAAAACGTTTGACTCACTTCTTCACTAAACACGATCTACTAAATTTCAGACAATTTGGATTTCGCAAAGGTAAGTCAACAGGAGATGCCATTGCAGCTATGATAAAAACTTTATTAACATCTGTGGATGATTCTCAGCACACATATGGCATTTTCTGTGACTTATCAAAGGCATTTGACTGTGTAAGACATGATATATTGTTATTAAAATTAGAGTATTATGGAGTAAGAGAAAAAGAGCTACGTTTATGTGAAACATACCTAGAAAACAGAAAACAAATATGTGAGGTCAGTGGTATAAAATCGGATGTTGACCCTGTTACAATAGGAGTACCGCAAGGCTCTATCCTTGGTCCATTATTCTTTCTGATTTATGTGAATGACATTTCCGGTTCAATCGGGCAAGACATAGAACTAGTTATGTTTGCAGATGACATCTCAGTAGTTTTGAAAAACAAAAATATAATTGAACTACGGGAGGTTTTCTTGTCAGTAATTAAGTCGCTCACATCATGGTTTGAACACAATAATCTATTGTTAAATACTAATAAAACGAATGTAATGCATTTTGTTCTTGGGGCACATAGGCGTAAAAATAATGAAGACGTAACCAATACTGTAGAGGAATTATCTTTAAACATGGCTAATGAATTAACTTTTCTGGGATTAATAATTGACAATAGATTCTGCTGGAAACCCCACATAGACAGTCTTGCTGGTAAACTGAGCTCAGCCTGTTATGCCATTAAAAAAATCAAGGAACTCTGTGGCACGCAAGCTGCAAAAAACTGTCTACTTTGCTTACTTCGATAGTCTCATGTTGTATGGACTAATGTTTTGGGGAAATGCAGCAGAAGCAAATAGAATATTTGTCTTGCAAAAAAGAGCCTTGCGTTGTATTCTTAGCATGAAAGCTATAGATTCTTGTAGGAATGTATTCAGCGAAATAGGAATTATGACCCTACCTAGCGCATATGTGTATCAAAATATCTGCCATGCTAGGAAATATAAGCACCATAATACCTTAAATGCTGATGTACATGACTACGATACTAGACATAAAACTGATTTACAAAATGTTAAGCATAGGTCATCAAAATTTTCAAAAAGTTTTATATGCAATAGTATTAGGTTATACAACAAAATTCCAGAGGAGATCAGGAAATTAGGAGATAAATGTTTTAAGAGCAAATTGAAATCAGTATTAATAAAAAAAAGCTACTACACTATCCAGGAAGCCTTATTAGATAGAAAACTTGTTTAAATTAAAGCTCATGACTACATACTTGACCGGGTACCTAACACGGTACTACCAATTAATTTTTTTTTTATTATTATTATTATTTTCTATTATTTTTATTTTTTCTGACATGGGTACTACATTGTAGTATGAATTTGTTTATTTACTAACTTATATTTAATTTGATATTACCTTGTATCAAAAATGACGATGGCTTTTTACACCTGAATAATTTCGATCATAATTCCTATTAATTTAGAATAAGATGTCATTATAGTAGTCAAGAGTTTGCTCCTCACCAATGTATATAATGTTCTTATAATAATGTTCTTTGTGAGCAGTAGTAATCAATCAATCACTGTAAACTAGTTTGTAAGTATCACTGGAAAAAATAATAATACAATGACCAACCTGACGAAGTTTCTTGTCGGCTCTTCTTCGCCAGAAGTAATCGAACCGACAGGAAAAAAAAAATGACGAATCCGAGTGTGTAATATACATCTAATGGAGGAAATAAAGAAACTGAAACTGAAACTGAAACTATCGGCCAATTTTCAAAATCTGATTACAATGATTCAACGTAGATGTCGTTGTATAACCTCAAATTAATCAATATTTGTAACAGTGATACTCCATATTGGTAGAGTTTCGTCAACTTCATACGATAATCTAGAACCATACACGCGACAGAACGATCAAAATTAGATTAGCACAACGTCACTTCACCGCTTCGTACAATTTTGTAATTCGTTCGCTGTCACGCTTAACAATGAGTACAGTGTGTGCCACTCTCCGTACGGCGGGCTTTATTTCCATAATGAAGGCATTGTTGACCTGAAAGCTTGTAGTTTCAGCGGGCAAAAAGCCCGTATTACCGGATATAATGCGGGTCCCCGGTGGATTTCGCGTCTCACTCGCATGGACCCCTTTGTTGCCGGACCGCGGCAAGCAAAGGAGGTGTGTTGTTTCTCTACGATTTTGAAAGAGGTTGGTCTCTCCTGCAGATGACTTTTCCTGCCCACACCGCATTGAAGCGAACGTGGTTGAAGATAATTTAGGTAATATTTTTCTGAAATTTTGCAAATTAAATAAATCAACTGCGCGCTACGTTCGTACTTTTTGTTTTCTTGATAACTTATATCCATGACTAGCAGCCCGTCCCAGCTTTGCACGGGCATAATATCGTTTAAAAAACTATTATTTTGACACAATGATGCACAAATAAACCCTTTTTACGTAGAGTTCCTACACTGAACTATATTTGAAATAAAAAAAACTTAGATATTATTATTAGATGATTATTAGATATTAGAGAGCTCCGATAATAAACGCGTCCGATCGCTGCTAAATTCAAAGGGATAAAACCGCGTCCTCCGACGCACTATTTATAGGCACGCTCCCGCCGCCGGTACTACCGCAAACGCAAATTTTTAAATCTGTAATATCTTCGAAAATATTAATTTAAATCATATGCTGTAAACGGCCATATAAATCTATATTAAATCAACAATGTATTTAAGGTATTTAATTGGATAAGGATTAATGCTGTATTGGTTAAAATCGCTTCGAAAATTAGCCATTATTTGTCGTAAAAAGTCAATGACAAAAAAATGTTATTGTGGTATATCCATAAGAGATAGACATATACCAATCGCGGAGTTTTCTGTAGACTTTTTCAATGTGTACAATACTTAGTACATTATTTTGATAAATCTCGTAGGATTCAGCCTGCGTTTGCAATGTAAGCGGAAAAAATTTAATTTATTACGAAATCACATTGGAAACCTCAAAAATAACAGTATTTCTCCACTATTTAATAGATGTTATTATACATATAAACCTTCCTCTTTAATCACTCTATTTATTAAAAAAAACCGCATCAAAATCCGTTGCGTAGTTTTAATGATTTAAGCGCACATGGGGATATAGGTACATAGGGACAGAGAAAGCGACTTTGTTTTATACTATGTAGTGATAAGACACTAAAGATTTGTATGAAAATGCATGAATATAACTATAGTTATCAAACAAATCAAAAGGTACGGAAATAGCTCTCAGTTGATTTATTGAATGTGAAACATTCCAGAAAAATATTTCTTAATTTGATTGATGAAACAGCCACGAGCTATTGTATGGAACTCGATCACGTTAATATCCTCTTAAGGTCGGCCCGTAAGCATCAGAAAATTTCGCCTCCCATACAAACGTAGTTTAGAAATAATTTGAAAACCACTGTTCCAACTTACTTGATATTTGGTATCTAATATTAGGCTACAAATATCTGTGTCTGCGTGTCTTTGTTTTTTCGGTAAATGTATTTTGGGTCAAACCACAGAGAAAACAAAATTCGTTTGAAGATTTTCTTTTTGCTTTCATATCATTCGGTTTGTATTTAAAAAAAAAAATTGTTACCTGATATTAGATATTAAATATCAATTTAATTGGAATAGCGGTTTTCAAATGATTAGTTAACTACGTTTGTATAGGGAGCATAGCTTACGGGCGGTTCTTAAGGCGCTTCAGCTGGAATGCATTAAATATCTGAAGCTGCAAAAATTAAGTTAATTTTCTATTCTAAACTCACAATGTTCCTTAATATTCGTTCCTCTTGTTTAAAGACAATTAAAGCGTTCTATTAGAAACCAAATACTAGTCTTAGTTTCAATAAAATTAACTTTAAAAAAAACTTTACAAATACGTCGCTTTTTTCAACGATAGAAGACACATTATTTGAAGTAAGAAAGTTGTAAAAAAACAATTTTATGAATATGTTACGGTTAAAACTCGATGTTGGTTAAAGTCCGAAATCTTTTTTTCCTTAAAGGTAACCTAGATTTTTAAGATACAACTTTGTCGAGGGCACTAATTTAGAGTTTATGGTAAGAAAAAATTACCTTAACATATTTTTTTTCGAATTATTTCATACAAAAAATAAAAATAAAACTTAGTTCAATTTTTTTTCTTGAAAATAACACCTTAGCACTCAACATGGATCCCCAACAAAGAAAATTTTGTCTTGAACCAACATCGGGCTTTAAGGTGGCCCAACCCGCTCATCTCCCCATACAAAAGGGGAAAGAAGATCACGCCCATATTTCTTGTCAGAGATCCAAAATTTTGCTCAAAATAGCTTCATTTGATCGAGCTAGATGTCTGATGACCATTGACATTGTAAAATTGTGTTTGGTTTCTAAGTTATAAGGTCCGAAAGTTCGAATTTTTCGCGCGTTTTATACAATAACTTTGGAGGTGGATTACGCAATGATAAAGTAAGAACATCGTAAAAAGATTAGTCATCAGACATAGCTTATTTAATCAAGATTAATGATCTATTTGGTTTTTGTTAGATTTTTGACTACAGCGGTCGTGGTTTACTTTTAGCTATAAGTCGTTTTGAAATTAAAATTTTCGTAAATCTTACCAAATCATACACTATGCACATTGTCTTTTTTGTGGACATGTTGCATCTTCCTCATCACGGAGCCTGTCTTATTCTTTGAAACAGAGAAGGTCCCAGAGCGCAACAGCACGATTTTGTACCGTGCCCGCGAATGAGTTGGGCCCGCCGGGTTGGGCCACCTTAACCGTAATAAATATACTTCAAACACCAAGTATGGCTGACTCAACAATTGACATTCGACAATAGCGCGCTATTCTAAATTCAAATTCTTGCCGAGACACTCGATATAAAAAGTGCCTTACATTATTTTTTATTTGTTTCAGGTTCCGTAAGCTAAGAAGTGTTTCGTGATTCGTGATTAACTCCACAAAGAGCCTCAGCATGGCGGTAAACAGCCCGGGGGGCTACCCCCCCGTCTCGCCCAAGCCGCACACCCCCAAGAGCCCCCGCCACTTCGTCTTCCCCCAGAAGAGCCCCTCCGTCGCCTCCAGCACCTCCTCCTCCGGCTACTACACGCCCCAGTCCGGCTGCAGCTACCAGCCGCCCCGCTCGCCCAAGCTGCCCGCGCCGCGCAGCCCCAAGAGCCCGGGCGCCTTCAACTTCCCGCCGCGCTCCCGGCCGTCCAGCCCGCGCTTCGAGCGCTGCGCGCGCTCGCCGAGGCCCCCGCCCGTGCACATCCACACGAACCCCGGCTACGTGTTCGGCTCGACGTCGACCGTCGGCTCGCCGCGGCGGCCGAGCGTCGTGTCGAGCCGCGAGGGCACGCTGCACGACGCCGACGACGAGGCGACGACCGTCTCGTCGCGCTGCCGCAAGTCCACGTCGGACCTCACGGACGCCACGGAGCCGTGCACGCGCTCGACGAGCGTCAGCCGGCCGTGCTCGCCGCGCCGCCGCGGCTCGATGAAGGGCGGGCTCGCGTACCTGGCGAGCCGCCGCGGCTCGCGGGACTCGAACGTCTCCAACTGCGACTCGGTGGAGGACATCGGCCCGCTCAACTTCCAGAACACCGCGAGGGGGCGCCAGAGACGGACCTCCAACTTCTTGGAGCTGCCAGGTTAGTGTTGTGCGTCGAATGATTAAAGTTGAGGTGAACTTGTAACGCCTGGTGAACCGCCGCGGCTCGCGCGACTCGAACGTCTCCAACTGCGACTTGGTGGAGGACATCGGCCCGCTCAACTTCCAGAACACCGCGAGGGGGTGCCAAAAACGGACCTCCAACTTCTTGGAGCTGCCAGGTTAGTGTTGTGGGTCGAATGATTCAAGTTAAGGTGAACTTGTAACGCCTGGTGAACCGCCGCGGCTCGCGCGACTCGAACGTCTCCAACTGCGACTTGGTGGAGGACATCGGCCCGCTCAACTTCCAGAACACCGCGAGGGGGTGCCAAAAACGGACCTCCAACTTCTTGGAGCTGCCAGGTTAGTGTTGTGGGTCGAATGATTCAAGTTAAGGTGAACTTGTAACGCCTGGTGAACCGCCGCGGCTCGCGCGACTCGAACGTCTCCAACTGCGACTTGGTGGAGGACATCGGCCCGCTCAACTTCCAGAACACCGCGAGGGGGTGCCAAAAACGGACCTCCAACTTCTTGGAGCTGCCAGGTTAGTGTTGTGGGTCGAATGATTCAAGTTAAGGTGAACTTGTAACGCCTGGTGAACCGCCGCGGCTCGCGCGACTCGAACGTCTCCAACTGCGACTCGGTGGAGGACATCGGCCCGCTCAACTTCCAGAACACCGCGAGGGGGCGCCAGAGACGGACTTCCAACTTCTTGGAGTTACCAGGTAACTGTCGTGGGTTTAATGTTTAAGTTGAGGCGAACTCGGAACTCCTGGCGAGCCGCCGCGGCTCGCGGACTCTAATGCCTCCAACGACTCAACTTCCAGAACACTGCGAGGAAGCGTCAGAGACGCACTTCCAACTTTTGCACTAACACTTACCTGGCAGAGGTTATTGTCGTGGGTCGAATTAAGTCTTGGCGACCTCAGAACTCATGCAGATCGTGATTTAATAGGGCGTGGCACTTATATGCAATATAACCAATAGTTATATCGATTGACACATCAGGTAGGTATATTCCGTCTATTTCTAATTCGTGTTGAGGGTTCTTAAGGCGGCCCAACCCGGCGGGCCTAACTCATTCGCGGGCACGTTACAAAACCGTGCTGTTGCGCTCTGGGACCTTCTCTGTTTCAAAGAATAAGACAGGCTCCGTGATGAGGAAGATGCAACATGTCCACAAAAAAGACAATGTGCAGAGTGTATGATTTGGTAAGATTTACGAAAAATTTTATTTCAAAACGACTTATAGCTAAAAGTTAACCACGACCGCTGTAGTCAAAAATCTAACAAAAACCAAATAGATCATAAATCTTGATTAAATAAGCTATGTCGGATGACTAATCTTTTTACGATGTTCTTACTTTATCATAGCCTAATCCATCTCCAAAGTTATCGTATAAAACGCGCGAAAAATTCGAACTTTCGGACCTTATAACTTATAAACCAAACATAATTTTACAATGCTAATGGTCATCAGACATCTAGGTCGATCAAATAAAGCTATTTTGAGCAAAATTTTGGATCTCTGACAAGAAATATGGGCGTGATCTTCTTTCCCCTTTTGTATGGGGAGATGAGCGGGTTGGGCCACCTTAAGAGTATAATACTAGCCAATACGTATGGTTTGTTTGCGTTAAGTTCCTGAACCTTATGGAATGAGAACATGTTTAACTTCAGCTAACGTTCTACCAATAGATTTAAAAAAAAATAGAAAATTATATTTTTTACATGAAAAAAAAGCTGAAATCAGGTCTCCAACGTATTTTTTTTCAAGTCTGCTGCTGGTATTCACAGTAACAGATATTCGCTATTGAATTCGATATTGAATTTCATTATAAAGAACGTAACATTATCTACCATTTTAGTTAAAGTTTTGTTTAACTTTTCGAAATTTCTTTAACCAAACAATAAAAAACAACCGGTTTCACGCGTTATGCGGGTCTGTCACATTTCGAAAGATTTATATTCCGAGCTGCTCTAACTAAGCGACGTCGGGCTCTAGCTATCTCGTTTCAATCGCAAAAATTGGTCAATAATATTTAGGTAAAAGGATGCTCTTAAGTTAATTTCTCACTTATAAACTGATAAACTCATAAATTCATAGATGAGACGCTTTAGTTCATAATTTCAACATCTGTTATTACGATGCATCTTATCCCGTAAGCGTATGCTAAGATTATTTCATTTACACAGCATGAGAATGAACTTTGAAGTACATATATGTTAAAAATCAAATCACTCTAAAAACGTGTTTACCGTATGACAATAAACGCACTGAACCACCCACCGTCGGCTTCCATTTCTGCACTCCTCGGTCTTTCCTTGCAATGCCACCCGCTTTTACTTGACCCCTATTCCTAATAACTCTTCAGATACAAACGAGCCGTGCTGAACGTGAATACACGCTGCAATCTAATTGAGTCGAACTCTCGGCTCATCCGAGCCGAATACTTGACAGTAAAGATTTTATACCAGCGGCGTATGAGGCACTAAATGCGAAAGTAACAGCCTTGCGGGTCAGTTCAGTGGTGAATTGACACTGTATGATCCTTTAGCGGCGTTTGAATCACGGATCCGTAACATATTCTTTTATTTTAAGGCGCTAGGACTAGCCAACTACTCGCGCCATACAAATGCACTTTTTAACAAATGTAATAATATGTAGTGAAACGCTTCAGCAAATCCAAATAGAACTTCAGACTGATAATGGATTGTTAATATTTTTTTATTCCATCATTTATTTAAATAATAATAAAAATAAAAAAGTTGATTTTTCTCATTAGAAATCTGAAAGTAATTCGATTTCTAGATATGAGCAAAAACATCATATATGCATAAACAAAAAATTCCATTTGCTTTTAGATTTCTACATTTAGTCAAAAAAGTTCGGAAATGGACACCGTTTCCGCAATGTATTTTGTATAGAAAAAGGAAACATACATTAACGAAAATAATTCGATTCCTAGACAAGGAATCATATATTGTAAGGATGACACTTCTAATCGTCAGACTTAGTTAGTTAACTTGGGGTGCCTCGTCTAACTTTGCGATTTGGCTAGTACCAGGGCCTTAACACTTAGGCTTCGTCAGGTATTTTTTCCGCATGTCAGATTTGCGCAAATATGGTGATGGTAACTCCAAAATCTATGTAAATTCCGTCCTTCTTATTTATACCTTCCTTCGCTCTTGCAAAAATTGTATATTATCGATTAAATTTTATAAGAAACCTTACAGCTAATTTTATATTATTTCAAATACCCAAGAATGCTACGCTGCTGTTTTCATATTCCTGAGAAAAGTGCTCTTGACACACAGGCGGACGGACAACGAAGCTATGCTATTATTCAAATACCCAAGATTGCTACGCTGCTGTTTTCATATTCCTGAGAAAAGTGCTCTTGACACACAGGCGGACGGACAACGAAGCTATGCTATTATTCAAATACCCAAGAATGCTACGCTGCTGTTTTCATATTCCTGAGAAAAGTGCTCTTGACACACAGGCGGACGGACAACGAAGCTATGCTATTATTCAAATACCCAAGATTGCTACGCTGCTGTTTTCATATTCCTGAGAAAAGTGCTCTTGACACACAGGCGGACGGACAACGAAGCTATGCTATTATTCAAATACCCAAGATTGCTACGCTGCTGTTTTCATATTCCTGAGAAAAGTGCTCTTGACACACAGGCGGACGGACAACGAAGCTATGCTATTATTCAAATACCCAAGAATGCTACGCTGCTGTTTTCATATTCCTGAGAAAAGTGCTCTTGACACACAGGCGGACGGACAACGAAGCTATGCTATAAGCTAGTGGCGCGGGGACTGGCCTAGCGGACCAGAGGTCTGGGTTCATTTCCTCTCCCCCACATGCACCACTTTCTTTCTTTTTCTGAGTTCGATAAGTGCATTTCGTCACGAATGCGAGCTGCTCCATGGTTCGGAACCCATGTAAAACTGTAGGTCCCCTTCCCCTACTAGGTGGTAGGGTTTAAGCCCGCCCGGGTTGTTACTACCGCATTGGATGAAAAGATGGTCGAAGCGGCAATCAAAAATTGTCTCTGTTTTCCATCCAGTTCAATGTAGCCGTGCGTGCAAAGGGAAGGTCCTGGCATGGCACCTAATTCCTTTGGGAATGTGGTGTATTGGGCTAATATAATAACGGTAGTTGTGTGGTATTAGCCATCCATATCAAGTTGCATAAAAAAAAGGTTCCTCTTTTCATTATATTACTGGAACCCTAGAAAACAGCAAGATTGAACTAAAGTATTTTAGTCCAATCATGTGTGCAGACCAATCATGTATCCCCGAGGCGAAATAATCAATTTTCAGAATAAATATTAACTCAAAACTACCATGAGCATGTTTACTAAAAGGAAAGCGTTTATAAAAAACCGGCCAAGTGCGAGTCGGACTCGCACACGTAGGGTTCCGTACCATCGTACAAGATTTAAGCCAAAAAAATACGTTTTTTTGTATCGGAACCCCCTTTAATATTTATTATTTTTTTATTTTAACTATTTGTTGTTATAGCGGCAAAATAAATACACACTCTGTGAAAATTTCAGCTGCCTACCTATTACGGTTCATGAGATACAGCCCTGTGACAGACGGACGGATGGACGGACGGACGGACAGCGGAGGCTTAGTAATAGGGTTCCGTTTTCCCCCTCTGGATACGGAACCCTAAAAAAGAGTCTACTGCAACGCAAATACTTATTGAAATTGCATGTTTATTTCATATTTATATTTATTTATGGAATAATATAAAATAATAAGTATTGTTAATCTAAATCTAATAAATATGTGAAATTTCTGTTCGGGTTATTCTTTACTAAGTTAATCGAATCCGCGGATCTATCTCTTAGTGCCCTATCTTGTGTAGCTTATCTACTATAAGTAATCAATAATATATTACAAATAGTCGCAAAGCACTGAATTTAAAAAGAAAAATATCATTTAAATTAAGAAACGCTATGCCTGAAAATAAGCATAGATATACTTTTCCATCCACCATTATTATTTTAAAAATTATGTAATTTTTCAAAAATCATTTAAAATCAAAACAATTTATTTGTAAATAAACGACCGAATTTACATATTAAGTTTGATTATTTTTTGTTAAAATACATATGTTATAATAGGATGTCATCAGTCAAATCTCTTGTATTACTTTTTAATAAATTCTTGATTTTTTTCATTATTCTCTTACTAAATCTTACATTATTACATAATATAATATTATTGCAGTACTACGATATATATTGGCATTTATACATAAAAAACTGGCCAAGTGCTAGTCGGCCTCGCACACGAAGGGCTCCGTACCATCGTACAAGATTTAACACAAAAAAATCCCGTTTTTCTCTAGGACCCCCCCTTTAATTTTTATATTTTTTTATTTAACCTATTCGCTGTTGTAGCGGCATAATAAATACACACTCTGTGAACATTTCAGCTGCTTACCTATTACGGTTCATGAGATACAGCCCTGTGACAGACGGACGGACGGGCGGACGGACAGCGGAGGCTTAGTAATAGGGTTCCGTTTTCACCCTTTGGGTACGGAGCCCTAAAAAAATATATCATTGTCATATTTAGGCTATTATTTCAAATTAAAAAAATCTGCGTAGAGTGGAGACTTTGAAGAAGTAGAGATATGTAAAAAGAAACCACATAAAGTTAGTTACGTCTTGCCTTCGGGTCAGAGTGTAAAGTTATTCAATATAAGGTTGGCTTAAGGCGCTAGGACTAGCCAACTACTCGCGCCATACAAATGCACTTTTTAACAAATGTAATAATATGTAGTGAAACGCTTCAGCAAATCCAAATAGAACTCCAGACTGATAATGGATTGTTAATATTTTTTGATTCCATGATTTATTTAAATAATAATAAAAATAAAAAAGTTGATTGTTTCTCATTAGAAATCTGAAAGTAATTCGATTTCTAGATATAAGCAAAAACAGCATATATACATAGACAAAAAAAATCCATTTGCTTTTGGATTTCTACATTTAGTCAAAAAAGTTCGGAAATGGACACCGTTTCCGCAATGTATTTTGTATAGAAAAAGGAAACATACATTAACGAAAATAGGTTGATTCCTAGACAAGGAATCATATATTGTAAGAATGACAATTATAATCGTCAGACTTAGTTAGTTAACTTGGGGTGCCTCGTCTATCTTTGCGATTTGGCTAGTACCAGGGCCTTAATGCAATAAACTTTGGGGGAGAATCACTTTCGTCTATGCAGATACAGGATGTCCTGAAACTCAACGTTAACCAACTACTGGGTTAGAGGGTAGCTTATTCCAGTTCTTGTAAAATTAGAAAATGAAATCAATGTCACTTGGTATTAGGCTGTCTACGTCTCAGACCACATATTTCGGTACTGTAATCACAGTTTTCCCGATTTCGAAATAATTATATTAATCACGTATCCTTAATAACCATGCCATGCATCGCAGTCAATGAAGCAATCACGAACGCCGTAGGCTTAACAAAAAATAAATAAGTTTGTTTGTAACATTATTTAAAAATGAATTGTCTGAAAACTTTGACACTTCATTATGATAAAATAATGTATGACCCTATCCTAGTCGCATTCTTTTCAAAAAGATGGTGCAGTACCTAATTTCTAAATAATACTCAAAGTATTTTAAGGATTACGTTATTACAAAAATATTTGTGAAATTTGGAAAACTGTGATTACAGTACCCACAAATGTGTTCTGAACCGTAAATTTTAATAATTTCACAAAAAAGCTGATTGCCACTAAACCAAGTGACATTGATTTTATTTTTAATTTTTACAAAACTGGAATAGGCTGGCCTCTCACTCAGTGCCAGCTTTGTTTAGTTTCGGGACATACTGTATATGGGAGTATTATGTACTCAATGGCCACATATTTAAGCAAATAAACTGTTTAGTACTAAGCATGTACGTCGCTTTTTCCAAAGAATGTGACAATGTATAATACATTAAATAATGTATAATCTACGAGTATATCTATAATAATAATAAGTATAAAATCATCTTTATAACTATATGCATAATTGACCGGGAAGCAAGGACACATTAATTAAAGAATTTGCCCTGTAAAACGAATTACTTCACGAATATACTGCAAAGCAGGACCCGAAACAGCAAAATCTACCATTCGCGGGTATTTCGTCTTCCAATGCTGTATACCCATAATTTGGAATTCTCCTACAATCCCTTCTCAATTTCAAATCAATGTTTCCTACTAACACAGTGTTTATGAGTATACGTACATACATTTATGAATAACAGCTTCAAATGCGCAAGGGACATTGACTGCAAAGATTGTACATTCAAACATATTGCCGTCGTCACCAAAATCGTATTTGGCATCTGACGCTAGAGCCAGTCCTAGGTTGACTTAGGGTCGATTTTTCAATCCTCAGATAGTACTTATCGGACTGATAGTAAAGATTCACGTTTGTCACAACACCGATAGTCATTGCCGGAGAATTATAACTTCTATCACAATTATCTAACCTAATTTTACTAATAAACATATCGGATGGGTAAGCAGAAGCCTAAATAAATCCGTCGAATAGTTACCTGACTGTTTATCAGGTTATCGAAAAAATTATATCAGGCTGAACTTATCCCTTAAGTAAATATTTTACTCAAATATATTTTAGATTCAAACTTGCAATAGAACACATACATATCACATTCCATATTAGCTTCACGTTTTGAATCTCAATGATTATGAATTATATGCGCTCAATAAATTCCATCACCCCTTCGAAACATAATATATACGGTATACACGAGTCGACAGTATGCCGAGGGCAGATACTGTAGAGAGGGTCTCAGTGGAAATTCAGACGTACGCAGGAAAGCTTTCAAAGGGAACATCGCTAGGCAAAGAGTATGAACTTGATTTCTAGAAGAAATGACACTAGAATAAGTTTCATTAAAGTTGCTTGTGTAATTTTGCTTTGCGGTTCAGAGTAAACACCTATTCGGTAGAATCTATTTAAGGTACATTAATTTTATAGCAATCTTTGTTTGTATTTTCAGGCCAGTCTAAAATGGTCCTGGTCAACCAACAAAAGGTCCTGAATGTGGTGTGTTGGCTCATATTATAACAGCAGGTGTGATACTGGTTAATATATAATAATTGAAAAAGTCGCGCAGCGAGGGTTTATATGAATCAAGTGGTGGACTAATGATTTTTCATACTTTTTAAAAATATGTAAAAAATATATTAACAGCACTGAAAAAAACATGTTTACATCTTAAAACGTAACATCGTAAAGCAGGCTTAATATTGCAGTTTCTTAGAATGCTTTGATTACTGTGATGACGTCACAGCTTTTACCGCCGCGGTGGTTCACTAGGGGCTTGCAGGCGAGTGCCAAGCAAGGCTGTACCGCGACCCGTGACGGAAGCTGTGACGTTATGCGAGGAAACAGAGCGTTTAAAAAAAGTTAGTTTTTTTATTCGGAAAGTATTAGACCTTTTGAATTATTTAAAAAATATGCTATGCAAAATATTGTCTTCATTTTTTCGGTAATATCTGTAACTTATTTTAGTATAGTCCACCACCTAATTGTTAAAATGTAAATTGCTATGATTCTAGGTGAACGGGAAGTAACCTATAGGTTTTTATTGATTTGCGACTGTCAAAATATGCTGCATGAATATTTACTTCTTTACAGGGTCCTTTGATATTAATTTCAGCTTAACACCTCCACACTCGCATACCTGAAGAAAATGAGCTTAACAAACAGATCAACAGACAGACAAGCAGACAGACGACGAATAAGGGTATCTTAAAGGGGAATCATATCTTATAAAGGTAACCTTTTTCATTTTTAGGAACGGAACCCTAAAAATTTTGTAAGGCTGCTCTACCTTAGTTTTAGGTACCTTGTTTTTATATAATTATTTTTAAATATACATATCGGCCATGTATGCAAATGGGCATTCTTATATGAGCACCACCTTATAAAAGTCTTAGAAATTAAAAAAACCCGGCGAAGTTCGAATCGAATTCGCACACGAATGGTTCACGTTTTTTGTAAAGGGGCCTTTAATTGTTATTATTTTTTGAATTTTATCTACTTGCTGTTATAGCGGCAAAATAAATACACATTCTGTGACAATTTCAGCTGCCCACCTATTACGGTTCATGAGATACAGCCATGGGGTAGACGGACGGACGGACAGACGGACGGATGGACGAACAGCTGACGCTTAGTAATAGGGTTCCGTTGGCACCCTTTGTGTATGGAACCCTAATAGCCAACTAAGACGGATTTCAAATCTTTCATATTTAACATGACGCATTTTAAAAAACCTAGCTTAAAGTTAGTATTCTTATTATAGTGTCTTGTCTTCTCACACGTGCATCTCTGACACACGGTCGGACCGAGGCAGCGACGGAATCCCACTCGACCTGGTTACAGGTGGCCGCGCTGTATCCCTCCCACCCCCTTTCACCCTCTGCCCGCTGCACCCGCGCTAGTGGTTGACAAATTCAAAGCGTCTGTTCAAATATATTAGGTTTTATTTTTGTAAAAATATTTACATTGTTGTGTGTTAAAAAATATAGCATATTTAGACAAATACATTCCCGATAATTTTACATATTTTAATGTATACGACATTACCGTTATCTCAATAATTTGAGTTTCAGCGACATCGATATTTGAAGAATTGTTATCGGATTTTGAAAATAATCTGATTACAATGCTTCAAATGTAAATGTCGCTGAAAATCAAAGGCATACCTACTGTCATGGAATTAGACAAATAGCAACCTTGTAACTTGATGACATAGGGCCTTTGTTAAATTTGCCTCGCTACATTTAACTTAATGGAAAATAAGAACGACTTTTATTGCCACTTAGACCATCTTCGACCCAATGCGAAGGTACACGCGTGATTTGAAAAGGATAATATTTACAGAAAACACGAGAAGTGGTATGAACCCCTCTTCGATCATTACGACTAATAAACAATTAATTCAACTTAATCAGCTTCTAATGGTGAACTAAGATTTAACATGGGTTCTGAACCATGCAGAACCTTATTTATAAACCATTCTCATAACGGTAAGGTCCTATAGTATTGCACCTAATTCCTTCGGGAATGTGGTGTATTGGGCTAATATCATAACGGTAGTTGTGTGGTCTCCCAGATGCGGTTGGTCACCAGGGGAGATTTTTATAAATGACCAAACCCCAAGACCAATAATACGGTCAAGAGAGGCCAAAGCCCTGCAGTGTGTGGCACTAAGGAAAACAAATCAGAAATTTAAAATAATGTTAGACTCTATTTCGTGTATAAGGCTTTAATAATAATAACAATTTTGTGGCGTGATAAAAAATGTGTACCTGATGTCAATTATCATAAGAAAATAGTTCATATTATTTTACTTGATGGGACGCGGATTTTAAAATGTTTTGTCTAGTTTTACAAGCAGGAGGCTAACCACTATTTGAAAGTCCTTCCGTGACGTGAACCAGGAAACATGATTGCGGATTTCAACCGGCTTCAGTGCCATTGTTCCTACCCGAGCCCCTAAAAGTGCTATGTCTATATTGTATCATTGTCCATAAATCTTAACTACATATCCCTCAATATGGAAATTCGCTTGGGAGCATGGTTGAGTGCTCGGTTTTATCAATGTACTTCCTTGAAAAGTTCCTTATAAATCTTTGGTTGTAACTTAAATTTACTTTTGCGTTACGAAATTAAGGTGGCCCAACCCGGCGGGCCTAACTCATTCGCGGGCACGGTACAAAACCGTGCTGTTGCGCTCTGGGGCCTTCTCTGTTTCAAATAATAAGACAGGCTCCGTGATGAGGAAGATGCAACATGTCCATAAAAAAGACAATGTGCATAGTGTATGATTTGGTAAGATTTATGAACATTTTAATTTCAAAACGACTTATAGCTAAAAGTAAACCACGACCGCTGTAGTCAAAAATCTAACAAAAACCAAATAGATCATAAATCTTGATTAAATAAGCTAAGTCTGATGACTAATCTTTTTACGATGTTCTTACTTTATTATTGCGTAATCCACCTCCAAAGTTTTTGTATAAAACGCGCGAAAAATTCGAACTTTCGGACCTTATAACTTAGAAACCAAACACAATTTTACAATGCCAATGGTCATCAGACATCTAATTCGATCAAATAAAGCTATTTTGAGCAAAATTTTGGATCTCTGACAAGAAATATGGGCGTGATGTTCTTTCCCTTTTTGTATGGGGAGATGAGCAGGTTGGGCCACCTTAAGGTTTTTTTTCATGTAACTGACCGTGCGATATTAGCCTAACACATCACACTAGGTGCCATGCCAGGACCGTCCTTATATCGCTCGGCTACCTTTAACTGGATGGAAAACACGGACAATTTTCATTGCCGCCTTGACCGCCGTTCATTCGGCGGTTGAAACACGGTTGAAAATGGTCACCCATCCAGAATCTAACCACGCTCAGAGGTGCCAGCTTATCGAATCACAAGGCGTCGCACACTGAGCTACCGAGGCTAAATTATTATATTATATTATATTATGATATAACGCTTTGTTATTATTATTAATTTATCTTTTTTTGGTAATTAAACATATTAAAAAAATCCATTTGATAATTTTATGTATTTAATGGATACGACATTACCGTTATCTCAGTCCTGCTTCCGACGAATGTCACGACCAATACTTTTCAGATTATTTTCAAAATCTGATTATAATGCTTCAAATGTAGATGTCGCTGAAACTGCCATTTTTGTAGTTACGATTATTATTATCTTTTTAGTCGGCGTCAGCCGGGCACGCGCTGCGCCAATTAAGAGAACCTTGGCTACCTTGGCTGACACCGACTCAAAAAATAACAATAATCGTAACTACAAAAATGGCAATTATTTTTTTACTTTTTAGTGCTTTTTCTTTGAAGTCGGTTATTTTTTTTATTTCTTTATTTTTAGTGAATCTGAAGTACACTTACTAATTTGTACACGTCCTTTACAAAAAAATAACGAATAACCGAAATCGGTTGGCGTTATATTGAGTTATTCGTCCATTTGTCGCGCACATCTTAATACAAATTTAAGACTTATATGATTTTCTCATGGATTTCATTGTCAGAACTTAACCAAATTAAAATGGGACCACTTGGGAAGCACTAACTTTCATTTAAAAAAAATCATCAAAAGTCGGTTCACCCAGGCAAAAGTTATGAGGTAACAAACATAAAAAAAAACATAGAAACGAATTGAGAACCTCCTCCTTTTTAACCGACTTCAAAAAAAGGAGGAGGTTATTTGAAGTCGGTTTAAAATACATTTATATCAATCGTCACCTGAATATATTATAAATATTTATTTTTCTTTAGGCTTTTCGTAATTGAATACTGTCAACATATATTAAGGAATTTACTTCTAACTGTTAACAGACAAATTCTTTTTCATTTTGTTTTTGTTCTTAGTTAATTGTAAGTTTATTTATAACTTTTTAACCGACTTCAAAAAAAGGAGGAGGTTATCAATTCGTCTGTATGTTTTTTTTTTTTTTGTTTTTTTTGTTTTTTTTTTTATGTTTGTTACCTCATAACTTTTTCCTGGGTGAACCGATTTTGATGATTATTTTTTTAAATGATAGCTAGTGCTTCCCAAGTGGTCCCATTCTAATTTGGTTAAGTTCTGACAATGATATCCATGAGAAAATCATAAAAGTCTTAAATTTGTATTAAGATGTGCGCGACAAATGGACGAATAACTCAAAATAACGCCAACCGATTTCGGTGATTCTTTTTTTATTGGAAAGGACGTGTACAAATTAGTAAGTTTACTTCAGATTCACTAAAAATTAACAAATAAAAAAAAATTAACAAAAAAAATAACCGACTTCAAAGAAAAAGCACTAAAAAGTAAAAAATAATGTTCATTTTTGTAGTTACGATTTCTGTTATTTTTTGAGTCGGTGTCAGCCAAGGTTAGGTTAGGTTAGGTTAGGTTAGGTTAGGTTAGATTAGGTTAGGTTCTCTTGATTGGCGCAGTGCGTGCCCGGCTGACGCCGACTCAAAAAATAACAAAAATCGTAACTACAAAAATGAACATTATTTTTTACTTTTTAGTGCTTTTTCTTTGAAGTCGGTTATTTTTTTTGTTAAATTTTTTTTTTAGATGTGTACTTTCTGCATATTATTATAATTCATGTCGTGTTCACTGCTTAAGAGTATATGTTTGACTATTTTTAAAGGGATTTTTAAATTTATCATGTGTAACATATCACTCTGTAGACAAAATAAATAAAATAAAAAAGTTGAGTTCGCTTAGTGGAAATGTTCTGGCAACTTTGATTATATGAAGTAAAAGTGTATAATGTAAATACAGTACTCATTCTCCTTCTTGAAGGTCAAGAAAATGTGTTCTGTTTTCTTGTTAATATGTAATTGTAAACTATCGATCGATAGTTTGAGAACGAACAGCTGAGCGTGTAGTTTATTTATTTTCTTAATCAAAGGTGTGGAAAATCGTACTCCTTAACCAGATTGTAATGTTAAATGTACACCACGTACACCTTAAGGCTGTCGTGAAGTCACGAGAAATATAAGATTTGCAAATATTAAGAAATGCATTCTTTGTCTATGGACCATAGCACAATGTTGCACGGCCATTGCAAAATTGACTTCCAGGCCCTAACGTTTTCCTACCCAAAAAAGTTGTCAGATTTTAATCAAAGTCGATCACTGGAGAAAGCTTCATTCTATATCCGTATGTTTTGATTTTTAGGGTTCCGTACCCAAAGGGTGTCAACGGAGCCCTATTGCTAAGCCTCCGCTGTCCGTCCATCCGTCCGTCCGGACGATCCGAAATTTTCAGAGAGTGTGCATTTATTTTGCCGCTATAACAACAAATTGGTAAAATTAAAGGGAGCCCCGATACAAAAAACCGGCCAAGTGCGAGTCGGACTCGCACACGAAGGGTTCCGTACCATCGTAAAAAATAAAACAAAAAAATCACGTTTTTTGTATGGGAGCCCCCTTTAATTTTAATTATTTTTTAATCTTACCAATTTGTTGTTATATCGGCAAAATAAATACACACTCTGTGAAAATTTCAGCTGTCTACCTGTTACGGTTACTGAGATACAGCCCTGTGACAGACGGACAGACGGACGGACGGACGGACGGACGGACGGACAGCGGAGGCTTAGTAATAGGGTTCCGTTTTCACCCTTTGGGTACGGAACCCTAAAAACATGTTTTTTTGTGTCTAACTCTTTTATAATGGTACGGAACCCTTCATGTGCGAGTCCGACTCGCACTTGGCCGGTTTTCTTTGTAAATATTTTGATTTTTCAGTAAAAAAAACTAAAATGAAGGTATTTTTAGGGTTCCGTACCCAAAGGGTGCAAATGGAACCCTATTACTAAGCCTCCGCTGTCCGTCCGTCCGTCCGTCCGTCTGTCACAGGGCTGTATCTCAGACACCGTAATAGGTAGGCAGCTGAAAATTTCACAGAGTGTGTATTTATTTTTCCGCTATAACAACAAATAGGTATCATTGAATAATAATAAAAATAAAGGGGGGCCCCATACAAAAACCGTATTTTTTTGGCGGAAATCTTGTATGATGGTACGGAACCCTTCGTGTGCGAGTCCTACTCGCACTTGGCCGGTTTTTTTTATTTGCAATTATTTTCCAATTCATTTATAATAAATTTATTTTTGCAAACGTAAATTTCGAAAACATATTTTAGAGTCCAAAATTATGAAAAGCTATTAAAACATGAAGAGCATGTGAACAGTTATCGCCTGTAAAATGGGGAATCGATAGGGCAACGACTTTCTTAAAACATAATCCTATTATTTTTCTCACTTGGTGCTTACCTAACGCTCCAAAAATTAAATCGCCAAAAATCTATATATTATCGAATCTGCTCACAAAACTTCGCGAGAATCGGTTGAGAAACGCGACACTAACTAGGAACTAGGTGCCATACCAAGCCTCTCTTTCATTTCACAGCTACATTAAACTGGATAGAAAATACGGACAAATTTTGATTGCCGCTTCTAAAATCGTTCATTCAGTGCGATAGTATCAGTTTAATTTAGGCGTGAATCATAAGGAAAGACCTAGTTCCTGCAAGTGATATGTTGGGCTAAAATCATAACAGTGGGTGTGGTTTAGGCCATCACTTAACTTTCTTTCGGGAAAGGCTATTATCAGGAATCAAAATGAAAACTCATTTCATTTTGTTTCCTGATAACGACTAGAAAATTCTCACCTCAATACAACCAACAATTTTAAGACTGGAGTTTTTTTTATGTAACTTGACATGGATGGCTAATACTAACCTAACCGTCAGATATTGGCCTAAGCCCCGATTGCACGAAGAGACGGCTGAGTTAATCAATGTTCAAACACGTCACTTTTAGTGATCCGCATAGAGTTCCTTCCATACTGTCCACACAAAGTGACGTGTTTAGTTATACTTTGACGGTGATTTTGTTTTTTTGTTTCCTTTGGTGCACTCGGCCCTTTGACACCACAAGGGAACGAGGTGCTATGCCAGGACCTTCCTAATATTGCTCGGCTACACTGAAGATGATGTGCAAATGTGTACTGTTTTAACACAGTTAACATTCAGTCATATATGCTAAAGTATTCATTATTATTGCATTTAGTTTAGTTAAAATTAAACAATTATTTTAACTGATTGAACACGACCGTTTGGTGAAAGTAACACGTGTCACAGATCAGATGATTTTGAAACGGTTATCTTAACTGGTTTAACATTACGGCTGACTACAAATTAGACGTGCAACTGTCCGCTTTCAAGACGAACAGGAATTTTAACAGATTAGACAGTAACTTTTCACTGAATATAAGACGTAAGTAAGAATGTAAACAATACTGAAGTTAGAAATAGTATTCACATTGTTAAGGGAACAGTAAGAGAAAGCAGTCACTGCACACAATGAAAAGAGACAGTAACAAATAATGTTTAATGCTAACTGTTTTACTCGGAGTTTAATGGGTCTATTTTAACGTTTTTTAGTTTTTTTTTTATGCGACCCGACATGGGTGGCTAATGCCACACAACTACCGTTATGATATTAGCCCAATACACCACATTCCCGAAGGATTTTTGGTGCCATGCCAGGACCTTCCCTTTATGAGCACGGCTACATTGAACTGGATGGAAAGCACGGACAATTTTTCATTGCCGCTTCGACCATCTTTTTATCCAATACGATGGTACCAACCCGGGCGGGCTTAAACCCTACCACCTAGTAGGGGAAGGAGACCTACAGTTTTACATGGATTCCGAACCATGGAGCAGCTCGCATTCGTGATTAAAATGCACTTATCGAACTCGGAAAGAGAAAGACAGTGGTGCATGTCGGTATTGAACCCAGGTCTCTGGTACGCTAGGCCAGTCCCCGCGCCACTAGGCTACGACCCGCTCAAAACGTTACAAGATGGTTGTATTATTGGAATTACAGTAAGATTCACTGATTATTTTTTCAGTGTATGGTTATTATAGATCTATCTTCTTTCATCTTCAGGCGAATAATAGGAGCAAATGTATTTTAATTTTTAAACTATCACTAACCAGAGATTGTGTACTGCACGCTGAGTTAATTTCAATTTTACATTGTTTTCAATGAAACAAAAGGCCAAATATTCGAAACTAATAGCGTTTTCATGAAGACAATCACTACTGCCGGTCTGTTATTCCTTATTGTTGTGCTAATAATTTCACTGACGCTAATGAGCCACTCATTATGACAATGGAACCCCACTCACATTGCGGACGTCGGACTGGTCTCGTGGCATGTATTGTGTACGGTATTTTCGAAATTAATGACAAATTTATTCGTTTGTTCGATCTGGAACCTCAGCTGGTTTGTTATAAAATCGAACACTCTTACATCATATAGTACCAATGCGGTCGATCTTAGCTCGGTGTCTTAAGGTGGCCCAACCCGCTCAACTCCCCATACAAACGGGGAAAGAAGATCACGCCCATATTTCTTATGAGAGATCCGGTTATGGTGCTGTCTCTACAACAAACACAAAAACAACAATCGTTGTTATTAATATTATGTCTGCCTACAGAACCAATACGGTGAAAACAACTAAATAAGTAAATGAATAAATAAATAATTAAATAAAAGAGAAAAAAACAGCTAATCTGGTTGTATGTAGCTAAACGCCCCCTCTTGTGTCCCGCGCCGCCGTCTCTATGCGGATCGGATGGCACGAGCCGCGCCCCTGGAGCTGCAATGGGGTGCAGGGAGTGCAGGATCGGGAATCGGGAGCCGATCCTGAAACATAACATAGATATCGTAAAAAGCAGTAATATTTCGGCATTCGCCGTTATCAAACTCTGATTTGACAAAAAATCTAGATAAACTTGGAAACTAAAACTTCAAATATGTAAAAAAAAATCAAAATGTTTCCCAACCCGTTTCAGGGATAACAATTACATGAATATACGAGATTTTAATATGAGATAAATACAGTGGAATCTTCTCGTCGTAAATATAAATGTATGCAGAAAATCTCGTAGTGGATGGGCTTGCCTTTAAATATTTTACCCAAAAACATGACCAAATTTATTTAATTAAAAATCATTGAGAGAAGACACATCACATTGCGTTTGCAAAATCCTCAGTAAACACCGCCTGAGCAAATAAACTCACCGACATTATCAAATTCCGACGGAGAGGAGCCTTAAGGCGTTAACAGATTTAGTTGGATCATTCCCGTACTAATGCGATAAGCTCGGTAATGAGATGGGACGAAAATGTCGACGCAACAGGCGAATACGCTCGCTCGGCTCAACGTTGGCCGCAAGCAACACACTCGCTTAGGTTACGTTACGTAACACTTAGGTTGATGGATTTGGTAAGTTTTGGTGGTTACGTCAAGTTTGTGCCAACTAGCTTTAATTGTATTAAATTCGGGTATCTAATCAGCTCATGGATGGCTAATACCACACCTGTTCTCACGATATTACCCTAACGCACCGCATTCCCGGAGGATTTAGAACCCACGTATTTGAATATGTCGCAGCCCAGTATGTCCAGATGCTCAGAGACAGGTATTGCCCTGGAAACTTACTAGGAGAGGAAAGGGATCTACCTTGGCAGAGAAAACACAGCATTGCTTCTTTCAAACGTTGAAGGTGACAGATTCTCCTGGTCCCAGATAGGTTACTTTTTCCACAATATTATCCAGCCTTTTAACCACAGAACTTTGCACCTTGCTGGGCTATGCATCCCTGCTCCTCGGATCCGTGACATAACTCTTATGCTCTGCGCTGTCATCAGCGTAACTTTGATTCATGCTTAACAGTAAATTGTTAATGAAGATTTAAAATAGAGTAGGTGACAAAACGGAGCCCTGCGGAACACCAGCCCCAATCGGAAAGGTGCCCGAATTCGCACCATCAACGGCAACGCATAAGGAGTGGCCCGATGGTTAGCTGGCGATCGATGAGAAAAACTTGGATGGAATACCGAAAGACGGAAGCTTGTTTAGAAGGACTCGACACTAAACACTGTGAATGGCTTTCACGATGTCTAATGCCACTACCAGCGACTCCCCAAAAAATCCAATATTTCAGCCTATATACGTAACGTACGTTAGAAGATCTTCTGTTGATCATGCTTGTCGGAAGCCGTACTGCGTGTCATCCAGGAGTTTATTCGCTTCTATGTACGTTAGGTGCTGCGAATTTATGCGGCACTCCATCACTTTACACAATACGGATGTTATCATAATTGGCCGATAGTTGAAGGATTCGCTGGGTCGCCCTTTTTATTCAATACCGGTTGTACCGAATGTTCTAGGTTTAGGTATATCTGTAGGTACTTAATATACAATCTCACGTTTTGGTATTCTTTTTTATTAGTTCCATTGACTAATTAAATGTCTTGGTAAAAAGCATGCATCGACCTGTTTGAGAGAAGCGATCGCGTTCCGATCATTAAATAAGGTAAGATTAGGCTTTAATTTCTGATATCGCAGCGATACATGATGATCTGTAGGAATTTTGACTTTTTCCAGTGGTGGAGCACGCCCGACCGCGAGTGTGCTCACTGCCCGAGAAGCCTTATAACCCGCGCCACTCGGACGACCTCTACCGCCTGCGGACCTTCTCCATCACCACGAAGGGCGGCGTCGTCAACTGCGGCGACTCCATCTGCAATCGCCGCAGTCGCTCCAACACCAGCGTCAACTCCACCGCCAGCAGGTGAGCGCCACGACTGAACTGTGAGAGTTAGATTAGGTATCTCCCCGGATGAACGGGAAAGTTATTGATTAAATGTGACGTTTAGTTGCATTACATATCATGCCAACTGGCAAATGAAGTGCTATTCGGCCAAGGATCTGATATTTACTAGTTAGCATGGTACCATATACCACTTAACGTCAGATTGACACAGCTTTAATCATGGGTGTAATTCTACCGGATTTGAACATTCTTCGACGTGCATACTTAACATTGTGTACTTTTGTACACAATGTTACGTTTATTTTTTCAAGGCTGAATGCTTTTGAATGTCTACTTTAAAATAAAAAAAGTTTTTTTATCACCAGTTCAAATTATTAAAAAAATCTAAAGCTGAAAATAATCCTTGAAGCTAATTCTATTAGTCCAATAAAAGGTGTGCATTCTCATTAATGGAAAATATAAATTCCATGAACGTGTACACCACTGGCCTCACGAAATTGCCGGTGGAGCAGAAATATCCTTATAAATGGATTATATGCCCTGGTATTGGACGTAAGGCTCCTCCAGATTATGCTGACTTCACCTCGCGGGAAATCCTAATGAAAATCTCAGAAATCAGAAAAGGCGGAGGGATGGCTATTTCACCTTTGATGTCTGATGATGAAGAGTGGAGAGGGAGCCAAGTGGGTTTGCCGAATGCATCGAAAAACATTTGAGCACTACAGCTCCAACAACTCTGCATATTAATAACATCCTCATACCTAAACATTTTGGACCAATTTTGCGATTAAAACGAGATAGCCAGAGCCCGACGTCGCTTAGTTAGAGCAGCTCGGAATCATTCTTTCTAAATGTGACTAACCCGCGTAACGCGTGAAACCAGTTTTTTTATTGTTTCGTTAAAGAAATTGGAAAAAGTTAAACATGTTGTGCGCTGAATGGGTAGATAATGTTAAGATCTTTGAAATGGTATTAAAATAAATATTCGTTAATATCAATATAAGCCGCAAACTTAAAAAGGAATATGTTTGAGACCTGACTTCAACATTTTTTTCCATGTAAAAACAAAACAATTTCTGTAAAATTTTTCTTTCTGTTTTGGTAGAACGTTAGCTGGAATTATACAAGTTTTTTTTTATATTCTCATTCCATAAAGATCAGGAACTTAACGCAATCAAACCATTCGCATTGGCTAGTATAATAATCTTAAGAGGACAATGAGGTGATGAAGTTCCATACTCGTGCCTGTTTCCTCAGTCAAATTGGAAAATATTTTTCTTATATTTTCCCAGTCCCATACATCTACTAGGCCATCATTCAACCATAATAAACCTAGCCAATCATCCATTGTTTTTACCTTCAAACGTTCAAAAAATGCGCTCATGGATTATTCATGATTCTACTAGTTTCCTTTGGCTCACTCAATCATTACTTTTGTCGCTATACAGATTTTTGCAATGGCCAGTACATACAATTTGGGATTGAAATAAACAAAAAAGTAAAATCACTTTTTTCTGATTATCGTTTAAATAAAAAGTTCGTTTCCATGCAAAGTAATACATTAATTAGGTGTAAAGAGAATCTTATGTTCCGTAAGAACGTTGTAACGTTGTATGTAACTGGACATAGATGGCTAATATCACACCTACTGTCATAACATTAGGTTTCACGCCAAGACTTTCCTTATTCACGGTTACAACATCGCGTCAAATTACACTGGACGAAAACGTAAATTTGAAAAATTAAAATCTCGGTAACTAACTTTAGAGATTTCTATTTTAATTTTTGTTATCTTTTGGCAAAACATGAGGATTACGCTGCCAAAATGTATGTCGAAGAACGTTATAAAAATTACACTTGTCAACAGTGTTGATATTTTAATAGAGCTTTCATACAATGCACATAATTCCATATAAAATACATTTTCAATCCTCGTAGAACTAAATCTCAGGTTATAGTAGAAAATATATTGGATTTAGCATCCATAAAATCTCCTGTAACCTCATAAACGAGGCAATATCACCCGCGAGCTTTTGAAGTCTGCGCATAAGATCATTACATAATATTGCCAATTTCGACACCTAGCAATAGAAAATGGATATACGAGTGATATCAAACATTAATTTCTATATTATCATTAGCTTAGGGACCCGGCTCGCCCGGGGTTAATTTCGTTGTAGATATTCACCCGAGCGGGGTGAATATCTACCCGGGATGAATATGTGATTAAATGTGATCAGAGTGGTCAGTCCAAGGTCTCCGTTTACGGAACTTCGAAGTTACGTCACACGAATCCCATGGAAGTTTTTACTACTTATTATGTCGTTTTACTTTTTCAAGCTGTCAAAATCAAACTTCCGATTTGTATGAGCATTTGGAATTGGCGTAAACGGCAACGTCAACGTATTTACTGCGCCGGTAGGTAAGCTGTCAAATCAAACTCGGACTCGTAATGGCGCGCTCTCTTCAATTTCTTCATACATTTCAAAAAAGCCAGTCGATCGGTTTGGCGTAAACACCAATTTAGATGACAACTGGGACCAGGTACTCTGATACCTTCGCGGGCGTGGATTTCGGAAGGTCAGTTATTAATGAATTGAGAACAAAATATTTGGTCAAAAAAAGTTAATATTTAAATCTTGATCTCGAAACCTGCTGGGTCCAACTATGCATGGACAATAACCCTCCATGTGACTCCATAAAAGCAAAAAAAACTCAACTACTCCTTTAGGATGAGAATAATGACGAACACACGTGATTGCGCTTAAAATGTCATTGTCGTAATAATATTTATGAAACCGTTTTATTCAAGCAAATATGTGGTTCTTGCAGTACACGAAGTCTAGTGGGCTTTACTTGTGTTAAAAATGTATGTGCATACGTGTCAAAGTGTGCGTAAGAGCTAGCTCGGGCACGATTAGCATTTATGTTGATATTTTTTTTAAGATAAATAAAGATTATTAATTAATCATCATAAGTAATTTAAACTTTAAGTTAAAAAACTTACCATTGAATATATACGATTAAAAAAACAGCTGTACCTAGAATACTGAGCCGGTAGTCTAAGTTGTCACCTAAATTGGCGTTACGGCAAACCGATCGACTGGCGTTTTCAAATGTATGGAGAAATTGAAGAGCGCGCGCAGCGGGCGTTAAGCGAACTAACATTTGCGAGTCCGAGCTTGATTTCACAGCTTACTCAACGTTGCCGTAAATACGTCGACGTTGCCGTTTACGTCCACTCCGCGTCTTCATACAAATCGGAAGTCCGCGTTTGACTTTGACAGCTTGAAGAAGTAAAACCACAGAATGTCTAGTAAAAACTTGTATGGAGTTTGGAGAAAACGCCAGTCGATCGGTTTGCCGTAAACGCCAATTTCGGTGAGAACTCAGACTGCCCACTCTGAGCACAAAAGGAATTATGATATATTATAGGAACGATGATATTTATCTTTTAACTCTTTAGCTCAGCTTAAAATTGTAAAAGAACGCAAATATATCTAGAGAATGGCACCATTTGAATTCCTCTGTTAGAAGAGACAAGGACACGAAATCCATTTAAAATTTCAGTATTAATCATCGAATTCCTCTCTCAATCCATATTATTTCCGATTTTATGAATCAAGTACGTCAATAAATCATAATGAATATAAATAGAATGGTGTTAACAAAACAATATAAAAAACATAAAAAATCTTACCAAACATACCAGTTCTTAAAGTGGCTGCTTTGGAGGAAGGCACTATTGAAAAGGTTTTAAGTTAAAATCGATTTTAGAGTTCCACTTGACGCGCTAACCACGTTACCACTTTTCGATTACTGCTGACTGATCCCTTCCCGGCCCTAATTAGCCTCCCGACGAGCTTAGCGGGCCTTCCTTAGTACATTCCGCGTCGGAACTTCGCATTTAAATCTAAAACTTCGTGACACTTCCCGCCAGTTTCCAATTCCTATTAATAAAAGTTTTATCGGGGCTTCTACGAATTCACTGGACGCTCGCTCATTTCGGTGCTACGAACTTTAGTAGGGCGGTCGCTGAAATCCGTATTTTTGCTGTCTCGTAGTGGCAACACTTGCTACGGACTATCGTAGCGTCGTAAAAAACCTGAATTTTAAATCTGCATAGGAACATATTTATTTTGTACCATGCTTCGACTTTAGTTTTCGTGCGCTAAGAACTACTATCGTAGCTTCTGTGAATTCATTCGACGATTGCTTATTTAGGTGCTACGAGTTTTCGTAGCGTGCCCGCAGAAACCAGTTTCTTTATATCTCGTAGCAGCCACAGTCACTACGGACTGTCGTAGCATCGTACAACACTGTAATGTTAAATCTACTCGCAAACATATAAATTTTATAGCATGCTACGATTTTAGTTTTCGCGCGCTAAGAACTACTATTGTAGCTTCTGTGAATTCATTCGACGATTGCTTATTTAGGTGCTACGAGTTTTCGTAGCGTGCCCGCGGAAACCAGTTTCTGTGCTATCTCGTAGCAGCCACAGTCGCTACGGACTGTCGTAGCATCGTACAACACTGTAATGTTAAATCTGCTCCCGAACATTTTAATGTTGTAGCATGCTATGGCTTTAGTTTTCGTGGGCTAAGAACTATTATCGTAGCTTCTGTGAATTCATTCGACGATTGCTTATTTAGGTGCTACGAGTTTTCGTAGCGTGCCCGCGGAAACCAGTTTCTTTGCTATCTCGTAGCAGCCACAGTCGCTACGGACTGTCGTAGCATCGTACAACACTGTAATGTTAAATCTGCTTGCGAACATGTTAATTTTGTAGCATGCTACGGCTTTCGTTTTTGTGGGCTAAGAACTATTATCGTAGCTTCTGTAAATTCATTCGACGACGCTTGCTTATTTAGGTGCTACGAGTTTTGGTAGCGTGCCCGCGGAAACCAGTTTCTTTGCTATCTCGTAGCAGCCACAGTCACTACGGACTGTCGTAGCGTCGTACAACACTGTAATGTTAAATCTGCTTGCGAACTTTTAATTTTGTAGCATGCTACGGCTTTCGTTTTCGTGGGCTAAGAACTATTATCGTAGCTTCTGTGAATTCATTCGACGATTGCTTATTTAGGTGCTACGAGTTTTGGTAGCGTGCCCGCGGAAACCAGTTTCTTTGCTATCTCGTAGCAGCCACAGTCCCTACGGACTGTAGTAGCATCGTACAACACTGTAATGTTAAATCTGCTCGCGAACATTTTAATTTTGTAGCATGCTACGGCTTTCGTTTTCGTGGGCTAAGAACTATTATCGTAGCTTCTGTGAATTCATTCGACGCTTGCTTATTTAGGTGCTACGAGCTTTCGTGCGCGCTCGCGATAACCTGTTACTAAATACTTTATCGTACTAAGCAAGGATTTCATACATATATTTCATTTCATTTCATTTAATTTCATTTCATTTTATTAGGTCTTTTTGGTATACAATCATACACTTAGACACGTCAAAAAAGGTACATAATAAAATCACGTTAAGAATAGTATAAAATCGATAGAATTCAAAATTGTCAAATAAATTATCAAAATAAACAATTCTGCATCGATCGTGAAGCAAGGACACATTAACTAAAGAAATAGAGCAGTAGAAAGAAGTACTTAAGAACATACTGCAACGCTGGCGTAAGTCAAGTTCGATGCTAACTACGAATTTGGTCACGGTAGCGAAATGTTTGAATGTTCAATATTTTCAGTCAATGTCCGCAACGCACGTGAAGTGTTAAATCAACACTATGTTGGTAGTACGCATTGATTACGAGAGTAGGGAATGCAGGGGAATCTCAAATTATGGGTCAGCGAAAGGTATGTTTTTAGTCCAGCCTTGCAGTTTTTTCATGAGGCAGATCTTTTTTTACAGCTCTCTTTTTTAATGTATGTATCCTTTTATCTTCCTATAATACATATGTTTTTGTTAAAGAAATTGACAAACATTTTCGTAAATTTAGACTAAGTAGACGTTGAAAAAACAGCGGAGTTTCTTTCCAGTTCTTCTTCGCTGTGTTTTGTTTTGCTGAACTGGCCAATATGACCAATCCGAGTGCAGTATACTGTCCATGGATGATGAATAAACAATACAATACAATACAATACAATTGAATCCACATATATATCATTTATTCGTAATAAATATTTCGCTACTCGCGGGGACAACTGTACAGAAACTCGACGTGTGCTCCAATAACTTTGTGTCGACATTTATGAGCGGCGGTCGTCAAAATTCACAGACAGCTAACTCTTTAATTAGTCTAGTCACTAGAGCTAATTTCTCGCGAGGCTGAGGCGAAGTTTCCGAGGCGAGCAAACAGCGAGTCTCCAGACGGAAACTGCGGTGAGTGGGGACATGTCGATAAATTGGCCGTCATCGATGTTTTAGTCCGGGAGGGTACATTTTATTTCTCAATTTGTATCCTCTTCACCCCAAAGGTTGACTAGAAGAAATCACCTTTAGTAGTAAGTCCGACTTTGTTCCACTTTGTGGAACAAAGGCGGTCCACTTTTCTTAATTTATGTTACTGCACAATGAATAATTTCTTTATTTCTAGAGTTGCATTTTAGGTAGTGGCTTTACCCTGATCGATTGTTATTTTTTCGATATTTATTTTTGTGGCATGACATGGTCATGATATTAGCCAAACACACCTCATGGAAACTCGATGCCGTGCCAGGACGTTCCTTTTATTGAACAGCTACATTGAACTGGATGGAAAACACGGGAAACTTTCATTGCCGCTTCGACCATCGATCATTCAATGCGATGGTACCGACCTGGGCGGGAAAAACCATACCATACAGTTAACTAAAGTTTAATGTGGAATTCGAACCATGGGACAGCTCGCATTCGTAATGAAATGCACTTATCCAAGTCAGTGCATGACCGGGGACGAGGTTTTGAACCCATTACCTCTCGCTTGAAAGGCAAGGGCTCTAGCCCCTCAACATCAGCCGGCTTACTATGACTTATATTTGCATCCCTGCCTCCCGGACTATTACCAATTCGGCGAACGCAAAAGCGCGTAGGTTGCCCTTAAGATAAAATACATCTGGCTCTTTGTGATAACAGAAAGACGAGTTTTGATTCTTGAATAGATTTGTATTAAGTTATAATTGTTATTTTTGTGGAACATTCAATCGAAATAAACTTATTTAAGTTTACCTTCATAAATGGCGGATATATATTAAGCCCCGATTGCACGAAGCTGAGTTAATCAATGTTCGAACACGTCACTTTTAGTTAACCGCATGGAATTCCTTCCATTCTGTCCATACAAAGTAACGTATTTAAAAACCCGACAGCGTAAAAAATTGTTACTTAAAATTGACTTAGAAAAGGAACTGAAAAGATAGAAACAAGTTGAAAAATTAAATATTTCTGTTGTTTGAACGATCATGGTTGACAGTGTTCACAAACGCAGTCGGAGGCATCAAATATCCCCATTACGTTCCATAGTGAATGACTAGCCATTTTATGGATTATTTCGGTGGAGCAAGAAAATACGTGGTGGGGGAAGTTCAAATATCCTAACTTTCATTTTTATATCTAAAGTGAGGTTTTTTTTCTCGGTCTCGGTGTCACCAATCATCATGAAATTTGCATAGGTACATTTTCAATTAATTTAATAACAAAAAAATGTAAATCATAGTTAATGTGTTTGATGCACAATATGAATTATATAATGATATATTATATATTTCCCAATACATTCCATTATTAATGACTAGCGATTTCCTTAGTGATATGTTTCATCATATCTGTTTATTTATTATAATGTTGTATGTGTAATCGATTATGTAATTGTTGAATAAATGTATTTTTTTTCTTCTTTTTTCTTTCATATGGGTATAGCAAAAATATACATATTGAGACAAGTTATAATCTCCTAACTGTCATATAATAAATACGAAAGTAAGTTTGTCTGTTTCGCGTACTCAACCGATCATCGTGAAATTTGCCTAGGCACACCATTGAAAATATAAATCGTAGTTAATGTATCTTATGCCTCCGACTGCGTTTGTGAACACTGTCAACCATGATCGTTCAAACACAACAAATATTTAATTTTTCAACTTGTTTCTATCTTTTCAGTTCCTTTTCTAAGTCAATTTTAAGTAATATTTTTTTACGCTGTCGGGTTTTTTATATTTTTAAATAATTTGTTTTATTTTAATTATTTTTAGTTTTCGTAGAGCATGCATTTATCATTTTAATATCTGCACGTTCATAAATTCTAACGAAAGTAACGTTAGGTATTATTATGGAACCTGACATTGATGGCTAATAAAAAACAACTACCGTCATGATATAAGCCTAATTCACAAAATTCCAAAAGGAATTAGGTGACAGGCCAGGACCTTTCTTTATACAGAATCACGGCTGCTCACGGATACCATGGGTGGAAAACACAGACAATGATTTATTGCCACTTCGTCCATAGTTTTTCCTAATGCGGTGACCTAGTAGGGTAAGGTGACCTACAGTTTTACATGGGTTCCGAACCATGAACAACTCGCAAAATAGACTAATAACAACTTAGTTGAGGAATGGTTCAAAGTTAACCACGTATTCCTTGGCATATATAAATATCTTTTTCAAGTCGTACAACACAATATCATCTACCTTTTTAGCTCCAAATATGCCGAGGAATACGTGGTTAGCTTTTGGACCATATCTCGGTTAACACCCTATATACGCTTTTTTTAGAATCTCCCTCTCATCATACAGCTACACTAAATTTATAAGAAAAAAAAATGTTTTCCAGATCGCCACTTTCAGCGCTTGAACCTCCTTCTTTCGCAGTCGGGTAATTAGGTTAAGTTCGTAAGATTCATCATTATTATTTTTTAAATATATATTTTTAACGTTTCTCCTTATGTTTTTCTTGTGAGCGGTAATATTTTAATTAACTACTTAAATTTTAATCAGGCTTTCAACTTATTTTGTGACTGGCAAAGTATTTTTGCCAGTTCTTATATCCATGGAAATAGACCATGCGAATTTTCTATTTTTGACATACACCTAGCATAACTATATTTGACATGTTCAAGTGTAGGTTATTTACCTAAGGATAATAAAAACAACAACAACAATCATACGTTGGCGTTGATTTTGATATAACTTTTTATTGCTGGTTCTATCAATCATAGACATGAGAAAAATATATTCGTTTTTCCATCATTTATTTATTTATTTATTTATTTATTTAATAAGGTAAACCAACAGCGTATATACAAATAAATTTAGAAAAAGCTTATGTCTATGAGTAACGCCAATAACAGGCTTACACGAAGTATCCATGAGCGTGTTTGAGATAATATCTAAATAAGTAAAAATCACATATAAAAGAGTGCATGTATATGTATGATGTAGGTGATGTTTGCAAGTGGATACTGTAGTGCAGTGTAAGTAAATGAAAGAGTTCAGGTTGTGTAGTGTGTGTGATGTGTAAAATACCTAATATATTGAAAAGGGAAAATAGAAAATAAAAAAAAAAATAAGTGAAATAACTACACCAAATATGTATAAGGAAGGAAATCTGATTTTTTTTTTCTTTTTTTTTTATTTTTTTATTTTTTTTTTATTTATCATCATTTATCATCATTTTATTTAGGCATCATGACATGATGATTTTAGTCACAGCCTGCATATTTAACTTTAAATGGAAAAACCGGCCAAGTGCGATTCGGACTCGCATAAGAAGGTTTCCGTACCATCGCACAAGATTTTACACAGAATAATCAGGTTTTTTATGGGTCCCTTCAAATTTTGCATTTTTCAATTTTACCTATTTGTTGTTATAGCGCCAAAATAAATACACACTCTGTGAAAATTTAAGCTGCCTACCTGTAAGGGTCGGCGCCGTGACGGAGGAACGGACGGACGGACAGCGGAGGTTTAGCAATAGGGTTCCGTTAGCACCCTTTGGGTACGGAACCCTAAAAACTTACTAAGGTTTCCGGCTGCGCTCGGGTCAATTTCTTTCTGGACAATCATCCGAGCGGCGCCCGGTAAAATGCGCTACTACTTCGTTTTAACTTTTTAGGGTTCCGTACCCAAAGGGTGAAAACGGAACCCTATTACTAAGACTCCGCTGTCCGTCCGTCCGTCCGTCCGTCCGTCCGTCTGTCACAGGGCTGTATCTCATGAACCGTAACAGGTAGGAAGCTGAAATTTTCACAGATTATGTATTTATTTTGCCGCTATAACAAGAAATATGTAAAATTATAAAATAATAAAAATTAAAGGGGGGCCCCATACAAAAAACATGTTTTTTTATGTGGTAAGTCCTGTATGATGGTACGGAACCCTTCGTGTGCGAATCCGACTCGCACTTGGCCGGTTCTTTCCTTTTTGCTCGGCTCCTAAGGGTCGTAGCGTGATGTCAAATAGCCTCTAAACTGGCCTAAGAATTGGGCTATCAAATGTAAAAAAAAAATTTTTTTTCCGACGCGCTTTCAAACGAAAAACACAAACAGGCTCTTCGAAGTTTTCATATTATTTTAAAGTCTCGAATCATTTGAATAAACTAGTATGATCAAAGATCGTGGAGCAAAATCATATTTTATGTATTGATGATTTGAAATAAAAAAATTTGAGACTGCCAACTAAAAATGTTGTAATTCAAATTATTCGATTTCAAGATTGGCGGACAGCTAGATCGGCCACAGAGCACTTATGTTAAGAGGTGCCTATTTGGATTGGAACACACTGCTTTGGAAATATTACAATATACAATATTTTTTTTCTTTTTGAATAAGGATGATAAACAAAATGTCACGTTTCGCATAAAATAGACGATATGAAACTGCGCCCGGAGGAATTCAACAATAAGTCATTTTATCACAAAATTATAAATGTCACCGCCTACAAAGAAAATTTAACAATAAAAATAACCGACTTCAAAGAAAAAGCACTAAAAAGTAAAAAATTATTGCCATTTTTGTAGTTACGGTTTTTGTTATTTTTTGAGTCGGCGTCAGCCGGGCACGCGCTGCGCCAATCAAGAGAACCTTGGCTACCTTGGCTGACACCGACTCAAAAAATAACAAAAATCGTAACTACAAAAATGGCAATTATTTTTTACTTTTTAGTGCTTTTTCTTTGAAGTCGGTTATTTTTTTTTGTAATTGTTTTCTTATTTCTTTAATTTTTAATGAATCTGAAGTACACTTACTAATTTGTACACGTCCTTTCCAATAAAAGAAGAATCACCGAAATCGGTTGACGTCATATTGAGTTATTCGGCCATTTGTCGCACACATCTTAATACAAATTTATGACTTATATGATTTTCTCATGGATATCATTGTCAGAACTTAACCAAATTAAAACGGGACCACTTGGGAAGCACTAGCTATCGTTTAAAAAAATAATCATCAAAATCGGTTCACCCAGGCAAAAGTTATGAAGTAACAAACATAAAAAAAAAACAAAAAAAAAAACATACAGACGAATTCATAACCGCCTCCTTTTTTGAAGTCGGTTAAAAAACACGAAAAAAATAACACCATCGCGCCGCTTTCCCAGAGCGGTAGGCAAAGAAGTGCCATGCGGTGAATACTTCTTTCGCTTACTCCATGTTCTACTATCACGGGTGCTACGAACTCTTTTTGTACTCATCTAGTCAAAGTACATGGCAGCCCTAGGAGAAACATGACAAACTATAAACCTGGAATACTATAAAAATAATAATGATACATGATATATTAATATTTAGGATAGTGCCTTCGTCATTATTGACACTGCACTGTATCGCGTAAAATAAAATTTTGTTTTAATAAAATAAGAAAATATGCTTCAGAAAATCACATTACCGGGTGAATGTGAATCACTTTCGGATAACTTTATCGCTGTCATTTTTAGTTTTGGTCATTGCACAAATTATACTTATTAGAAAGGAATAAAAAGTGACTCGTGTGAGAAGATTTCATGAGTAAGAAAGTAAGTATTCACCAGCGAATATGAATTCTCAATTATTAGCTAAGTAAAGGCCTCGAGCCACTTGTAGCTTAGTGGTGCAGAGACTTGCTTTCCATCCCAGAGGTCTGGGTTCAAATCCCTGCCCCGTTCATGCACCACTTACTTTCTATTACCGTGGTAAATAGATGCATTTAGTTACGAATGCAATCTTCGTTCCATGGTTTGGAATCCATTTGAAACTGTAGGTCCCTTTCACCTTCTAGTTGGTAGGGTTAAATCCGCCCGGGTTGATGATCATTTCCATCCAGTTCATTGTAACCGTGCTCATAAAGAAAAGGTCCTGGCATGGCACCTAATCCCTTCGGGAATGCGGTGTATTGGGTCAGTCATTCATGTCCAGTCACATAAAAAATATAAAACCGGCCAAGTGCGAGTCGGACTCGCACACGAAGAGTTCCGTACCAACGTAAAAAATTTAACACAAAAAAATCACGTTTTTTGTATTAGGTCTTTAATTTCACTTATTTTTAAATTTTACCTATTTGTTGTTATAGCGTATAAATAAATATACACTCTGTGAAAATTCTATCTGTTACGATTACTGAAATACAACCCTGTGACAGACGGACGGACGGACGGACGGACGGACGGACGGACGGACGGACAGCGGAGGCTTAGTAATAGGGTTCTGTTTACACCCTTTGGGTACGGAACCCTAACTAGACCTATGGGATATTCGGCATATATTTCTAAGACTACTTCAACAAACATCAGCCATCACAGCATATTTAATTCTCACCACGCCTCACTCCATATCGCCCCACCTCACCGAACCTCACCTCACCTCACCACACCTCACCTCACCTCACCTCACCTCACCACACCTCACCTCACCTCGCCTCACCTCACTTCACCTTCGCTCAATTCCGCTCACCTTTTTCTCACCTCCCGGTAGCTCATCTCGGGCGCCCCACCCACCTGTCGCTCGGCGGGACACCTATGTCAGTCGGATATTTTCAAATGCTCTAGCTGAGGTGCCCGGCTCCGCTCGGGTGAATATCTCGACAACAGCGCCACCTGCCGGGTCCCATTGTAAATACAAGTCATCCACTCAAATACATGACGAATCTCTGTTTATAATTATTCACCTACTTAACCACCAACAGGCTCCGCTCGGGTGAATGCCCAAAACGAAACTGGCCCGACTAGAGCCAGGAATATTAGCTACTAGAGATATACTATATTTGTAGAACTGACGGGTTCGGTATTGTAACATGTAACTGGATATGAATGGCTAACATCACCCTGTATACTTGATATTGAAACCACAACACGTTGTGATCTTTTTTACTAATGTGTGACGTGCTGTGGCACGAATTACGACAACGCTTTGTGAACTTTTATTACAAGTGTCTCAACACGACTATCACGTTTTTAATGATTGAGACCACAAAGCTTGTAAACGTTTTTACAAGTGCCACAATACGAATATCTGGTTGTAGATAATTAAGTCCACAACGCGTTGTGAACTTTTCTACAAGTGCTACAACACTAATATCTGATTGTGGATGGTTGAGATCACAACGCGTTGTGAACTTTTTGACAAGTTCCACAACACGAATATCGGATTGTGGGTAATTGAGACCACAATGGGTTGTGAACTTTTCTACAAGTGCTACAACACGAATATCGGATTGTGGATAATTGAGACCACAACGCGTTGTAAACTTTTCTAGAAGTGCTACAACACGAATATCGGATTGTGGATAATAGAGACCACAACGCGTTGTGAACTTTTCTACAAGTGCTACAACAAGAATATCGGATTGTAGATAATTGAGTCCACAACGCGTTGTGAACGTTTTAACAAGTGCCACAACAAGAATATCTGGTTACGGATAATCGATACCACAACCCGTTGTGATTTTTTTTTACAAGTGCGACATCACTAATATCAGATTGTGGGTACGTAATACCACAACGCGTTGTAAACTTTTTTACAAGTGCCACAACACGAATATCGGTTTGTGAATGATTGAGACCACCACACGTTCTTAACTTGTTAACAATTGCCTCAACACACATGCACCTTCTACAACCTTTTCTCTTCTTTCCATTAGATTGCAGACTATCGAACCTACGATCTATCGTGTGTACTACAAGCGGAACCACTTTGTCACTATCAGCCAGCCGTTGGCACATCGCTCCGGGCTCGAGAGTCTCCCGTCCAACCCTCCCCCACACTGCAGGGGTAGGGGGTGGGTTGTTGTAGGGGCGCTGGTCCAACCACAATGTCTTACCCGCTAACTCTTACATAAGTGTTGTCACTAGGAATAAAATTGGCTAGAAGAAACACGCATACCACTTCACCGCTTCCCCGAAGGGATTGTGAGAGATGGTTTACTTTTTCCACAGACGTACTACACGTACCTAGTCAGGTCGTCAGTTCTGTCACAGAATCAATAATTTCCGTCCGTCCGTCCGTCTGTCGCAGGGCTGTATCTCATGAATCGTAATAGGTAGGCAGCTGAAATTTTCACAGAGTGTGTATTTATTTTGCCGCTCTAACAACAAATAGGTAACATTTAAAAATGATAAAAATAAGTGGGCCTCCATACAAAAAACGTATTTTTTTATGTTAAATCTTGTGCGATGGTACGGAACCCTTCGTGTGCGAGTCCGACTCGCACTTGGCCGGTTTTTAATAAGAATTCAACTAGATGGGAGAACCCATTGGTACCTGATTCACAGTGTAAACTAGTTCGGTTGCCTATGGATTCAAAACTTTAGTGTACAGAAAAAAAATGTAAATGCTTGTATGATGATAAACCAAGCCAAACTAATTTAGAATGCTGGCTACATGTATATTTATTCAATTCGAATTTGGAATCTTTTAAATTTTATTTATCGACAATTTTCCATTGCCGCTTCGACCATATTTTCATCCAATGCGATGGTACCAACCCGGGTGGGCTTAACGCTACCACCTAGTTGCGGAAAGGGACCTACTGTTTCACATGGATTCCGAGCCAGCTCACATTCGTGACGAAATGCACTTATCCAACTCAGAAAGAGAAAGAAAGTGGTGGAAAGAAACGATTTAAATAAATTAGAATTTAGAAAAGAGTACACAAATAGCCGTAAGAGGGGGTCCTCTTACGGTATGGGAAAGTAATCCCAAAATACCGCCTTTTTAAAAATTTTCCCAGATATTTTAGTCTTTCCATCTAGCTACCCTCCGTACACACCTATTCTGTGTGACTAAAGGACCGGGAATCCATAGCCAATTATATTAACAACTAGCTGCGGTACCCGGCTCCGCTCGGGTCCATGTCCTTTTGGACTGATGTCGAGCTGAATTATTTCCTAGATAAAAAGTAGGTAGCCCAAAAGGCGGTCAATAAATATGTTATTTATCTGCTACTTTTTAATCATAACGGGTGGAGCCGATATGCATTAATTAAATTAGAAATATTCTAACGTACCCATTTATAATACATAGCTGAGGTACCCGGCTCCGCTCGGGTCAATGTCGTTTTCGACTGATATCGGGCTGAAACCCAAAGGGCTGGCCCAAAAGGCTAGTTGAACTACTTTACTAACAGAAGATAAAACAATGTATCTAACAAAAAAAAACGGGATCAAAATCCGTTGAGCCGATGTGGCATGATTGAATAAGAAAACATCCAAATACTGACATTTATAAATTCAGTGGAAGAAATGTACTTGAATATATTGCAAAATATTGGGGCCAATTACTGAATTGTTTTTTAAAAGCATTTGCCGCCGCGCTGGGGCGATCCTGCACTGGCACTACTACACATTGCCATGGACGGAAAACATGGACATTTTTTATTGCCGGTTCGACCATCCATCATTCAGTGCGATGGTACGTAATAACTCGAGCGGGATTCACCCTACAACCTAGGTAGTAAGAAAGGGGAGCTATTTTTTACGTGGAATCCGTACCACAACCAGCATTAACATCGAACACGGCCACCCATCCAAACCCCGACCGCGCCCATAGGTCCTGTACGTAGATGCAATCCACATATTAATCGAGTGAGTAGTTCGTAAGTTATGAGCCTTTAATCGCAACAGTCACCCCTCTCGTGATCTAGAGTGATGTACTCTGCCAAATTTCACATGCAGGAGCAGTCCACTTATTGTTTTGTTATAAATATGTAACCCTCTCTTCTCACTCCTCTGGTAAGTTAGCGTGATGCCTATACGGCTAGACTCAGATACAAACCTCATCTAAATTGGGTAATTGGTTCTCATGTTATAAGCATTTCATACTACTGGTCCCCTCTCTGGTAATTTAGCGTGATGCTTAGTAGCCCTAAAATTGCGGAAATAAATAGAGCTATACGGAGGTACAATTATCAGCTAAGTATCTGCTTGGCTCCCTGGACTCGATACAGCGTCGGGCCGTGCGTCTTGTCGACGATCCCAAGGTATCCCTAAATTTAGAGACTCTTCAACTCCGAAGGGATGTAGGTTCTCTCGATGTATTCTATCGTCTTTATCATGGAGAGTGCCCTTCGGAGCTGCACAACGCTGTCCCTCCGTCCCATTTCTACCACCGCACAACGCGGAACAGGCAGGGTATGCACCCATTCACTGTCGACATTCCCAAAATAAGAACCCACCGATCCTCTATATATTTTTTCTATAGGGTCGGTAATCTATGGAATCGACTCCATACGGATATATTTCCCCCAAAGTCCCCCGGGGTCGTTCAAACATGGGGTGAAGGAGCACCTGGCCGGCCGGCATGGTTTTCGTATCCCCCGTTGAAAGTTCAAAATACCGCGCTTGGCTTAGTACTAATCTAACAAACAAAAAATAAGAAACCGTTCAACTGAAACCGTAATATTTTAACAATACGCCTTTAAACAATCAACCTTAAAAGCCTAAACTAATGTGTGTAGCTAGGACACGGCTAATTGCTAAGTTAGCATACCGCGCGGGTTGGTAGAAACAATACAAACAATTTACGTAAAAAACCTCATACTAATCCGTGTACCACACGACCACGGAGCGATGATCTCTGCAACCGCGTCTATCGTTAGCAATCGCGGGAAGCCGACCGGCGAGGGGCGCGGGCAGCATTGCCGATCGCTTGAAGCAATCGGGGACTTTGGATTTCATCTTCTCCCGAAAGTTGTTCGGACGGCCGTCGACTGCACGAACTTTTATTTTGCTCATTCGAATTGAAAATTTCGTTCCTATTCCGGATTTTTACGGAATTCCGGGAATCCTAAGAACGTTTTTGGGCAATTGTGGTAATCGGCAGCGCTGGTAGCCGCTTCGCGCGCTCGCGCGTGGTACCTTCGGCTCTTCTCGGCAATACTCGGTCCTCGTCGGGTGGCCACCGCCGCCGTCTCGGCCCTCGCCGCGCTATCATTTCGTATCTGACTATTTTTCTTTTTGCACGGCTCCTAAGGGTCGTTACGTGATGTTCAATAGCTTAAATTAGGCTATCGAATGTAAAAATATGTTTTCAAACCTGACTGGTAGTTCCAGAGATTAGGGCGTTCAAACAAAAAAACAAACAAACTCTTCAGCTTTATTATATTAGTATAGATATAAAACTTATTCTGTACTTTATAGAAAGAACCGTTCTCCGCCGCTGCTTCGCAACAATAAATCCCTCAACCTCCGTAATAGCCATCAATTATGTAGCAGCGCATTTTTCATTTCAATAGATTTTCTACTTAAAATTCTGCGCAAATTTAATTCGGTTCAAGAAAGGCCTGTTTATCCTGCCAGGCACCTGCCGTGACGTCACAAAGGGCCCGATTTTCATTCAAACGTCGCGACCTAAATTCAGGTATACCCACGAGTAAATACTGTTACAGTGAGTCGAACAAAACAAATCTATAAGGCGAGTATATAACACAGGGTGCGTAACCGCCAGTACGTTATTTTCGCCCGCGTAATCCTCATGTTTTTTCGAGACAAAAACTTATTTTTTCTAAAGCGTCTAGTTACCGGGTTTTTTTTTTTGTTTTTATGCGACCTGACATTGATGGCTAATACCACACAACTACCGTTATGATATTAGCCCAATACACCACATTCCCGAAGGAATTAGGTGCCATGCCAGGACCTTCCCTTTATGAGCACGGCTACATTGAACTGGATGGAAAACACGGACAATTTTTCATTGCCGCTTCGACCATCTTTCACCCAATGCGATGGTACCAACCCGGGCGGGCTTAAACCCTACCACCTAGTAGGGGAAGGGGACCTACAGTTTTACATGGATTCCGAACAATGGAGCAGCTCGCATTCGTGACGAAATGCACTTATCGAACTCTGAAAGAGAAAGACAGTGGTGGAAGTTGGTATTGAACCCGGGCCTCTGGTACGCTAGGCCAGTCCCCGCGCCACTAGGCTACGAGCCGCTCAATACATGTTTTAAATGTATGTTTTAGTCTAGTGTAATTTGACGCGACGTTGTAACTGTGCATAAGGAAGGTCTTGGCATGGAACCTAGATCCCACGTGGCGAGTCAGACTAATGTCACGACAGTAGGTGTGATGTTAGCCATCCATGTCCAAGTACATAAAACGTTCCCACGTTCTTACGGAACATTAGATTATTTTTACACTAAATTATTGAATTACTTTTTATGGGAAGTCTAACTTATTATTTAGAGGATATTCAGAAAAGAGTTATTAAACTTTTTTGTTTGTTTCAATCCCAATTATCATTTCCCAAATTTAATATACTGGCCATTGCGACACCCTGTATACTGTTAAATACAGACGACACGGAACGACGTGCATTCATGATTTTTAACCGACTTTACGAAAAGAGGAGGTTCTATGTTCGACTTTATTAAATTCTGTTTCTAAAGGTGGCCCTTCCAGAAGGAACAAGCTTATTCGTGGGCACGGCATAAATCGTTCTAAAGCGCTCTGGCACTGTCTCTGTTTTAACGAAAAAGACAGTCTTCATGATGAGGGGGATGCAACACGTCCACATAGCGTACAAAGTGTTCGATTTGGGTTAGATTTACAACAAAAATATTACCAAACGAATTATAGCTAAAAGTAAGTCAAAAATAAACTAAATTAATGTAGAATCTTCATGGAACAAGCGAGGCTACATGACTAAGATTTTTTATCGTTGAGTAATCCCCGTCTAAACTTATACAAACTAATCACTACATAGCATAAAACAAAGTCGCTTTCTCTGTCCCTATATCCCTATGTCCCTATATCCCCATGTATGCTTAAATCTTTAAAACTTCGCAACGGATTTTGATGCGGTTTTTTTTAATAGATAGAGTGATTAAAGAGGAAGGTTTATATGAATAATAACATCCATTTAATAGTGGAGAAATACTGTTATTTTTTATGTTTCCAATGTGATGTCGTAAAAAATTACATTTTTTCCTCTTACATTGCAAACGCAGGCTGAATCCTACGAGCTGTATCCAAATAATGTACCAAGTATTGTACACATTGAAAAAGTGTACAGAAAACTCCGCGGTGGTATATGTCTATCTCTTATGGATATCCCACAATAACATTTTTTTGTCATTTACTTTTTACGACAAATAATGGCTAATTTTCGAAGCGATTTTAACCAACACAGCATTAATCCTTATCCAATTAAATACCTTAAATACATTGTTGATTTAATATAGATCTATATGGCCCTGTACAGCATATGATTTAAATGAATATTTTCGAAGATATTACAGATTTAAAAATTGCGGGACGTAACGTTTGCGGCGGTACCGGCCGGTCGGGGCGGCGGAACCCTAAAAATGGTTTATTTGTGCATCATTGTGTCAAAATAATATTTTTTAAATGATATTATGCCCGTGCAAAGCCGGGACGGGCTGCTCGTAAACTTATAAATTGGAAATCAAACACAATTTAACAATGCCAATGGTTATCAAGAATCTAGCCCGTTCAAATAAAGCTGGTTTGAGTATAATCTTGGATCCCCGACAACAAATATGCGCATGATCTTTTTTACACGTTTCTATGGGGATTTGGGAAGTATTAAAGTATCCAAAAAGTATACTAAATATCTCGTCCGATAAAACCGCTAATCGGCGGAATTCATTCACACCGTTTGGTCCTTCTAGCCAGATTTTTCGGACTAGTATTAAGACGCGTCCTTAGTAAAAAAAAACACAGGCGACGCTACGACGTCAATGGGGAGGACGGCTGCCAAACTTTGCCACAGATGGCGCCACATAAAACTGTGCCACAGTTTAGTTCAATGTTATAGGTTCTTGAGCAATTTAGTTAAGTTTTTGCCGTTTACGATGTGCTTGAGTGTAAAATAGAAAAAAAACCGTTTGGGTGGATAGTTGTTTATAGTGGTCCGTTGGCACCCTTTGGGTACGGAACCCTAAAAATGTCACCCAGTTTGCTGAACTCTGTAACATCGTTCGGTCCTTCGAGCCGGATTTTTGGACTTATAATTTGTTATTTGGGGCGCGTCGTAAAGGAGAATGCCCAAATCCTGGCCCCTTAGAAATCATTCGTGTCTTCTATTGACACATGTTCGATAATTTATATCTCTTATTTAAACATATTTTAAACTATCTGAATCCCCATTTTTCACGGCTGGTTACTCGTTAAGTGATAAAAAGGAATCATTCACAATTACTTCTTTTTCTACTAACAATATTAATAAGGCAAGGACAGACATCGTTTAGTATTTCCGTTGTCACAAGACGTGTTCGGGGAGCCTGCTCCATACCATTACGTCCGGTAAGGGAGAAAAAAAGGCGTGAATACGAATGTTAAATTATCCCTAGGACCAATTTGAAGGATTGTTGCTTATGAAATATCAAAGAGACATTAAACTCTGTCCATTTTTATTGCGTTTATTTTTTTTATGTGACTGGACATGGATGGCTAATACTACACCTTCTGTCATGGTAATAGCCTAACACACCACATGGGAACTAGGTGCCATGCCAGGGCCTTACTTATATTGCACGGCTACATTATACTGGATGGAAAACACGGACAATTTTCATTACCGCTTCGACCATCGTTCATCCAATGCGATGGTACCAACCCGGTCGGGATTAACCCTACCACCTAGTAAGTAAGGAAGGGGACCTACAGTTTAACGAGGAATCCGAACCACGGCCAGCCTCTCTCAACAGTCGAATGGTCACCCATCCAAGACCAGACCGGACCCAGCGTTGCTTACCTTCGGAGAGCGATCGCCGAAGTGTCGCGCCACTGGGCTATTGAGGCTGACAAGGCTGAGGGTTTTGACTGAAAAATTTTGCTCTACGCTGAGCTCTCTGGTGTCTCTAAAACATTAATAACCTCAAACCGCATTTTGTCAATAACTTTAAAATGGCAATGAATTTGGTCATCAAAATTCATAACTCGAAAAGTTTAATTATTTTCTAAATTATAAAACTGGTTTGGAAGATAGACACTAACATTTTTTGCCCAAAATGTATGGGGCAATGGGCATTCTCCTTTGACCTTCTGTAACAATGAGTAGAACATTCCGACATAATTAAATGTTACTTTTTATTGCTATGGATAAATGTATAGATCTTAAATTTTAATTTAATATCCCACTTTCTTTGTTCAGATCATCACGTTTCCCAAATTCGCCGAATACCGATTTATTTCACCGCTCGTTACCTCAAGCGGCTTGAAACCTCGTTATAGGCGTCTTAAGTGGAGCTAGCCTGTTAAAATTTTCAATATATTGTAATCCACGAGTACCTTTCCTGAATTTAAGTGAAATTATGATACAGTCTCTTGAGAGCTCGAGCCGTTGAAATTTTTGGAAAATTCTTCCCTTTTGATGTCGTCAATGCGTATCTCTGAGGTGCTGAGTTTCCCGTGTTCCGTGTTCAGCAGACCTATTCCTGGAATTCCGTAGTCAGGTATCCTGAGTCTAGAAAACCACTTTTATTGCGGTTTTCAAAGCAATTTTCTCGAAGAAAAGATTCCGTAGCATAGTATTCGTATTTATTCAAGGTTTTCCGTCAAACATTGCTTTGAAAACTGCTATAAACGCTGTTTTCAAAACTCAGGATTCTTGATTCCTGATTACAGAATTTCATGAATAGGCCTACTTGCATACATAATCGGTTGTGGGCGTATTTTTCAAGAGTTCTCCGTCATTATTCTTTCTGCCTCGCCGATTTGGTGCCCTACCGTTGTTTAACGTTCTGTACAATCCACGGACAAATCTCGAGTCCCTCTCGAATGGCCACTCTAGGTTCGAAGCATTGGTGACTTGTTTTTTGCCTAATTAAGAGGATAATCAGGTGATCAAGCTCCATACAAAGGTTCTTGCCAGTTTCTTCAACTGGTTAAATTAAGACATATTTTTCTGAAATTTGTACATGAAATAAATGAACTTAGAGCTGCGTCTGTACGTTTTTCTTTTTTTTATAATTTGACGTGTATCGATAATATAGGCCTTTTTATATCTGTACACAAATCTTTATTTGCGTATATAGTGGATTTAAGTTAATGTATCAAAAAAACAAAAACTTACAGACGTAACTGATTTATTTAATGTGTAATATATCAGCCAGAGATCTATGATATTCGTGGTTCGATTACAGGCTGAATCAAGCAGTCTTCAAAATCATTCAAATGCGGCTATAGTTATTTAAAAAAAGTTAATAATATTTCCTACACCACAAATGACAACAACATTAAATGGGAGAATTTTCCCTCAGAGTATTTTTTCCTGTCTTCTTTATTCAGGCCATTTCCCCTCCAGGAAAAACCTGAACATTTCACCTGGATAAACAACAGCAACTATGCAATTAATTAAGGTGTTCTTCCTCTATTTACGTTTTTTTAAAATCACCTCATTAAGGGAAGCACACCCGAACCCCGGGCGTCTGATCTAAATGTTTAACACCGGGGAAGGCTCTCCGTTTCTTTTGACGGCTAATGATTCGTGAAAGTGATGGAATTCTCTTATTTTGTAAACACGGCGGATGGAGTGACACGGATTAAAGCGAGAACGATGAATAAAACATTCTCTTCCTTATTTACCAACAACAAACGCCGTCAAATTCACCTCACACCGTTCCAGCATATCTACTCATGAATGCGTAAACGAGTAAGTCACAGATGAAAGTGAAACGTTTTTGCCTGACGTCATCAAACATCAAATGTTTTGCTGTGTCATTTCACTCTAAGTAGAATATTTAGAAAGGGACAACACTAAGGTGACTCGTGGCTATCATTTCATGAAACATAGTCACCGGTGAACTCACAGGTCAGATTGTCATGAGTGGTCTACTTGATTGTCATGAGTCCCTGATTAGAAACAGAATGCCTTTCGCCTGGGTGAACCGATTTTGATGATATTTTTTTTATTTTCCCGTGTTTATTTCAATTTCGTTTGGTTCTGAAAATGATATCCATGAGAAAATCATATAAGTCTTAAATTTGCATTAAGTATGTGCGCGACAAATGGACGAATAACTCAATATAACGCCAACCGATTTCGATTATTCCCTTTGTATTGGAAATGACGTATACAAATTAGTTAGTGTACTTCAGATTCACTAAAAATAAACGATTAAAAACCAAAAAGCACTAAAAAGTTAAAAATATTGCCATTTTTGTAGTTACGATTATTGTAATTTTTTGAGTCGGTGTCAGCCAAGGTAGCCAAGGTTCTATTGTGTGGCGCAGCGAGTGCCTGGCTGACGCCGACTCAAAATACATATAACAATAATCGTAACTACAAATATTGCAATTTTTTTTTCTTTTTAGTGCTTTTTTCTTCGAAGTCGGTATTTTTTTTGTTAAAATTTGTTTTTTTTTAGTGCCGAAACAGCACGTACGAATCCCAGGAAAAATAATCCCATATTTTAGTTATTCATGGACCTAGCCGGTGTCGGTGGTGATTTGTGTCCGGAGCATGGACCTGAGCTGTGCTTTTTTTGCAGGGCTTCCGACCGATCCCCCTTCGACGGATCGTGCTGTTCCGGCTACAGGCCCGTCGACTCGGCGAGTCTCGAAACACCCGACGAGGATGAAATGGATCCGGTATTGTACCGCTTTTTAGGGTTCCGTACCCAAAGGGGGAAAACGGAACCCTATTACTAAGCCTCCGCTGTCCGTCCGTCCGTCCGTCCGTCCGTCCATCCGTCCGTCCGTCCGTCCGTCCGTCTGTCACAGGGCTGTATCTCATGAACCGCAATAGGTAGGCAGCTGAAATGTCCACAAAGTGTGTATTTGTTTTGCCGCTATAACAACAAATAGGTGAAATTAAAAAAGAATAAAAAATAAAGGGAGGGCAAAAAATTTGATTTTTTTTTTTGTTAAATCCTGTAAGATGTTACGGAACCCTTCGTGTGCGAGTCCGACTCGCACTTGGCCGGTTTTATATTTTTTTATTAGTTTTCTGATAACTTGCCTATCATACCAGAGGTCTGCGTTCATGCACCACTTTCTTTATCTTTCTGAGATAAGTTTCCTCACGAATATGAGCTGTTTCATTGTTCGGAATCCATGTAAAACTGTAGGTTCCCTTCTCCTACTTGGTGGTAGGGTGTGAGCCCGCCCGGGTTGCTACCATCGCATTGGATGGAAAGATGATCGAAACGGCAATGAAAAATTGTCCGTGCTTTCCTTCCAGTTCAATGTAGCCGTTGGCATAGCACCTAATTCCTTCGAGTGGTGTATTGGGCTAATTGGCATTCTCAAACCTGCCTTTGCAGCCAAGTCTCAAACTATAACAAAGGAAATGAAATGAAAGAAATGAAATGGAAGAGTCATGTTGTTTTATTCGAGTTTATTATTTTAGTATGGAAAAAAAACTTCACCAAACCAAAAACAAAAAACAACAAAATGTTATCTAACTTTTTTTCTTCAAATATGTCAAGGAATACGTGGTTAACGTTTGGACCATACCCCCTGTAGAATGCACGATTTTTCTCGGTTGAAATATATTTTTTTTTATTTAATAATGCAGTTTTCGTTTTTATCTAAATCGACACCATGACTCACTCGAGTTTTTTTCTTTATTTTATCTAGTTTTTAATTTGGCAATGAAGGCACACTTGACAAATTCACTTGCATATGGTTGATAATGATACATGTCGGGATTTTGCTAAGTCACTGGAAATTCACATGGTCATCAATGTATGTAATGTTCTAATTATAATGTTTTTTGTGAGCAGTAGTAATCAATCAATCACTGTAAACTAGTTTTTAAGTATCACTGGTAAAAATAATAATACAATGACCAACCCGACGAAGTTTCTTGTCGGCTCTTCTTCGCCAGAAGTGATTGAAACGACAGGAAAAAAAAAGAATCTGAGTGTGTAATATATATCTAATGGATGAAGTAATGAAACCGAAGCTCAGGTCTCTCCCGCACTGACATTTTAATTGCTTTAAGACTCAGATCGGGCCACACTCCACTAAATAAAAGTGCCTATTTGAGTCGAAAAGTGGATTCACCTAACTGTAATATACGTAATAAGACTGAAGACCAATTTCACATTTTCACAATAACTTTGGTGGTTTATTACGCCATGATAAAGTAAGAAAATCTTAAAAAGATTAGTCATCCGACATAGCTTGTTTAATCAAGATTTATAATCCATTTGGTTTTTGTTAGATTTTTGACTATAGCGGTCGTGGTTTACTTTTAGCTATAAGTCGTTTTGAAATCAAAATTTTCGTAAATCTCACCAAATCATACACTATGCACATTATCTTTCTTGTGGACATGTTGCATCTTCCTCATCACGAAGGCTGTGTTTTTCTTAGAAACAGAGAAGGTCCCAGAGCGCAACAGCACGGTTTTGTGCAGTGCCCGCGAATGAGTTAGTCCCGCCGGGTTGGGCCACATTAAGAGGTTAGGGAGACCTTGAAATTGTTTACTAAAGTTACTATGGGACTGGCATAACCGCAATGCGGCTAAAGTCCTAACAAAATCATGAAACAAAAAAGAAACTGAAACTGATTAAGCTGACTGATGTTTGCACTACAACATATCGTAACTGAGTGCATCGCACAGGTGCCGAAGTACCGCGTGGTGCTGCTAGGTGACGCCGGCGTCGGCAAGACGGCGCTGGTGTCGCAGTTCATGACGTCGGAGTACATGAACACCTACGACGCCAGCCTGGGTGAGTCTTCGCCTTACACGGCCATCTAATGCTTCCCTAGTACCGGCTGATCATTAAATGGCCAAGAATCATCTATGGTCATTAAAGATTTCGTTTGTGTATTTCAAGAATCATCTATGGTCATTAAAGAGTTAGTTTGTGTATTTCAAGAATAATCAAAGGTTATTAAAGAGTTCCTTTGTGTATTTCAAGAATAATAAAGGTCATTAAAAAATCGTTTGTGTATTTCAAGAATAATCAAAGGTTATTAAAGTGTTCCTTTGTGTATTTCAAGAATAATAATGGTCATTAAAGAAATCGTTTGTGTATTTCAAGAAAAATCAAAGGTTATTAAAGAGTTCCTTTGTGTATTTCAAAAATAAACAAAGGTTATTAAAGAGTTCCTTTGTGTATTTCAAGAATAATAATGGTCATTAAAGAAATCGTTTGTGTATTTCAAGAATAATCAAAGGTTATTAAAGATTTCCTTTGTCTATTACAAGAATAATAATGGTCATTAAAGAAATCGTTTGTGTATTTCAAGAATAATCAAAGGTTATTAAAGTGTTCCTTTGTGTATTTCAAGAATAATAATGGTCATTAAAGAAATCGTTTGTGTATTTCAAGAATAATCAAAGGTTATTAAAGAGTTCCTTTGTGTATTTTAAAAAATAATAATGGTCATTAAAGAAATCGTTTGTGTATTTCAAGAATAATCAAAGGTTATTAAAGAGTTCCTTTGCGTATTTCAAGAATCATCTATGGTCATTAAAGAGTTCGTTTGTGTATTTCAAGAATAATAATGGTCATTAAAGAATTCGTTTGTGTATTTCAAGAATCATCTAGAAAGAAAGGAAGAAAGAAAATTCGTTTATTTGTCTCATTTTCTTTTTGCAGTAATATCAGTTCTTACAGTAATGTACGTAGTTACCGTAATGATGAAAAATCAATCACTGTAGGCAAAATGAACCCCTCGCAGCGCATCGTTGCACTAAATAGCTTCTTGTGAAGTTCTTACGTGTTCTTACGTGACGTTGGAACTCGAGAAAATATGTATTGATCGAATGATCGAACTGACTGGCCGGCGCTTCTGTCATTGTATGTATTATAACTTGTAGCGCTATCTCTCGTCATACCAAGACACCTTCGTCCCGAACCTTCCGCGCCAAAAAGGGCTGGACGCTCGGGCCTACTCGGGCGCCGCCGCCTCTACTCGTCAGTGTGCGAAGAGACGTGACGCTGGCTGCACGCACGCGCCGATGCGACGATTGGGACCGCATACTTTCGCCTTTCACTGTGTAGAACCCTGTATCACCCGTTATAAGTGTCGCCCAACTCGCGGGCAAAGTGTAAGTGACAGACATGCCGCCCAAACGTATTCGGAAACAACAGAGTGCTAGCAGTTCAGACAATGAAGACTCGCGAAACGGAGATGCGGGTGATATATCCACCGCACCGGCCGACGCTGATTGTTCCGCCGCGTGCGCACCCCGCGCCCCCGCCGCCGCAGCCGTCGCCTCTACCGCGACGATACCTTCGGGGGACCTTGCTGCGATCATCGCGAGTCTACAACAAAGTCAGCTCGAGATGTGTCGGGAAATGATGCGACAATTCACCAACGTGATCCCACACATCGCCACTCAGTCGCCGCCTCCACCGCCGCTGACTCCCGCGCCCACCTCCGCCGCCGCAGCTGTGAACGAAACCCGCGGAAACTTCTCGCGATGTACGTCGCGGTTCGGGGGAGAGAAATCCGAGTCTGTCGAATCCTTTATAGATGCGATACAAATCTATAAAGAATGCGTGAATATTTCCGACGAGCACGCATTGAAGGGTTTGCCCATGTTGCTAACCGGATTGGCCGCGACGTGGTGGAGAGGAGTGAAATCCTCCGTCGAATCGTGGGAAGGAGCTATAGAAAAACTTCTGCACGTATACGGAGAGAGACGGCCGCCTTACAGGATATACCGAGAGCTTTTCAGCCGCGAGCAGTCCAGTGACGAAAAAACTGATACATTCCTAGCAAGAGCTCGCGCTCTACTCTCGAAAGTTCCTGACGAACTTGCAGAAAAAGTTCAACTAGACTTCGTCTACGGTCTGATTCATCGCCGCATAAGGAAGAGAGTGCCTCGTGACGATATTTATACTTTCGACGACCTTCTGGAAAAAGCGCGCGCTGTCGAGCAGTCCCTCATCGAAGCGACAGAGGAACGCGCCACCAATACTTCCGCTACCACCGGCTCCGAACCGAAGATGACGTCATCGATGCGGGCCGGCGGTAACGCCAAAGCTTTGCCGCCACCGCCGCCGCTACTCGACACCGGCCGCGCTGGGAGCGCCTTTGCCGCCAGACCGCCGCCGCCGCCTTTGACTATGCCGCCGCCGACCGCGCGGAGGCCGATTACGTCGCCAGGGGGTGCGATTACGGTGCCGACGAGTGCAAATAGTGTGCAAAGTGATGCGTACGGTAAGGAAGGGCGAGACGAAGGTAAGATTAGAAACCGCTTTTGCGTGTATTGTAAGAAATATGGCCATACGAGAGATTCTTGCCAGCGACTTAATGCTGAATCACGCCCCTCTTCTCTAGAGGTGCCCTCCCAACTTTCGGTCAGAAATAATCAGATTTCTTGTTTTGGTTGTGGGTCGCCCGGGGTCATTAAGTCTAAATGTGCTAAGTGCAATGCAGGTGGTGAGGCTAACAGTTTTTACGCGTTAGATTTTAACGATCCCTCTTGCCATTGACCGATATTACCGATCTCGATCCTCGGTGTCGCCGGCCGAGCGATGATTGATACCGCCGCGAAGCGTAACATTGCGGGTCATACACTGTACAAAGTTTTCAAGGACAAGGGTCAAACTTTCGAATCAACTTATAGCAAGGTCAAATATGCTGACGGTAGGGTTGACGTCACGACGGTGTTGGTTACGCAGGTCGACGTTAGCGTTTCGGGAAGGTCCTTCGATACCACTTTTGTTATTTTACCCGAAGCTACGAATAACGAAACCTTACTGGGCGCCGAATTCCTGAAGGTCACCGGGATGGTGCTTGACTTCTCAGCGCACCTGTGGCACTTCGGCGACGACCCACACGTCAAGTATCATCTGAAGTATGAATCCCCCTCTCTCGCGCTGAACTGCGCCGCCGCTGACTTGCTTCGCGAAGACGAAGGGACTTTATTGACCGGCGAGGAGAGGAAGAAACTGTCAGACCTGATTGAAGAGTACAGAGATGTCTTTCAGCCAGGGGGAGACCCGACTCCGTACGCCGAACATCATATTGATACTGGCGACCACCCCCCCATATCAGTTCCGCCGTATAGACTAACTCCCGCCAAGAAGGAGTTAGTGAAGAAAGAACTGGATGTGATGCTAAAAGACGGAATAGTAGAGGAGTGTGAGTCCGCGTGGACTTCTCCAGTTGTTCTCGTGGAGAAGAAAAACGGAGGAGTACGTTTCTGCGTGGACTACCGTCGTGTAAATGCAGTGACGACCGCGGATACCTATCCCCTGCCGCTCATAGATGAGCTCGTACAGTCAACCAAGGAGAATAGCTACATGACTACGATAGATCTTCGTGCAGGTTATTGGCAGGTCCAAGTAGCGGAAGGAGACAGAGATAAGACCGCTTTCACGACTCCGTTCGGGATATACCGTTTCAGGCGCATGCCGATGGGTCTGAAAAACTCCGGTGCTACGTTTCAGAGGCTCATCGATAGATTTCGTTCCGGTCTGAAGGACATGACCGTGCTCGCCTATCTGGACGATGTCATTATTATATCCGATTGTTTTAAGTCACACCTGTCTGACCTCCGCCAGGTATTCGAGCGATTGGTCCTGTTTAAACTCCGCGCGAACAGAGATAAAACTGTTTTCGCGCGCGAACGTGTCAAGTACCTGGGTCACGTGATATCGCCTAGTGGAATCGAACCTGACAGTGAGAAGATAGAAGCAATAGTTGGCATGAAGGAGCCAACCTCACTGAAAGCTCTGAAAACATTCATTCAGACATGTTCCTGGTTCAGAAAGTTTATTCCCGGTTTCTCCAACGTTGCGCAACCGCTCACCCGACTGACGAAGAAAAACGTACCATGGCAGTGGAGCAACGAGCAGTCTACGGCTTTTACAGAGCTGAAACGCCTGCTGACTACGGCGCCGATTCTTCGTCAAGCCGACTATACCATGCCGTACATTCTTCGAACAGACGCTAGTAATGTTGCCCTTGGTGCGGTACTTCTACAGGGCACAATGGACAGCGATGGTACATATCGTACAGGGCACGATGAAAGGCCAATCGAGTTCGCCAGCAGATTGCTGACCCCACCGGAAAAAAACTACTCGACCACGGAGCGCGAGGCGCTAGCCGTTGTATGGGCTGTAGAAAGATTCCGAGGCTACATTGAAGGGTCCACGACCATTGTTGCAAGCGATCACCAGCCTTTGAAGTGGCTTCTCACTCTGAAGTCTCCTACGGGCCGCTTGGTACGCTGGGCTTTGAAACTACAGAGCTATAACTTGAAGTTCGAGTACGTACCCGGAAGAGCTAACGTTATCGCCGACACGCTTAGTCGACCGGAGGTTGACCCCTCCGAAACCTGTGGAGCTTGTTCCGTGATTGTCGATCTACCTTCTTGGGATGCCACGAGTCTTAGAAAGGCTCAGATCGAGGACCAAGAGGTGAACAAAATTATCAAGGACCTCGAAGGCGACGAAGCCGTCGCATCTACGCGTTGGACAGAGCGTGGATATATCCTGAACCAAGGTGTTTTATACCGCTATAACCCTGACACTGAGTGCGAGGAACCTCAACTAGTAGTACCTGCAAGCATGCGCGCTGAGATAATGAAGGAGCTGCATGATAAGTCCACAGCGGGCCATAATGGAGTGGAGCGAACCATCCTGCGGGTCGCTGAGCGATACTGTTTTCCAGGTATGAGGAGATACATAACGGAATACGTCCGCACGTGCGTGGAGTGTCAGCGATACAAGCCATCCAATGAGAAACCCGCCGGGCTACTGCAAACGCCCGTGCCGTCACAAAGATTTGAGACTATCGCCGTTGATCTGTTTGGGCCACTGCCTGAAGGTCCAAACTCCGAACGATGGATTTTAATCGTTGAAGATACTTAGAGTAAATGGGTCGAAATATTTGCCTTAGCGACCGCCACAGCAGAGAATTGTGCTAAGTTACTCATCGAAGAGGTATTCTTACGTTATGGTTTACCCAGGCGTGTCATCTCAGATAATGGAGTGCAGTTCGACGCCGATGTCATGCAGAAAGCTATGTGCGCCTTCGGCGTAGAGCAAGAACTGACGCCACTCTATCATCCCCAGAGTAATCCTGTGGAAAGAAAGAATAGGGACCTCAAGGTCCAACTGGCCATTATGGTAGAAGGTCACCATAACAGATGGCCAGCCGCGTTGCCAGCAATCCGATTCGCCATGAACAGCGCCACGACGCAGGCAACTGGCCACACAGCGGCCTACCTTACCTTCGGACGAGAATTGAGATCGCCCATTTCCGTACAGCACGACATTCGCGCGATTGTAGAAAGCGAAAACTACGTACCGCAGATTACGCCGTACTTACGCCGCTTAGCCAAGGATTTGTCTGCCGCGAAAGAACACGCCGAGAAAGCGCAAGATGTGCGGAAGTATTATGCCGATAAGAAACTTCGTCCTAATATAGCTTATCAGATAGGTGACTACGTCTTACTCAAATCCCATGTATTAAGTAATGCCGCGAAGGGTGTTTCGTCCAAGTTTGGTACGCGTCGAGATGGTCCGTACGTTATCTCTAAAATTGTTAGTCCCACCACCTACGTGTTGACCACACCCGATCCCGTCAGTGTTATCGGAAGGTACCACTCTAAAGACATATCAAGGTACCATTCTAGGGACGGTGAGGTCGACGAGCCCGTGTTACCTAAGAGAGGAAGAGGGCGGCCACGTAAGGTCTAATCTCTGAACGAGGGCGTTTCATAGATTAGAGGGGGAGTGTGTAGCGCTATCTCTCGTCATACCAAGACACCTTCGTCCCGAACCTTCCGCGCCAAAAAGGGCTGGACGCTCGGGCCTACTCGGGCGCCGCCGCCTCTACTCGTCAGTGTGCGAAGAGACGTGACGCTGGCTGCACGCACGCGCCGATGCGACGATTGGGACCGCATACTTTCGCCTTTCACTGTGTAGAACCCTGTATCACCCGTTATAAACTAAAATATGTGTACGCTGCCGCTGTTTCGGACGCCACCACGCACTCCTTCCTTATTAGATGATCACAGACGTAGCCATTTGCGGCATTGGTGCTCTGTATTAGGGTTCCGTACCCTCCACTAAGCCTCCGCTGTCCGACCGTCCGTCTGTCACAGGGCTGTATCTCATGAACCGTAATAGCTGAAATGTTCACAGAGTGTGTATTTATTTTGCCGCTATAACAACATATAGGTAAAATTAAAAACTAATAAAAATTTTAAAGGGGGCGCGATACAAAAAAACCTGATTTTTGTGTTAAATATTCTACGATGATACGGAACCCTTCGTGTGGGATCCCGACTCGCACTTGGCCGGTTTTTAAACTGCTTTCACCACATCTCTTTTCTTGTGCGATCATAGATTTTTCACTAATACTTCTTTATGACATTGTCAATTATTATATTATTTAACATTTATCCATTTATTAAATATGTTAAAACATGTTCATAAATTAAAGTGAATTATGTCTTAACTCCGGTAGAAATGTTAAGCCAGCCGCTATTCTGCTGTGACAGGTAATAGCCCCTTGAATGTATTTTTTATTACGAAGGTCGCAACGATAAGCTTCACATGTGAAATCACACGCGAAGCTTCGGATACTCACGGAGGATTCGAGAAATTGGACAACAAAACCCATTTCAAAAACATACAGATGGACCGACACCTGCCCGACAGCTGTCAAAGTGGCCGCTCGTAACGGTCATACATGGCGGATTACCTATGTAATCTCATGCGTCAGCTGTAACCACAGAAGAGAAAAAAAAGGAGGAGTGTTGTGTTATTTCCCGGGTCGTCGCTCATTGGGTGTGGCATGAACGCTTAAGAGCCTACATTTTAAAATTTAAACACCCATTATTTACGTTTTTTAGGCTCCCGTAGCCAAAAGGTAAAAACGGAACCCTATTACTAAGTCTCCGCTGTCCGTCCGTCCGTCCGTCTTCTGTCTTAGGACTGTATCTCATAAACCGTAATAGGTAGGTAGCTGAATTTTTCACAGAGTGTGTATTAATTTTGCCGCTATAACGCTATATAATAGGTATAATTAAAAATAAATAAAAATTAAAGGGCCCCATACAAAAAACGTGTTTTTTTTGTGTTCAATCTTGTACCATGGTACGGAACCCTTCGTGTGCGAGTCCGACTCGCACTTGGTCGGTTTTTTAAATGCTAATAGCTAGCCTCAGCATACCGAAGCGAATCAGGGCGAAATTGCACATATTCACAGTCGACATTCCAAAAATAAGAACCCTACGATCTTCTAGATCCTTCATCTGTAGGGTCGGAAAACTATGGAATGTACTCCCTTCCGAGGTATTTCCCCCAAAGTACAACCTGGGGTCCTTCAAGCATGGTGTTAAGAAGAACCTGGTTTTCGCAGTACGATTTCCCATTGCTGTCGTCGGGCACATTAAGATGTCTTGGCGTACGCCATATGCCGCGCTTAACTTAAAAAAAGACGTTCAACTAGGTTTTCTCGTAAATAAATTTCTGAGTAAAAATCAGTCTGATTTTCATACTCTTTGATTCAAAATGTTTCATGTCAAGCATTTTATATTCTAGTAAATTAACACTTAGATAACATAAAAAAATGTAGACGACCTCTTATTAGTTAGATATAGTGGTTGGCATAATTTAAACCAAGCAGGAACCAGTTTTCCACTTTTGTACGAGCCGACACGAAAAGATGGGTTGGTATTTTGTAAAATTGGCGAAAACATGGCGTTAGGTGGCATATCTCCTTTCTTTTTGGTCTAAGGCTCTAACCTATATGTGTCAGGCACAAGGTCGCATCTTTGTTTCCGGGCGAGAGGTAATCTAAGAGGGAGATTTTTTTCTTTGCATTAGGAGTTTGCTGGCTAGCTATCATACGTTTATTCAAAAACTAGCGCAAGTACGCAAGTATTAATCTACAATAAAGTATTTACATACCTATGAATGATGAATAATTAATACAATACAATACAATTGCACAGTAGAAGAACAATTATCTGAACTCCGATTATACAAAAGGTTTTTCTAATAAATACAGAGAAACTTAAAAAAACCTCTGCCAAAACCGCTAATAGATAAAGTTTAACGTTTCATCAAAACACTGTGCTGGTAATTAGGTTTAATATATATATAATATATATAATATAACTGTATAAAATAGTAAGCTATTAAGTATGTCATTCATTTCTTTTATTTTTCTAACGTACCAATTATCCGGAATCAGTCCATATTGATCCAGATAATCGGCACACAGTGCTTAAATTAAGATGAGCCCTTTAATTTTGACATTATTTTCTCGGCTTATATTTTGATTTCGCTGAAAATAACATCTGCTATTTCGGACGCCGCCGCCGCAGCCAAGCGCGGTGAGTCACTTCCTCTTAACCCGCTCTTCCTAATCCACAAATTGGCGATGCTTCCTTCCCAATCATCTACTTTAGTGTCATACTTTTTGGCGCGTTTGGGAAAACATATCAGAGCCCGTAGTCCCGGCAGTTTACGGCAAACCGATCGACTGGCGTTTTCAAATGTATGGACAAATTGAAGATCGCGCGCAGTGGGCGTTAAGCGAGCTAACATTTGGGAGTCCGAGTTTGATTTGACAGCTTACTCAACGTTGCCGCAAATACGTCGGCATTGCCGTTTACGGCGACTCCGCGTTTTCATACAAATCGGAAGTCCGAGTTTGACTTTGACAGCTTGAAAAATTAAAACTACAGAATATCTAATAAAAACTTGTATGGAGTTTGATGTTTTTACGGAACTTCGAAGTTCCGTAAACGCCAGTTTAGGTGACAATTGGGACTAGCAGCTCTGAGTGTATTTTTTCGGTTGTAACTAAGTTGCGGGCGCCGATGTAACACATGCTTATTTGAATATAGAATACCTCCCCCTGCGGTGCCGCCGTCTTTTGGTGGTTTGACTCAATTCAAATTTGAGAATACATGAAACAATTCCGTTTTTATTTACCACAAAGAAGTCCTTCGAAGTTCGAAGAAGACCCTACACGTAACATCCGTCTTACGTAACTGTACTTGCGTAGTGTGAAAACGTATATTTTTCTTAATATACTTTTATACTTAATTTAGCCTCAAATGATTATTATTAGACATCTATATGTTTTATTGTTTAATCTTTGCAGTCAATGTCCGCAACGCAGGTAAACCGTTTAATCAATGTTTGTACAATATTTAACACTGTGTTAGAGGAGGCATTGATTAACGGAGGAGGGACTTTGGAAGAATTACAAATTATGGGTAAAAAGCGGGTGGCGAATTTGGCACAATACCCGCGCAAGTTATGCATGCTGTTTCAACCCAAGCATTGTAGTAAATTAATAAAGTAGTTCTATTTGCAACTTTATTTCATTAATTAATGTGTCCTTACTTCACGGTCGATTCTGCATGCCTATTAAATTTACTTGTTTTTCTTTCGAATTGATGTTTGTATGTGGAATCCTTTCGTTGTCAAATCGAACGCGATCATATTTACATGCAAAGTGACGCAATATTTTTTTAACAATGTATGAGGTTCAGTCCTTTTTTGCTAGAACTCAATAAATGTACATTTCTTCATAACCATGGTCATTTCATTTCATTTGTTTAAACTTTTTTATTAGATAAATTACAATGAATAGTAAAAACTGATAAGATCCGCGGTAAAAGAAGTAAAGTAAAGAAGAATCCGCAAAGAAACTTTACAGGTTTTCCGTCCACAGTAATGAAATACATATTTGATGCTTCTGCCAAACAATTCTTAGCGAGAACAAAAGAAAGAGCAACCTTCAGTACAAATGGATTAGAAATATAAATGACTTAGCCAACCATTACTATACACTTTTAAAAAAAAAATACAAATCACTGTTAATTATATGTATGGTATTATTGACTGCGACTGAACCTCATTGCACTGAACTAACAGCTCGATATATACATATACATAATTGTATGCATTTCTCAAAATGAGATCGACATGCTAGGATCCACATACAAAAAGAGGTTGTACACTCTTATATCTTGTTCGATCTTACATATATACATTGGTTTAGCCGATTCAAATAAATTTAATTTGGTACTAGCTTATGGGTTTATCGCTGTGACGCTACACAAGTACCCCATCCTTATCACTTTCATACTCCTATACAGCTTTACCCATAGACCTGTCTCACCTAGCATCTACAGCGCGGCGAATGAGTTGAATTCGAATTTCAACGCTGAGTAACCGAAAAGCTATCGCCGCCAACGGTCTCGCTCGCGTTCCGCGTCGCTATACCTATCTAAGAAAATACCAAAAAACGTGAGTTCTGGTGCCTGTTCGCTTCACCTCGTCTTCAGCTCATCCAAGGACAATACGTGTATGGTGGCCACCTTCCTACTGGGACAGTTCCGGATCCAGCAGAACCTCCTGGAGTTCGCGGCTACAGGGTGAGTCCTACCATTGTCCTTCCTCTCAAACCTTGGCGTAGCTGTCACCGCAATAAGCCTGTAAACCTATAAGAATGAAATAAATAGATTTAGGAAGAAGTAAAGAACCTTAAAAAAAACCAGCGACCTAATCCGCGCCATCATATGATGGTCACTTCGTTCCGGATACCTACTATTGTTTCATGTTACGTATAGGTACATAATAATATTTAATTTATTTACTTATTACTATAATTAAATTAGTTAACCACTATGGCTCACGAAAAAAGAGTATTCGAGCGAAGTTTGAAGCGACTCGAAATTAAATTCAATTGTTATTTTGAACGAGCTCAGAATATTTACGATAGTATAGCTCAGTTAAATACAAAAAGTGTGGAGTCATTCCTTGCAAAGGCGGCAACTATCGACTACATTCGCAAGGAATTCGTGTCCGCAGTGGACGAATATAATGAACTACTTGCATCGAATCCCGAGGCGGCCGGCCCTAACTACAATGTCATTATTGCCTTCGAGGATCTATATGCACAAATCAAATATAAACATGATCAAATACAGTCATCGCGTTCAAATCCGCTTTCTGAGAAAGGCAGTGCGTCTAAAATGCCGAATAAACATGTTTCCAAATTGCCACGGCTGGAATTATGTTCGTTCAATGGTGAGTTAGAGAGTTGGCCTATGTTTTACGAAACATTTAAGAGCGTAATTCATGAAAATATTGATCTGACGGATAGCGAAAAAATTCAGTATTTAGTGGGCAGATTAACGGGCAAGGCACAAAGTATCTGCCAAGGTTTTATGCCGACTGCCGAAAATTATTCAGTATTGTGGAATGCATTGGTAAATAAATACAATGATAAACGCGTTTTGGCAGCTGCCTACATGGATCAATTATTGAATATACCTACTGTCACTGAGATCACACCCGCTAGTTTAGAACATTTTGTTGATAAATTCTCATCCACTATTTCCGCATTAAAGCAACTGAAGGTCGATAGTTTGGAGGAATTTATTTTTGTGCATATTGGCTCGAAAAAGTTAGGCATGGAAACTGTCAAACACTTCGAGATGTCCATAAGAAACGACAAAGAAATGCCTACTTCTTCCAAATTCATTGAATTTGTTCGCGATCAATCACGCATTTTACAGCGCGCATTTGCGGGTACTTGCAATAACCAACCTCCGCAGCGACCGACGAACGCCAATGGCAATAACAAATCGCCAATGTTCAAATCGTATCCGCCGCCGCCACAATCTCGTACGAATAAAAATACGGTCAAAACGTTTGTAAACGTGCAAGACATCAAATGCGTGTCCTGTGGAGGGATCGATCATTCATTGTTGTACCAGTGTCCCAAGTTTCATACTATGTCATCCCGCGATCGATATAATTTTGTCAAAAATAATAAATTATGCGTAAATTGCTTAAGTACTAAGCACGCTCTTCGTAATTGTAAATCTGAAGGCAGGTGTCGAGTGTGCTCTCGCTCACACCACTCGCTCCTACATTTCGAGTCAAATAATGTTCACCCGCTCGCATCCAATACTCGTACCACCGCGGCCGCGGCCGGCGAGGCGCCTGCGCCTTCGCCGTCGCCTGCGCCCGCGGTCGTCGCCGCCGGCTCCGCTGCCGCCGGCTCCGCTGCCGCTTCAGTTCTTTGTGCGGTGGGTCCCCCCCGCCCCGCTACTGAACACACGCGCACCGGAAATACCGGAACGGTTCTACTCGGGACCGCGCTATGTAATGTAGTAGATGCTGCTGGGAACGTTCACACCGTCCGCGTGTTGGTTGACAGCGCATCACAAAGAGATCTGATTACCACCGCTTGTTGCAGTATATTAAATTTAAAATTGCATCCGCCGCAAACAAAATTTGTGTCTGGAGTAGGTGACGTCACAAATCCTATTGAAGGAGTCACCTGCTTGACTATTCGCTCTCGATTTGACGATTCGATTCGGTTCACATTACAACCGTTAGTCGTAAACCGCATCACCAATGACTTACCGTCTACACAGGTAGATATTTCGCAACTTGAATATTTAAATAATATACCGCTTGCAGATACTAACTACTTCCGGCCTGCCGAAATCGATCTTATAATTGGTGCCGATTTATTCGCTCGCATTTTACGGCCCAATACTATTACCCGCGCCCGGGGTGAGCCCGTCGCAGTCGAGACTTCATTAGGTTACTTGATTGTGGGCGAAGCGCCCTTACTTTATCCAGTGTCTGATACCATCCACACATATTGTAATTTTGAAAGTAGTATGAACAGATTTTTCGAATTAGAAGAAGTCCCGAATGCAACGCCGCTCACTCCGGATGAACAGGAATGTGAGTCGATTTATTGCAGTACTACGAAGCGTGACGCGACTGGCCGGTACGTTGTTGCGCTCCCGTTTAAAGACGATCCGCCATCCTCGTTGGGCGATTCAATAAAAATTGCCGAACGTAGGTATTACTCACTGGAACGCAAGCTTATATCTAATTCCGCTATTAAATTAGAGTACGATGCCGTTTTCAAGGAATACCTTCAAAAGGGTTACTTGGAACCGGTTTTGCCTGGTTCGGAACAGAGTTTGGAGCGTTGTCAATATGTCATACCGCATCACAGCGTTATTCGCCACGATAAGGAAACAACAAAGGTTCGCGTGGTTATGGACGCTAGTATGAAAACGACTTCGGGTCGTTCTCTTAATGATCTTTTATACACCGGTAAAAATCTTCAAAATGATTTATTTAAAATCATTTTAAATTTCCGTTTGTTTTCTATAGCCCTTAGCGCTGATATAAGACAAATGTACATGCAAATACTTGTCCATGATAAATATAGACGTTATCAGCGAGTCTTATACCGCTTCGACATTAATGAGCCGCTTCAACTGTACGAACTAACGCGCGTTCCGTTCGGCTTGCGGTGCAGTCCTTACCTGGCTATTCGCACCGTGCGACAATTAGCTTCCGATGAAGGCGAACGTGCTCCTATGGCTGCCATTGTGGCAGAAAGAGACATATACATGGATGATCTAGTTACGAGCTGCGCCTCGGTTAGTGAAGCATCGGAACTATCAAATCAGATGATTGAGTTATTTAATGCTGGAGGTTTCGAATTAGTAAAATTCTCCAGTAACTCACTGCAAGTCATGGCCGGTATACCTACCGACCGCCGCGTCTCTGCAGCCGTCGAGTTCAGCTCGGACGTTCACTGTAAGGTTCTGGGGCTGCATTGGTTACCTGGTGCAGATGTGTTCACATTTACGGTAACTACCGAGCCCCGTAGGTGCACAAAACGGAACATATTGTCCACTATCGCCCGTCTATGGGATGTAATGGGGTTCGCTGCACCTTTAATCTTAATGGCAAAACTAATTATTAAATCTCTGTGGGAAAATAAAATTGGTTGGGACGATCCACCTCCCCAAGGAATCATCTCGCTTTGGCAACAGTTCGAGTCGGAACTTCCGTCCCTACAAGGCATTCGTTTACCGCGTCACGTGGGTGTGACCACGGAGTGTGTAATATCCATTTTGGGCTTCGCTGACGCGAGTGAAAGGGCGTATGGTGGAGTGGTCTATATTCACGTTGGTTTTGCGAACAAAAATCACTACCAATTAAGTTTATTGTGCGCGAAGTCCAAGGTGGCACCATTGCGTAATATTTCCCTCGCCCGACTCGAGCTCTGTGGAAATTTAATCCTCGCTAAATTAATGCGTATAGTTATCGATACTTACGCCTCTCGCTGCACAATAAATAATATTTATGCATTCACCGATAGTACCGTAGCCCTTGCTTGGATACATTCGTCCCCTTCGCGCTGGCAGACATTTATTGCAAACCGGGTCACACAAATTCAGGACAATATAGCGCCTACCAATTTTTATCATATATCTGGTAAAGAAAATCTTAAGGCTTAACGCCGGCTCAGCTGATTGACCACCCACTGTGGTTTAGCGGTCCGAGTTTCGCTCATTTACCTACCGACCAATGGCCAGTCAATAAGTTGGATCCGAATGCAGTCGAAGAGCCGCCTGAAATAAAAATTAACGTCATTTCTACTACTACTGACTTACCTGAACCGCCACTACTTTATACACTTGCTTCTCGTGTTTGTTCATGGCCGAAACTTATAAGAATTGTTATTTACATTTTTCGCTTCATTAAAATATTACCAAATAAATTTGAAATATCGCACTTAAATTACGCTGAGTTAGCTATTATTGCAGCTCTTCAAAAATATCATTTCTCTGGCGAATTCAAAAACATCAAGACTGGTAAACCACTGTCACCAGGTTTTCGCAAATTAAATGCCTTCATAGATACCAGTGGAATCTTAAGAGTTGGTGGTCGACTGAGTAATGCTAACTTGCCTTACGATAGTCAACACCCAATCCTGTTACCGCGCCGCGACCACATAATCAATCTCATTATTGACTATTATCACCGAAAGTACTTACATACGGGACCGCAACTATTAATGTCGCTCTTAAGACAAAAATATTGGATTTTGTCAGCTCGCAACATAGTACGTAAACGCGTGCAACAGTGCAATATATGTTTTAAAACCAATCCGGAGTCACAGTTTCCTCCCATGGCTGACTTGCCCGCTTGCAGGGTGACCGAAGCGAAGGCCTTTTGTCATACTGGTGTAGACTACGCGGGCCCTCTATACATAATACCTACGAGGCGCAGAGGTGTCCGTAGCGTAAAAGCCTACATTTGCTTGTTCGTGTGCTTAGTCACAAAGGCTGTACACGTCGAATTGGCGTCCGATTTAAGCACGGAATCGTTTCTTAATGCGTTAAAACGATTCATAGCGCGACGTGGACCAGTTAACTTCATATATTCAGACCTCGGGACGAATTTCGTTGGAGCTAAGTCATATCTTGACGCCATGCACAATTTAATCGCATCTGAGGAGTATAACGATAAATTTTCAAATGAACTCCGTGACAATAATATTGAGTGGAAGTTCAACCCACCATCCGCACCCCACTTTGGCGGAATGTGGGAAAGTAACGTTCGCTGTGTAAAAATGCATCTTGTCAAAGTAGTTGGAAATCAGCTACTTACCTTTGAAGAAATGTTAACTGTGCTGGCCCAAATCGAGGCAATTCTTAATTCGCGACCGCTATCACCATTAAGTTCCGATCCTGCGGAAGCTCTCGCTCTCACTCCCGCACATTTTTTAACTTTAACGCCACTTAAATCGCTTCCATCTGAAGATATTTCGCATGAAAAGATTAATCTCCTCCACAGGAAACGTATTGTCGATCATCTTGTTCAATCGTTTTGGAAACGGTGGAAGGTGGAATACCTTAATACCTTACAGGCGCGCCAGAAATGGAATACTGCTACTCAGCCCATACAGAAGGGTACTGTGGTCTTACTTAAGTCAGGAGACAGTGCTCCTCTGAACTGGCCGCTCGGTATAATTGAAGACGTCATTCCCGGAAGTGACGGCGTGGTGAGGGTTGTTAACGTCCGTACTAAATCCGGAATATATAGGCGCCCAGTTGTAAAGGTCTGCCCTTTACCTAATCAATAGCCTTAATTATTATGTTTTGTATTATACTATTCGCTTTATATTGTACATATTTAACAATTATACTTACGTCATTCATTGAGTTTGGTATGGTACGTTTTGCTTCGTTCGCATACTCTTGGTTTAATTTCTGTAATAGTGTATCACACCTACTTGATATATGATTTCTTTTTGATATTAATTATTGTTCCTTTCTACTTTGAAAGGACTAGGTCCTCTCAAGCTGGGGGGCATGGTTTAGCCGATTCAAATAAATTTAATTTGGTACTAGCTTATGGGTTTATCGCTGTGACGCTACACAAGTACCCCATCCTTATCACTTTCATACTCCTATACAGCTTTACCCATAGACCTGTCTCACCTAGCATCTACAGCGCGGCGAATGAGTTGAATTCGAATTTCAACGCTGAGTAACCGAAAAGCTATCGCCGCCAACGGTCTCGCTCGCGTTCCGCGTCGCTATACCTATCTAAGAAAATACCAAAAAACGTGAGTTCTGGTGCCTGTTCGCTTCACCTCGTCTTCAGCTCATCCAAGGACAATACGTGTATGGTGGCCACCTTCCTACTGGGACAGTTCCGGATCCAGCAGAACCTCCTGGAGTTCGCGGCTACAGGGTGAGTCCTACCATTGTCCTTCCTCTCAAACCTTGGCGTAGCTGTCACCGCAATAAGCCTGTAAACCTATAAGAATGAAATAAATAGATTTAGGAAGAAGTAAAGAACCTTAAAAAAAACCAGCGACCTAATCCGCGCCATCATACATATATACGATTCGTGAGAGAAAAAAATCCTTTGCAACTATTGTCATATAAAAACTCTGTATGCTTTGTCACTGGCTACACACATATCGACGTATCAGTACTCGGTCTGCCGTGTTACTGGCTACACACATAACGACAAATCAATAATCTGTTGTGGCGGTCAGCAATCTGCCGACACTCTGCCGACGCCAACTGATGATCATCGACATTACGGCGGAAACCATCGCGGGAGCAACGGTAGATCACTGGATTAGTAGATTTGGATGTCCGGAGGAGATTACTACGGATCAAGGTACCCAGTTCGAGTCGCAGCTATTTCGTCAGCTGACAAATAAATTTGGAATCGAAAAAACTCGAACGTTCAGCTAGCACCCAGCCTGCAATGGCCAAATCGAGCGAGTCCATCGGGGTATAAAAGCAGCCTTAATGGCAAAATGCACGAGCGCCGAGTGGGCCCGCGAATTGCCACTAATTTTGCTGGGATTGAGATCGGCCGTTAAAGAGGATATCGGGTTTAGTCCAGCACAAATGACCTACGGAGCGTCTCTGAGGCTGCCAGGAGATTTTTTTGTACCGAGCAAGCCACAAAGTTTAGACGCCGACTATGTACAACGCCTAACCACCACACTCGAATCGCTGAACCCATCTCCCAGAACGGCCCACGGTGAAAGGAAAACGTTCGTTCACAGCGACCTGCGTACGTGCTCGCACGTGTTCATCAGAAACGAAATAAAGCGTTCCCTCACGGCTTCCTACCAAGGTCCGTACAGGGTATTGAAGAGGCAAGAGAAATATTTCGACATTGAGCTACCGAACAGGAACACGCGAGTGACAATAGATCGATTAAAACCAGCGTACCTACTCAACGAGGACACCATCGAGCCAGAAAGGCGACACCCCTACCCAGTCCCCCAACGGACAAGTCCCGACCACGAGGAGACACCGCATTCGAGAGTTGACACCCTGCCGGTACAAACCATGACGAAAACGGGGGACCGTGAGGCGAGCACACAAGGACCGACGTCAGCTAGAACCACACGGGCAGGGCGACTAATCAAACCACCAGTGCGTTTCGCTTAACGTAGGGCGGGACGTCCGTGGCCGCCCAAACAGTGGCGGCTGATACCGCGATAAATAGGTGATATAGGAAGTGATATCAGTGGTGCGGGCTGGCGTGAACGACGTTACTCTGCGCAGCTCGCACATTAGATTAAGAATAGTGGTGACAGTGGGAGAGCCCGAACTGTAAGCAAGCATAGTTTTTTTTTAAAAAAGGAAGGGGTTGATGTGGCGGTCAGCAACATGCCGTCGCGACATTTCCTGCGCGGCAGTGGGTCCGAGGCAGCCGCGCCGCGCACATGCATTCCACCTCGTTGAACAATATAAATGTATATATATAGTCAAATCATATAACCAAGTTCCCGTTGCATCCCCGCATAACCCCATCGCGTAGAGGCATAAACATTACCCCACATCAGTTGTGTTACTGGCTACGTAAATATCGACATATCAATACTCTGTCTGCAGTGTTAATGGCTACACATTTATCTACATATTAAAACTCTGTCTTCCCTGTTACGGGCTACTCACATATCGACATATCAATACTCTGTCTTCTGTGAGGCCCTGGTACTAGCCAAATCGCAAAGTTAGACGAGGCACCCCAAGTTAACTAACTAAGTCTGACGATTATAAGTGTCATTCTTACAATATATGATTCCTTGTCTAGGAATCAACCTATTTTCGTTAATGTATGTTTCCTTTTTCTATACAAAATACATTGCGGAAACGGTGTCCATTTCCGAACTTTTTTGACTAAATGTAGAAATCTAAAAGCAAATGGAACTTTTTGTTTATTCATATATGCTGTTTTTGCTTATATCTAGAAATCGAATCACTTTCAGATTTCTAATGAGAAAAATCAACTTTTTTATTTTTATTATTATTTAAATAAATGATGGAATCAAAAAATATTAACAACCCATTATCAGTCTGGAGTTCTATTTGGATTTGCTGAAGCGTTTCACTACATATTATTACATTTGTTAAAAAGGCGCGAGTAGTTGGCTAGTCCTAGCGCCTTAAAATAACAGTACTCTGTTTGCAGAGTTCCTGGCTGCATATGGCTTTACACATATTGACATATCACTAATTCTGTCTTCTGTGTCATATCGACTTATTTTATCCGATAAAATTATTTTTTACAAGCGTAATGTTGTCCACTCATAAATTATGTTGCTGGCAGGTTATCGTTCTACCAATCAATAGTGTCACAATTTACCCCAACATTAAATTATTTATCAATTCGCCCGTCTCGGTTAATTGAAGAGTCTACATTATAATCTAGTTATTCCACGTAGTGCTGCAAGTAACAAAGGATTGGAGGTTCGACGCATGGCAGTATTGCTGTTACGACTTTTTTCAAACCCGAATCCTTTACTATGACTTATCCCACACTAATCCTAATAACAATAAATCCTATAGACATGGTAATACTGTGTGTTACCTTATTATTCGTTGGCATTTTTGTTAGTTATTGTTAATTTTCCTAAATTTATTAAAAACATTATTTTTGTCTCCATTTGTACTATTTTTTATTTTACATAGAGAAATCTATAATTTCCTTAATTTTTAATGTATTTTGTACGGACAACTTTTACTTTTATGCTGTTGATTTCTTCAATAAAAAACATTTTTTTTTCTACTACACGTCATACACAAGTTAAACGTTAGTTAATTTATGCAAACTGCTATTTTCAATAATCCACTTTTTTTTATTATGTCACTGGACATGGATGGATAATACCAAACTAACCGTCAGATATGGGACCTAGATGCCATGCCAGGACCTTCCTTATTTTCCTCTGTTACATTGTACCGGATGGAAAACATGGACAATTTTCATTGCCGCTTCAATCATCGTTCAATGCATGCGATGGTACCTACCCGGGCGGGACTAACCCTATCACCTAGTTAGTAAGGAAGGGGGCCTACAATTTTACGTGGAATCCGAACCCCGGCCAGCCTCAACAGTTTAAAAGTGGTCACCCATCCAGAACCCAACCCCGCTGAACTGAACGTAAACCCTTAAAAAAATGTTTCGTTCACTAACCTCTTAAATAAAAATACGCGCTTATCTCGTCTCTACCATTAAGAATTCTCGCTAAAATCTGATCTGTTTTCCAAATGCGCCAAACGAAGTATGGCTTCAAACATACTTTCGCTGTGAAAAACACTTTTGACTGTCTTTTGTCGCTTATTCGCCCTATATGTCCAGGGTGGTTACCATGGTATTTAACTCTCCGAGTGTACAGGTAAGGGAGTTGACGTGGTGGACATGGACACTATTGAAGGAACTCCATACGGTTTACTAAAAGTGACATGTTTGAACATTGATCAACTCAGCGGTCTCTTCGTGCAACGGGGCTAAGCCCGTACACACGGCGAGGACACATTTGAGGTCGGTTTCCACGTCACCACCATGTTATAATATTAAATTATTCACTTGCTCGTTCACTCGGCGAGTTATTTACCGGAAGGCTATACCTCCGCGATACCTCCGCCCCCGCCGTCGCTGCACGGCGCGGTGTGTTAACAGCTAATATTGTTGCGGATCGTGAACCGCGACCTTTCGCGAACGCTCAACGACGTTAATATTTTAATAGAAATTTGCCCAAGGAAATATGCTAAACAGAGACCTCTCCGCCAGAGTTGACACATTTACCTGCATGAAATACCTACCTGCTTTCCCCAAGATCCACTTAAGGTGGGCCTTCCCGCTCAACTCCCCATACAAACGTGGAAAGAAGCTCATGCCCATATTTCTGGTCAGAGATCCAAAATTTTGCTCAAAATATCTTTATTTGATCGAACTACCTAGATGTCTGATGACCGTTGGCATTGTGAAATTGTGTTTGGTTTCTAAGTTATAAAGTCCGTAATTTCGAATTTTTCGCGCGTTTTATACAATGACTTTGGATGTGGATTACTCAACGTAAAATAAAAACATCCCAATGAGATTAGTCATCAGACATAGCTTGTTTCATTAACATTTATAATCAATTTGGTTTTTGATAGATTTTTGACTACAGCGGTCGTGGTTTACTTTTAGCTATAAGTCGTTTCGTAATTAAAATGTTCGTAAATCCTACCAAATCAAACACTATGCGCATTGTCTGCTTTGTGGACATGTTGTATCCTCCTCATAACGGAGCCTGTCTTTTTCTTTGAAACAATAAAGGTCCTAGAGCGCAACCGCCCCACCTTATATTCTTGATTACGTCCTCAAAGACCCATCCATGGTTTTTTTTTGTACAAGTATGTCTTGCCATCGTTTACCTGTACGAAAAACCTACCTGCTTACCCAAGATTCACCTTAATCCTTGATTACGTCACCTCAATGGATTTTTTGTAAAAGTATTTCATGTCGTCATTTAGCTGTACGAAATACGAGGGTTGTATCTCATGAACCCTAATAGGTAGACGGCTGAAATTTTCACAAAGTGTGTATTTCTGTTGCCGCTAAAATGTCTTGAATATGTACCACTAATTATATTATCGGAGCGGTAATTGGACTTTGAAATATTTTTTCAAATATTACTCTGAAACATAATTATTGTAAACGCTTCGACAAGCGTAGGTACGTTCAATGAGATGATACAAAGGGGAACTACGGTGAAATTAAGGTGGAATCCGAATCCGTCTGTCGCCTCTTACGACATATACGGGAAGAAGTGGGGTGGGCTAATATTATTTTTACGTGTCCACGAACGTCACAGCCTACGTGATAAGAAGGCGTGGCTTAGCGTCATTCGCGACATGGCGCTGGCGGTGTTAGGTTGTGGGACAGCATTGTGGTCGGCGCGCAATTTTCGCCGAACAGTCGATTACACGATGAGATTTTGTGTAAAATGTTGCAAACATTACACAGGAAAAGATAATCTAAAGTCTGTAAGTGGATTTACGTTTTATTTGTCAGTAAAACCTTTCATATTTTATAATAATTTGAGTAAATATTCGAACATTGTATCGATGCATCGCTCTTGCTTGCCGATAGATGGCGCGCAATTGTTTTCTTTCCATAGTAAGAAATGCGGATCGCATGAGGCAAATTTTTATGAAATTTTTTAATTAAAATTATTTGAATCCGCGCGAAGGCATAGATTTAAATTTCGAAGTTTTTTATTGAAAAAACTAACAGTAAAAATGCAAAAATCGCCATCTAGGTGTAGTCTTGTAACTATTAAGAATAGCTCTCGGCATAGCCGCTACCAGAATACCGGTTCTTCCGTTAGAGGGATTTAGCAAAAATAGGCGGTGCATGACCCCACCATGAAGTGTTTTACCCCCCGCTTCCCCCCGCACATGCGACACTGCGTTGTCTAGTAATATGAGTTAACGTCATCTCCTCTCTACCTCTCTCCTCCGTGGTCCGTAAGGTCCGGTGTGACGCATCTGATTTTGCCGTGCAACAGCTAGGCCTGTGGTATGAAGCCGAAGACGGAACGGGCGAAACATGTCCCTAACCTAAGCCACATGTCGATACGGCACACCGGACATCCGTCAGTGTTAACCGTCATCACATACAATTAAAGTTGGTGGGTGCAGTATCCTCATCATTATTGATACGAGATTGTAACGACAGTTTCGCGTGCAAACATCAGAACGCGCCTCCAGGTGGTTGAAGTCTGACGTGTGACGTTTGTTGCAGACGACGAGTTCGGCGAGAAGTCGGTGTCGGTGCTTCTGGACGGCGAGGAGTCCGATATGATCTTCATCGACCACCCCAGCGCAGAAATGTCGGTGCGTATGCTGCTATCTATTAAAAGGGAAACAACCATTATACGAAATTATTACAATTTATTCATATTTAATACAAACAAAGTTTTCAATCAAAGCGTGGTACAGGAACTCCATTTACACCGCAACAATTTCAGGGTGAAAACTTGTAATAACATCTGATATGAATAGCAATTACCTTCTTTTAATCCAGCAACAAGATTTTTGTCAGCCTCAGTGGCCCAGTGGCGCGACACTTCGGCGATCGCTCACTGAAGTTAAGCAACGCTGGGTCCGGTCTGGTCTTGGATGGGTGACCATTCGACCGTTGAAAGAGGCTGGCCGTGGTTCGGATTCCACGTTAAACTGTAGGTCCCCTTCCTTACTTACTAGGTGGTAGGGTTAATCCCGCCCGGGTTGGTACCACCGCATTGGATGAACGATGGTCGAAGCGGCAATGAAAATTGTCCGTGTTTTCCATCCAGTTCAATGTAGCCGTGCAATATAAGGAAGGTCTGGCATGGCACCTAGTTCCCATGTGGTGTGTTGGGCTAATACCATGACAGAAGGTGTGGTATTAGCCATCCATGTCCAGTCACATAAAAAAAAAAAAAAAAAATCAACTCTCACAATGATTTTATAATTTTTAATTGATCAATTTTATAAATCACATCTCCTTTTTAATTTCTCCCAAAAACAAGTGCCCTGACATAAGCTGGCGGCTTCGCGCCTGCGCAGTAAACCGAGTAGGCAATGTTACTATGAAATCGAAATATAATGGTTTTAAGTATTTATTAATCAAAGCTAAATACAGTATTTATACCTAATTTGTGTGGTAACCTAACACTATGTACAGAGCGCATCATCCTCGGCGCCACAGTAGGCATTGGCATTTGCAAGGAAAACTTATGTGGGTCGAAGTCTAATGTGTGGCGTCTAGGGTGATGCCGTTCGTACAGTCCATTTTTTTGGCCGGTCTGAGCCGGTAGTCTCAGTTGTAACCTAAATTGGCGTTTACGGCAAACCGCTCGACTGGCGTTTTCAAATGTATGGAGAAATTGAAGAGTGCACGTAGTGGGCGCTAATCGAACTAACATTTGCGAGTCCGAGTTTGATTTGACAGCTTATTCAACGTTGCCGTAAATACGTCGACGTTGTCGTTTACGCCGACTCCGCGTTTTCATACTAGTTAATCGGAAGTCCAGTTTGACTTTGACAGCTTGAAGAAGTAAAACCACAGAAAATCTAGAAAAAACGTGTATGAAGTTTGACGTTTTTACGGAAAACGCCAGTCGATCGGTTTGCCGTAAACGCCAATTTAGGTGAGATCTCAGACTGACCACTATAAATACACGACGAGTCCGAGTTTACGCTGTACGGGCAATAAAAAATGGCGGTCGCGTACCTCCGCTTTTACGGTTTATTTTAATCAATTCTAACAAGAAGCTTCACGAATGCATTTTAAATTTGTGTGTAAAAGGTCTTACAACTTTGTAGTTGAACAGCTAAAGTAATCGATTGGTAATTGATAAATAAGATTTTCAGGGTGAATAGGACACAGCTATTCAATGAAATTCCAAGGGGATCTAGAACTAGAAGAACTAGAGCTGATGTTGTAATTTGATCTTCATCTGTTTTGTTAAAAAAAAAAAAAACATACATTGTCAGCCTCAGTGGCCCAGTGGCGCGACACTTCGGCGATCGCTCTCCGAAGTTAAGCAACGCTGGGTCCGGTCTGGTCTTGTATGGGTGACCATTCGACCGTTGAGAGAGGCTGGCCGTGGTTCGGATTCCACGTTAAGCTGTAGGTCCCCTTCCTTACTTACTAGGTGGTAGGGTTTATCCCGCCCGGGTTGGTACCATCGCATTGGATGAACGATGGTCGAAGCGGCATTGAAAATTGTTCGTGTTTTCCATCCAGTTCAATGCAGCCGTGCAATATAAGGTCCTGGCATGGCACCTAGTTCCCATGTGGTGTGTTGGGCTAATACCATGATAGAACTTGTCATCCATGTCCAGTCACATAAAAAAAAAATACAATCTCCCTAGCAGTATCAGAACAGTTAAATTTAAAAAAAGCAATGGGAGTAAAAATTGGTTGAATATATTTACTCTTGATCACCCGAGTATAAATTATAATGAACATTTCATCATGTAATCGCAGGTGGAGAACTGTCTCTCGACATACGAGCCGCACGCCTGCGTGGTTGTGTACTCAGTGGTGGCGCGTTCTTCGCTGACGCGCGCGGGCGAGTTGCTCGCCTACCTGGCGCGCGAGGGGTTCACCACAGACAAGACCGTGTTGCTGGTCGGCAACAAGGCTGACCTCGCGCGCGCTCGGCAGGTCTCCACGAATGGTACGCTCTCTCGACTTACGAGCCGCAAGAACTCGTAGTGGTGTACTCAGTGTCGCCTCTTTAGTTGCTGACGGCAAACTATCGATATCAATATTTTAAATTCACATCTGGTCTAATGTATTTTCCTGCTCCGTTTTGGTGAAAAATAAAAAAGTTTCTTTATTTTTTAACATTTTTAGAAAAATGTGATTATGTAAATATTGTTTATGTAATGTAAACAAAGCTATTGCTTTCTTCAAAGCAATAGCAATATTCAAAGAGTATATTAACCATGTCAACAAAGCAAATTAAAACAGCTTGAAACAGCCGCGACATCTGTTGGTGACTTGCGTAATCGCGGTTCGTTTGGCGCAATTGGATGTCAAAACACAGTTTAATTAGCAAACCTTTTTATACTATCTTCCTGCAATGAATCAATCACACCATAAATCTTCTTATTAATTTGGAATTCCAACAATTTAGGCATTTTTATTCGGGAACAGTTCATTAATATTCTGCTCCGCTTTTCAAATGGGCATTGTTTATGTTATGGTTCATGACAGAAAATGTTATGAAATTATTCTGTTGCTACGAGACCCCGCCCCCCTTCCTCCCTTTCACTTTCATTCCATTATTTCATAAAATATTTTAAACCACGAGAAACGAGACACTGCTCAAATATTTTACAAAAACAATTAAAGTAAAGTCATCAATATACAAGTCCATTTAACGATTCGCCGCACCGTGTGTCACATATGTTTCCATAAGTCCCTGCTCCCACCCGCACTGGCCCAGCAATCGGTTACTAGTTGAGTGACGAGCGGGTATTACGGATAAACCGTTGAGTAACGAGCGGATTGAAGTTGCTGGACTCGGACAGGGATTACACTGGCCGCCGATAAGCCGTCGCTCCGCCTACTTCGGACAGAAAGTTTAAACTGGGCATGATAAGTTGTTCTCCGATAAGATTAAATATCGTTTAAAGTTTTCCTCTGTGGCAACTCTTCCTTTTACCTTTTCTAACTCTGTGGTCACATCTATACTAATAATAAATCTGTAAGGGGTGTTCATGGAGTAAGTTGCTTTGTTTTCTAAGATACTTCGTTTGTAGACTTTATGTATGATACTAAAACTAAATAGACGATTTTTAGAATATAATATGTATGTATGTATGTATGTATGTATGTATGCATGTATGTTCCTCCATACTCTTAAACCGATCATCCGAATTCGATGAAACTTACTACACGTATATTTGATTACATGGGACACAGGATAGGCTATATAGAATTCAGTTCCTCTTCCGCTAAGATGTAGCTGTCATACAAACCGAAATGCCCCGAGGCGGCGGCTGGGGGGGGGGGGGGGTAAATCGCTATCTGCCTTTGTTTCTCCGTTTACTTCTTCTAAGCCACGCAACGGATTTTTGATACCGTTTTCATTAATATAAGGAGGGATGGGGATCAATCAACGAGCAACGATTTGCATGTATTTTTTTAATATTTAATACAAACTTTAAGAGAAAAATTAAAACTATGAATTTTAAAATTGTACTTTCTTACTTACTAGGTGGTAGGGTTAATCCCCTCTATATTGGTTTTTTATCAATTTCTATGTAGCAGTGCCAGTGCCGTAAGGGTCTGGCGGCACATGCTTTTAAAATTCGCTCCCAAATGTTTACGAAGCTCTAAATGGGAATTTAATCATGCCATATGGATGATAGATACATAGTCCTGGACCAGCATTTTGGTGGGCTACATTTTATCCAGGAAATAATTCAGACCGAAATCAGTCTAACACGACATCGATCCGAGCGGAGCCGGGTCCCGCAGCTAGTATTCCATAAGAAAATAAAGCATATTATCCTGTGCTGTGACATTTATAAAACAATTGAATTCACATGATATCTCTAATTTTGGCCAAATTATGTTAACAATGACTCATATAAGCTTTGCAAACGTGGTGTGCTAATAATTTCCAAACCACTGTTTTAATTTACTTTATGTTTGGTTTACTTATATGTTATATCAAGTAACTAATATTTGTGACGTTTTTTTTAAAGAAGATAAAGTGAATATAATCTGCAGTGGCCACGTCCATAGGAGCTTAGGAACCCAATTGTAAACTGCTAAGGAACCCACTTTGTATTGTATTTATGTTTATTATCTAAAGTTGTGGGCTTATATATCCAAATAAAGAATTATTATCAAATACTGCTTCAGTTTCCCATCCTTTCCCATGCTGATCGTATCATGTTAAACTTATTCATTCCCTTCGTTGCTTACTTTTGAATTAACTTCTTACTATATGTAGTTTAAGAAAACTAAACAAATTGAAGAAAATAATTCGATCTTTTGTGACTGCGTTTGCTAACCGGTGTTGTGGTATTTATTTATATTATACAAAGGGTAATCTGCAATGCTTGTAACAGAGGGCAAGACGCTGGCAACGTCTCGTGACTGCAAGTTCATCGAGACGTCGTCCGGCATCCAGCACAACGTGGACGAGCTGCTGGTAGGCATCCTCAAGCAAATTCGGCTCAAGGAGACACGCGAGAAGAAGACTAGCAAGAAGGTCCTGTCATTTTCTACCATTCTGCAGATGTATTATCAGCAAAATATCAATTTAAAAGTCTCGATATAAATACAATTGTTGCATTAGCTTCAAGTGGCTCTATTAGGTTATTAGTGTCATTAAAACCAAAAAATAAACTCTCATTATATAAAAATTGCAATGAATTTTGTTATGTAACTTGACATAAGACTTGAAAAGACCACACGTACTGTCTAAATATTAGCTCGTTACACGACTACATTAAGTGGAAAACACGGACAAAATTCTCTTTCACCATCATTAATTCAACGCGATGGCACCTTCGCGTTAAATTATTTTTTAACCCCGGCCTGGATTTACCGTATCGCCTTAGGATCCCGAGGAACGGGACCTCTTGTGTTATTTTTTAGTTCCGGAACCCTCACAGCAGAATTGCTACTTGTTTGATTTTAAATTTGATATCAAGTAAACATTCTAAAAGTTAACCGTACACTGTGACGCAGTTCACAGTGGCGTGGTAGTGATGCTAGCGCAAGTATAGAACGGTAGTGAAAGGCTGATAGATTGTTCTGATAGAAATATCGTTTGCAGGAGGCGAAGCCGTCGAAGCTGGCGAGCTCGCGAACTCACATCTCGCTCAGCATCGCGCGGGAGATCCTGCAGAAGATCTGCATCAACGACATCTCCAAGTCGAAGTCGTGCGAGAACCTTCACGTACTGTAGCCGCGACGAGGTGGCTCTGCGCGCGGGTACCTCTCCTAGGCGGCGCGGCCATCTCTACTTCTTGTGACGGTGTTGTGCGGTGTTGAGACATTTTACCGATTTTTTTCGGGTTTTGTGGAACTTTTCCTTGACTTTCGCGACTTCTGAGTGTTCTTTAAGAGTCCTGTGAAAGCTTTAAAAGGTGTTTACTAATATATACAACTTTTTTTTAGAGTTAACTTGATCTGTAATTGAAGAAACTATACTTTAATTACTTTCGTTTAGTCTGATGGTCTGTTACAGCAAAACAATGTTAAATATCTTACAGTGCCCTGTGAACTTCTGTATTACCTATCGTACATTTAACATACGTTGGTTTCATAATATAAGAGAGGTATTGAATAAGCATTTAAACACAAATTCCATATCTGTTATCATTTTCTATTCTTCAATTGAAATTATGAAGAACTCTTCCCTGTATCACTCATTAAAATGTTGTACATAATTACTAGAAATGTATACGATTTAATGTTTCTGTATGATCTCCTAATACTTTTTGTTAAGTATGTTGGCTAATAGTTCGTGTTTAGACAAATAATTTGAAGCATGGAACCATTTTAAAAGTAGAAAAGATGTGTATAACTGCATCACCTAGACGCCACACATTGGACTTTGATCCACATACGTTTTCCTTGCAAATTCCGATGCCTACTGTGGCGCCGGGGGTGATACGCTCTGCTTCTTATAAAAGAGCTAATACAATTTCTTTTTTAACCTAATTTTGCTATATATTCCGACACGAATTATTTCTAATGGTTCATCAAATTTACCTCTCAGTGGCCCAGTGGCGCGACACTTCGGCGATCGCTCTCCGAAGTTAAGCAACGCTGGGTCCGGTGTGGTCTTGGATGGGTGACCATTCGACCGTTGAGAGAGGCTGGCCGTGGTTCTGATTCCACGCCAAACTGTAGGTCCTCTTCCTTACTTACTAGGTGGTAGGGTTTATCCCACCCGGGTTGGTACCATCGCATTGGATGAACGATGGTCGAAGCGGCAATGAAAATTGTCCGTGTTTTCCATCCAGTTCAATGTAGCCGTGCAATATAAGGAAGGTCCTGGCATGGCACCTACTTCCCATGTGGTGTGTTGGGCTAATACCATGACAGAAGGTGTGGTATTCCATGTCCAGTCACATAAAAAAAAAACCATTTCACTAAGAGAAAATATGCACTTTGGTGTAACGCGTGACTGGGTCGACAATTTTAGGGTCGATACAATTTCAATTGACCCCACTGCATTTGTAAAATTAAACTTTTACTATGCGTTTCCCAACCAGTACTTGCTTAGTAACCATGTACTTCTCAAAATAAGTCCTGGCATGGCATTTGTTTCATCTGGAATGACTCTTGATGTATCAATATTTCGACAGAACCAAAGGTTTAGGTCATCGATTTAGATGATCGATTTAAATCACTGGACACAACGTATAAAAATTTAATGTTGAAGTGATGCTATTTTTCTGAGAAGTTTTGAAACCACTATATTTAGGCAAAAAAGGTTTTCAAAATGTTATTCGGGTTGATACCATATATGTAAGTGTTAATCAAAATTTTCTTCATTCTGTTTACTAGTAGAACTTTGATTTTAACGTGATTTTAACGTTAATAAATATATAATTAGCAATGTTCTTCTTGATTTGAGATTCATAAATATCCTTAAACTTAGTTCAAAGAAAGTATTGAAATTTCAATTGTTTATCTTAACTCATAATGAATAAAAACTGAAGTAAACTAGTACCATGTCTAATAAAACCATAGTTATTGCATCAGTTTAAGTTTCTTAATCTCCGCAATTAGATACATTACGTACTTAGATTCGTATATTTTCTGCCGGTTTGATTATCTTTGGCGAATGAGAACCGACCGAAGCTTGGCCAGGTTTGTATTTTTTTCTTTGGTAATTTCAAATCAGCTCACAATAAAAAAACCGGCCAAGTGTGAGTCGGACTCGCACACGCAGGTTTCCGTAGTACACGATTTAAAAAATCAGGTTTTTTTAAAGGGGCTCCATATTTTTTTATGATTTTGAAATTTTACCTATTTGTTATTATAGCGGAAAAATACTATATTAAACTGTATTTTTTTAAAGCTGTGTGCAAAAATTGTAAATAAACCTTTTGATTTTACAGAGAAACTCAATTACATCCTTGTTTCATTATTTTTGTGCAAGAGTGTAATCATTGAGTTAATTAAATATTAACTCAATGAGTAATATAATGTAATAATAGTAATTTAACTCAATCTATCATTATACATATAATAGTTTAAACTCCATTAAAACAAAACAAAGACACACTGTACCCACTTACAACTATCGCTCAAAATAGTAATTAGCTTTAAGATTATATTATACATTAAATACGCGTACGAGTTAAGTTCTTCCTAACATATTTTTAAGAACATTATTCAATAGTATACGGTTATTAATTAAAAAAAAAACAAGTATGTCGACTGCATGAATATCTCGTCACAGCTTAGTGGCTCAGTGTTAGATAATATATTTCTCTTAATACTAGGAATACTTGAAAACGAAAGGTGATATGTTTGTTATTCATTATATGTACATACTTCAATCGCCTTTAAATTGGCAAAAGGCTTTAAACTAACTTGTAGAAGAAATATATCTTCCAAGTCTGAAAGTTGTAGCATTTTGTTGAAGTGTATGAATTTGAATGTTATTCGCGATATAGGTATTATTATTCTCTGTAAAAATCTTCCACTAGATATAAACTATGGACACTGACTTTTCTATGAATCTATGAATAACTGTATTTCTGTCCATACATACATTTAAATACAGATAAAAACTCGGTAAATTTCTACTTATCACTTGTCCTTTTCTCTTAGTATACATGAAGAGATTTATGAGAGAGAATGCAATAGAAATAAAGAAGCCACTCACATAGCACTTAAGCTATGGCATGACACGAAAAAATTGGCCTAATAGATTTAGACGCATGCATACGTACAATTCGAATAAAAAATGTGTCATAATCATAGCTGAAAATGCATGTGTTACTGTATGTTTGCACATACTGACAACACACCGCTTCCCCGGAAGAATAGGCAGAGATGACAGAGATCTCATACTCATACAGAATCGTGTTATAAGTAATGCATTAGGTTTAAAAATTACAAACGAATGAATACTAAGTACGAATTGAGCGTCTGGATAACCGAAAGTTCCGATAGTCCAGGAATAAATATTGTAGAATGTTTCAGCATTTATGAATTATTCATTATCATTGTTATTAGTTCACCGGATCTGGCTAAAAGGCTATATGTCAACATGACATGTAACGAGCATCAAGTCATATCTTACGGACTGTGGGTATTCAAATAAGAGTTATCTTCCATGCGAATTCCGTATCATTGCCAGTTTCCTAACAAATGTAAATTAACGGGTATTACCACTTTTCTGTTGACTATGACTTTACCTCATGGTTCTTATTTCGGAAATGCATTCATCTTTTTAACTTAATTAAGTTCACAGGTGGCAAAAAGTTTTTAATTGATTCGTATTTGCAAGAATTAAGTACATATCCGTTGTTCACAGCGAGATCTACGCTTAAATCTTTCTAATCTGTAATTAGTTTGAGTTTGACAGTGTTTCCCAATTCGCGGAACGCTTACCCCCAGGGGTACCTAAGATTGCATGAAGGGATACTCGAGAACAACCGGCCAAGTGCGAGTCGGACTCGCACACGAAGGGTTCCGCACCATCGTACTAGTTTTAAAAGGCGCTAAATCACGTTTTTCGTAAAGGGAACCCGTTATTTTTTATATTTTTTTAGTTTTGCCTATTTGTTGTTATAGCGGCAAAATAAATACACACACTCTGTAAAAAATCAGCTGCCTATCTATTACGGTTAATGAGATACAGCCCTGGGACAGACGGACGGACCGGTTCCGTTTTCACCCTTTGGGTACGGAACCCTAAAAATATGTCTCTTAGACCTCAACGAATAAGTTTTTATCACATCAACATGGCCTTGAAATACCTTGTTACGTGAGGAGTTTAGGTTACAACTGGTACAAGGAGACAGGAGCCTACATTACAAATAGAGTGAATATATAAATCTTGTGTAAACATACTCTTTTTTATTAAACTTTAGATAAGGTTCTTGTAATGGTTATGATATGAGAGAAAATCTATTTCTGTGTACTACTTTCATATGTTGTTTTATTTGTGCAACCTTACCCTCCGGTACACTCGCTTCACTTTACTTTGATTCACTTCCGGTTGGTGAAAATAATGCATAATTCCAAAAGTTATTGTTAGGTACCTTGCTAATTTCCATTGAGTGAATTCTTCATCTTCATGGTATTTTGCGATAAATAATTGAATGTCTAATCGATATTTCATTGAGTCATCGTGTTCAAAACCGCAAAATTTATTGATTTGGTCTTTTGCAAAGATGGTATTAATATCAGTGCATGGTTGATTAATTTGGAAAAATGCCATCAGCGAGGCGTTCAAATATCTGTTTAGAGAATGTTTCATCCATGCAAATATAATAAATGTGAAAGTAACTCTATTGGTTGGACGGATCTTACTCATTCGCGGGCACAGCACAAAATAGCTGTCCCTGTGTCTGTTTTAAATAAAAGGTCAGTGTTTGCGATGAGTAGGATGCAACATGCAAACAATGCGCACAGTGTTTGATTTTGTACAAATCGTTAGACATGTTTGAAAAATTTTTTTTTACGGCTTTTCACGCGGCAAAGTAGAGATATTCTCCGACGTTTCGAGCTAATCATTCAGCCCGTTGTCAAGGAGGCATCCGCCGCGCTCGTGCGCAGCAGACGACTGAGGCGAGCCTAGCGGTCACCTCAGTCGTCTGCTGCGCACGAGCGCGGCGGATGCCTCCTTGACAACGGGCTGAATGATTAGCTCGAAACGTCGGAGAATATCTCTACTTTGCCGCGTGAAAAGCCGTAAAAAAAAATTTTTCAAACTTGTACAAATCGACTTATAGCTAAGAGCAAATCACGACTTTTAGCTAAAAGTAAATCAAAGGAAAACTTAATTTATTTTAAATCATAAGCTCGGTCTCATGACTTAGACTTTTTAGATTTTTTTGTTTTATCGTTGAGTAATCTACAACTAAATTTATTGCATAAAACGCGCGAAAATTTAGGACTTTCGGACTTAACATAAAAACGATATACAATTTTACAATGGTAATGCTCATCAGACATCTAGTTTGATCAAATAAAACTGTTTTGAGTATATATTTTTTTATCTCTGACAAGAGATATGCCCATGATCTTCTTTCCACGTTTTTATGGGGAGTTGAACGGGAAGGCCCACCTTAATAAAATTTTGCAAGAATATAGAAAATAGGCTGACCAGGTGACCAGTAGTATGAAATGCCCAATTTAGATGCATTTTGAATTGAAGTTTGGCCTCAATTTACGCATTACTTACAGGCTACATAACATTGCACTAACTTACCAGAAGTGGGAACAGTGGGGACTAAATATCCTGCTTGTACCATGGAAATAAGCGGAGTTCATCAATCGAAATTACGACAGGGGTGACCGGTGGGGTTAAAGTCACATAACTTGCGAAATACTAACTCGATTAATTTGCGGATTGAATCTACGTATGAGATCTATGAGCGAGTTCGGGTTTCAGATGGGTGACCGTTTGTAAGTTGAGGCTTGCTGTGGTACGGTTTCCACGTAAAACTTTAGGTCCCCATTCTTAAGAACTAGGTACCTAGTAGGGTTAATCCCGCCTGAGTTAGCAACGATCGCACTGAATGGAAGATGGTTAATAGCAATGAAATATGTCTATGCACTTCATTTGATTATCATAATTCAGAAAAATGAATTCTCGAAATGACTCTATATAATTTTATGTATTTAATGGATACGACATTACCGTTATCTCATTAATTTGAGTTTCAGCGACATCTACATTTGAAGCATTGTAATCAGATTTTGAAAATAATCTGAAATTTTTTTTTCAAATGTAGATGTCGCTGAAACTCAAATTAATGAGATAACGGTAATGTCGTATCCATTAAATACATAAAATTATCAAGTTAAATCCGGGCTGACTCTTAGGCTGAGATAAATAGTCGTAACAGAAACTAAGACTAACGAAAAGTAGTACTTTGTGACGTCACTTTGACACATTTTGTATGGACGAAATCTCAAAGTAATGCAAATTGACGTCACAAAGTACTACTTTTCGTTATTCTTAGTTTCTGTTACGACTATTTATCTCAGCCTGAGAATCCGTTCATACAAAATGTGTAAAAGTGACGTCACAAAGTACTACTTTTCGTTAGTCTTAGTTTTTGTTGCGACTATTTATCTCAGCCTTAGTGTCTGATACCAAAAATGTCTTTGGTGACGACAGCAATAAGATTGATAACTCAATCATTGCAGTCAAAATGCCTTAGCGTAGGATCAATACGCAAAAACATCATCAGCGCCATCTAGCAGAAGATAGGGGAAGCATTGTGTCGATTCGAATATAGTCGAGAAATTCGTTGGCTGACGTAATTGTCGGGATAGCTCAGTTGGTTTAGAGCAGTGGACATGTAATCCAAAGGTCGCAGGTTCAAGTCCTGCTTCCGACGAATGTCACGACCAATAAATTTTTCAGATTATTTTCAAAATCTGATTACAATGCTTCAAATGTAGATGTCGCTGAAACTCAAATTAATGACTATATAAATTGAGTCGTTTCAATTACAATGATTAAGTAAATACAAATGTATTCCGTTTTATTTGGTGGGGTATTTGACAGCTTTGACACATATTTTTTGCAGTTAGCTCGCCTAGATGCCACTTGTTTGGATAAATACGCAGTTTTCTTCCTCATTTTACAATTTTCAGCCACACCGCATTTCTTCCCCTCTTTATCGTAAGCGGCGACTGAGGATTTCGACATGGAGTCAACGTAAAACTGTATGTACAAATGTAGTAATTCACCGGGTCACCACCAGGTTAGAGTAAGAGGGTATAATTAGTAGTAAACTAGTAGCGCAGCGGCCGAGAGAAGCCTTTCCCAGACAGAGCGCGGACTTTCGCGCTAAATGTTATACTCATAACTCCTAAAATGCAAGAAATAGATTATATGGTCGATTCGAGCGACGTCTAAAAAATTGGCGACGGAGAAGTAGGACACCGAAATTTAGCTGACAGACAACACCGTATTATTCTTTGACAACAGCGTTATTATTCTTTGACAACAGCTGAAATTCACCGATACGCCGACCAATGCGTGCAATTTGCAATTTGCAGTACCTAAAACTCAGCTACAGCAGTGAATCACCCTTGGTGCGAAGTGACTTTTATTTCTTGGAAGATCAGAGAAGTCTATGATGTCTACCACCGAGATACAAACCTTCGCTTTTCTAGACCTGGAGACTACCGGGCTACCTTGGCAGGAACGCAATCAGACCAAAATCATCGAGCTTAGTGTAGTCGCTACGACCCGCCAAGATATCATTAACGCAGATGGTAAGCTTCCATTCGTAAAGAAGCTCAGTTTCCTGCTCAATCCTGCACGTGAAGTTCACCCGAAGGTATCTGAGCTCACTGGCCTCAGCCAAGCTGATCTTAAGGATTGTCCACTCTTCGAAGAGCGGTACGAAGACCTTAAAAAGTTTTTGAAACCGCTTGCTCGGCCTCTTTGTATAGTTGCACACAACGGCAACTCGTTCGACTTTAAAATTCTTCGAGCTGAGGTGAAAGACGCCCGGCGGCGCCTTCCGAAAGAGCTGCTCTGTGCGGACTCCCTAGTGGCATTCCGGGAAATAGATCGGTTTGTTCCGGTTCAAATACCAACTAATTCCGTCATATCGAGTAGCATTCCAACCACTGTGGCAGATGAGTGGCCCGATCTGAACATCAGCGCAGACGACTGGGAGGAAATTGACGAAATTTGTGAGCGATTGTCGGACGTATCGACCGATCAAGATTCTCCAATAAAGACTAAAATGCCAAAAGTGCAAAATGTGGTTACCATCAGGCCAAAAAAGTTTCTACAGGAAAATACAAGACAGGAACAAAAAGTTCAGGCCAAGCCAAAAGAAAGGACTCCGTACACTTTGAGTGCGCTGTACAAGAGGCTAACGAGTAAAGATCCTGTGAACGCACATCGAGCTGAGTGCGATTGTCTGATGCTACTGGAGTGTGTTGTTGCCACAAAACATAACTTCCTGCCGTGGGCGGACAGGAATTGCAAGCCACTGAGCGAAATAGTGCCTCTTGCGAGATACAAGCAAACCTACGCACGACGGTAAAATAAATATACAAGTATTCTTTCGCAAATGAGAACAGAATGGAACGAAAGGTCTGATGCATGAGTAATATTTTTTTGATATTTTTTATAAGTGGATACAATTAAGTTGAATTTTTAGACTTCTTTACAAAGTGCAAATCAGTCCCAACTTGGGCGCATGGATCTTTGCTGATCTATATATAAGTCAGTAAGTTGCATGTTTTAAGTACGTACGTACTAGTCGTGGGCGTTTCGACTGGTCTTCGAAAACGTTAGTAACTGTTATTGCTGATGCCGATAGCCGTTAGCGGAAACGGTTTCAAAAAGAAATGAAAGAAAACTCCCTCTCCCTGCTTCACCCCCCCCCCCCTTTTTTTTTTTTTGGCTGGACATGAATGGGTATAATGGCACGGTTCGATCATCTCACATGAATTCTGAATCTCGAGTGCAGTGACCTGTATTCTCAACAAAAATCTAAATCAAGAAAGAGGTTTTGTTACTATGTAGTTATCGCAAACAATTAAGAAGACAGACAAAAAGTTTTATCCTCGACAAAATAATCCCCAGAAATAATATAACACAAATGATCAATAAACATAATTACCATTGATTTTATACGCCTATTAGCATTTAGAAATACTAATCGTTAGACTTTTTCTGTAAGCAAACCACAACGGCGGTCGTTAACAATGTAGCCCCTCTTTGACTACAGTGCGCAATGCGCGCGCGCATTACCGTTTCGGCGGTAACCGGTGGTAAATAGTCGCCGGCTACAAGCCGCAACAAAGTAATTATTAATATTACTAAGTATTACTCGTAACCCCAGTTACGAGAGTCGCCGGCTTCAAGCCGGTTACAGCTACATTGCGCGAGCGAGACAGTCGCGGCTGGCGGGTCGTTGCGTCTAGACGTCTCGCAACCTACGTGCTTTCGTTGGCGCGCCCCGCGTGCGCGATCCAGTGCGCTACAAGAAATTTGTAGCGGCCATACTGCTCGGCGTAAAATGAATACTTCGTTTTTACACTAGTAACAGTTATACAAACCCATTTCTCATTTCTCGTCCCACGACTACTATGTACTCATTATGTTGCGAGCACTTTTTTTTACACAAGCTGCTCTATCTATATAAAACAGTACGAAACAAACATTAGTAGACTAAACTAGCAGTAGAATTAATTAGTGATATTCCGAACTAAAAATGTTCATGCTCATTTTCGAAATTGGATCGCAATGTTTCAATGTAGATGTGGCTCTTTACCCCAAAAGAATTAATATTGGACATTGTGTTTAAGAAGATAATGAAGTGATTGAGTTCCAAGCAATGGCTCCTACCTGTTTCCTCAGTCAAATTAAGAAATGTTTTTCTGAAATGTTGCACATTAAATAAATCAACTAAGAGAAATGTCTGTATGTTTTGATTTCTTTGATAACTTACCTCATATGCATGATTTAAGTCTCTAAATATTTGTATGAAAATGTTTAAGGGTGTATATCACGGATATGAGTTAAGTTATCAAAAAAATCAAAACGTACAGCCGTAGCGCTGAGTTCGTTTATTTAATGTGCAAAATTTCAGAATTTTTTTCTTAATTTGACTAAGGAAACAGGCATGACCCATTTTATTAAACTTTAACACCTCATTATACTCTTAAACTCAGGTAACATAGATCTATGATTTATTTTAAAATCGAAAGTATTTTTGTTATTGGCATTAGACCGGCCTCTGGACTTTTTTGGCAATAAATCATGAATAGCGCAGCCGGAGGTAATAGCAGATCTCTGCGCCTTATAAAGTTCATCTCATGTGCATCCTTGAAATGCAAAGTATACATTTTTTTGCTTGTGCAGTTTGCCGAAAAATGGCCCACCTATAACATGCACTGTTCAGTACCTAGGTATATTGTTATGGGCAAATTGGTTGTAGAGGGGAGGGATAAACTTTTCCAAGCTATTTATACCTATTTTATATCGACACTAGCTTGTTTTTTTTTTATCTTACAGTGAGCACATAATCTTTTTTACTAATAACTTTTTTTATCTATGTGAATTGAATTTTTACTAAAGGACAATGCCGAAATCAAAATCGCATTAAAGAGTACATTGACAAAGGATACCAATAGGCAAACATGTGATTAAAAATTAAAATTAATTATAATATTTTTCAATTATTAATTAATGAAAGTCCCAGCGGACAAGGATTATTATTTTAAAAAAAGTTCACAACATGTTGTTCTCAGTGTTGTCAGATGTGGCGTATTTTCGCTATAGGTAACGACATTTTCGATTTCAGCTAAATGATTAATGTCACAGTCGTTAATCTTTAATAAAAATCTAAACTAATTACACTCCATATATAGTAAAATAAATTATGTTACTAATAAAATATTTTATCATTATGCTTCCGGTTTAGTTTTGGTCTATTTTCTATACCAATATCTGGCAGCTCCGACCGCGACAAGCCGTCATCATGACAGATTGTATGTATGTATCAAGGTAAAGATCGGTCAGTACGTCTTCGATAGTTTACGGAGAACAGACTGGCGCTGCTATCCCTATAATATTTTCCTTTAGATCGGAAGGAAAAGGTTATCAGCCAGATCAATTTATTTTAAGGTTTACGACCATACTGTTCGATCATAGCATACTGATTTGGCTTCCTCTACAAACATACACGTTTGTAATTATTCGTCAACTACTATTTTATTTATAATTTAACTTAAATGCCTTTTTCGTAATTAATAGAAAAAAGATATTTATGGTTCTATGCTGAAAGTCCTTGCCTTTCCGTGTTAACAAAGACACAAAGAGAAGTAACATTTCACAAGACTAACCTCAAATATGCATATTTAAAAGTGTCTGACGGGTTATTCCTGCCGTGAAAGTAAAGTAAACCATATTAATTATTGTGTGTAAGCATGTGAGGAATGAAAATATGTTTGGTTGATACGGTATCATTTAAGTAGTAGCGCTTTTCTGGCCCATAGTAAAATTGGCAATGTCCTTTGATGTGACAAGTTTGTCTTAAATCAACTTTATATATACTTTTAAGCTATCATATTTTTTGACTAATCTGAATTGAATTTTTACTAAATTTTATGTGACAAGTTTTTCTCAATTCATAACTTTGTATATCCTGGTTCAATAAAGAAACTATATAGAAATGGCGGCTTGTACTTGCGAATCGCATGCTATCTCGCTTCTACTATATCGCTATCTATACTCACACAGTGCGGTACCGACTGCAAAACAAAATATCAAATTAGAGCACGCAGTGATATGTACTCAGTTGCGTTGTTAGGTCGGTATAGGGTTTTACTGGTTGAACTGAATAAAAACTGCGGGAGGATTCTTTGGAGTGTCGCCCGTGAAATTGTGTTTAAGGGAGTCGTTATCCTATCATAAAACTACGGGTGATAACTGTTTACATGCTCCTAATGTTTAATGATGTTGCCTACAGCCTACAGTTAATTATTTGGTTCAGTTGAAATTTCTGGACCTAGTGGCATGCAATAATGCCTTTTAAAATATAAATAAACATATTTAAACGATCCACAGTTAACCTTTTCCTACCCCTTGTACGAATATATTATAAGTAAATATACTGTTTTGTACTAAACAGGTACATCACTTATTCCAGGGAATGTGATATGTATTTATTTTTAATCTATAATATAAATAAATTAAATTAAATATTACAAAAATCTTAAAACATAAATGTAGACTTTGTAACAATATTATGCGGACCGTACCATCCGTTGGACAAGTACAAGCCGCCATTTCTATATAGTTTTTTTAATGAACTGGCTTATATATACTTTGAAGGGTTATTATGTTTTTGAGCTGAATGCCTACTGCATAAACTCAATCGACAACACCATTCCAAGTAAAATTGTGCAATGTATCAAATCTCCCAATTAAGGGCCGATTTTTCTATAGTCTGATAATCAGTCAGATAACTAATCGAACGACTTTATTTAAGCCTCTGCTAATCCGTCCGCTGTAGTAGGTAATTCCATATTTTTATTAGCAATATTGCATTAAGATAATTGTGACAGGAGTCATCGGGTAGTGACTTTCCATCTTTTGGCAAAAGTAGATGTTGCTATTAGACTGATAAGTTCTATCTGAGGATTGAAAAATCTGCCCTTAGTAAGGTGTGTCTAGAATAAGATTGGTTATGTGGCATTAAGATTTTAAAATTACGACGATAAAATGTTTTATTCATTAATACTAAGCATTGTTCAATTTTAATGTAAAATAAACAGTATTTTTACCAAATTTGAAAGTCTTCTCTACTTGGCGACGCCTATTGCCGCTGTCGCCTCTCCTTTTTTTAACATTTATGCTTAATTTATTTATTATGCTTGGTGCATCGATATCGCATGATAGCCTGTGAAGATATTACAACTCCATAATGAACTATATATGTAGGTCTATGGAAGCATTAGAGATAACTCCTAATTTAGAGGGCATTACCCTAACAATTTGACAACTTTAAGGGGTAGGAAACCGTTAGGGCTTGAAAGACGTTTTTGCTAGTTTCATTTGCAGTCGGCGTGCAAAATAATGCCACAGGCAAAGAAATATTTTTTTTTAATTTTCAAATCTCAAAGCCCCACTAACTTCACGACCGTCTTAAGGCCTGTGGTGCATAAACGCTGTAGTTCTTGCTCGAACACTCATTGGAAAAGGAACCATTTAATTTTAATATCTACTTCCCATGTTTTAAAAATGTTACGGCTTTTCACGCGGCGGGAAGAGACATTCTCCACGTTTTTCACCCATGTTTAACGACCGCGGTAATCTCAAAAAATATATATATACTCACCATGTTTAATTCATTCAGTGCCTTGACTACCATATATGGTAATCAAATCTGATTAATATTCAAGACGAAGATACATTATTTAATCCCTTTCCGTTCTCAATAAAAAGCTCATCAAAGCTTTTCAGCAAAACTGCAAGATCGTTTGACATTTGGCCATATGTTTGATTGTATGAGGGACTGCTCCAGCAACCAGACCACAGAGTGCTGCGACCCTGTACTAGGGTTCCATAGTTCGAACACGTGCCGGTCGCCGCATCACGGTAGTGCGGCTGCTCCTCGACTGGACCGGCGAGTAGATATCCATCACCAGCCTAAATGGTATCTGGGAGTAACATTCATGTGTACTCATCGAAGCCCCCACTTAACCCCGATTGTCGAAGAGATGTCTGAGTTAATCAATGTTCAAACACGTCACTTTTAGTGAACCGCATGGAGTTCCTTCCATGCTGTCCATGCAGTGACTTGTTTAATCATACTTTGACGTTGATTTTTTGTCCTTTCATGCACTCGGCACTTAGTGTGTTACTGTTCTAAAATGTTTAATGCATCTGTTATTGATTTCCTAATAAACATAAAATAATAACATTATTTAATTAAAAAAAAATTTTATAAGACTTGCAGCATTCGCTATTGCTTCTATGGCATACACTTTGTTATACACAAGTTTAATGTCTCAGTTTTAAGGTGGTCCATCCCGCTCAACTCCCCCAAAAGGGGAAAGAAAATCACGCCCATATTTTTTGTCAGAGATCCCAAATTTTGCTCAAAATAGCTTTATTTGATCGAACTAGATGTCTGATGACCATTGGCATTGTAAAATTGTGTTTGGTTTCTAAGTTATAAGGTCCGAAAGTTCGCATTTTTCGCGCGTTTTATATAATAACTTTGGAGGTAGATTAAGCAATGATAAATTAAGAACATCTTAAAAAGATTAGTCATCAGACATAACTTATTTAATCAAGATATATAATCAATTTGGTTTTGTTAGATTGTTGACTACAGCGGTCGTGGTTTACTTTTAGCTATAGGTTGTTTTGTAATTAAAATTTTCGTAAATCATATCAAATCATACTCTATGCACATTGTCTTTTTTGTGGAAATGTTGCATCTTCCACATCAGCCTGTGTTTTTCTTTGAAACAGAGAAGGCCCCAGAGCGCAACAGCACGGTTTTGTACCGTGCCCGCGAATGAGTTTGTGCCGCCGGCCTTAGTATTAAATTAAGTTGGTTTTAGGATTAAGTTAATTTTAGCTTTTACTAGGGCAACAGGATTTCTGAAGAGGCCATACGTTTTGTGTGACACAGACTAATTCTTGGCCTAACATTGCCTTTGACATTGGCATAAAGCATGAAGTACTTATGGTACACTGGTACTTTGAAGCATCACAGCAGTGATGTACCCGCATTCGCTATTGCTTCTATGGCATACACTTTGTTGAACACAAGTTTAATATCTCAATTTTAGGTATTAAATTAAGCAGGTTTTAGGATTTAGTAAATTTCAGCTTTTACTAGGGCAACAGGATTTCTGAGGAGGCCATAAGTTCTGTGTGACACAGACTCATAGTCTTGGCCTAAACATTGCCTTTGACATTGGCATAAAGCATGAAATACTTATGGTACACTGGTACTTTGAAGCATCACAGCGGCGATCTACCCTAAACTTTGCTAATATTTTTTGTGAAATTGGGCACTTTAAGAAAGCAAATAAATTAGTAACAAAACATGGCAGAAATAGACAATAAAACAACAATTTGAGACATAAAAGATCTTTTATTCCAAATAATTTATGTTCCAGTCCAGTATGTCCATAACCTACTTAGCAACAATAATTATTAAGTACGACAATAATACTAATCTGTTTACAGATTTGTAGGCATTTTGTATTTAGCATAAATTATACATACAAAGAGAGCGGATAGAGGCAACGCACGCGACCAGAATGGGACAATTTTCTCTTAAACCACCAATCTTTCCCTTACCCGCTCTTTTACCAGGGTACCAGCAGGAGAAAGTAAGCTGCTAAATAGCTTAGCTATCAGCAATATGCCGCTTATGTGCAAGACCTCCAAACATTCCCTTGCATTGTTTTTATATTTTACAAAAACTAAAATACCTGTTCATCTTAATGTGATGTATAATTCCAACGAGAAGTGGTCTAATCGTTGTAATATTAGGTTTTCTATTGAAACACCTACCTGCATCTTCAGCTTGATAAAAATATGTTTGTCCTTATCTCACAGTTGTCTGTCTTGCCTTTAAAGGCTGATGTCCAAAGTGACGGTTGCGTGACATATTGGCAGATATTTATTTCATGGAAATATTAAAATGTGTTACTACTCTTGGAAAGAATAGCATCAAGCTATATTTATCTCCTATTAATCTAATTTACTACTATACAATTGTAGTTACAAATTGTATTGTGGACAAATCATGCCAAAATATTAAAATCATAACCTTGTAACTCTCTGGAACCAACATTTTTTTATGCGTAATCGTCTTTAAGATGCTAAATTATTTTTTAATACATTATTTAGATATTTACATGAAAACAAATTATCGATTTAACCACCACTTCTCGTCAAACATAACCTTGCAACAACACAAACAAGATGTGCACTTCACTATGGGCCACTTCCTTATTTAAGATTGCACAAATTTACAAATGCATAGTGTGATCCTTACGTACTAATTTAAATTCACGTTCCTTCCTTGTTTACAAGAAAAGAATGGAACTCCTTTTGCCCTGTTCTGTACTTACACTAAACGAGTGGAACTACCATCATTGGAGATCCACCTAATTTTATATTGCACAATATTCGATAATTCAGATGCTATATTTGTAAGAACATATGCAGGCAGCTTCCACTATCTAAGTATCATATAAAACAAAGTAAGCATATATTAACAAAACAGTATAGGAATAATGATATGGTATAATCATAAATGTGAGAACACAACCAATCCTGTTCACTCGTCTAATGACCAAGACATTCATAATTGGTACCGCGTGGCTTACCATAGTACTTCAAATATGTACCCTTTTTTTAATGTTGGTAGTTATTATGTGCTAAAAGTACACCATGTATTGGGAAATGCACTTATCGAACTCGGAAAGAGAAAGACAGTGGCGCATGTCGGTATTGAACCCAGGCCTCTGGTACGCTAGGCCAGTGCCCGCGCCACTCGGCTACGAGCCGCCAGAAAAATCAACAGTGAAAACTACATCCAAATAATTATTATTTAAGATCCATGCATACTTCCCAAATGTTCTCAGTGTGTGTAATGTGCACAGTAATCCTTCGTAGAAAGAAAACCAACCTAATCAAAAAACAAACCTAACAACATTTCCTAAACATTTTCGCAGTTTAATTTTTAAACCTATATTAACAACGAACTAAACATAAAATCGGATTATATACAAGGACAAAAAATTTACTAGACATGGAAGTCTGCCAGATCGAATACAATATTATTCATACCACCTATGATACGTAACGCTACTATGCATGAACTTATTTACGTATGATCCCAAAATGTTCAAAAGTAATGTTACACCCACTCGCACGAGGATACAATGCTAACTTGGCATTCCATACAATGGTTTATCCTTAAATGATGATGGTTTGTGCAGGCCGGTTACGCCCGTTGCGGGCGAAACAGTGATTGTGATGGAAGATCTATGCGCTTATGCATAGACTAATTTGTGTAAATTCAGTGTACAAATGAAAGAATGTGCTACTGATAAATTTATGGCACAAGCTCACATCAAAATTGACGAAGCCGTATTGTTTGGTTGTCAACCCAACCCAGTTGTTAGAAACCCAAACCAGAGAAAAAGGTACACTTTGGCTCGACGACTCTTACATTACAGTCAACAAACAACCTCCCCTTGAAATGTTGATGAGACATAATTACTTGAATTAGGATCACTTCAGCTTAGTCAACATTTACATCAATTACAATCAATTTGTGAAATTGATTCAGGTCAATAAGAAAATTATTCAAGTTGACAATACTTTTTTGATCATCCTTTAAATTCGGTATGAAAATTCATACACACCGCCATTAAAATGGAATACGACATAACACCTACCTTTACTGCGATGTTAAGAGATGCACCAAAATTACATATTGTGGAGACTAACGTGGCACAAAATGGTACAAAATCACCAATATGTACTGGGCTGATGCACACCTATCAATTAAATTTGCAAGATTTTCAGTTTTATCAGTTTTGGACTGACAATCATATTGTCTATTTCAATTTCTACTATTTATTGCATCTATGTACAGTATTAAAAGCCTATGTATTGACTTCTATGCGCGCTAAAACATCTTTAGATCTGATGTAGAATCAATCACTATGGGTGTACTGCAGGGTTCTGTTCTGGAGCCATTATTCTTTTTTATTTATGTAAATGACATATCCCGTTGCATCACTACTGGCATTAAGATGATTTACGTACTTGTGACGTTTAATTAATTTTGATAAAAAAAAACATTTCATCGAATATAACACAAAAAATATATGATGTGACTATAAAAGCTTCCGTCCGATATAATGTCTTCAAGTGAAATGTTTGTACATAAGACATTCGACGAAAGGATTTAGGTTGAAAACATAATTTTGACGCTTTGTTCCGAATTGCGCATATCGCACACAAAACACCCATATGCAATAATCATCATTCCAAATTGTTTATATTTTCCTCAGTGAAAGGAGCGTTAAATCACTCAAAACATACACTGACTGTGCATAGCACGCAAGGCTGGGAGCAAGAGCACCATGCACACTGTCATACGGGCTGTCACCGAACTGTCATAAAGTGTGGTTGTGGTTCTCTGGTCCTGGTCTGGTAAGGCCTGGAGTATTTACTCTCGAGGCTTACTGTGGTTCGATAAACTCTGATACATATGGCCTGCTAACTTTTTTAAAATTGGGGTCTTGTAGACAAAGTGACGTGGCTGTGAGCAGCGATATCTATTCGGGTCACTTGCATAGGGGTGTAGGCTGTACACGCAATACGGAACGTGGGATGAGTAGGATAATTTATGAAAGTTTTTTTTTATGTTACAACCAAATTTGTTATGATGGAGGTACCAGATAACACCCTTAAGGTGAGCCTTCCCACTCAACTCCCCATACAAACGTGGAACGAAGATCATGCGCACATTTCTTGTCGGAGATCCAAAATTAAACTCAAAACTCAGTTTTATCTGATAAAACTAGATGTTTGATGACCATTGGCATTCTATAACTGTATATGGTTTCTAAGTTATAAGGTCCGAAAGATCGAAATGTTTATTTTGGTTTTTTACTACAGAGTCTGTGAATTACTTTTAGCTATAAGTCGTTTTGTAGTGATTTTCTTTGTAAATCTAACCAATTGCGCATTGTTTGCTTTGTGGACGTGTTACATCCTCCTCAACACGAAGACTGTCTTTTTCTTTAAAACAGAGACAGTGCGAGAGCGCATCAGAACGATTTTGTACTGTGCCCGCGAATGAGTCTCATCGGGAAGGGCCACCTTAAGCACCATACAATATCGATGCAGGTAAAATTCGTCGAAGCGTTCAGATTCCCTTGATGATGTTGATGCACTGCAGGATCTTGTCGATGCTCTGCTTGGTCTCTATCTCCTGCGCGGAGAGCGAGTTCTTCTCGTTGAAGAGGCGCCGGATGGCCTCGTTGCTGGCGGCGATCTCCCGCCGCCGCTCCAGCGCCTCCTGCCTCAGCCGCGACGTCTCCTTGATGAGGTGGCCGATCTCTGTTCTGCACGCTGCAAACGGCACCTCTTTCGTTGTAATTTATTTTTTTTACGTCTTGTCATGGATGTTTAATACCCAACAACTACCGTTATGATATTAGCCCAATACACCACATTCCCGAAGAAATTAGGTGCCATGCCAGGACCTTCCCTTTATAAGCACGGCTACATTGAACTGGATGGAAAACACGGACAATTTTTCATTGCCGCTTCGACCATCTTTTCATCCAATGCGATGGTACCAACCGGGACGGGCTTAAACCCTACCACCTAGTAGGGGAAGGGGACCTACAGTTTTAAATGGATTCCGAACCATGGAGCAGCTCGCATTCGTGACCAAATGCACTTATCGAACTCGGAAAGAGAAAGACATTGGTGCATGTCAGAATTGAACCCAGGCCTCTGGTACGTTAGGCCAGTCCCCGTGCCACTAGGCTACGAGCCGATCATATGGCCACGAATAAACATACTGACGCAAGAGTAAATGAAGCGCCGTCGACGACCGTTGGAGTAACTGTGTCCTGCACTAGCAGCCGTGGACAGGAAAACGTAGTGTGGGAAGACCTCCCGGCCGGGAGGACTGGAGGAAAATTGGAGAGGCGTATGTCCAGCAGTGTGACTGACTGTCTATTTTAGCGTCCTGTCGCAAACAGTGAAAAGCCTTAAAGTCTTGCTATGGTGTCTGTCGGTTGCACGCATTTTGTCCCGAATTGATCTCCCGCAAAAGTAGTTGGTGCACAACTACATGTGTAACTATATTTCTATACATGATTCTTAAACAACCGTTATAGTGAGTTGAACAAAACAAATCTATAAGACGAGTATATTATATACTGTCATATGCAGGTGACACGGTGGGATGTGCATTAATGATGTTTGAGTTCTGTTTCTTAAGGTTGCGTATGCTGCAAATTTCTCAAAGAGTACTTAATTAATTGAACTCAATTTTAATATTATATAACTTCAGGTGTAACTGCAGAAAATGAATGATTTTTGTTTCTATACGTTTTCTATAACATGAAATTTTCTAGATAGAAAAAAATTGCCAAAATACATTTGTCGTTATTTCTTACAAGTGCTAAGCATTATAAAGCCAAAAAATCTAAAATGCATGCGCATAGTCCTCCCTAATATTTGAACTGAATATTGTTCCATGCAAACAATATTTTCATTCAAAATAAAAAAAAAATAAAAAAAAATCGAATGATTCTCGGGTGCAATTTTGAAACAAGCTGTATGTATACATTTAAGTTTTTTTATGTTTTCATGAAAAATAGGCCTATATTGGCATTATTTTTCTATCAAGCAAAGTTTGTGCTATGGAAACGAAAATCATTCATTTCGTGCGGATACACCTAAAGTTATATAATAATTAATTTGAGCTTGATAAATTAAGTACTCTCTGACAGCTCTATTCAGAGTGGGCGGACTAAACCGGTTTTTGTATGGTTAGTTCGGTGCTAATCTCGTTCTAAGTTTTGACAGGTGCTATCTGAATACGACTTTGAGAAATTAACAGATAACTGAGTGGCACCTAGCGGCATATGCAGCAGCAGAAAAAAATACATATATAGGTACACTCATGTAGTTGTGCACCAACTACTTTTGCTTAAACCATCATACTTTTTGAGATAAGGCTACATTTATGATGCTAGCGCTGACGGGACCCTCGCCACGTGAACGCTTTCGCTTTCACGGTTTCAATGTTGTTTTGGGCGATTGCAGAATTTATTGAAAGACATTCAAAAGACAGGCGTCGATGAAAAGCCGAATTTATTAAGATTAACAGAAGGATCTGTTAATGCGCAAAGTGAACGCATATATAGAGTTGAATGGGTGGGAGGAGGGCTAGGCTAGACCAGCACATCTTTTTTAACGGATTTGCACTTTTAATACTTCTCGTTTGGAAGAACCTACCATATCACCTTAGTGTTGGTTATGGGTTTAAAATGTAATCAGTAACTCTTTAGAAAATATGTTTGTTGTTTAAAAAAACTTTAAATTGGCCGCCAGCCAATTAGTTACTGAAGTTGGATGGAGCGTTTACACAAGCAAAATATGTTCTTCCTCTTATAAAATTGGAAACAGAAACAAAGGAAGAATTTCAGACATATATTTTTATAGCTTTCCTAAATTGAAACAGTGGTTTCTTACCTGCATTGTATCGCTGATAACTCTGTGTGATTGCGTCCAAGCCAGGCCACTCGAGAAAAGTCGACGGGGCTACAGGCAAATCCACAACTTGACAAGCGGCTGGCGTTGTATTGCATGCAGCAGCGTTATTCTCAGACTCTTTCCTGTCTCCGCCCAAAACGACCAAAGTCTCCGTCTTTGCGCCCGCAGCACTGTTCTGTGGCTCGTCCATCGACGTCGCTGGGGAGGTATTGACCGCGCTGGGATCTTGAATCGAAGTCAACGATATAACTTTCGTTACGCTCGGTATAGTAATCTTTGGAATTTGACAGTTGACTGGGGGGATGTTTGTTATGTTGACCGGTTCAGGTATCAACGGTTTCGCTAGTATCTCTTGATTTGTCAAACTACTTACAGTTGCGACTCGGACGTGACTATGGACTCTGTTTGGCGCGCTCAAGATTGCGTCTTGGCCGCTGAAGATCTTAACACTTCTATCGGCCATTCTGGAGAGTCGGCCCAGTTCCGTGAAACTTTTCTCGGCCAAACTTTGTATATTGCTGAAGTCAGTGGTGCTGGTGTGTTCCGTTTCGTTTTGACCATCCAAACGTTTTCTTATGACGTTATTGTTTTCGAGGACAGACTTCTTGATTTCGGTCATAATTTGCAGCGCGGAGAGCGAGGTAGCATTGAGGTCGATGGACTCGTCGGCTTTCTTCTCTTTGGCTCTTTGCTGCTCGGCATAGGACTGCTCACAGTACTTGGTGAATGCTGTTTCTCCATTTCTTCTCTTGCGATCTTTAATTATTTCTTGCCACACTTTTTCATACCCTGCAAAACATTGAGTAATATTATTTTAAAGATTAAGTCATTCAGTTAATATACTTTAAAATCTGTAATGACTTCTTGGGACCCGGCATACGCCAGTGCTCGGCGCGGACGCCAAAGCCTAGATGCACTCGCTATTTCTATTCTCGACTTCAGTCATCGCTAGAATCCGGCGAGTATAGAAGGATGGGAGGGTGCGATTGGAAGTCATTCGAATAGTGGCAGCGTAACCTAGAGTTGGTCCAAAACGTCTAAGTGTAGTTAGTTCGCTTACGAATTTAGGACGCGCAACATCGAATTTTTGTTGCGCTAAGCAGAGTTCTGTGACGGTGCACGTATTGTAACGTGTGCGAATTCTTAATGAGCGAATACACTCACCAGGCGCTCCCATTTTTGTATGTAAAAGTGTCTACGCTGGCCCCATACAAAGGAACCCCGATTGCTACTGCCCGTCCTATAACGCTCGCTGCTTAATCGTATAAGGCATGAATGCAACTTATCAAGAATGGAAATACACTATCGCAGTCTGTGTGAGACTACCTTGACTCGGGTACAAAAACCTACAAAAAGGTGAGGTTTTCCCTATCTACTGCTAGATGGCCCTGATGGTAATCGAAAATGGAAACATTGTGTCATTTGAATATACTCGGGAAATTCGTTGACTGATGTAATTGTCTAGATAGTTCAGCGCTAAATCAGCGGACATGTAATCCAAACGTCGGACATTCTAATCCAGCTTCAGACGAATGTCCAGAACAAATAATTTTCTGATTATTTACAAAATATGGTTCTAAATACAAGTGTGGCTGCGAAGGTAAACATGTGAGAGGACCCACCCTCCTTGAACTGCGGCGAGACACCGCCGAGCTCGAGCTGTGCCATGAACACGAACTTGTGCCGGAGCCGCTCCTCGGAGCGGTCGGTGTCGGGCGCGCGGGGCGGCGGCGCGCGCGCGCGCACTGCGACGCTGCGGCGCGGCTCCGCGCGGCGCGCCACCGCCATCAGCGGCGCGTGGATGCAGTCGAGCCGCCCGATCGAGATGCACGCCGACGCCACCGAGTCCATCCGGAGGACTTTCTCCAGCAGCTCCGTCTCTTTCTCTGCAATGATCGCCGAAGCAGTTAGTCGATGGACAGGCAGCCTAGGCTAGAGTCCGTGCGGAAAGAGAACCGTCGTTAGATTTAAGGGCGCACATGTGCACATTTACCGTGTTGTCAACACTTTCACGTCATTATAGTATGACTGTAACAACTTGATATTTTGAGGCCGTGTTAGAATATAATATTTTCAGGTCCTCAGTTTGACAGATGGATGGGTTGGGTTGCCATATAAAAATCTTAATGTTAGTTCCATTGTACGCCACGCCGGTTCTCTATCCGCACGGACTCTACAAGATTAGTTATCAGTGCCGTAGACAAAGGATAGTAGAGATACCCTACATCCAAAATGCGTACATTGCAAAGGTTCCAGAGAAAGTGAATACAGTGAATACTTGTGTTCCGAATTTATATCACTGTCGCACGATATCAAATGGGAACAAATTTGAACAGACATATGTGTCAGATGAAACTACCTCGAAAATGCCTTGCAAGTCTCGAGATTTCAGGCCTAGAATTGTCTAACTAGACTAACAAACGGCGAAAGGCCTTCGTTATTTCAGAATACAAGTGCATACGATGAAAGAACTACACATAAATACGCTTAATGACAGCTCGATGACAGCCATTTGAAAGTCTACATGGCGCACATGCTCTCAACCGTGCGCACTTTGTACAATCTGTGTGCGGTCTAGTCACGTCCCTTATATGATGACAACCACCACCCAATTTCTGTCAATAACTGTAATCAATGAAAAAGAAACTAGAATGTTTACCTTTTCTCTCATCGTTCGTTGTCAAGCCAACAGCTTTGAAGAAATTTATTTTAATATCCACTGGAGGGTCGGCGGAAGGCCCGTACAGTTTAATAACATTTGCGTAATCTGCTAGTTCTTCCACATCGAAATCACTATCACTGTCACTAGAATCGTTTTCAAAGAGGTGTCGCGACTTCAAAAACTCATTGTGTATCTCCTTCTTGATTTCTGTGGCCGTAACTATGGTGTTAGCAGGTTCCGTTTTAGTTTTATGGCTATCGATCTTAACTTCTTTAGGGTCTCGCTTCGCCAAATACTTTAGACGTCTCAAACGCTTTCGCTTTTCAGCCAGATCGAGGGAGCTTACGATATCCTCTTTTACGATCGTAGATTGGGGTCTTAGTTTTGGTATTACTATTTTCGTATGATTTATATTGTCTTGTTTCCCTGGGCATGATATGAACAACTTGTCATTGATTTTCTCAGTTGAATCTCCGGAAGTTTGGCTGCACGCATTGTTTGCTTGTTGGGTGTTTATAAAAGTAGAAAGTTCTCGGTTCCCCCCGCTATTGTAACAAGTCTTTTGGATATTATTCTGTAAGTTTTCTAGCATTGGGACTTGATACACGATCTGGGGGTTCATTATTACTTTCTGGTTGCCCGATTGCAGCAGCAGTTCTGGCGGATTTGCATTTTGTTTATTGGATATTGAATGTATAATATTATTGCTAGTTTTCAGCACATGAAAATCCTTATTTAGTTGCAAAGTTTGTGGGGTCTTGGTGTTTCTTAAAGCACCATACACATCGGTATTTCCTGGTGTGCTTATTTCGACGGTAATTTTATTTTCCTTCTTGCTCGGTTCCTGGATGCTTGCATTGATTTTGGCACCGTTTTTTATCATCATCAAATTAGGAAACTGTACATTACTTACGTATAAAAAATTAGGCTGTATGAATAGATTCTTACGCTCCGACTGAAGTTCGACATTGTCGGTTTTGCTTAGACTAAGGTTTTTGGTCCTGATCTCCTGTTCCTGGAGGGTTCCTTGTGACTTCTCCTTCACGACTATCTTGTTGCCATAGATCTGGTTCTCGGTGATGAGGTTCTCGAAATCGTCCTCGTCTCCGTTGTCCTGGTGCAGCCTTTTGAGAGCTACCACCTTGCCGGCGGGCTGCGCTCTCGTCGCCTCCGCTATCGGGACACTTTCCTTCGATTTCTTGCTCAGGCTCGACACTCGTGAAGGAGCTGGGAGGTTTTTTGGCTCCGGTAATACATTCTTCTGCAGCACCATCGAACCCACGCTCGGTTGCTGCTGCGATATGGTCAGCAGCAGTTTGCTGTTTGCGTTTTTATTTTGAATAAAAACAATTTGGTTTTTTTGATCAGCCTGTGAATTGTCTGCTGTCGAATTTGGATATGTCATAGATTCCATGGGCAATGTTATATTTGATGGAATACATGTGGCGCGAATCGCTACGGGGGTCAGAACTTGATTGTGGGGCTCCACGCTAGGAGGTTGACTCGCATCTTCGGCCTGATCTGGTGGCCACAGTTTATCTCCCTTACTTAAGCTCTCCACAGCATTTATCAAAGTGGCCATATTATTTGTGGACACAGAGTTAGTCAAAACAGGTTCGGGCTGAGATGGCAGCCCCTCATTTATTGCCATGTGTGTAGGAACGTTTGCACCACTTTTTATGACTATGTTACTGTGTATCTCAATCTTTTGAAGGTCAGGTGGCTTTGGAAATTTTACAGGCATATTTAGCGTTACATTTGAATCGAGTTTAGCCAGTGTAGTCTGGTACGATAAGTCCGGTAAATTGCTAACACATTTCATGTCTATTTTGCTGATAGGTATGCTGGTCTTCAGACTAAACCTTTCCGGAATCTTTTTCTTGCTTTCCGGCAAGCAAGGCTGCTCGTTTTTTGATAGACTTATTGTGCTGCCTGATGATTGAGCTAATGATGTTATCCGTATTAAAGAATCATTGTTAGTTTCTATCACAGTTGGGATTATTTCGGGTGTGAATTGTTCTTCGAAGTCGGTTTCTGGTTTGCCGGCCTCCAAGATTTTTGGGTATCTATTTTCGAGGGGGTTTCGTCCGATTTCCACCAACGTAGAATGTTCTTCAGGTGGCTTAGGCTCAATGACGCTACTCGTCGCCGAACTTGAACTAGTTAGTTGAATGTAGTCTGTGGTTGGCGGTGGTTCGTTCTGCATAGAGACAGGTACGGTCTGCGCCGTGTTCTGCCCCATTAGGCCCAGGCTGGGGTAAGGAAGAGGCTGGAAAGCCGAATAGCCCGGTATGGAATATAGATAACCGCCATACATGGAGTAGTTTTCTGGAGGATTCGCAGCTGAAGCGCTCGGGTTGGGGTTTGGTATCGAGGATGGTGAAATGATCGGGCAATGTTGAATAATATTCGGTGTCGAGTCAGCAGTAGTAAGAAATGCTGGTTTATGAAATGCATGAGGTTCTCTGCTGCCGTCGTTATTTGATTGGAGGTTGATTTTAAAAGGTGCGTCTAAGCCACCACTGCAAGGAAATGGCCTGTCCGAGACGTCCGCATCCATAGACATTTGCTCCAGACGGGTGGGTCCAAACTCTGCTCCTGCAGCATTGTCCGTGGTATGTGCTATGGTCGACTTCCTGGCTGAAACAAAAAGTAACAAGCGCGAGAAATCAGTATTGTCAAAATATGCATAACATTCACTATTAACTCAGAATAGTTGGAAATGTATTTTAATTTATTTAATTTTCAGGAAGGATAAATTAAAATTTTCATCTATCGGGTAAAAGTAGACATGCCAGAAATTATAAATTGCAATAAAATAAATATTCAACAATACTTTAAGCAAACAAATCCAAAATTGCCTCTACAAGCAGCTCTATTACTAAAAGCACAGCTTTCATACTCAGTATAATGGACTTTATTGATTGAACATGCACTGTTTCTAACACAAAATGGCCGCCAATATACGTTATTTACTGACTTCTAGATCATCTCCTCACAAGGGCCCACTATGCTGTGACATTTAATGTATGTATGCAGTTAAGACACCTTAATTTACTACATTTAAAGTTCCACGCATTCATAGTTCCGATTAAATGCAACGAGAATGCAGAGACAAATAGTCGAAACCAACAAAGCAAAAACTTCCTAGAATTATAATGTAATTTTTTTTGAAGACAATCACTTATTTCCTCAAAAGTTTCGACAATCGTTCTCACAGTAGTGTTAACCTTCAAAACATTAAGTTGCTGAAATCGAAAAAGGTTATAAAATGCAAGCCAAGAGATTGTGTAGATGGCGCTTATGTCACTGTCAAAACTTATAGGTTAGGTACCAAGATTGATGAAAATTTTAATGTCACTCCGAATAGTAATAAGAATTATTTGGTCCACCGGTTCTTCCGACATTTCCCAACATGATTCGAGTACATAACTGGATCGAATGAAACAACGACACATGAATTTGTCATTCTCAGAGAAATATTTTATTTAAATCAAGGCGACATGAGTTGTGAATCTGATCATTGAAATGGATGGTTTTATTTCAAATACCGTATTTTATGGATTCTCGGCTTACCTTGAGAATTCACATTATATGTATGTGCGATAGAGGAGTGCAGCTCTTCTTACAACCGGCAACCAGAAACCGCACAGAAATCGCTGAAACGAGCGAAACCCTGTTACTGCTGGCCAGATTTAATTATCAGTGCTTTATTCAAGTCAAATATAACTTTATTGGGATACTTACAAGTGTATTTTTCACTGCTTCCCGGTCTTTGATTCTCCGGAAACACACGAAAATTTCGGATTCCCTATATATCTCTATTGACATGGACGAGTGGGTTTTGGAAGGAAATTTTGTTGGGGAAGAGCCACATTTGGTGTTCTTAAATGGGAGCGAGAGCTCCGCAACGCCTGACTTGTCATACGTGCCGCCAAGTTGCGGCGAGAGTTGTGGCAACACTAGCGCCATCTACACGCGCAGTGCGGCCACACTGGCCCAGCTGTCACAGTGACACGACATACGCACCATACAGTCTACATGCGCAATGCTAATGACACAGATTACACATATCACTCATAAAGATAGCCAGAACATTCTCTTTTCCTAGAAGTTTCGGTCTATTCACTCCAGTTGGAGCTGTGGTCGTTGTTCCAAAACGATAAATTAGGAAATGTAAGGTGCTATCTATTAGGAGCATTTTGCATTGATATTAATCTAACTGACACCTAGGGCATAGTCCGAATTACATTTACAGTGTACAAATATCTGTACACGCTAATAGCATGCTTGAATTATTTTGTGCGCATATAACTGTTTGCAATGCTTATAATTCGGACAGCCATTGTCCGAACATAGCATATATGACGTCAGTGATGACAAGCAAGTAAAAAGTAAATTGGACCAAGCCTTAATATTTTTTCTATGCACAGTGCCATCTAACAGAGTTTGAAATGGATCTTTTGGGTCTATCGTTTTTTAATAACGAGGTGGTAAAGATACTGACGTTGCCATCTATAAGAGTATGTGTAATCTGTGCTAACGAATAAGCGCTTGACGGCTGGAATGGGGGTGGGGTTAAATAAAAATGAAAATAACTACTGCTCCAGCCTGGGTCGCAAGCGTATATAGTATATCTCATCTCATATATCATCTCGTCTAACAAAAACCTAACCTCAAAATGAAATGAAATCTTAGATTTGCGACACAGCTTGAAGTTTAGCATGCAAAACTTTTACTTTCATTCAATGTATTTTCAATAGTTTTTTTTTTTTCGTTTTCTGATTCACTTGTTAGGTATTGTCCATTACTTAGCTACCTATAAATAAAATATTTACAATGCGACGGTCGCATAGGGCGACCCCAACAAATAATCCAATGTGGGCCTCGGTGTTAACCTCCAACTGTTCCATTGTACATCTAAATGCTGGATCGTGGCCAAAAATTATGAACATCTATTTCATTAAATGCTACAAATCGATAATGAAAACTATCTAATCAATATCGTATAAAGACCTTCGCTTTATACAATTATTTCGTTATCCTACATATCAAACATAGCAGTCGCAGGTAAATTCATTAATTCAAAACCGTCGATCGCTTGCCATTCGGCGCTCCGGTGTCCACGGCGGTAACAATAAAAAACTAAGCATTCAAATACTTTCAATAAAATACTACATCTTTGCAACATCGCGCGAATGACAGACGAGTAAATAGCGAATCCGAGCGTCGATTCCTTCGGGCGAGCGATGCCGGGGACTCCGGAGCGCCGACGGGCGCCGATCAATTTGTTAATCTGCCGACACGGACGGGCGAGTCACAGGAGACACCTACCTAGCCTACGCAATCATTATGTGCACTGGGGATCACTACGAATAGCCGGCGTCAGTTGAATACAAATGGTCCGCGCTACGAGAGTGAGACACTATTCGAGTGTGCACGGGGCGGTCACACACCGTTGGTCTGCGGCGGGGGCGCGGGTGCCGGGGGGGACGGGGCGGGCTCCGGCGCGCTCGCCTCCGCGTCCTTGAGGGCGAGCGGGTCGGGCGGCGGCGGCTCGTGCGCGGGCGCCGGCGGCGGCGCGGGCGGCTCCTCGGGCGCGGCGGCGGCGGCGGCCGGCTCGGGGTCGGCGGGCGGCGGAGCGGGCGCGGGCGAGGCGGCGGGCGGCGCGGCGACCGCCGGCGAGCGCGCGGGCGCGGGCGGCGGCGGCGGCGTCGGCGTCTGCCGCTGCGGCGGCGGCGGCGGCGGCTCGTCCGGCTTGGCGGCGGGCGGCGGCTGCGGGCTCGGCGAGTGCGCGGCGAGAGCGTGCGGGCGGAAGTCGAGCGGCGCCGCCGGGTAGAGCGCGCGGTGCGGCGAGTGCGGCGGCAGGTAGGGCGAGGGCAGCGGCGAGCGGCGCGGCGGCGGCGCGTACGGCTGGCGCGGCAGCGGCGCGGGCAGCATACCGCCGAGGCCGAGGGGCGGCAGCATGTGTGCGGGCGCGAGCAGCTGGCGGTGCAGCGCGTGCGCGGCGTGCGGGGCGAACAGCTGCGGCGAGAGCAGGTGCGGCGGGAGCGCGTGCGCGGCCATGTGTGCCATCATGCGCTCGCGGTCGCGGTGCTCGTCGCGGAGGGACTCCCGCTCCCGCTCGCGCGCGCGCTCCTTCTCGCGCTGGAGCCGCTCCTTCTCGCGCTGCTCCCGCTCGCGCTCCCTCTCCTTGAGCTCGCGCTCGCGCTGCTCCCGCTCGCGCTCGCGCTCCCGCTCCCGCTCGCGCTGCAGGGCGAGCTCCTTCTCGCGCTCGCGCAGCTCCCGCTCGCGCTCGCGCTGCTGCTGCAGCTGCATCTCCTTCTCGCGCTCGTCCTCGCGGGCGAGCCGCGCGCGGTGCTCCTCCTCGAGCTTGAGCCGCTCGTGGATGGCGGGCGTGACGAGCGCGTGCGGCGGCAGGTGGTGCGCGTGCGCGTGCGCGTGCGGGTGCGCGTGCGGGTGCGACAGCGGCGGCGGGTAGAGCGCGGCGTACGGCGGCAGCGGCACGCCGCCGTAGCCGGCGAGCGCGCCCGGCCGCAGCATACGCTCCAGGTACAGCTGCTCCTCTATCCTGCAACACATGACCGACAACATGTAACCGTGGATTTGCTATGTCGACGCCGATATCAGTATCTACAAATTGAAATATCGAGTTCATAATATGAATAGTGGTTGAGCCATTTGACTCAATGAACATTCAAAATTAGCTATCGTTATTATTTGAAGGGATAGCGCAAGACTCAAAACACAACACCCCAAAATATTACTCACACAGGCACGTTCCCTCCCGCTCCCACGCTTCAAGCGAGAAGAGAGAAGCGCATCAACCTCGAAGACGCGAGAAAATGAGCCCGAAAACAGAGATATTTGTAACCAGAAGATCTGCTTTGCGCAAAAGCGCTAATTATTATACGCTACTGGATCGTGATTTCATTTGTGTCTCCATCAAGTGTTTAGTTTAGCGACCGAGTTGTGCGAATCTATGAGAACCGATATAGAATACTTTTTAGTCTGTGAATATGTAGCTGTCACAATTAGTTTGCCCGAGCTGATAGAGGTTAGATTTTTTTGGGAGGCCAATATTTTATTTTGTACGGGTTGCGGTTTCGAGTGATTGTTATCGGTGCAGGCTACTGTGTCTCTCGTGGAGGGCTTTAGTAGGCTTTGGTAGTGCAGTGAGGTCGCATCCTTTAGCCAGCCAACACCAACCCGCGACGCCTCTCGTGTCGAGCCGAGGATTCAGTGTGCTCCCTAGGATCCTATTCCAGACCCTCATGCGGGGTGAGCACCGCCTCTCAAAACATCAACAAGTCTGGAAGCCAAGCAGAGTGTGCGTGAGTGGCTGGTGAAGAGGAATCCCGTGAAGCGGCGTCCTTTCAGTCCACGCGCTGCTCCAGCTGTCGAAGGCATGGATCAAGAGGTCAGTCCCTTCAGTTCCCAGCGAGTTAATTCTGTAGGGAGATTTCAACCGTCATTGCGTTGGTTCATGCGATCGGGTCCCGCGAGTGCGAACGCCGCTCACCTGTACTGGAGCGCCGTGGAGTAGAGCGATGGGTGGTAGGGGCTGTAGGCGGAGGGGTCCACGAGGCCGAAGCCCGCGGCCGCCGGGTGCGCCAGCCTGCAAACATTTACCCTGTATACAGATTTGTACGGAACCCTCGGTGCGTCACTCCGGTTCAATATAGCTATGCTGCAGATACGGTTTTCGGCATTGAAGAATAGGGAATTGTAATATTTATGTAAAAAGCGTTTATTTGTTTATCCATAATATAACACTACAAGAAATATATTTGACACTATGGATTTAACCATACCGGTAGGCCAGATAAAGCCCGTGGTGGAATGGTTGTCAGGAGAAATAGACAGTTATTAGAAAGACGATGGCATCTTCGATGTTTATCGCAAGATCTGTTGTGCAAGTTGCTTATACGTTTTTTTAAGGGTGCCTTGCTTTACGAATTTATGAAGTGTGCCTTCATGGCCAAATAAAAAAAAATAAGAAATAGCTAATAGCACGCTTCAAAGGAGTCATGGGGCCAATTTAATAAAAATTAAACTACATTAGATTTTTTTTATTTTTGAACAGATTTATTAGTGATGGTATGGGTAACATTGTAGTTGGTGGCAAATAACTTAACTAATAATACAGATTTAGCTTTTATCAAAGTCGCTAAATCCTTTAGGCGTTTTTTGCTATATCATGTAGCCTCGGATTTGGCTGTATTTTGGGCTGCAACAAGTAACTTACTACATATTTTTCATTAAAAACCAAGGATACTACTAAAATCATAGATCGGTTTGGCATGAAATTTCGGTTAGGTTAGGTTAGGTTAGGTTAGGTTAGGTAAGGTTAGGTTAGGTTAGGTAAGGTTAGGTTAGGTTAGGTAAGGTTAGGTTAGGTTAGGTAAGGTTAGGTTAGGTTAGGTAAGGTTAGGTTAGGTCGTCGGAAGGTAGAGTAGTCGGACTAGGGGCTCAGAGATAGGAGCCACAACATGCTCAGTAGTCGATGGTACCTGTCATCGGGCCGGTACGGCTGGAAGCCGCTCGAGGGCAGCACGTGCGGCGAGGCGCGCTTGGCGGCGGGCGGCGGCGGCGCGTGCGCCGGCGGCGTCGCACCCGGCTTCTCGCGCTCCTTCTCCTTGTCGCCGCCGCCGCCGCCCCCCCCGCCGCCACCTCGCTCCGCTCCGCCGGCTGCGCCTGCGCACAATGCAAGTTTAGCACAGACGGGAAATATTGAGACTCAGTAACTGATGATGATGATGATTTTTGCTTGATGGCCTCTTTCTACTGTTGTGTAGACAATTTTGCCACTGTCGTGTAGTTGGGTGACTTTTGGTGTCTCCCTATAGAGTCAGTAACAGTGGGTTTGTTCCCGCAAAGATGGCTCTGTAGCGAACTAGCGCCCTCTACTAAGAGCTGCTAATTTCAAATGCCACAAATGCAACAAACAGATGCATAGAAGTTAGCATGGCAATAGATGGCGCTACCTCCAAGATGTCAAAAACACATGTAGTCTTTTATTAATTTCCCAACGAGTTAACACATATACAACATTCTAGCAGAGAGCAGCTGCGCAGCCGTGGGTCTCAAGACCTGACCCACATTTCCATCTCTCTACAGTTCCACTCCGCCCTGCACTGTCCGTTAGAAAACGGAATCAGGCGGAACAGCTCAGAGCTTTGACATTTTTCAAACTACAATCCTTCTCATCTCACCAGGCAAACGCGCAGACCAAGAAATTTCTAACTAAATTCATTATAAAATCACTTCATTTACATTCAACACAAAATCTAAATCGAAATAACGTAATTGTTTGCGATTTTATGTCTGACGTTTAGGTGACAGATCTTACTCAGGTTCCGCGTTCCACCTCAGAGTGGTGTAGCAAAAAGGAGTGATTCCGAGCAATTTTGAATCGTTATATGGTCAGAGAAGATGGACCGAACTGTCATTCTGTTAGCCAAAACGCTATTTCTTGGTATTTCCCGCACAGAATAGATCAGAGCACTTTGCCCGAACACAACCTGTGTCATTGCTTTGTCTAGTCTGTGCTTTCCTCGTAGTAGCAGTCTGTGAAGAGTTTTTGATTCCAGCCCCGAGAGTGTGTGCAGGTCGCATAGATCCAGCACACCGGAGCGCCAAGATGCGTGAAACCCATTTTCTAAATAGTTAATTTGGTTGGTCTACTGTCGATTTTAGTTTTATTGTTTGTTACTCTGTTTATGAAATTGCCTATTTCTTTCCTTTTTCATACTCGAAGAACTTTCTCACATTGAAGACAATCACTCAAACTCCACTTATTATACACTTCAGGCATTCCTTTACGTGTTTGAAATACCGAAAATGTCCCTACACGGTTACGGTTGCTATTCGTTGTGGTATTTGTAACTACTACAGTGAGGATATAGGACCTTAAAGCGATGCACTGCTCCAGTGGCAACATTGTGAAACATTTGCACGTTTGGTTACTAACAGTTGTGGTAATGGTGACTACTACAGTGAGGATATAGGGCCTTAAGGATGTTCCGACCCATACAATGTTTTTTTACACAGAACGCAAAAAGTATTGCACTTTAAGGCACGAATTCGTCAAAAATATTAAATTTAGCCATAGTAGATGCAGCAAAAACATATTCACAATTTCAGGTTTGATGGTTTCGTTGTAATTGCCGATTAGAAGTATCACACCGTTAGATGGCGCTGTTAAATAAAAATCGTATTTAAATAAATTGTAACAAAACCAATAATCCTGAAATTGTGAAATTGTTTTCGGTGCAAAAAAATATGACTATATTAAACTTTTATTATTAATTCGTGGCTTAAAGTGCAATACTTTTTGCGTTATGTGTGCAAACAAGTTTATATGGGTCGGAACAGCCTTAAACCGATGCACTGCACGAGTGGCAACAAAACATTGTGAAACATTAATTTGAGTTTCAGCGACATCTATATTTGAAGCATGGTAATCCGATTTTGAAAATATTCTGAAAAAGTATTGGTCGTGACATTCGTCGGAAGCAGGATTTGAACCTGCGACCTTTGAATTACATGTCCACTGCTCTAAAATACTGAGCTATCCAGACAATTACGTCAGCCAACGAATTTCACGATTATATTCGATTCGACACAATGCTTCGCCTATCTTCTGCCAAATGGCGCAGATGATATTTTTGCGTATTGATCCTACGCTAAAGCATTTTGACTGCAATGACTGAGATATCAATCTTATTGCTGTCGTCATCAAAGACGTTTTTGGTATTGGACACTAAGAGTCAGCCCGGATTTAACTTGATAAGCAACTTGATAAGGTTTAGAGCAGTGGACATGTAATCCAAAGGTCGCAGGTTCAAATCCTGCTACCGACGAATGTCACGACCAACACTTTTTCAGATTATTTTCAAAATCTGATTACAATGCAGCAAATGTAGATGTCGCTGAAACTCAAGTTAATGAGATAACGGTAATGTCGTATCCATTAAAATACATAAAATTATCATTGTGGAACAGTTGCACGCTTGGTTAATAATAGTTGTGGTAATGGTGACTTGTACTACAGTGAGGGTATACACCGCTCGCGCACGTACCGTCCTTGGCGTCGGGTCCGGCCGCCTTGGCGAGGTTGCGCAGCGCCGCGGCAAAGGGCCCGCTGCCCTTGCTGGGGGCGCCGGCGCCGGCGCCGGCCAGCTCCGCCCCGCCGCCGGCCGGCCGCTTGCTCGGCTTCGACGCGCCCACACCTGCCGGCAGACAGGGACAATTTGTAGGTGCAGCTCGGGTTTTAGAGGCTAGAGGACTCGCCTTTCATGCGAGAGGTTGTGGGTTCAAATTATCGCCCCAGCGACAACCTGTAGGTACAGCGAGTGCTCTAGAAGCTAGAGGACTCGCCTTTCATGCGAGAGGTTGTGGGTTCAAATTATCGCCCCAGCGACAACCTGTAGGTACAGCGAGTGCTCTAGAAGCTAGAGAACTCGCCTTTCATGCGAGAGGTTGTGGGTTCAAATCCTCGCCCCAGCGACAACCTGTAGATGCAGCTCGGGCTCTAGAGGCTAGAGGACTCGCCTTTCATTGGAGAGGTTGTGGGTTCAAATTATCGCCCCAGCCACAACCTGTAGGTACAGCGAGTGCTCTAGAAGCTAGAGAACTCGCCTTTCATGCGAGAGGTTGTGGGTTCAAATCCTCGCCCCAGCGACAACCTGTAGATGCAGCTCGGGCTCTAGAGGCTAGAGGACTCGCCTTTCATTGGAGAGGTTGTGGGTTCAAATTATCGCCCCAGCGACAACCTGTAGGTACAGCGAGTGCTCTAGAAGCTAGAGGACTCGCCGTTCATGCGAGAGGTTGTGGGCTCAAATTATCGCCCCAGCGACAACCTGTAGATGCAGCTCGTGCTCTAAAGGCTAGAGGACTCGCCTTTCATGCGAGAGGTTGTGGGTTCAAATTATCGCCCCAGTGACAACCTGTAGGTACAGCGAGTGCTCTAGAAGCTAGAGGACTCGCCTTTCATGCGAGAGGTTGTGGGTTCAAATCCTCGCCCCAGCGACAACCTGTAGGTACAGCGAGTGCTCTAGAGGCCCTAGGATTTGCCTTTCATGCGAGAGGTTAAGGGTTCAAATACTCGTCTCGGTCATGCTTTCTTTCTGTTTCAGAGTTGGATAAGTGCATTTCGTTACGAATGCGAACTGCTCAATGGTTCGGAGCCCATGTTAAACTGTAGGTTCCACCAACACAGGATACAACCGCCCATGTACTGTTGGAGTGCAAAAGTGATGGCCGACCAACGGTCGCAGACTCCGGGAGCTCTGGGATCCCTCACAGAGGCCTGTGGGAATGTTTAGGGTATGCTGGACAACTGGAATGGCCCACATAGTCACTTCTGTTACCCACAATGGCCTCGCTGTGAAGTAGACTTACGCCCGTTGCCACCACCTCCAGCTACAAAAATCCCAAAGTTACTTTTCGGTTACACCATATAAATATGCCATGTAACCGAAAGTTACTTATCGGATTTCAGGTAACTGGCGGTGGTGAAAACAGGGGTTAGTGCGGAAAACATTTGCCCTACTAACCAACTAACGAAATACCAGTAATCAGATTTAAAAAATAATTAGAATTTGTTTTGCTCTGGACATTCGTCTGAAGCAGGATTCGAACCTGCGACCTTTTGATTACAAGGTGAGCAATGGACATGCAATCCATACAATGCCGTTGCATAACCACAAATGAATCAACAGGACGGTGTGCCCAAACGCCAATAGCCAGCGCCGGAAGCAAGAGACGAACGGCTTATCGCGCCGAACCCTGACCCCCATCCCCCGAACCTGCCGACGGCTAATAGCGTCCGGAGCGCCGCCCCTTCGCCCCGAGCCTGCCCTAAATCACGCCGGGACGCCGACGCCGCGACGCGACGGCAACAGGTCCCCGAGGCGTCGTCGGCAGAGACTGTATCGACCGAACGACCGTCGGTAATGCAGGCATCGGCAGCGGGTACAGTCGAACAAAGAGTGTAAGATGCACATCCGGTTGAATGAAAAGATGCAACAGTCGAAATACTTTGACTTTTGGAAACAAATTATAGTGTTGAGTATAGATTCAAACATGGAGGATGTTTAGTAAAACTAGGGTTTCTATCTCTAAAATTTGGCAACCAGGAAAAGACGTGAAAATACGCGTGCAAACCCCGGATTTTAGAGCCCCGAACCCGGACATGTCAACAGGTTTTTTAAACTGTTTTTTTTGCACAATTAAAAAAACAGTTGAAAATATGATTAATCACCTTTTTATTTATTTTCAGACCTTAAAATTGAATTTAGTGATCTTTTAACATCATTTTAAATGTACTTACCTAATAAAACAGAATAATATTACAGTTATGTTCTTAGATTTACACCGTCGCTGTACATAATGTTTTGAAAACTTACGGTTTTCCGGTGTACAATGCCGTGCTTGGCCCTGACGATGCTTCCGTCGTGGGAGGCTAAACATGTCGGCCAAACACGGCAACGCACACCGGAAAACCGTAAGTTTTCAAAACATAATATAACAGTTTGTTACAAATTGTTAAATTAGTTAGAATTTTTAAAACCGGAACAACTAATGAAGCCCCGCCAGGACGCTCCCAGGATCCCCTCAAACTAGGACAAATCCGGGGAAACCCGGACGGATGGCAACCCTAACTTAAACCCTAATAAAATTGAATCAAATGTTGTATTAAAACACCATTCATTTTTGCGTTTAACCGGAAGTGAATCCTTTAACCTTTGGTTGACTGTACAGAGTGCGAGTCTGTGCGTTCCATTTTAGCGCATCGGTGACGCACGGCCATCTTCCCAGAAACTAGAGCGTACTCGATTATTTAAATGCCCCAAAAGTAACTTCGAAAGGAGTATATTCTCATAAACAGTCTTATTTTCATTTTAATTGTATTGTTTCCTCACAACTGTTTACAATAACGAGATTATTTACCTCCTTTAAGTACCTTCGAAAGGTGTATTCTCATAATCAAGCTTTCTTAATTTTACGGGCATCTCACCAGAAACTACAGTGTGCTGTAACGTGATTATTTACAGGCCGTAAGATAGTAACTTTTAAATGAGTATATTCTCATACTTAATCTTATTTTAATTTCCACACCACCGGTGAAGAATGTAAACCACCAGCGATAAGCTCACTCGGTACATTAAGCACAAAAATAAATTCACACTCGATTGAATTGATAAAGCTACGGTGGACAAGAAACAGTTTAAATGTCGAATTTTTAACTGACAAATTGAGAAGAGTTTGTCTGTAAACAATTCTATCCTGAACTTGTATAATAAACCGATTGCCGAATCTGGTGAAACGTTTTTCCTTATAACGCTTATTCATCACGACGCCACCATATTAATCTAGCGTCAATACGAAATTTCCAACGGGGAATATAGATATGGTTTGGTGTTAGATTTCGGAACGGAGGCACTGCGGTGTCGACGGAGCGGAAACGTATCCGGCGCGGAGTGGTGAGAGCCCTCGGGACGTGCGAGCGAGACGGCGACAGTGTCGCCTCGCACGCACACACGCACGCTAGTGAGGCTCCACACTCGCCATATCGACGTTTTAGACGTCATCCATCTTTTATATATCTGCACATGAATGGTCTCAATTACAACTATTTTTTAAGATTTTACCCCAACACACCGCATTCCCGAAGGAATTCGCTTTACCAGCCACCGCGCGAGTTCATGGTTTGATGACGTTACATAACAATTAAATGTTGTGGTAACCCCGTGATTTTCTAATTAATGCATCACAAGCAAGCCGTTTTCTCGCAACGTTAATATTCAACTCCGAATTCCATTCCTCACTATGTATTTCTGTTCCAATTGGACGATTGGTTCCACGATGTCAGTCTCAAAAAACTGTCAGCTCATGGGTTCGTCTCTTTCCCTTATCTCAATAATCACACGTGATGATAGTTTTCATGCACCTGAACATCGACATAACAAACGATGCACCTCAAGAAAGATCAACGAACTCGACGTAACAGTACAACTCCGAGACGCACCGGAACCCAGCAAATAAAATTGTCGCAAAACCTTCACAGCTGATGGTTTTCATTCGTGACTTTATTGTATGGCTTATAATACAAACATTCTTACTGATGTGCATATAGTAATTTCATAAATTGTGATTATGTGAAGCAGAGCAAAATTTGCAACACAATTTACAATAAAATGTATCAAACCCTGCGCTCTATGGGTTCCGGCACTTAAATCTAATACAGGTGGTCCCGCTACATTGCTTCTAGTGCATTTCGTAAGAGGCGAATAGGAATTTATCGATCAACCTAACTTATTAGGTGGGTGGTTGCATTGAACGAACAATAGTCGGAGCAGCAAAGCAAATTGCCCGATTTTCCATCCAGTTCAATATAGGTGCAAATTAAGAACGGGCTTGGCATGGCCTCCAGTTTCCATGGGGTGTGTTGGCCTTATATCACGTCAGCAACCATCCATGTCCGGTTACATAAAAAAGCACAAACAAATTATTGAGCAGCCGTAAAGTGTGCTGTGGTGGAGCAGTAAAACATAACGAAGGAAATCCCGGCTACGACGACGCGGCTCTAAAAACATTCAAGCAATGGTAAGCCGAAATGCGACATAAAACCTAAAGAGTTTACTACCGACATGAGCGGCCATCTCGAATAACTTTACGAGCGCTCCGCCGCGGAACCGCCGCGCGACCGAAAACTCACACAAAGCACAACCGCATGAATCATTCAGACGCACTCGCCCCATTAGAGCGAAACGATACACGCCGCGCCCTCCCACGCTCGTTTGTCCGTCCAGTTGAGCTGTATTCTCGACTTGGACGGCTTGGAAACATCTCTAATCGGTTCTCGAGTTATAAGTTAGACGCGAATGAAAAAAATGTGCGCGATGGTAACACACTGGTAGCGCCATCTGTTGATCGTAAGCACACGGACAATAAGTAACAATAACAATAACATTTATTTCATTTAGAGTATAAACATTTTTTAGTTCCTCTTTCCTAAACTAGTTCCGGACTATATCATATCATAGAAAAGAGGTTGTGCTGCACAAATATCTAATCGGTTCTAGAAATTATTTATTATTTAAAATTTATTAAAATGGGAATGTCCAATCGTGTAAGTCAGGATGTCTAAAGTTTTATGGGGATGTATGTAGTTTTCAGTTTGGTCATAATTTAGGTCTATCAGCCAATCATTTTAATATATTTGGTAGTTGATTTTGTCAAAAATGGGGCAAGAAATTGTGAGAAAACCTGCGCAAAATGCGTTTTTGTTGCTGGTACTGCTGCATGTTTTGCGAATCGTGTAAGCCCTAATATTTGGCTATCGTCTACTTGGGCAGCTCTGGGGTGAAAGTCTTGAAGAATAGATGCAAAGGTATTAAGAGCAGATGCACCATTTCGCGCTCGCTCTTCGAACTTGCGACACGCCCAGCAAAAGTTTCAGTGCACAACTCTACTAAAACTCAATTTACATGCAGTGAGCAATGAATTCATTAGGACATTTATATTATTTAGTCGCATCCGGATTTAATTGTGACCTAACATTGTGTACTTCGAGTACTAGAAGCAGAAATAAAAAAACTGAAATCGTAGAAAGCAGCACAATTTCGAACAAACAACACCCCATTACCAGTCCCGTTAGCATACGCCGCAGCGCTCGCGGGGGCGTCACCGCACCACACAAACGTGTCATTATGGGCTCGGTTAAAAATTAATAACCGCCACGGCGGCAGGGACTCCCCCTGCCGGTCGAACACGCGATCTGGTGGCTACCTACCGCGCCGCCGCCAGCGCCCCCGAGCACATGTTCGGGGGAGGCAAAAACTTAACGCGGGAACAAAGTCGCCACATGGCGGGCGGAAGAAATCACGCAGAACTAAATACACCCCCTCGAAGGGGTGCCCTTTTAGGGTTCCGTACCCAAAGGGTGAAAACGGAACCATATTACTAAGCCACCGTTGTCCGTCCGTCCGTCCGTCCGTCTGTCACAGGGCTGTATATCATGAACCGTAACAGGTAGGAAGCTGAAATTTTCACAGATTATGTATCTATTTTGCCGCTATAACAACACATAGGTAGCATTATAAAATAATAATAATGAAAGGAGGGCCACATACAAAAAACGTATTTTTCTTTTTGTAAATCTTATGCGATGGTACGGAACCCTTCGTGTGCGAGTCCGACTCGCACTTGGCCGGTTTTTATTACGTTTCTCGTGCGCGGATGTAGTTAAGCTTTTCTAATCGGCTGACAAACCTCGTGGGGGTAAACTCTTCGCGGCTGTCACGACTTGATCGATGGTCACAACACAGCGGTTGATAGTAGACGGAGACGGTGTATATTCACTTCCACTTCACTTTGTACAGGACGCGGCACATGGCGTACGCCAGGCCCTCAGCTAAGAGGTGCCCGAAAACCATTACACCACGATTAAAGGATCCAGGTTTTGGGAAATACTTCGGCAGGGGTGTGCATTTCAACAGTGTACCGATCCTACCGATAAAGGATCTATATGATCGGTTGGAAGAATGTGAACAGTGAATAGGTTCATTCTGTTAAGAGATCGTGAAAAGGGAACCTATTGAACGTGCGAAGGGTCTCCGTTTCTACTTGGTCAAAAATGCTTTCGTATGTCTGTCCGATTGTTCTCCTCTACAGGTTGCATTTCTCAACCGATTCTGGTGAAATTTTGTGAGCAGGTTCGAGAATTATATATTTTTTTTGTCGATTCAGATTTTATATTATTTTTTTAAATGGCGGAGCCATTTTGAAAAATGTCACAAGTCGTTTGCTTTGTGACAAGAAGTTTGTTGTGCGTTCAGTATTTAATAAATTGATAAAAATACAAGACATCATCAATCACAGATCAATACATATGAGAATTCGTTGCGTGCGCGGTGAACATTTTAGTTTGGCCTTAACTTATATTATCGTCGAAGACGTCCAATGGCTCAATTTGTATGTATCCAAAACTGTTCGTTGTTTTTTTTTCAATACTGAAATATCACAAAAGAGATTATCCCTGTCCGACAACCCACCAAACAGTTACATACTATAGATGTCACGGCGTGTCGGCGTCGAATTTCCCGGTTAACGGTCATGTCGGTTTTTAGCCTCTGATATCCGCCCATCCAACCCCGAACGGCGCGCCCCAATCGAATAAATCCAAAGAACGGAAATAACGCGAGCCATTACGGCGCAACGCATAAATTGTCGGCAACACACAATTTAATGCTCGTCATAAAAACGGACGGCGACGCCGTAATTATCATTCAATCGACATGGCGGTAATTACACCGCAAACTAACAGCCCAACGTTACGCATACCGAGCGAGTCAACAGCCACTCCACACCACACGCGATGTTAAGCGGGGGATACACGGTCGAGCAAGCGCGCGTACTTAGGACTGCTCGATTTTAATGCTCGTGTATCACCGCCGGCGAACTTAGGCCGCGTCCTCCGTGCGAGCGGAGTGACGAGAAAGCGACGCGGTGTTTGGCGGAGATTGATATCGATTGTTTTTCATGTTCAATATTTTAAATTAGGCTAATAACGGTGACCAGTGTTAATTTAATATCTTTTTTTTTAGTATTTCACATATTCAGCATAAGCATAATTTTTATCACGAAAATTTAAACATCTATTAAATTACTTTACAACGATTATGATTTTCTGTCTACGAAAAGTAAAACGTACTAAGCAAGTAAATCGCTTTCTTCAACGAATATGATACGTATAAGAATCGATCTGATAGCAAGGGCAATTAAAGAATGAAAACCATAAAAATATAAAAATGTTTCAATGTTCAATCTTTGCAGGCAAAGACGCCCCCATACACAAGACTTTCTGTTACTACTGCCGCCCTTTCACGCTCGCTGCGTCAGGCGGCTCGAGGGGTGGGTAGTCGTTAAACAACAACCGTGTTCTTCGCGCCGGGCGCCGATTCCGCGTGTCACCATAACCGCATCACCGCCGGCGTCCGGGCGCGGGTCGCTAGGCGAAAAATCTGACAACTCATTCGCAGGGCCCGTCCGCGCCCGTGATTGATGATCGCTGACCAGGTTAATCTGGCAACATTTGTATAGGGAAGTAGCTGCGTGGCTCCGCTAATGTAATTGTGCCCTTTGGATGACCCCACCGGTTCAACGTTCTCGAAAACCGGCCAAGTGCGAGTCTGTTGGCAAAAAAAATAACAAAATCACAAGAATATATGTTTATTCTTCTTCAGGCGAAAAATAAGGACGGATATATTTTAATTTTACTATTATCACTAATAGGAGAGGGTGCACTCCTCCCTTATAAAAAGCAGGTTCGCACACCTTTTGATTTGAGAATGGATCATCTGTTTCATGGCCACGGCGATACAAACGGATACTACGCCCGCTATCCCGGTACGGATTAAGTCGTCACCCAAGGCCTCCCGATGAGAGTGCCCCCGGGAGCGGTGCAACGCGAGCACTCTGAATAAATCACCCTAGAAGCACCCGATACCGCCCCTCGCCTGTGACAGCCGCCGCGACTGAACACTCGCTGCAGCGAACGGAGTGCGAGCCACGCGACGGGCGGCAAGGCTGTTCTTTTTACCCGACTGCGCAAGGAGGGTTATCTTTTTCGAGTGTATGTATGTAAGTATATTTCTTTGGCACGCCCTGCAGCCTAATTACAAGGCTTTTTTAGGGTTCCGTACCTAACGGGTGCCAACGGAACCCTATTACTAAGCCTCCGCTGTCCGTCCGTCCGTCCGTCTGTCACAGGGCTGTATCACATGAACCGTAATAGGTAAGCAGCCGAAATATTCACAGAGTGTGTTTTTATTTTACCGCTAAAACAACAAAAAGGTACATTAAGGCAAGAAAAATAAAAGGGGGGCTCCATACAATAACGTGATTTTGTTTGTGTTAAATCGTGTAGGCCCCGGCCTAGTGCGTGTCCGACTCGCACTGGGACCAGTATGGGTGGCTGAACTAAGGACCAAAGGTGCTGAGAAAAGCCAAACACACTTCGCCTCGCGAAACCACGCTCAGCGAGGCACCATAATCGCCTCTAATAAATATAATAATAAATGTGTATAGTGATACAAAATGCATATATTATCGATACAAGTTAAGTTATTAAAAAATCTTAACGTACAGACGTAGCTCTCAGTTGATTTATTTAATGTGCAAAATTTTATTCCAATATTTCTGAACTTGACTGAGGAAACAGGCACGAGTCATTGCAAGGAACTCGATCACCTCATTATCCTCTAACTTAGATCCTACCTGTAGAATGTCGAGTTTATTCTATGATCATGGATTTCCGACTGTTTCAAATCTACAATATTATAATATCGATAATATAATATCGATATAAAATCGATATAATATAATATCGATATAAAATCGATATAATATAATATCGATAATTATCGATAAAGGGTAACAGGACATCCCTATGCATCAATACTGAGTGACGCATTTATTGATGCGTTCACTCAAGTGAAACGAAAGTGGTTGCGAAGGGTAGGGGACTGTCCCTTCCCGAACACTTAGAGGAAAAGCTTTGCGTCATCACTCCGGGAAGTATTGACATGATTTTACATGTGAGTAGGAACGCATCACATAACTTTCAATAGACACCGGCTAACTTGATTATTTTGATAGTATAAAAAACTTGTTACCACTCCACATAAACGATATTATTGAAATAGTATAATAAAAATAGAACTTTTTGTCCCAGTTCTATTATTATTAAGGTGGCCCAACCCGGCGGGCCTAACTCATTCGCGGGCACGGTACAAAACCGTGCCGTTGCGCTCTGGGACCTTCTCTGTTTCATAGAATAAGACAGGCTCCGTGACGAGGAAGATGCAACATGTCCACAAAAAAGACAATGTACTATGCACATTGTTCTTTTTTGTGGACAAAAACCAGACAATGTGCCAAGACAATGTGGATCATGTTTGTGTATGATTTGGTAAGATTTACGAAAATTTTAATTTCAAAACGACTTATAGCTAAAAGTAAACCACGACCGCTGTAGTCAAAAATCTAACAAAAACCAAATAGATTATAAATCTTGATTAAATAAGCTATGTCTGATGACTAATTTTTTTAAGATGTTCTTACTTTATCATTGCGTAATCCACCTCCAAAGTTATTGTATAAAACGCGCGGAAAATTCGAACTTTCGGACTTTATAACTTAGAAACCAAACACAATTTTACAATGCCAACGGTCATCAGAAATCTAGTTCGATCAAAGAAAGCTATTTTGAGCAAAACTTTGGATCTCTGACAATAAATATGGGCGTCATCTTCTTTCCCCTTTTGTAAGGGGAAATGAACGGAATGGGCCACCTTAAGCCGTGTTTCGCACAATAATATACTTAACTATGTATTTATTTATATGTTTTTTCTTTTAGTGCCACCCTCAGTTGAGCTATATGGCCTCTCGTGCTTGCGAGCATGAGGTGAAGTCTTTTAATTCCCTAGCTGACTAGACCTTCTGGGAATGTTTGCATGTTAGTTATGTTCAATGGGTAAGCAGTATGGGTTCCTATTCATTGTACTGAGCTCCTAGTCCCAGTTGACACCTGAATTGGCGTTTACGGAACTTCGAAGTTACGTAAAAACGTCAAACTCCATGCAAGCTTTTACTAGATATTCTGTGGTTTTACCTCTTCAAGCTGTCAAAATCCAACTCGGGCTTCCGATTTGCATGAAAACGAGGAGTCGGCGTAAACGGCAACCTAGGGTCTCAGGCTTGGAAAATAATACGTCTTTAATAAGATATTAAGATAAGAGTGTATGTATTGATAGTGGTTTGTTTCCTTTAATTTTGTAATTCACACATTTTCTCTATCCTAAAACAAATACCGTTGGTGTCCTCAAACAAAGTACATGTCGATATGACGGCCGAAACGTCCAAGCATAGCAACTATGTAGTTCCTTGGCCCTGGCTATAGACCAATCTCATGACTTAGGGCCGAGTGCACGAAAGCACAAAACATCAAAATCAACGTCAACGTATGATTAAACACGTCACTTCGTATGGACAGTATGGAAGCAACTCCGTGCGGTTCATTAAAAGTGACGCGATTGAACATTGATTAACTGTCGGATTGAGTGACAATCGGAGCATATACTTGAACTTTTTCATCAACTCGATAAATGAATAAATTCCTTTCCAAGTCTAAAATATAATCAAAGTCCGAGCCAACCTGCACCTCATCGCGAGCACTCGGAAAGATGACTCGGTTCCGGCAAGTTTCCAGCTCCCCGAGTCTGAATCGTCCGCCACGATGCGCCGCCCGCCCGCGGACACTGGGCGGAACCGCCCAGACCGTCGGCGCGGAGGCGGTCGTCGTCGGAAATGTATTTTCATATACTTGGCGCTTGATAAGTGCATTCAGTTGGATAAGTCCGTGATTTTAAAGATTCAATAATGTTTTAAATTAGCTAAAGCAATTTTTGATAACTGAGAATGTTAATTTGTAGACTGATTTTACAGCTGTTATTTAAAGGTAAAATTGTAATCTTCGGGTCCTTTGATTTCTCAAATTAGGTAAAAAAAATATTTGAACGCAAGGATAAGAGCGTACGATATATACCGTTATTAGGGTTCCGTACCCAAACGGTGCCAACGGAACCCTATTACGAAGCCTCCGCTGTCCGTCCGTCCGTCCGTCCGTCCGTCCGTCCGTCTGTCACAGGGCTGTATCTCAGTAACCGTAACAGATAGACAGCTGAAATTTTCACAGAGTGTGTATTTATTTTGCCGCTATAACAACAAATAGGTAAGATTAAGAAATAATTAAAATTAAAGGGGGCCCCCATACAAAAAAATAGTTTTTTTTTTATTACATTCTTTACGATGGTACGGAACCCTTCGTGTGCTAGTCCGACTCGCACTTGGCCGGTTTTTAGATTAAATATGATGTATATTTCGCCTTTCGGAAATTTCAAAACGAGTTTTAATATATTTTTATAATAATTAAATGTGGTTTCACGTACACCTCTAAAGTACATGCAATTAGCTGTTGTCACGCCCTTAAGAGGATAATGCGGTGATCAAGGTCAATACAATGACTCGTGCCTGTTTCCTCAGTCAAATTAAGAAATACGTTACTAATATTTCGCACATCAAATAAATCCCAGACTAAATCGCGTTTGTCTGTTTTTCCTGCCGCTTTACCGTTTAACCGAGTTTCAAATCACAAAGATGCTAAAAAAGTTTTCATTTAAAAAAAAACCTTAGCGACATCCTCTAAACAGTTTATTTGTGCAAAAAGTCATTTGTGTTTCAGCTGAATTTTAGTACAAAATACTTTTCCCTCGTCTGCTCTAAGTAAAATCGGGTCGCATTCAGTTCAGGGAAAATCATCTAAAATTTAGAACCCAGTCTGAAATTCGCAGTGATCCCGCTGCCTTCACTGAAATTGAAATATTATTGAACCGGAAGGAGGTTCGCTTTTAATCCTTTCACACCCGTCTAGCCGCCAGTCACAATCGAGTTTTCAACAATCTGTTAGCGCTCATTTCTGTTTTAGACAAGATAAAAGACAATTTGTCCTAGATTTCGTTACCAAAAATATACTTTGAGGGTTCCTTACCCAAAGGGCGAAAACGGAACCCTATTAGTAAGCCTCCGCTGTCCGTCCGTCCGTTCGTCCGTCCGTCCGTGTGTTACAGGGCTGTATCTCATGAACCGTAATATATAGGCAGCTGAAATTTTCACAGAGTGTGTATTTATTTTGCCGCTGTAACAACAAATAGGTGAAATCAGAAAAATATAAAAAATAAATATGGGGGCCATACAAAAAAAACCTGTTTTTTTGTGATAAATCTTGTACGATGGTACGGAACCATTCGTGTGCGAGTCCGACTCGCACTTGGCCGGTTATTGCAGCGTTACGGAGCAGTGGCGAGGGGCCCAGCGTAGCCACGAAGTAATCAGTATAATTCGTAAGCGAACTGACACAAGCGCGCTACCGTTTGTTGAAGTGGCTACACCGCCCCCTCCGAGCTAGTCCCTCCATGCTCGCCGCCTCTGGCACCCGAGGAGCGTCCCCGCGGTCCTGACGTCCAAGACGTCACCGCATTTGATTTCGCAGGGTTCCGGAGCAGCGAGGGGCCCGCAGACAACAGTGGCTGATTGAAGCGCAGACCCCGCCACTTGACCCCCGGGGACCCGATTATTGTCGCTCCGGCGGCGGCAGGTCCTCGGGTCAATGGGCTGGCTTGCACAACTCGCTGGCACGCCGGCGCTCAATTATTTACGGCCCGTTAAGGGAAGTCAATTGGGAGGCCAGAGCATGTCATTACTGAGCGATCATTGCCAACAATACGAGACAGAGACACGTCAGCGTGTTTGCGTCCACTGCTGGACATACGGCTCTCCAATTTTCCTCCAGTCCTCCCGGTCTTCAGCGGTACGGAACCACCGCTTTCCGCCGACGCACTTGACGTCGTCGTCCCACCTGGCGGGTGGTCTTCCCACACTCCGTTTTCCTGTCCACGGCCGCCAGTGTAGGACACGGTTACTCCAACGGTCGTCGTCTCTTCGGCCGACATGACCAGCCCAATGCCACTTGAGCTTAGCCACCCGGTGTCCAATATCGAAACCAAGTCAGCATTGGAATGAACGACACGACTAGGCACCAAATGTCCTAAAGCCTGTTATCATAAAATCTTGAGTAGTTTTTCAATATGATATAGCAGAACGTTCACAGGTTTAATCGCCAGGCAACATAAATAATCGTGCCAAAACGGGCAATGTTTGAGGCAATTCATTGGCTGGGCAACTGTTGCCAAACACAGTGAAGCAATAGATGGAGCAATATAGAGCAACCCCAAGACATTTTCTGCAATTATCGCAGCGATATGGAGCAATATTGCTCCATGCTTTTCGTGTCGCCGATGAGTTGTTTTTCAAAATGCCACGTATCCGTGCGCTTGCTCGCCACATGCGGGCAATTAATTGGCTCCGTAAATTTAGAAACCCCCTAACGAAAAATCGTATTTTTCTAATGCAGTCGTTTAGTACTTATTTTGTACAGATTTGTACACCTCATTGTTTATTTTGTACGGTTAAGATTGAGTAAATACAGGCCAAGCAACGGGGGTTTCTAACTTGACGCTCAGACCGCCAACATTTCATTTTACCTACTTTTAATATCCAATCGTTTTGTACTCATTTTGTACTGATTAGTACACCGAATGAATTATTTAGTACGGCTTTGACTTCGAAATAATAGGCAAATGAATGGGGGTTCCTAACTTGACGTTTTTCCATTTTAACATTTATAACTTTTGAAAATGATATTCTACAAGACCAAGCTTTGAAACGTTTAGTACACCAAAAAGTACGTTTAGTACGCATTCGTATCCATAACTACAGGACGTTGAATATTGCCAACCGATAGATCAGTTTGCTAAGGTAAATTGGGGGTGTCTAGTACATACTGTTACGCGGGTAGGGTGCAGATTAAAGAAGAAAACACCAATACTCAACACTCTTCCTTTATTTCAAATAATTCACAAGCAAACTCACAAATACAATTTCACACTAGGTTAATTCAAACACTAATTTACAAACTATATCACTCACTTCACTGATTCACTTCAGAGCTAGTTCACTGCACTTCTATATCGCTTGTTGTCGCTCACTTCGCTTCCAAAAATAGACTGCCGCCCTCAGCGCCTTGGGCGCCTTTTATATCGGTGGAGCTTCTTTCCAGAACACTCCACCGATTTCTAGGCGCCCATGTAGGGCAGCAGTCGAGAACAATCTCCCTCGAGACATTACTAGAATGTCCGAGATTTGTTTCTGAAGTCAGCTGGACGAGGCGTCACTTTATATGGGACGACAGTGATGCGATAGCCTGCGCAATGCAATAAGACAAGTAGCGCCATCTACTGAAATTCGAAGGACGAAATTGTGCGCCAAATTTCAATTTGGCGCACACTACCAAAGTGCGCCAAATTGAAATTTGGCGCACTTTGGTAGTGTATCAGCGCTATGTCTTCGCAGCGGGGCGCGCTCGTAACACTGCCTCCTCCTTAGTTATGCTCGTCTCGAGCATAATTGTCTCCGTGGTATCGGGCCAGACGATCTACGTGCACAATCTTTTCCCGACATCTATCATTCCGGCGGATACGATATGTCACGTCATTGATTTTAGTCACCACTCTATATGGGCCTTCCCATTTTGGTTGCAGTTTGGGACTTTTTCCTTTTTTTCGTAATGGATTATGTAGCCAAACTAAAGATCCTTCTTCAAATACATTTCCATTAGCTTTGCGGTCGTAACGTGTTTTTATCCGCTCGCTTGCTCGTAGACCAGCCTCTCTGACACGTTTATAAACAGTGTCCATTTTTCCTCGCAGATCTGACACATACTCTGTTACACAATGGGATGCCTCTGGTGGAATTCCTGTCAGAAGGTCAGCTGGTAGTCTGAGTTCGTGTCCAAAATTTATGTAGGCTGGAGTTTCATCTACGCTTTCATGCACAGCGGTTCGGTATGACAGCAGAAACAGCGGAATATACTGGTCCCAATCCTTTTGATGGTCTTCTACCAATTTGGCCAAGTGTCTTTCCAATGTCTGATTAAATCGTTCCACCATGCCATCTGACTGTGGGTGGTATGGGGTTGTCCTGGTCTTATGGATTCCCATTATTCGACATGTCTCCTGAAACACTCGGGATTCGAAGTTTCTGCCTTGATCAGTGTGTATCTCGAGAGGTACTCCATAGCGACAGAAAACTTCGTGGACCAATTTCTGTGCTACCGTGATCGCCTCTTGGTTTGGTATGGCAAATACCTCAGGCCACTTAGTGAAATAATCCATTACAACCATAAAGTAACGGTTGCCGTCATTTGTCGGAGGAAAAGGGCCAGCCACATCAAGAGCAATTCTCTCCCACGGAGCTCCAACATTGTACAATTTTAAAGTTCCCTTGCTCCGTGTATGAGGCCCTTTAACAGCGCTACAGATCGTGCATTTACGGCACCAATCTTCTACATCATCGCGACAATTTATCCAGTAGAACCGTTGTCGTATCTTCAGGAGAGTTCTCTTTATTCCCAAATGTCCACCTGAAGTTCCATCGTGCAGGCATTGAAGAACTTCTTTAATCTTAGATCTGGGGATGACTAATTGCAGAGAAGTATCCTTTCCGTTAGGTGTTTCCCATTTTCTGTACAATATTCCGTCATGAAGTACCAGGCTCGACCACTGCGCCCAGTAACTTTTAGTCGCTGTGCTCATTGCAGAAATATCTCTCCATTCTGGCTTTGTCTCTCCTGCTCTCTTCCAGTGAATAATGGGCATCAGATCATCGTCCCCCTCCTGGGCTAGCTTCATGTTTTCATTGCTCCATTCTTCGCTGATGTTATCCGTTCGGATGGCCTTTAAATGAACGGTCTCCTTTATCTCCTCCCTGATGCAGTGCTTACACTCTTCTGGGCAGGGTCGACGAGACAAAGCGTCAGCATTTCCATGGGTTTTACCACTCCGATGCTCTGTATCGAACTGATACTCTTGGAGCTGTTCCAGCCAACGTGCAACCTGCCCTTCTGGATTCTTAAACTGAAGCAGCCATTTCAAAGCAGCGTGGTCAGTCCTCAAGCGGAATCTTCGGCCGAGAAGATACTTGTTGAAATGCTGCAAAGTCTTCACTACTGCTAGAAGCTCTCGTCTTGTCACACAATAGTTCCGTTCTGGTTTTGAAAGGGATTTGCTGAAATAACCAATAACGATCTCCTTGTCCCCATGACGTTGTGAGAGTACACCGCCGATTCCGGTATTACTTGCGTCTGTGTCGACTATGAACTCTTTATCGGCTTCGGGGTAGCCCAAGATTGGAGTGTTACAGAGATGTTGCTTAAGTTCTTGAAACGAATTTGCGCAGTCCTCGTCCCAATTGAATTGACGCTTATCTTCTGTAAGTCGATGCAGAGGCTTAGCAATCTCGGAGAAGTTTCGGACAAAACGGCGGTAATATGAGCACAGTCCTAAAAAGGCACGAACTTCAGTCTTATCCTTTGGAATTGGCCACTCCTGTACGGCTTCGATCTTCTTTGGGTCAGTTTGGATGCCATTTCCGGAGATAACGTGACCCAAATAGCTAACCTGACGCTTGAAGAAAGAACACTTCTTGCCACTTAGTTTAAGGTTAGCTTGGCGAATCTTGCTTAAAACGTTCTCCAAATTCTTGATGTGCTCGTCAAATGTCCGCCCTAATATGATTATATCGTCCAAGTACACCAGACAAGCTTCCCCGATCAGCCCAAAAAGTACTCGTTCCATAAGCCTCTCGAAGGTTGCGGGAGCATTACAAAGTCCAAACGGCATCACTTTGAATTGTCACAGCCCATGCCCTGTCGTAAACGCTGTCTTCTCTTTGTCTTTGTTGTCGATTTCCACCTGCCAGTAGCCGCTTTTCAGGTCCAGGGTTGTGAACCACTTCATGCCACTCAATGTATCCAGCGTGTCATCAATTCTAGTAATCGGATAGCTGTCCTTTTTTGTTACATCATTTAAACGTCGATAGTCCACACAAAATCTGGTGCTGCCATCTTTCTTCTTTACCAGAACTACGGGTGAACACCATGGACTTGATGAAGTCTCTATAACATTATTTTTCTGCATGTCCGCTATCATTCTCTGAACTTCTTCTTCTTTAGCTACGGGAACGCGGCGTGGCCTCTGACGTATTGGAAGAGCATCTCCTGTGTCGATGCGGTGCTTAACCATGCTTGTTCTCCCAATGTCTCCGTCGTGCGAAGAGAAGATGTCTCAATATCGCATAAGTAGATTTGTTGCTTTCTTGAAATCATCAACAGTCAGGTCCCGTCTGCTTTCTTCCAAAAGAGTGGACACTTTAGATCTCCCTGTGTCCAATTTATCTGAGGAAATTTCATCACATTTGCGTAGCCAGGAAACTTCTTCTTTGCCACATATTAGCACGCCATTTGCCACATCTATTTTACAGTTGTTAGTTCTCATAAAGTCCAAACCTAGAATGCAATCATCGATGATATCTGCTAAAACGGCGGTATGACGATAAGTCTTACATCCAATTTTAATCGTAACTTCTATCTCTCCATAAACGGGTATGTGCTGGCCGGTAGCTGTCTGAAGCCTGCAACCATTAAAATACTGGCGACGATTCCATATGACGCGGCCAAAGGTTTTTGACTTAACGATTGTACGGGATGCTCCGGTATCCAAGGTCAAGTTGCATTGTATCCCGTTCACTTGCCCTTCAACGAGCAGGCTGTTTCCAGTACATGCCTGCGAAATTGTGACTTTCGGGGCTTCTATTTTACCAGCCAGCATCCGCCCCCCGGTTCTGGCCTTTTCATCTTCATTTGCAGCATCAGGCCTTTCGGTTTGATTTTTGGGGCAGTTGGTTCGAAGGTGCCCCAGTTCATTGCACTTGTAGCACCGGGGAGTAAATTTACGTCTTGCAGGTGATCTGGTTTCCGACGTCACCACTTCTCTTATTCGATGCGCTCGGGGATCTGATCGAACCGCTTCGACCTCCAACGCGTGGGCAAGAGCGTCCTTCAACGTTGCGTGGTGACTTAATCGTACAGCAGCTCGTACTTCGATGTCCCTGATGCCATCCACGAAAGCCTGCACCAAGTAATCTTCCAACGAAGAATTCGATGATGATTGATGGGCCTTTCGGACAAGTTTTTCGATTTCCAGTGCCCACTGTTGAAGTCCTTCACTTGCTCGTTGTACTCGATCACGAAGTTGAGCTCGGTAGACGTGTTCCAAATGCTTGTCGCCAAACCTTGACTCCAGTGCTTCTAAAAGTCCGTCATAGGTGATTTGGGGACCTAAAGCCTCGAGAACATGGAGTGCCTTGTCCCGAAGTCCTAAGGTCAAAGCAGTTCGTGCTTGGTTCTCATTCCATCCATTTGCAATAACCACTGATTCAAACTGAAGTTTGTAAGCGGCCCAGGATGTCAAACCATCGAAAGGAGGAACCTTAAATCTTGCTCCTGCTGTTGCAGATGAAGATACAGTTACTCCACAGGTCTTGATTTTCTCCATTTCTTCGGATATCTTTGACTCAAGCCCGTTCAGTCGCTCTTCATGGCGCCCGAGAGTTTGGTCTTGCTCTTCGATCTTAGAGTTGACCTCATCAAGCTTCTCCTTTATTTTGGCATTGGATTCCCTAACGGCCCACATCAGTTCTTGCTGCTGCTCCTCCTGACGGCGAGCATGTTCCTGCGCCTGCTCCTCTTGACGGCGGGCCTGTTCTTCCTGACGGCGGGCCTGTTCTTGCAACTGCTCCTCTTGACGGCGGGCCTGTTCTTGCATGAAGGTCATCAATGCGTTCAAGTCCAAGGCAGGAGTTTGCGTCATTAATTGATGGCTCTCGAATTCTTGAGTTCCTGAGGCTGCTGCATCCTCGGCCGGTGTTGTGTCGGCTGCCGTCTGGCTCCTGGTCCTCACGCCTTCCTGGTCTTCTCTCGGTGTAATCGGCATCTCTAATCCCCGCTTCTGACACCAATTGTTACGCGGGTAGGGTGCAGATTAAAGAAGAAAACACCAATACTCAACACTCTTCCTTTATTTCAAATAATTCACAAGCAAACTCACAAATACAATTTCACACTAGGTTAATTCAAACACTAATTTACAAACTATATCACTCACTTCACTGATTCACTTCAGAGCTAGTTCACTGCACTTCTATATCGCTTGTTGTCGCTCACTTCGCTTCCAAAAATAGACTGCCGCCCTCAGCGCCTTGGGCGCCTTTTATATCGGTGGAGCTTCTTTCCAGAACACTCCACCGATTTCTAGGCGCCCATGTAGGGCAGCAGTCGAGAACAATCTCCCTCGAGACATTACTAGAATGTCCGAGATTTGTTTCTGAAGTCAGCTGGACGAGGCGTCACTTTATATGGGACGACAGTGATGCGATAGCCTGCGCAATGCAATAAGACAAGTAGCGCCATCTACTGAAATTCGAAGGAACCATTTGGCGCACTTTGGTAGTGTATCAGCGCTATGTCTTCGCAGCGGGGCGCGCTCGTAACAATACCTAGCTCTACTTACAATACAAAAATGTATTATGACGAACATATATATATTTTCAAAAGTACAGCAAAAAAGTCATTTATTACACCTTTAGATAAGCTAGAATAAAATTACAAAGCCCAGCGATGATTACGAAGCACTCGCCCCAATTGCCGTGTGGTGTCTAGTACACATTACTCTCTAGTTGGAAATAAAAAATGGATTCTGATCACAATATATATCATCTCAAAAGTACAGCAAACAAATAATTTATTACACCTTTAGATAAGCTAGAAAAAAATACAAAGCCCAGCGATGATTATTATGCACTCGCACCAATTGCCTTGTGGTGACTAGTACACACCACTCTCTAGTTGGAAATAAAAAATGGATTCTGATCACCATGTATATCATCTCAAAAGTACAGCAAAAAAATAATTTATTACACCTTTAGATAAGCTAGAAAAAAAATACAAAGCCCAGCGATGATTATGGCGGACTCGCCCCGATTGCCTTGTCGTGAGTAGTACACACCACTCTCTAGTTGAAAATAAAAAATGGATTCTGATCACCATATATGTCATCTCAAAAGTACAGCAAAAAATAATTTATTACACCTTTAGATAAGCTAGAAAAAAAATACAAAGCCCAGCGATGATTATTACCCACTCGCCCCAATTGCCTTGTGGTGACTAGTACACACCACTCTCTAGTTGGAAATAAAAAATGGATTCTGATCACCATATATATCATCTCAAAAGTACAACAAAAAAGTAATTTATTACACGTTTATATAAGCTAGAAAAAATCAACCAAATCTTGTAACGATTATAAAAGCGCTCGCGCCAATTGGCGTATGGTGTCTAGTACATACTACTCTCTAGTTGGAAAAAAATGGATTATTATCAACAAACAGGGTGTTTGGTAATTTGATACATTCCTTATTCACAAGGAGGGTCATAAATGACAGTTTATATAAAAAAGCATAACAAAAAAAAGTATTACACAAGCCATACAAATAAAGAAAATAACTTCAACTTCTAAGTTTCCAGAAAAGATACAAATGTTGTCCACTTTCACACAAGTTCCATATTATTTTGTTTGGTTGCAAATGCAACCAATGCAAATGTTTTTTCATTGTTGACCAGTTTATACATCTTAATGAGGACCTTTCTCTTAAAGTAAAATCGACAGCGCAAACCCAACTAAATAAAAAAAATATAGAACTTGCGTGAAAGTGGACAACATTTGTACCTTTTCTGGAAGCTTATGAAATAATAAAGTTATCTCCAGAGTTTGTATGCCACGTGTCATACTTTTTTGTAGTAATCCTCTCTGATTAGAATAAATTAATTTTTTTTTCATAAACTATTATTCGTGATCCTTTATTTCTGAAATGATGTATATTTTGAATCAATTTCTTTTTTTTGAAGAAGTTCCTCATTCATCAGCTATTACAAAGTTGCTGATAAAATGCCTAGAGTGTATTATCATCACTTTTTCATAATAAGACAGAATATTAAAAAAAAACTTAAATAACTCAAAAACGATTGATATCAGACCTTAATTTTACTGGGCCTAATTGGTTGCAAATTGGCTCTAGAATGACGCCTTAGAAGGAATGAACAGAAAAGTTATTTATTAGTATTGTATTTATTTTGTAACTTTACATAAGCTCAAAAATACAAAACTTTACCAAAATGGTATATGGATAACTAACAGATATCTAAGTTAATTTCTATCTTATATCTTATCTTAGTTAATTTCTTACCAAATTAACTCGAAACAACGAACCGGTTTAACCCCTACTATTGTACCATCGCATTCGATGAAGAGACGGGCGAAGCGGCAATGAAAACAAATCAGTGTTTTCCGTATCCAGTTAAATGTAGCCGTGCTCCTAAAGGTAAGGTCCTGGCATGGCGACTTATTCTTTTAGAAATGCTATGTGTTGAGCTGATATCATGACGGTGAGTGAGATAGTAGCCATCTATGTCCACATAATAAAATAAAGTTATGGCCATGTAACAGCAGGCGGATAAAAATACCTACACACGAGTCAAATCAGTAGGATCAATTTTCATATTAATGAGTTACGAAACCTAAACAGTCTTCAAATTAAATACAATTTCTGATTAATATATAACCGACATTCTGTAACAATCTTATTTTCATTAGTATTCCAGAGGAACAAGATTAGAGTTTTTACATTGTGAACCAGCAATTGATAAACATTTGGTCCTAACAACCACTTATCTCCATCGATGAAATATTTCTTTCGCACCGTAACATGGCGGGATTGCCCACATCCGTTGACACTTCAACAATAATTACTGTTTTTACGGGAATCGTTTTCCAACCGACTTCCAAAAAGAGGATGTTTTCAATTCATCCTTATGTTAACTTATTTACATACTTGTCTTATCGATTTTGGTTTATTGAATTAATCATGTCAATTCTATAATTAAATTAGAAACGCAATATGTAGATAGCTCGCATGGAAATAGGCGTTTATTAAGCCCCCTATAGAAAGTAAACCTGCCGGTCCTTTTTAGGGTTCCGTACCCAAAGGGTGAAAACGGGACCCTATTACTAAGCGTCCACTGTCCGTCCGTCAGTCACGGGGCTGTATTTCATGAACGGTAATAGGTAGGCAGCTGAAATTTTCACAGAGTGTGTATTTATTTTGCCGCTATAACAACAAACAGGTAACATAAAAAAATATAAAAAATAAAGGTGGGTCCCATACAAAAAACATGTTTTTTTTGTGTTAAATATTGTACGATGGAACGGAACCCTTCGTGTGCGAGTCCGACTCGCACTTGGCCGGTTTTTATTTCTTAGATATGCATTTAAAACATGCGTTGGTTTTTAGGGTTCCGTACCCAAAGGGTGAAAACAGAACCCTATTACTAAGCCTCTACTGTCCGTCCGTCCGTCCGTCCGTCTGTCCGTCTGTCCGTCCGTCCGTTCATCCGACTGTCACAGGGCTGTATCTCATGAACGGTACAAGGTAGGCAGCTGAAATTTTCACAGAGTTTGTATGTGTGCCGCTTTAACAAAAAATAGGTAAAATAAAAAAAATATGAAAGGGGGGGGCATACAATAAACGTGACTTTTTGGTGTTTATGGTACGGAACCCTTCGTGTGCGAGCCCGACTCGCACTTGGCCGGTTTTATTTGTTGTAAGTTTGAGAATTTAAGTGGAGAACGACCAGCGATATATGGATGGAAGTAGAAGTAATACTGAATCGAATTCAAGAAACCAAAACATGTTAGATGAAACTTTTCTCAAATTGTTCATTTTGAAAATATATCAAAATGAACAATACCTGCTTTTGTATTCAGAGTGGGCGGACTAACTTTAAGCCTCCGGACTAAACCGGTATTAGTATGGTTAGTCCGGTGCCAATCTCATACAAAGTTTGGACATGTGCATGGTATTCGTATTAGTGCCAATATCTACGGAGTGTGCAGCTGTTTGCATGTATTGGTGGGCCCGTGCGCCGTGAACTCATCCGACAGTTTGTTGGCCGACACGTTGTTCGATCAATCCAAAGAGCACGCTATCAAGGCAGCGCGGACACTCGCTGTATGGAGTGCAGACGTACGCATTGTTGGGCGGTCGTGCTGATTATGATTAGTTGACAAACAAATCCTTTGAAACGTGGAGCGTAAGTAAGTACCGATTATAAAACAATCATTATATTATCATTTTAAATTTATATGATTCGTTGGATAGCTCGTATGTCAATTAGGCGCAATGAAGCACTAAACCTTCAAATTGAAAATAAGTACATCTAATATCTACTGTATCTACTTGTCAGCTCGTGGTCTAGGGGCTAGAGGACTTCCCTTTTATGGGTAAGGTCTGGGTTCTGGTCTCGAGCTGTTTTCCATGGTTTAGAAAACATGTTAAAGTGTAGGTCCCCTTCCCCTACTAGTTGGCAGGATTAAGCCCGCCCGCGTTGGTACTACCGCATTGGATGAAACTATGGTTGAAGCAGCCATTAAAAATTGTCCGTGTTCAATCAATCCAGTTCAATCGTCCAGTTCAATATTTTCGTACTCATATAGGGAAGGACCTGGTATGGCACCTAATTTATTCGAGAATATTGTGTATCGGGCTAATATCATAACGGTAGTTTGTGGTATTAACTGTCCATGTCAGGTTTCATAAACAAATATGTGCGGGTGCAAGGTGGAGTGCCTCCTTCCCCACATCGCTAATTCTCCCCACCCACGCTGGATGTGTATTTATTTTGCCGCTATAACAGCAAAATTTAAAAAAAAATAAAAAATAAAGGAAACCCCAAAAAACGTGATTTTTAAGGGTTCCGTACCCAAAGTGTGAAAACGGAACCCTATTACTAAGCCTCCGCTGTCCGTCCGTCCGTCCGTCTGTCACAGGGCTGTATCTCATGAACCGTAACAGGTATGAAACTTAAATTTTCACAGATTATGTATTTGTTTTGCCGCTATAACAACAAAGTAAAATTATAAAATAATAAAAATTAAAGGGAGGCCCCATACAAATAACGTGTTATTTTTGGGGTAAATCTTGTAAGATGGTACGGAACCCTTCGTATGCAAGTCCAACTCGCACTTGGCCGGTTTTTTTGTGTTAATCTTGTACGATTATATGGAACCATTCGTGTGCGAGTCCGACTCGTACTGGACTGGTTTTAAGCTAATGGAGTTATCGACGTGGTAGCTTGAGTAGTAAAAACCTTATTTAAATCTGACCAGTAATTTACGAGATATTCGCGTGGTGGAGCGAGCGGCTCTAGGATACGAGGTAGCGCGCGGACTTGCCTAGCATCCCAGAGGTCTGAGTTCAAATCCTAACCAGTTCGTGCACCACTTTCTTCCTCTTTCTGAGTTGGATATGTGTATATCGTCACCAATGCGAGCTGCTCCATGGTTCGGAATCCATGTAAAACTGTAGGTCTCCTTCCCACTAGTAAGTAGGGTGTAAGCCCGCCCGGGCTGGTACCATCGCATTGGATGAAAAGATGGCCGAAGCGGCAATGAAAAATCGTCCGTGTTTATTCTTAATGCTTTTTCCAATTCAATACCATTGCAACAATAATAATTTCCAAAGTCATCAAATGGTTCTATTTTTTAGTTCGGGTTTATTTTCTTCTTTTTAGAGCATTAAAATAAAGCCTTGTTTTGTATTTGCAACTATAGAGTGGTAAGTCACAGGAAATCTAAGATTTGGAATGTTTAAGAAATGCATTCTTTGTCAGAATTGAATTAAATTTTTAATCACTTGAAAAAGCTTCATTTTATGTCCGTATGGTTTGATTATTATGTAAATATCTGTATTTTCCAGTAAAAAAAAATGAACATAAAAAATGATAACTTTTTCCAATCTTTATTAGCCAATATTTTCTAAACTAATAGATATGTTAAAAAAAGGAAATCTTCCAGACTTAGATTTTTTAATTTTAGAATCTAAAATTTAAAAAACCTATTAAAACATTAAGAGCATGGAAACAATTATCACCCGTAGTATGGAGAATTGATAGGGTAACGACTCTGTTAATAATCATCACAGGATATTGTATTTTTTTCTAGGTAATCTAAAGGTGTAATCAATCACTTTTTTACTGTATTTTTGAGATGATATATATGTTGATCAGAATCCACTTTTTGTTTCATACTAGAGAGTGGTGTGTACTAGTCACCACAAGGCAACTGGGGCAAGTGCGTAATAATTATCGCTGCGCTTTGTATTTTTTTATAGCTTATGTAAAGGTGTAATACATAATTTTTTTGCTGTACTTTTGAGATGACATATATGGTGATCAGAATCAATTTTTTATTTCCAACTAGAGAGTGGTGTGTACTACTCACGACAAGGCAATCGGGGCGAGTCCGTCATAATCATCGCTGGGCTTTGTATTTTTTTTCTAGCTTATCTAAAGGTGTAATAAATTATTTTTTTGCTGTACTTTTGAGATGATATATATGGTGATCAGAATCCATTTTTTATTTCCAACTAGAGAGTGGTGTGTACTAGTCACCACAAGGCAATTGGTGCGAGTGCGTAATAATCATCGCTGGGCTTTGTTATTTTTTTATAGCTTATCTAAAGGTGTAATAAATTATTTGTTTGCTGTACTTTTGAGATGATATATATTGTGATCAGAATCCATTTTTTATTTCCAACTAGAGAGTAATGTGTACTAGACACCACACGGCAATTGGGGCGAGTGCTTCGTAATCATCGCTGGGCTTTGTAATTTTATTCTAGCTTATCTAAAGGTGTAATAAATCACTTTTTTGCTGTACTTTTGTAAAATATATATATGTTCGTCATAATACATTTTTGTATTGTAAGTAGAGCTAGGTATGTACTAGACACCCCCAATTTACCTTAGCAAACTGATCTATCGGTTGGCAATATTCAACGTCCTGTAGTTATGGATACGAATGCGTACTAAACGTACTTTTTGGTGTACTAAACGTTTCAAAGCATGGTCTTTTAGAATATCATTTTCAAAAGTTATAAATGTTAAAATGGAAAAACGTCAAGCTAGAAACCCCCAATCATTTGTCTATTATTTCGAAGTCAAAGCCGTACTAAATAATTCATTCGGTGTACTAATCAGTACAAAATTAGTACAAAACGATTGGATATTAAAAGTAGGTAAAATGAAATGTTGGCGGTCTGAGCGTCAAGTTAGAAACCCCCGTTGCTTGGCCTGTATTTACTCAATCTTAACCGTACAAAATAAACACTGAGGTGTACAAATCTGTACAAAATAAGTACTAAACGACTGCACTAGAAAAATACTATTTTTCGTTAGGGGGTTTCTAACTTGACGGAGCCCAATTAATTGCTCCATGAATGGTAGTATACTTGTCCATAAACGATGTTGCCGGATATTACTGTATGTCGCTGCTCATGCGAGGCAATGAGCAAGCGAGACCGCAGGCGAGCGAGGAGTCATTCGAGCTCAACCCGCTCACAGAGCTGGTTCTGAATTGAATATTGTTCCACTTCGCCTCCTTCCAATAAGGGGGTGGTCCCACTCCCGGCTCCGGACTGACTCACCCATTTGAAAGCAAAAAGCAGAAAGTGTGATCCTGCGCTGCCGGAAGGACCGCCAGCTAAGCGCATTCTTGCGTTGCTTTATATAAACAATGGTTTCTAACCATTTTAAAATCCTGCGTTCTGTGTACAGCGTGTCTGTGCGCACGGTACCGCGGAACGGGTGCGAGGTTGACGCATGCGCGGTTCACGCGAAGCAGGTCAAGTGGACCAGTGCTCCGCGCAATCCGCTCGCCGCTCCGACGCTCTTCAGCAACCGTCGGGGACAGTCGACGGACGTGCGTCGAAAAATAACGGAATCAAATTGAAAATACGTTCCAACATCCTGTCGTCGTTCTAATACTTTCAGAATACGGAGACAACAATTGTAAGGGGTCTCGGATTCTACACACAATTTCTTCTTTGAGTTCTTCAGTTGTCTCAGGGCGATTCGCATTCTATAATTCTAAAAAAAAAAGTTTTCAATAGCAGGCCGCGACGGCCGATTCATACATGATCACGTAACTTGCGAACCGTCCCAGTAAAGGATTCTCCATTTTTGTAATGGGTTTTAACAATTAAGAAACGTTAATTTTCGTAAATGTCATTGTTTTAACTAAACAACAAACACCAAATATTTCTGAATCGACAGTTGACAGTCGAAAATGGCGCGCGATTCTCAATTCAAATTCTTGCCGAGACAACCGTTAATTACTCAAACATGAAGTGGTGTTATTGTTGTAATAAATTAAGTTATTTGTCTATATAACTGGACATGGATACTTATATCACACCCTGTCATATTAGTCAATTATACAGCATTTCTTAAGGGATTCGGTGCAATTCGGTGCCATCAATGGCACGGCTACGTTGAACTGGAAAGCAATATTTTAATACTGTTTAACAATGTTTAATTCCAATCGATGGATAGTGATGGTACCAACCCGGGCGGGCTTAACCACAAAGGGACCCGTAAAATGCACACTTCCATCAGAAAGGTGTACGCAAAATATCATATAAAGATTGCAAATGGCCAGGTCTTTCATAAATTAACGATCCCTAATATCGTTAATTCGGTGGATGAGCAGAATATTATGACAGCAGCAAAAGACCTTCCCAATTCCAAGTTATCCGACACTCGGGAGAGCGAAAAAGAAGCGAAAAGGGAAAAAGGTCGTAGATTAAATTTTAATTAAAACTCACGACAATAATTCATCACCTCCGCCGCCGGGGAGTGGGCGCCGGAATTAAGTCAACAGATTATCATGCGTAAATTGGGGATAAAGGTCCCGGAGGCGCCCGCCGACGAAGTCAACCTTGGGAGTTTCCGTTTAGGGTGTAAAATCCGCTCGAAGGACCACGCGGCCGTCCGCTCGGCGCGCAACGCCCGCGAAATGAAACGTCGAAAGTTTTATCCGCCGGGAGAGGTATCGCCATGGAGTAAGCGAGGAAGTGAGCGGCGACCCGTGCGGAGCTCCTAATTATTTATTTATTTATTTACTCTTTGATACATACATGTAAAGGGCGAGCTTATCGCTAAAAAGCAATATCTTACAACTAACCCTACCGAAAAAGAAAGTGTATAGAGTAGTAGAAGTTAAACATTAAAAAATAAATGTTCTTAAATCGATTGTTCAATCTTTGCAGTCAATGTCCGCAACGCAGATGAAGCGTTAAATAACTGAATGTAGGTATAATCTTAAACACTGTGTTAGTAGGAGGCATTCATTACGGGAGGAGGGACAGTAGGAGAATTCCAAATTATGGATATACAGCCGGTGGCGAAATTGGTAGACGCAATACCCGCGAATGGTATGTTTTGCTGGTTCGGGTCCAGCCTTGCAGTATATTCGTAAAGTAGTTCTTTTTACTGGGCTCTTTCTTTAATTAATGTGTCCTTGCTTCACGGTTGATTATACATACATACATGTCACATTCCTTGGAATAAGCGACGTACCTGCTTAGTACGAAAAAGTATTTTTACTTAAGTCAACCTAGGACTGGCTCTAGCGTCTGATGCCAAATACGATTTTGGTGATGACGGCAATATGTTTGATTGTTCAATCTTTGCAGTCAATGTCCGCAACGCAGATGAAGCGTTAAATAAATGTATGTAGGTATAATCTTAAACACTGCGTTAGTAGGAGGCATTCTTTACGGGAGGAGGGACAGTAGGAGAATTCCAAATTATGGATATACAGCCGGTGGCGAAATTGGTAGACGCAATACCCGCGAATGGTATGTTTTGCTGGTTCGGGTCCAGCCTTGCACTATATTCGTAAAGTAGTTCTTTTTACTGGGCTCTTTCTTTAATTAATGTGTCCTTGCTTCACGGTCGATTATACATACATACATGTCACATTCCTTTCTTAAAAACAATTAAAAAACGACTATATAAAAAAAAGAATTATAAACGAAAATCATAGACACACACACATACGCAACTACAGTAAATTTTCGAAACGATAATTAAAGACTGATGTGATTTACAAATAAACATTAAGCAAAATAATTAATTTTTTGTGCTTAAATATGTTCTTAAATCTGTACTTAAATGTATCCTAGTCCCAGTTGTCCCCTTAATTGGCGTTTACGGAACTCCGAAGTAACGTACAATGCGATTCAAATATGAATAGGACGGGGCTTGTGACTAACTTCACTCGAATTCGCGAGGGAAAGTACGCGGTGAAGCAATGAAGTTTGTGAAGTGAAGTGAGGATTTTAGCAGTTTGACATTTAAAATGGCGGTGATCCTATCCTATTCTTATTTGAATCGCATTGTAATAACGTCAAAATCCATACAAGTTTTTACTAGATATTCTGTGGTTTTACTTCTTCAAGCTGTCAAAGGCAAACTCGGACTTCCGATTTGTATGAAAACGCGGAGTCGGCGTTAACGGCAACATCGACGTATTTGATGGTGAGTAAACTGTCAAATCAAACTCGGACCCGCAAATGTTAGTTCGCTTAACCCCCACTGCTCGCGCTCTTCAATTTCTCCATAAATTTGAAAACGCCAGTCGATCGGTTTGGCGTAAACGCCAATTTAGGTGACAACTGGGACTACGGGCTCAGTTCCTACTTTCCGTTATGGAACTCGAGAACGTCACCCTCACACTACATAGAATATGTGTTCATCATACTTCTCATCATATTCTACATGCATAAGATTGACAGCGCAGTGTGCGTTCACCATTATATTTCATTTGTATGTGCTATGGCCGAAGCTATGCCAAATGTGGCCACTACACAGAATTGAATTCTTCTTTGGACTGCAGTGTACCATTATATTAACTTGATTTTTGTCAAATGTATAGTTATGATTTATTGTTTTGTCGGAGTTAATACGCGTGCGAAACGTCGGAAGAAAAAACGTAAGCACAGTGGGTCCCGAACAGAATTCACAATGTTAACAATATATGCACGTGTGTTCTGGAAAAAATAAACACACTTACAAATCAGCAGTGAGCGAGTTCGTAAGCGAACTGGCCGACCGGCGCTACCGTCAGCGTATGTATTATCACTAAACATTGGCTACGCTGCCGCTATACGGATGAGTTCCCATTGCCATTGCCGTCTTTCCTTGCTCGTTGGGTCTCGCCGTGAAGGGAGACCCGCGTCGTCTGAACGCGAATATACAGACATTCTATTTCATACTTTCGCGCGGGAGGGCGGGCAGACGGGGGGGGGGGAGGGGGGAGGGGGGGAGGGGGGAAGGCTTCGCGAATTAGTTGAGAATATATTTGCATAGTTTCTTTCGGAGCAACCGACAGATGTCGCGATAAACAACATCGAGTAACATCTAACAAAATCAAATCGACTCTTCTCTTACGTCAATGGACGGAATGGCACGGAAGCTGTCGTCAGACCCTAACGGGGGTGATTCTGTTTAAGAAACTAAACATATTCCTTTCTAAGACTTTTTTTTATTTATTTGAAAAAATCCTCCCTATAAAATTTTGTGAGTAAAATGTATGGATGGAACAAATAAACATGCTTACTTTTTTTATAAAAAAAGTTATATTATTCTGTGGCCAATACAAACCGTGCGTCAAGCAGAAACATTTTGTGCTGCTGGTTTCAACCGACTTGATCATCTCGGATCGGAAGCAGTCCAAAATCTATCACTAGGCCATTTTCGCCTCATAAACTATGCATCGAGACAGCGCATTCATGTATACGTTGCCGGCGTCCACGAATCTGTGATGGTTGAACTGGCTAATGATAAAATATAACAAATCCGAGTGCAGCGTGCCGCCTATGGATTATTAATAAACCATACAATACAATATTTCATTTCATTTATTTCGACATGGCCACCAGGTAGCTCTTTGCTACGTCAATACATCATAAATACAATTATAATAAATTTACAGTCTTATCATTACTTAATACAAATTGTAAATTCTATGGAATAATGAATGAATTGTTAATACTATTATCGTCTTTTGAAAAATAGTAAATTCTGCGGTATACTTTCTTTGAAGGAAATTAAGTTATTTTTCAACAATGCATGGCGGGAGTTTATTGAAGAACCTTACGCTGCTGCTGATAAAGCTCTTTGGAGTTTCACTGCGCTTCGCTAGAGGTGGTCTTCGGTTCTAGAGACCGGTTTAGTTCGGAGATTTTTGGTTCTAGTGTTGTAGCCACGGTGTTCATTATTAAGGTCGGCCTTCCCGATCGACTCCCCATATAAACTTCCAAGTTGCGAAGAAGATCATGCGCATATTTCTTGTCAGAGATCCAAAATTATGCTCAAATCAGCTTTATTTGATCGAACTACATGTCTGATGATCATTGGCATCGTAAAAAAATGTGTTTGGTTTCTAAGTTATTAGGTCCGAAAGTTAGGAATTTCTATACGTCGTGCGTTTTATATAATAACTTTGGAGATGGATTACTCAACGATAAAATAATAACAACTTAAAAAGATTAGTCATCAGACCTAGCTTGTTTTATGGATATTTTTTTGATATTTTTTACTACAGCAGTCGTGATTTACTTTTAGCTATAAGTCGTTTTGTAGATACAATGCTCGTTAATCTTACCAAATCGAACACTATGCGCATTGTCTGCTTTGTGGACATGTTGCCTCCTCCGCATCACGGAGCTTGAGTTTTTCTTTAAAACAGAGAAGGTCCCAGAACGCAATAGCACAGTTTTGTACAGTGCCCGCGAATGAATTAGTCCCGCCGGGTAGGGCCACCTTAGAATGGTAACTTTCCAAATTGTTTCGGGCATACATTTGACACTGTGATATATACTCACTTGGAAGCGTTTTCCGAGAATGCGGCGCGGCAGGAATCTCTTGGTCTCATGCCTAGCACGGCACATACAATTGCAATGAGTGTGAGAACGGCCACCCGTCGACGATTTCTACGCCTTCGAATGAATTTCCCCCAGAAGGCTCTGAGCGGCGCATTGAAAATTTTCCGACCTCGTCCCAGCGAGCAAACGAACAGTTTCCTTTGTGTCGCGGACACAGACGTCGTCGTACCATGAAGCAAGTAATGGGTCGGAGGACCAATGAATGTGACATGTATGTATGTATGTATGTATCATCGACCGTTAAGCAAGGACACATTAATTAAAGACGGAGTCCAGTAAAAAGAACTACTTTCCAAATATACTGCAAGGCTGCACCCGAACCAGCAAACATACCGTATTGCGTCTACCAATTTCGCCACCTGATGTGTATACCCATGATTTGGAATTCTCGTGCAGTCCCTCCTCCCGTAATCAATGCCTCCTAGTAACACAGTGTTTGAGAGTATAACTAAATAGATTTATTTAACGCATCTTTCTCTAACTCGCGGTAGAGGCACTTGAGTTGACGGCTCACTCTCAAACTCAGTTCGTCTTGTAATCACAGCGCGCTCTGTCAGGTCTACGGGTGCAACCAAACGAAAGCGAGTTCATTGAACAGACGTGCTAAGTTGGCTCACTTTGTACCGACTCCTCCATCATCGCCTCCGTGGCTCGTGCCCACTCGGCGAAGCTTCCACCGCGTGCTATGTCTACTGGGAGTCCCGGCGGGGCGGCGGCTTGGCCGGGGGAGAGAGGAGGGGAGGGGGGAAGGGGGGTAGGTTGGCTCCTTCTCCCTCTAGACCCCTAGCGCCTGGTGCACACGCTAATTGGATACACAAAGCCGAGTCAGCAGGGTCCTCCTCCAGACGCGCGTGCATCGCCCCGCTCTCCTGCCGCGACTGCGTAACGGTTTGCTTTATTAAACTGAAAGAACATAATATGATGGAGAGAATCGTGTAGCGGCAACTAAAAATTGTCCGGTCTTTCCATGCAGTTCAATGTAACAGTGCTCATAAAGGGAAGGTCCTGACATGGCACATAATTTCTTCAGGAATGTGGTGTATTGGGCTAATATCATAACAGTAGTTGTTTAGTATTATCCATATATGTCAGGTAGCATAACACAAATAAAATATATATTGATCACGAAACCGATTACGCAACGAAACAGTACAAATTCAAAGCTGTCATAGGAGGACACATGATCCAACATTTTTACGCGCATCATTGGTAGCGATGGGTTAAACGAGCGCGCCCGAGGCGTGCCTGGCACACGCCCAAGCCGCTGTCCCTGGCGATGATCGCAGCGCGCTCTATAAACAGAAAGTATTAACAAGCCCGCTTACGGGAGACGTAAATCAAACGGCACATGTTTACTCTCGATCTGTCGCTGCGGACCCCCGCCTCGGCCGGCGTATATGGAAATGCTACTTTGTTTCGTCCCCTCCGGCAGAGGCCAACTGATATAGCATTTGTAAATAGCGATTTTCTTTCAAACGGTGAGGTACTGTACGAGGATTAGGTAGTAATTTGTATTGTTTTTAGGCGCATTACAAACCCTTGTCACATGTATCAATCTCGATGGATATGTTTATGTACGTTTTTTTAACCCAACCCTTACCTCACTTCAAGTAACAACTTCGAACACCGATTATTAAAATATTACATAACGTTGAGGATATAAAATGCTCGAAAACGCTCGTCTCCGAACAAACATGGGTAAATTTACTTGCCTAGTTGACTTTTCACTTGCAAGCCGGATACGTTCGTGAGCAATGAGATATTCTGGCCATACCGGGATGGATGAATGAATTTTTATTATTTAAATATTAATATTTTAATATCGTAAATTCTTACATATGATTTATAGTTCGCCTCAGTTCGTGCTCGCCTAAGAAGTCAAAATAAAGTAGCTTTTCTATATACGCTCCCGCTGTATTCGTTTTCCAGTGGATATATCTAGTCCGGCTACAAAATGAAACTCGATCGCTCGGCCGGTCATTTTGCTGTCTATCGATTTGACAAAAAACATAAACATACCACTGTAAAAAAATTGCATTGTCATCCATTAATAGATATTTTTTTTGGGATTTGAAGTTCGTAATTCCGATCCCACGTCCTGGTATAGCACCGAATTCCTAAACTAATACCCTGACAGTAGATGTGGTATTTAGCCATCCACGTCCATTAAAAAAACGTGTCGATGGCACGAAACGTCTATTCGGCGTTAAATTTACGCCCCACTAAAATAGACGATAAAACCATCGACACGATGGCACTCTGAATAGTGTCGTGTTTGTTTAACGACGTAACCAAATAGACATCTATTTTCAATACTTATCCGTCGGCGTAGAAACTTTGTCCTGGTGCTCCGAGCTTCCATATAATCCCCACGCCTGTTGGTGCTTCTCCAAAAGTAATACCTCAGTAAGGGACGCCATCACAGAATCAAGGTGGCCCTTACCGACGGTGCTAACTCATTCAAACCGGTACAAAACCGGGCTATTGCGCTCTGGGACCTTATTTGTTTCAAAAAAAAAAAAAGACAGGCTCCGTGATGAGGAGGATGCAACATGTCCACAAAGCAGACAATGCGCATATGTTCAATTTGGTAAGATTTTATTACAAAACGACTTCTAGCTAAAAGTAAATCACGACCGCTGTAGTAAAAAATTAAATAAAAACCAAATTGATTATAAATCTTCATGAAACAAGCTAGGTTTTTGTTTTATCGTTGAGTAATCAACATCCAAAATTATTGCAAAAAAACGCGCGAAATATTCGAACTTTCGGACCTTATGACTTAGAAACCAAACACTATTTTACAATGCCAATGGTCATCAGATATCTAGATCGATCAAATAAAGCTTTTTACCTATAATTTTAGATCTTTGACAAGAAATATGCACATGATCTTTCCATTTTGTATGGGGAGTTGAGCGGGAAGGCCCACCTTAAGAGAACATTGACACCAGGTCGATCGGTGCAATGCGGTGTTTCCCATACACACGCAGTTATTAGAAGATAGAATTTAAAATCTGCTAGGCCGATTTTGGTCTCATTAATAGTATGCATACCATCGTACAAGATTTAACGTTTTTTGTATGGGACACCCCTTTAATTTTTATTTTTTTTATATTTTACCTATTAGTTGTTATAGCGGCAAAATAAATACACACTCTGTGTAAATTTCAGCTGCCTACCTATTACGGTTCATGAGATACAACCCTGTGACGGACGGACAGATGGACGGACGGACGGATGGCCGGACGGACGGATGGACGGACGGACGGACGGACGGGCGGAAGGACGGACGGACAGCGGAGGCTTAGTAATAGGGTTCCGATTTCACCCTTTGGGTACGGAACCCTAAAAAATAAACAATAAACATGCGGTTCACTAAAAGTAAAGCGTCAAACGCACATTGATTAACTCAGACGTCTCTTCCTGCAATCGGGGCGTGAATAGTGCCACCGTCATGTCAGCGGCCGCCAGATCACTCGCGCGATCACTCGCGCGCATTCCGCTCCCGCGTTCTCCGCGTTTAGCCGCGAGGAGAATGCGCGCCGACCGGCCCGACTGACAGGGGGGGACTTCGTGCCGATTGCCCGGACACGGAAGGCAGCAGATCGCCACCACACACTTGTTTAATATCTTCTTTTTTAGGGTTCCGTACTCAAAGGGTGAAAACGGAACCCTATTACTAAGCCTCCGCTGTCCGTCCGTCCGTCCGTCCGTCTGTCACAGGGCTGTATCTCAGTAACCGTAACAGGTAGACAGCTGAAATTTTCACAGAGTGTGTATTTATTTTGCCGCTACAACAACAAATAAGTAAGATTAAAAAATAATTAAAATTAAAGGGGGCTCCCATACAAAAAACGTGTGTTTTTTTTTGTTTTTTTTTACGATTGTACGGAACCCTTCGTGTGCGAGTCCAACTCGCACTTAGCCGGTTTTTTTATGCGACCTGACCTGGAATGCTAATACCACACAATTACCGTTATATTATTAGCCTAATACACCACCTTCCCGAAGGAATTAGGTGCCATACTAGGACCTTCCCTTTATGAGCGCGGCTACATTGAACTGGATGAAAGACACGGACAATTTTTCATTGCCGCTTGGACCAATGCGATGGTACCAACCCGGGCGGACTTAAAACCTACCACCTAGTAGGGGAAGGGGACCTACAGTGCTACATGGATTCCTAATGATGGAGCAGCTCGCATTCGTGACGAAATGCACTTATCGAACTGCAGTGGTGCATGTTCTTCGACAGGCGCGCTTCAGTGTATCCGAAGCGCATTCAACGGTTACGAAATCCTATATTTTTCATTGCCTCAGAACAAGTTCACTAAATGAATTTTTGACAGCGATTGCATGATCTGTGACCGTATAGTCTAATTTATAATAAAATGTTTAATTTACTAATGTGAGGTTGACATCAATAAATAGTTTCGAAAATGATTTATCAGATAATGCTAGATCCTAACATTTCCGAGGTTGTTGTACTTTCAGTGCTTGAAATAATTTCCAAAAATGGTGAACTGCATGTAAATATCATCGACGCGGTGAACAAGTGCGATAAACAACCTGGTGTCCTTATTAACCATGAAATGGTTTAATTACCAACATTAACCAATGTGAGCTTCTAATAAGGTTACGCCTTTCAGGGGATGTGAGATTAGCGAGATAATGGATAGCCTCGGGTTCGTCGCGGCGGAGGGTGGCGCCACCCGCCTCCGACTCCGGCCTCCGACTCCGGCCTCCGACTCCGGCCTCCGACTCCTGCCTCCGACTCCGCGGATCGCGGAACGAACGATCCCGCAAATTGAATGCGAGGATCGGCGACGCGAGCGCGCGGCAACCCTAGCGGCTCGCCGAGCGAAACGTCCTCTAGCCTAGGGTCTCAGTAGATATATAGCTGTGCGAGGGGGGCCACAGCAGTAGCTCAACTCTAGCGATTTTTGAGATAAATACCTTCCCTCCATCGCGTGTCGGGGTTGTCACTTAGGGTGGCCCAACCCGGCGGGACTAGCCCATTCGCGGGCACGGTACAAAACCGTGTTGTCGCGCTCTGGGACCTTCTATGTTTCAAAGAAAAAGACAGGCTCCGTGATGAGGAAGATGCTAAATGTCCACAAAAAAGACAATGTGCATAGTGTATGATTTGGTAAGATTTACGAATGTTTTAATTACAAAACGACTTAAAGCTAAAAGTAAACTACGACCGCTGTAGTCCAAAATCTAACAGAAACAAAATAGATTATAAATCTTGATTAAATAAGCTATGTCTGATGACTAATATTTTTAAGACGTTCTTACTTTATCATAGCGTAATCCACCTCCAAAGTTATTGTATAAAACGCGCGAAAAAATTGAACTTTCGGACTTTATAACTTAGAAACCAAACACAATTTTACAATGCCAATGGTCATCAGACATCTAGTTCGATCAAATAAAGTAATTTTGGGCAAAATTTTGGATCTCTGACAAGAAATATGGGCGGGATCTTCTTTCCCCTTTTGTATGGGGAGATGAGCGGGATGGGCCACCTTAAACATTGGCGGAGCACTGCTGGTTCTGTTATTTTTAAAAAGACTAAGGTAAACATATTTTGTTTAGCCCTGGCCCGAGCCAAGCGTTTTGCGAAGTTCTAAGTCGCATATGGCAACCCTAATTCCGGGGCATCACAACACAGGGCAGACACGACACGCGACGATTCGACACAGGCGCGACAGCCTGCGCATGCGTCCGTGCTCCCTGATCCCGCTCCCCTCAGGTCTAGCTCGCCTGACAGGCGACTCACTGGCGGCTGCGCGGCGGCTGCGATGGCCCGCAAATTGACGCCCGACGGCTTAAATAAACAGAGAGCGCGTCTCGCTAATTGGCGCGCAAATTCAAATGCTATAACTATAGAGTGCGACCACTCTAAGTTGACCGCTCTCGAGTGGCGCCACTGTGTCCCAAGTGTTTTGCTGGGTCGGGTCCAGCCTTGCAGTATATTTATGAAGTAGTTCTTTTTACATTTTTAGGGTTCCGTACCCAAAGGGTGAAAACAGAACCCTATTACTAAGCCTCCGCTGTCCGTCCGTCCGTCCGTCCGTCCGTCTGTCACAGGGCTGTATCTCATGAACCGTAATAGCTAGGAGGCTGAAATTTTCACAGAGTGGGTATTTATTTTGCCGCTATTATAACAACAAAAAGGCAAAATAAAAAAAATATTAAAATTAAAAGGGGGTCCCATACAAAAAACATGTTTTTTTTGTGTTAAATCTAGTACGATTGTACGGGACCCTTCGTGTGTGAGTCAGACTCGCACTTGGCCGGTTTTTTATTAATGTATCCTTGCTACACGGTCGATTATACATACACACATACATAAAACATTCCTTGGAAAATCGACGTGGATGCTTGGGACGAAAAAAGTATATTCACAGAAATTAAGGTTATTGAATGTTCGTTAGAAAGCTGTGGTAGGTATTAAAGGTTAAACAACATTAGGCTAGAAACTAAATCGTTTACAGTGCATATCAATACTGTCAGTACATCTCGACCTGAGCGTGTATTACAAGTTACGATCTTATCGATTTTTCGATCGATTTATTTTTCGATAAGTAAGTGTTTCGACGTTTTCACGCCTAAGCCGCTAAACCGATTTTGATAAAATTTGTTAGAGAGACAGTCTAGACATTGGGAAAGGACACAGGCTATTTAAATGGGGATGTTAGGTTAAGAGCATCCTCATACCTAAACATTTTGGACCAATTTTTGCGATTAAAACGAGATAGCCAGAGCCCGACGTCGCTTAGTTAGAGCAGCTCGAAATAATTATTTCTTAATGTGACCAAACCGCATAACGCGTGAACCCGGTTTTTTTATTGTTTCGTCAAAGAAATTGGGAAAAGTTAAACATGTTCTTCGCTGAATGGGTAGATAATGTTAAATTCTTTGAAATGGTATTAAAATAAATATTAGTTAATGTCAATATAAGCCGTAAACTTGAAAAAGAATATATTTGAGACCTGATTAAAAAAAAAACCACGCATTAAATATCAATTTCTGTAACATTTTTCTTTCTGTTTTGGTAGAAAGTTAGCTGGCATTATACATGTTTTTTTTTCATGGAGATCAGGAACTTTACGCAATCAAACCATTCGCATTGGCTAGTATAACCATGTTCAGCCCGGTATAAGTCCAAAACAACAATGACCCGAGCGGAGCCGGGTACCTCAACTAATAATGTACAATTTGGCGCTAAACATAAACAAAATATCTCGACAAAACAAAAGATGACGAGAGCGCACCAGACCGTAAAATATCGGTGTCGTTAATGAATTTACTGCGAGCAAATTGCAGCCTACCGCTCGCTGCCAAGTCAGACTAAATTAATTACCCCCTCGTCAACCCCTCCCCCACACCCTCGCGGCCCCCAGCCAGCCTTTTTATCGTCGAGGGCTCATTAATACAGCCTAGCGAACTATAGAGTTGGGCTTTTATTAAAATGTACAGAACAGAATTTAACTGTAACATTGTATCATATGGCGGCGGCGCGTAGCCACGAGTTAGTGGAAAACGTCTAACTGTAGTTAGTACGCTTACGAATTCGGAACGCGCAACATAGAATGTTTGTTGCGAAGTTCTTTCAATTAACGAAAAACATACGATTTTCGGATTTTTTACTTTGCTTGTAATTAGAGACCTTGCTTAGTTACTAACTTAGTTACTTTTTTTGCTCGGAAGCCTTTGATATATTTGACTAGGAAAGCTTCATTTTTTTACAGCTCCAAGCGACTATAGGCCCATGAATTTGATATGAATAACTCCACGCGTTCCTTGGAAAAAGAGTCTCGACAACCGGACAACGAAGCGAATTGGTTTCTTACGATGAGGGTAACCCTAAAACGCTTGAAGTAACAACTATAAATACAGAAATAAATACTTCTAAATCAGGATAAGCTGCCTGTCTAAAACGGATAAATAAATAAATATAGGCTTTGAGATAAAAATACAAAATGTGTCAAAGTGACGTAACGAATGTTCTCGTTGGCTTTAGTTCCAGTTACGACTATTTATCTCAGCCTACGTCTTACTGAAAACAACAAGCAACGCTTAGCGTCGCATGTAATAAAAACGTCAAAGCCGCCATCGAAAACCGCTACAGAACCCAATTACTTTTAACGGCTCCCACATGCAAGCGCGCAAAAGCTTCGGCATTTCCCGCGTAGCGGCGCGGCGGGGCGCAGGCATTTCAACAGATTAAAAAGAAGAATCGACCAAATGCCACCACCACATTCCGCGCGCTCCGCCTAGGGTTGCCACCCTTCTAGGACGGATTACCGGTGGAAGACTAATCGAAAAAAAGTCGTGCACATCGAGAGGATAAAAAACCGGCCAAGTGCGAGTCGGACTCGAACACGAAGGGTTCCGTACCATCGTACAAGATTTAACACAAAAAATCAGGTTTTTTGTAATTTTTATATTTTTTTTTATTTTACCTATTTGATGTTATAGCGGCAAAATAAATACACACTCTGTGAAAATTTCGGCTGCCTACCTTTTACGGTTCACGAGATACAGCCCTGTGACAGACGGACGGTCGGACAGACAGCGGAGGCTTAGTAATAGGGTTCCGTTTTCACCCTTTGGGTACGAAACCCTTAAAAGAGCTCATGCGACAACTTCCCATCAATAGGATATCATCGTTTTATACCCGCCAATTTAAAATTCCGGGAGAATTATCGTAGATTATTAAATATTTCCTTTCTTAGGGCCGATTCCGTGACTCCCGGAAATCCGGGAGAGGCGGCAACCCTAGCTCCCCGGCGGGCGGAGGTAGCGCCGCGGCGGCCCAGAAGTGCCAGAAGGCGGCACATGCGCAATGCGACCGCTACCGAGCCGCCACCCTACCCTAGCTATGCAGACCATACAATGAGACTCCTCCAACGCAAAAACGCACGTTCAAATGTTACTGCATTTTCCATGATTTTTGCAGTGGAAACTTCGCTGACGCAAAAACGCACGTTCGAATATTATTGCACTTTTTGTGTTCTTTGTAACTTTGCAGTGTTCTGGCCTAGCTAGGTAGAGCTTACACTGGGATTTATCTAACTGAAAAACGCACGTTCAACTGTTACAGAATTTGTCATGAATTTTGCAATCCTCACTTTGGTAACGCAAAAACGCACGTTAAAATTTGACATATTTTTTTATGAACTTTGCAGTGTACTTTCTATGGAATTAAAGTAAGAAAGTAAGCTGTGAAGGAAGTTAACATGTAACACTCGTGAGTGAGAGAGCGTGTATAAATATTTTTGTAAACATAGATTAAGTGGACGTTGGAAACATTTTCAGCGAACTTCATGGGCAAATTTTTTCAGTATTATTTTTTTACTAGCTAAATATTAAAAGATTACTGGCACGAAAAAATGTAAAAGAGTTCAAGTTCAGCATGCAGTTTTAGCGACATCTCCATTGTAAGCATTGTAATCAAATTATGAAAATAATCTGAAAAAAGTTTTTGGTCGTGACATTCGTCGGAATCAGGATTCGAAACTGCGATTTTGGATTACATGCCCACTGCTCTAACTAAGCTCGGTTCATAATTGAAGTTACAGTTGCTAAATGTGCAAAATGTTCCTGGCAGCACCCACTTTGCGACGATGCTCGTACCTGTCCCAAATTTCGTGAACAGATACTGAACGTAAACTTACCACACGCCATCACAATGACACCCAGACTCCGATAAAAATTACCTGTAACAAATAAATGAAAATATGTCAGCTAAGACTTCTAAATATTTTAACGGCTTTAAGTCTGATGGCCAAATGAACTCCGCAGAAAATAAAAACGCCGTCTTCCGTTATTTCCGTGCGTGTGTTACCACATTTACCCTCGCAGCAGACGGCTCGCGCGGAGTCCCGACTTAGAGCTGACAAAACACATCCAGCGCGACCGCAAACTCTGCCCTCCCTCCCCCCGCCCTCCCCGGGGGAGGTTAGGGCTGCGCGCACTCTCACACCGACACGGGGTCATGAAGCGTTTTATCTTCGGGGCCGATCTCGCGTGGACGCAACAATGTTTGCGTTAATTAGTAAGTGAAAAAAAAAAGCTGTTTGCATTTCCCGTTTCATGTTTATACTTGCGTGGACTGATATTATGGCACTTTATAGACTATAATTTGACATGTAGTGGAATTTGTGTTTTGTCTAAAACGTTTCTGAGCTGATTTTGTATGGTAATCAGTTTGAGCATTTTAGGATAATTGCAGGACACAAGATTCATTTGAAGCAGGGGCATGCGATATTCAGATTATTTATTTATTTATTTATTGGAAATATATTTATTATACTTACAGCTTATTCACAATTAATATACAAAAGTGGACAATGTAATTGTAAAAAGCCAAAAAGATGTTTTCACAGATAAAATTTAAAATTTGAGTTCACTGCTATCTAAGCGTAAATAACCTTACTTAAATCTAAACTTAAATTTAACATGGAAATGAGCATATGTATATATGTATATAATTGAGCGAATATGAAGTTTTAAAAATGTGAGAGGGTGTGGGTTGGTGTCAGGGTGATTAAGAGTGTGTGAGGGTGTGTTAGGTTGTGTGCATGTAAGTGTGGGATGTGAATGTGATTTGGGGTTGGGGTTGCATATTAAAATTATTATTATTTTATTCATTCTTTGATTAAACTTAAATCTATTTTATATTTATTTTTAATTTATTTTTAATTATGTTTATGATTCTCCCTATTACTATTCAGTATTTCAGCTACTCGTTTCTTGAAAGTTGTTTTTAGGGTAGTATATAAATCAACTGATGTAAAATAAGTATTGTAAAGAACGGCAATTCGATTTAAAGGTGTGTAAGCGTTTCTGCGAAACTTTCTCACGTGTAAGAGATCCACATTACGTGTATATCGAGCAGGTAGATGTAGTTGCACAGCGTTTACTTTATTATAACTTTATTAATAACTTTATTAACAACGGATTATTTGTAGCGTATTTATACATATATTGATTTGTGTTCTATATGCAATCTAAGAGACGACCCCTCCGCTAAATGAAACTGATTTCACGTAGTAATCCATCGCAGTTTTTTTTTATGCAACCTGACATGGATGGCTAATAACCACACAACTACCGTTATGATATTAGCCCCATAGATTTTATTTGCCAAATTAGTCTAGTTTGGGGAAATAAATTAATGCTATGAAATGTTTGCACGATTTTTTTTACAATAAGAAGAACTTAACGCTTTAGTAATTTTTTATCTAATAATTTTTTTATAATTTACATATTTTAGGATGAGCTATTAACACAAATGTCACAGTATAAGTAGTTAGCGCCGAACCGAAATGTGCCTCTAAAGATCGCGCGTGTACTTCACGCCCTTATCTCAAAAGCGTTATTCGGAATTCATTCAAATCAAAATTAAGCACATACAAATACACTATTAAAATATTATTGTTTAATGCTGTTCCTAACACAGGTTGGAAAAAATAATACAATTGGCCCAAGTGCATCCCTTCCCGTGCACGTCGTTGGAGGCGACTAATGGATTCATCGTGCGTAGTTCGGATGACATTTCAAATTGTAGGTCCCTTTGTTAACTTACTAGGTGGTAGTGTTAGTCCCGCCCGGGTCGTTACCATCGCTTTGAACAACTTCGCCGAAGCGGTAAAAATTATCAGTAGCTGTGCGATATAAGGAAGGTCCAAGCATGGCACCCAGTTCATATTTGGTCGGTTGGGCTGCTATCATGATAGTACATAGGTGTGGTAGTAGATATCTATTTCGAGTTACATAAAAAAAACAGTCAACTACTGTTTAATGGTAACAAGTCAGCCTCAATGGCCCAGTGGCGCCACACTTCGGCGATCGCTCTCCGAAGTTAAGCAACGCTGGGTCCGGTCTGGTCTTGGATGGGTGACCATTCGACCATTGAGAGAGGCTGGCCGTGGTTCGGATTCCGCGTTAAACTGTAGGTCCCCTTCCTTACTTACTAGGTGGTAGGGTTTATCCCGCCCGGGTTGGAACCATCGCATTGGATGAACGATGGTCGAAGCGGCAATAGGGCAGCAGGGCAAGCGGCGAAGGGCTAATACCATGACAGAAGGTGTGGTATTAGCCATCCATGTGCAGTCACATAAAAAAAAAGTCAGTTTAAAATGAAAATGAATGGTACTAAAATACAAACTCCCTTTTAATGCGTCTAGTATTTGGTTTAATATACGGAGTAAATAATAGACGTTCTGAAATACGTCTGAATTTATGGCTCTAGTTGTTGATAATCGTCGAAATATTTTTACTGTTCATCATTTCCTTCTACCCGGATTGCATACTTTAATCATTGATCAATGATTAAAGTATAAAAAACTGTACTTTAAGCCACAAGATAATTTCGAAAAGACTAATAATAAAACTCTCCGTTAGATGCCTCACATTCAGCCAGTACTACAATAAACTGTCGGCAAACCCCGAAAAAACGAGTAAAGATTTACAACTTCAATACGTGTGTACATAATTTGCTATCTCTTCGACGGCCGGATATCTCGCATTCAGTGCGCACTACTGCCGTGCAATACGCCGACGACCCTCAACTCGGAAAGGCATCACATTTTTATGGATGGTAATTTTATTTACGCCCCGGAAAAGTGGTGGCAACCCTAACGTCCCCCCCCCATTCCCGCCTGCCGCCCGGCCGCCCCCGCGCGCAACAGTGGCACACGTCGCCTCTCGCTCGCACAGTCGAACCATCATACCGCCAAATAAAATGAGGAAGAAAACTTTTTTTTTTTATGTGACTGGACATGATGGCGAATACCACACCTTCTGTCATGGTATTAGTCCAACACACCACATGGGAACTAGGTGCCATGCCAGGACCTTCCTTATATTGCACGGCTACATTGAACTGGATGGAAAACACGGACAATTTTCATTGCCGCTTCGACCATCGTTCATTCAATGCGATGGTACCAACTAGGGCGGGAATAACCCTACCACCTAGTAAGTAAGGAAGGGGACCTACAGTTTAACGTGGAATCCGAACCACGGCCAGCCTCTCTCAACGGTCGAATAGTCACCCATCCAAGACCAGACCGGACCCAGCGTTGCTTAACTTCGGAGAGCGATCGCCGAAGTGTCGCGCCTCTCGGCCACTGAGGCTGACAACTGTTTATTTATTACGGCAGGTGGCGCCTAGGCAACCTACCCTAAAATATTAGTCAAACACTTAGATATTACTGCTATATTAGTCAAGACATCCTACAAAATAAAATATAATAGATTAAAACAATTTTATTACTCAATCTTGTTAATTAAAATAAAAACTCAATTTCCTCGATTTTATTCCGAAAATTGATTGGTCCAAATCGTGCTAATCTAATGAATTCGTGGTAAAGAAAATATCACAATATCATAACTTTTAAAATTTGATTACAAACTTTGTGTTTAACATCGAAATTAGTTGGAGAACAAACAAAAGCTCTTTTTTCGTCCAAACCTTATTATATCTGCATCGCGGAGTATATCTTTCAAGTAACAACTCGTAGATGAAACATGACTGGAATGCTAGTTTTAACGTTTTTAAGGTGAGCTCGTTCAATGCTACACCTACAATAAGCTTTGTGTTTTCTTCCATATTCCATTTTACAGTAATAAATCCTAGACTCAGCCAGAGCGGAGGTTATGACCCCCAATGAGCGCCCTCAGAAGTGGATGACAAATATTCTTATCCCTATAATATTCTAACTTTTTAGGCGTTCCGTACCCAAAGGGTTCCAACGGAACCCTAAAAGGTTTTTTTTTTGTCAAATCTTGTACGATGGTAAGGAATCAAATCAGCCTTAGTCAACGAAGGCTACTCATCGATGCAATGACCCTTTGCAAAATATGTAATAATTATATTGATTGTTCCGAACTATTAGGTGAAGTAGGGTTTAGAGTGGCAAGCCGTCTGACAAGGTCAACGGATCTATTTAATATTCAATCTAGGTGCACAAATGCAGGAGAGCGCATACCAAAACATAGAATGTGTCTCACGAATAATAATATGTTTAACTTGATTGACATTCATTCTCTCAGTCCATTAAGCTACAAGCGTGCAGTGCTGTCAACCCTCAGGTTGTTTGATTCATAGAATAAGCTGTAGGTTCCTCCAACCTTCCTATAAAATTTTATATTTTTTTATATAGATATACATAGCCTATTTCATCTGCTTGGTTTTTTTATTTTTATTTTTTTGTGTTTAATTTGATTTTTGTTTAATTTTGTTTCATTTTCTTTTTCTCTTGCTGCTTACTTCTATGTCATGTCCTATTAAGGATTTTTTGTTATATGTTTTTCTCTAAAATGTTACATTTATAGTTTCAGATACATATTTAACAATGTGTTGATATTTTCTGGATTAGTTGCCTTCGGTTTATAACTCCATTTTAACTTATGTGATGCTGCATATGTAGCTGGGTGTATATGTAGTTATTTTGGACAAACTATTTCTGTAAAAATATTTGTGTGTACAACCGTTTTGGCGCCTTATAAATAAAATAAAATAAAAATAAAATAAAAACCCTTCATGTGCGAGTCCGACGCACTAGGCCGGTATTGCTCGCGGTATTGTAGCCAGCGCCGAATTTACGAATTCGCTCAATACTGATGTTATCGCCATTCGTGCCATTCAACGAATCGAATATTCGATGTTGCGTGTCACAATCAGTGCTATCGCTAATACGTGGCTACGCTGCCGCCATACGGATGATCACTCGATGCTCGATGGATCTCCGCGAGGTGTAACAACCGTATGGCACGGCAAGCCCACTGCAGATGTCGCTAGCTCGTTTGCGCCGGGGGCACAGAGCCGCCCGCGGGGAGGTCGACGACGGCTGGGAGGGGCCGCGATGAATAAGAAATGAGGCGGCGCGCAAACAAACAGCCGGGGGGTGCCTCCGCCACAGGACGGACAGGCTCGGAGCGCACACCTCAGACCACACCTTCACACCTCCGCCACGCGTACTTCGCCCACACACAGCGAAGAACACGTATTAAATCGTGAAAGAGAAAGGCCTAGTTGAAAATCCATCCGTATTTGAGGGATCAGATGGTTTGGTAGAGATTGGTCGGGCATTTTTATTTTGTTTTATGTTTTTATTTCATTTCATTTCATTTATTTAAACTTTTCGGTAGTCAAACTACACTAAGTTACGTCACGAAGATCCGCGTATTCGATCAACCCAGTAAAGAAGAACCCGCAAAGAAACTTTACGGGTTTACACAACATATTTTTCCGTCCACAATTGTGAAATACACACTTAGATCTAAATGCTACTGACAAACAATTCCTTGGTGGAACAGATTAAGGCAACGAACAAAGAACAACAGAAACAGCAACCCTCAGTTTACGTTACTTACAACTAACAAAGTTTCTAACAGCAACCCTCAGTTTACGTTACTTACAACTAACAAAGTTTCTAACAGCAACCCTCAGTTTACGTTACTTACAACTAACAAAGTTTCTAATGCAATAATATAAATTAATGTAATTTATAGCATTACATACAAGTATTCTCTGGTGTAAAAGCTGTCGTCACCTTAACCTGTGTCAGGTATACATTGTTTATTCATTCCATTCCAACATGACAAATCTGGGTGCATTCCACACTGCACTCAGATTTGTCATGTTTTATCATTAGCTCGTGCTAGTTTACTTTGAGCGTAGATCATACTCCCTTGGACTTCTGGAGGCGGATCTTCGGGCTTACGGATTTTCTCTTAACCTCACAAGGTTACGGGGAGCACTCTTACGTAGGAACCCCATAACATTTTATAGGATTCACTGCAAGCTCGCATCGACACAAAATCCCTTATAATATACACTAATTCCCCCTTTGTGGACTCGCAAAGGATTGCCATGACGATTGCGACAGTTAAATTACCACCGCGGGTGACGTTCGTTAGTTCTTCCTGTGCCACGCGACGGAAGCCGCCGCCATTGTATAAATAATTCCGGAGATGTTTGCGACGCGATCAAATACGTGCGCCGAATGCCGTCGCCGCTTCGCTGCACGCACCCCGGCAGACGTAAAAAGCTTATTATTAGATCGCTTCGGCATCTGCATTCGAACTCGCGTGATTCTATCCATCTCCCGGAGTGGAATCTCCGTTTTTAGCTAATCCGAGGCCGCGATCGATGGAAATTTAAAATAAACCGCGCTGGTAGATATCTGTAGCCATTGTATACTGAAAGCATGTCGACAATCGCAGTAAGCAGCGGAGCAAATACATACAATATGATGTGGAAGAATAGTCTAGCTAAGGCATTGTGAATGGCATGCAACCGAAAATACGAAAGGTGGTTGAGAAACAACGATGATGAACGTACAAAAAACCTCGCAAGATAAAGAGGAACCCGTAGACGCAACTATTAAAACTATCAAGTCTACTAACAGTAGTACCAGCAACCCTGTTCTGTTCCAGAGATATCAGGTCGGTTAGAGCGAACGAGCAAGAGCCTACGAGCGTTTGAGTCTGAGCATATCTTCTTTCATGGGAAGAAGATGCCCGAGAACTAGAAGAGCTGATACGGCATTGAGAAGATAGTGGACAACACCTCATTATCGGTGGAAAAACTCACACTCACCATACTTTTTCGGGCAGTTTTACCAATAATAGGACAGGTCTGGTCAAGACCTTTCTGACTTGACCTTAAGCAAATTAGTCATGAGTTTAGCATTTCATTTTTATTTATTTAAACTTTTTGGTAGTCAAACTACACCAAGTTACGTCACAAAGATCCGCGGATTCGATCAACCCAGTAAAGAAGAACCCGCAAAGAAACTTCACGTGTTTACATAACACATTTTTCCGTCCACAATTATGAAATACATACTTAGATCTAAATGCAGCAGGGAACAGAACGATCACAATCCAAGTTAAATGTCGTTTAACTCAAGATATTTTACGCATCCGAAACTGGCCCGCCACATTATTGCAATTCCAAGAAAAATTGCGAGAAAGTCTTTAAATGTAATCTCTCTTGGAAAGTCTTCTTACCCTCGCGACCCTCGAAATCAAGGCACTTGAGCCGGGTATTCAAAACAGACGAGATACATTAGTGCTCGCGCCGCCCTCTAATGATATCTACAGCGGAAAATAAAGGAGAAAATGAAAAAAGGACAAGAAGAATTGAAGTTACGAGACGTTCGATGAAATGATAAATCGATCGAGCAGAATATCTTTACATAAGATATTTATCATCCAGATGAAGGCCTTTTATCCAAACTCACTTATCTTAATTTTAGTCGTTACGCAACAACACCAGGCAGTTTTATGGATCTAGATTATATTGAGTAGTCGTAGTGTAGAGATTCCTTAACGAGCAGTGTATCCTCGAGGAGGCAGGCTCCGTTCAGTTCGGAGGGCGTGACCCTGGGTTGGCGGGCGCTTCGGGCGGGGTCGCGCGCGGAGAGCGACCGCTTGCCCTCTTGTCCGGAGATAAATGGGCAAGTAAGTGGCCTCGTCCCGCCGCCCCCCCGCCTCACCACCTCTCGGCGGAGTCTAGGAACTCCGAAAAGCCACTTTATCCGCTTACATGCGGCGCGTTACTCGACGGAAATTATTTGGATGGGCGGGCCAATATCTGGCGGCAGAGAAACCCTTTCTCTTATTGGGTCATCAAATTGATTTTCCTATCACTCGTAGCAGTTCTTACGTGTCGTTGGAACTTGATAACATCAGGAGTGAGCTAATTCATAAGCGAACTCACTGGGCTGCACTCCCGTTAGTGTATGTATTATCACTATAAAGCTACACTGCCACTATACGGATGATTCGCAACTATCGTTCTTGCTTACTCATTGGCTTTTTCTGTTTCTGATGAAATTTCCGTCAATCTCGCGTTTTTCATTTAGAAAAATATCGAGCGGTAAGAATCCTGGTCACGGCACCAATTAGCAACTTCCGTCTCGAGTAAAGGCGCGAGTAAAGCGCGTGTTGGCACAAAACTCGTGTTCTGAAAACGTTTTGTGTTCGCCGCAAGCAGAGCGGAACGGGCGGGCCCACGAGTCAGTCGCGACAGGGGCCACAATCGACAGCGCCTCTCTTCTGCCTGACCGATCTTGCAGGGGTGTCCCTGGTTTAAGTAAAAGGCAACGGCTAACTGAATTATTTCAGCGCTTTGGTTTTACTTGACACGTTAATTTCATTTGGAAACGTTATTGCTTCAATTAAGATGTTGGTATATATCGAACAATTTGAAATCCCATACACATTTTCAATACGCATAATTTCTACGACGTGGCTTACTTATCCTTTCAAAACGCAAAATATTGTCCATGTGCATATTACTCAACACATATACATTGATATGCTCTTCCTAACACTATACTACTCCACCGAGCTTTTCCCATAGAGTACACGGACATCGAGAATATGAGACACGAAAACCACGCAAAGTACACCGACGCCGGAAGGGAATAAACGTGCGATACAAGTCCCCAAATCTTTGTCCAAACAAGCGTCGCTATCACGAAAGCGGAGGGTGGGTTCGCGCCGAGTGCGATGGGGGCGAGAGGGGGGGAGGAGGGCGGGGGTGCGCCGAGGGGGGGGGGGAGGGAGGGCACTCACGACGTCTCAAGCCGGTAACCCGAGACGACTGCGGGTAGCGCTCGAAGAAGAAAACGGTTTGGAGGGAGTCCGTACGCCGCCAGTCTCAAATTGAGCTTACTTCGCAGACGGATGGTTTAGAATACTAGGAAAAACCACTATGTACATCATCACGCCGATTCCCCCCGGAAGGGTAGGCGGGCACACGGTAGGGCGGGGGTGAGTTGATTAACGTCTAATTTAAAGACACGCAGGTTTCAGAAGAGGATACACATGTTGCAGCAATCCGATGAAAAACTTTCTCCGGCAGCATATGTACTTATTTCGATTCGTTTACAGATATACATCTTTCCAGAGTGCTGCCTTACCTAACCTAATGTAACCCAATATTTTAGAAATACTTAGTCAATCTGCTCATGATACGTTCTTCTAGGACGCCTGGGCACGATACTTCCACTAAGTCACTGAATTCTTATCAATATATTCTCTTTCGGTTGAATAAATCACTGTCATGAATCGTCATGAATGGTAATGGCCATCTAGTGAGACAAAACAGCTGAAGTAAAGAGTTTTATGTTCGTTGCCGTTATCAATAAAGTACATGAGAATTTTAATGGACAAGGCGTTATCAGGCATCCGTCACTCCTTAATACCTACTGAGATCTTCACCTACGGCGCTTGGGAACCCGAGGTTCCAAATTCAGTCAGGGTCGCCGCGCGCACACGCTCGCACGTCTACTACGTCCAGTCGATCAGTAGCTTCGGAAAGCGCACTTTCGCCGTTATTATTCGTAATAATGTCTAATAATCATAGAATTAAATATAAAAACTGTTGCGTGAACGGATGTCATAGTAAACGGAAGAATTTGATGTTACCTTTCTTTACGCTACCGAAATATTCTGAACGGAGAGTTTTTTTTTTTAGTTTAGGTTTATTGACGTTTTGCCTTTATGTAGGTAGGTATGTGGTATAGTGTTATGAGGGGCCTATTGAATTGACACGTATTTAACTAGTATCAGCACAGCACTTTTTTATACATTAGGTAGTATTTATCCATGTATAACAAGGAGAAACAACATAAATTGGTTTCGTCTAGTGAAACAATAATGGGCAATCATTCGTGGCAGGTCCTACTTATTGCCTATTATTCTTTGCTGCATGTAGTTGGTTTTTTACCATACCAGGACCTTCCTTTCATGAGTACGGCGATATTGAACTGAATGGAAAACACGGACAATGTTTTATTACCGTTTCGACCATATTTTTATCAAATGTGAGATAATCAACCCGGCCTTAATCAACAATATCAAACAATACTAGACCAAAGTACATCGAAAACACCGAAATACACAGAAAATATCAACCTACACCGTTAAAGCCAATCAACACTAACCAATATCAAACAACACCTAAAAACAATAAACAACACATAACAGCACCAGGCATATTTGTGACGCAAAATCTTAAAATAATAATAATTGTAGACACATCATAAAAAATAATTTTGAAAGTTTTGTTTGTATTTTATTCGACTTTTAAACAATAGGCGGCGGCAGTGTGTGATAACCCTAGCGCAAGCCGCATTCCAGCAACTTGGGGCGGGTGATCGACGACGCGTTTCATCTCGCCGCCGCGCCGGCAATGAATGACGTAATAAATACTTTATACTAACGACTATTAGGATGAAAATTGAAAAATTACTGTCGGGGAGTGCAACTTCTGTGCGTAGCACTATTAGTTATTCTGTGGCGTTATCCCCAGTGTAATGGTTAGTTCTATAAGACGAGGGAGGGTGTGGAGGCGCTGAGGCGTCGGCGTGAAACCCAGAGGATTGTTTAATGGAGTCGTATCGGCGGCGACGTCGTCGGGGCGCGAGGATCACATTCTGCTCGATACTGCCAACACGGATGACAATAAACACATCACAAGCTGTTAAAGCTGTGCTGATAAATATTTACCATGTAGAACGAATGAGCGATGAAAGAATGACGAAGCAAATTCACAGACCTAGAGTGGGTAGGATTGGTAAGCACGGCGACAGAGAAAACCTTACCATAAAACATTTTAAAAGTTAAATTCATTGCACCCATAATTGAATGATGGTTGAAGAAGCGAGTGAAGTATGCTGCGTTGGAACGTACAGCGTGGCTTCACCTATACCTACCCCTCCGAGGAAAAGAAGTGAATGTATGTATGAATGTATGTATGAATGTATGCATATACTTAAATGGCGTGCCATTCGTGTTCCAAGATTCTACCCACTACACTCCCCTACGACTTCCAGACTAGGGAAGAATAAGACAGGTAACGGTGTTATCGTTTCGTTTATCGACGAAAAAAGTGTCGTCGGACACTTTTCCCCGTGCAGCTCCCATCCGCCAAATGTGCGAAAAGGAATAAGCTCCAAAAACGTACCAGCTCCCCTACAGAAGGCTCTTCTAATCGACTATTGCTATCAAATAGCCCCGGAAGCCAACGGCGGCACAGCAAATCGATACGAGGAAATTCCACATGCTCGTCGTACCCTCTGCGGCGACCCTCGCACATAGCTCGCGTCGCCTCGACAACACACCTCCTCCGCCGCCCCCACACTAAGTGCAGATATCATCAAAGCAATCGTCTCGTCACAGCTCACCGACAACGTCGCCGGGGCGTGTCCGACGGTACCTCCGACACGGCTAGCCCTATTGGGCTATGCTCCCCACTGTCGTTTCAATTCCAGTTCATCCATATCAGAAATTACAGAAGAACATTATTTTTTATGTCGTTTAGTTACGAAAAAGAGACAAATAAAAAAATACAAATAATTGTTAAATCAAAAAATATTCTACCAAAGAAAATAACATCGATAAACCGTGATACGAGGTTCTGAGGATATGACAAAATACAAACGAAAAATGTAAGAGCTACGGAAACAAACTCAATGCAAGAGAAAAAAGAAACGGGATCAAAAGTAACAAAAATCCTACCTACGGATATTTTAGATTGACTCTCCTCATCACCCCAAAGGTTGACTAGAAGAAATCACTCCTAGTGATAAGTCCGCCTTTGTGCAATTTTGTTGTTGTTTCGAATCGTTTTTGTAATTGTACTTGTTTTCTACTGCACAATAAAGAATGTATTAATTCATTCAAAAATAAGAAAAAAAAAACTGTCTAGAAACAAACCAAACAAAACGACCAAAAAAACGCTTTCATCAAACGTAAAGAAATTGAACACTCAAAAATTAAAAGTATACCTAACTTCTATTATCTTTTCTTTTACATTCATTGTGGAAAAATAAATCTAAATTATAAAATATGTTTCTACTCGTATAGTTATCGCAGCTGCGTCGCAAAAAAGAGTTACTAACGTACCTGGTCTGACTGAAAAAATCCTGCCTTCGACGCAGTGGTGAGCCAAGAAACACGGGGGCACACACCGACATCTAGAATTACATACCGCTCAGCACCGAGCGTACGGAAGGTTGCATTTGTTGAGAGGGGAAAACCCTTTTCTGAACATATTTAGTTATCGCAGGAAAACACCACCGTGAAACGCAACGGCAAATTTGCTCAGCGGAATCTTTTAATCCCGCTATGAGAGATATTTAATGCTCTTATACACTTGAGTTTATAACGCTCCCAAACATCCTACTGCGAAGCTAGGAGCTCGATTCCCACAGTTTGGTCTCATCGCAGGCGTCAAGTCATGCAACAAACGGCAAGTTCCAAAAAATAATTTCGGTGCGATGATTCGGCGCCGTGTAATCTTGGTTGTTTGCCAAAAGAGGTTTATTAATCTCTTACCAGATGCATATTTTGAATGGTCTTTAACTGTACGGTAGCTCTAGTCAGTGTAAATTTAAAAATGTGGAAACGATGTCTAGACCCGAAATTCTTCCCAACTTTTCTCAAGAACCTCTCCTGTCCTCTTCAGAAGGCGATATATAGCTCAACGCCGTTCGGTACACAATCGTGCTTCCCCTCGCTAGTAAATTCAAATACAGCCCGCGCACAAATGTCCCGTAATGCCCACTATAAACATTGCCATTACAGCCACCCCCTATCCGTCTGCTGTACGTGAGTCGGATAGGGATGTGCCAGTATCACTTTCGTAAATACTACGGCCTTGAATAAGATATTACCACCGGGTTATTTATGGCTCAAGCAAATGTCAATTGCTACAGCTCTACTGCTAATGCGCTCGCACCAGCCGGAGCTTAACGTCTGATTAAGAGAAAGGTTTCGTTTTATTTTGCCGATGGGGATAGATGACCATGCGCGAACAAAAATCGAACGTACGAAGTTACATGATTAGTGAGATTTCCCAGTCGAAACAGCGTTTCCAATCGCTTCGATATATCGATACATTTTTTATCGACCCGTTGACACTATTCTGGTGGAGGCGACGCGTCAAGATGGCCTGTCGTTACGCATTTCGGGCACGTCGTCCATAAGGAACAGACGATAACGCGACCCGCATCCTCCGGGGGCTTTGTCGCAGGATCATCGGCAGCGGTGCGACACACTTATAGAAAATGTACGAAAACAATAGCCGAGCCATGTTATCCTAAGGTTGATTCTGCTGGAAGGAGAATATAGGCGTTGGATGATATGGGAGCAGATAGATTGATGAACCTTATTCGAGTAGACGAGTGTAAGCGTACGAAGAGGCTCCCACGTAGTTCAAGCGTCTATTTTGTAGTTTTTTAAGTAACTGGACATGGATGGCTAATACCACACTCAGTGCAATGGTATTAACCCAACACACTGTAGGGGAAGAGAAAGGTAAGCAAGTTGACGCCATGATAGGCTTCTGAACTTTGGAGAAAGATAAAGTTATGGTAAAAAATTTGTTACCTGAAACATTCGGTAACACTTTGTCAGATAACAAAAAGGCGATATTATTAAATTTCCTTACTAGTTTCCTGTGATGCCGCCATCCGAATTGCGTGATGAACTATCAAGAACAGCGCGTCCCACTTGGTTCGCTAGCAGAACAGTAGACTGACGGTGGAAAGGACCATGAATATTCATCGGAAACTCAGTAAAAAGCAACACAAACCGTGCCGTTTATACGGCGCGAGCAACAGGGAAGGAAGTCGACAGGTCCACCCCTGCGAGCCCTCCCGCCCCGCCGCCGCCACCCGCCGCTAATCCTGAGATCTTGCGACGCCACTCGGAGTCAATAGGGACGGAGGAGATTGGAAGCGTTCTCGAACACCGGGCTTTCCGTGGCCGATACTTACACTGGGTGAATAGACGGGAAAATTGAACTTGCCGATATTATAACTCTACGTTTCCAAATGATTAATTACCGTTTATAGCTGTATCTACTTTATTTATACATTTCGAACTATCAAAGCCAACGGAGTGAAATTCAGTTGTCGTTCTTTTTCTGCCAACAACGTCCTATCACTGCAAAGAATTAGCAAGATCCTCGAAAGAATGAACGTCCAAGCATGCCACTAAATTAATTTGGATTCATCATATGACTTAAGGCCTTTTTCACCTACTGCTGATTAGCTTAATCGCCACATATTAAGGGCACTTCTTAGCAGCTTGCAATCAGTACCAGTACAATATAATCAGCACTTTAGTAATAAATGCCCTTAAAGTGTCGACCGAAATAAATCAGTACTCGGTGAAAACAATTCTTGGTAGAATTTATTATTCATTCCGGCTTTTAAGTTAGTTTCACTTTAGGCTCAATCGTATGAATAAAAGTAGGTGTCATTTGAAATATTTTGCAAAATGCTTGGATTTACTAAAATGTATTGAAGTATCTTTAATTTCCTGTGATAATTTTTATATCGACATAAGGATTCGTTTTCTTTGGGTGTATTTTTTATTGTTCAGAGTTTACCAGGGGGTTATGGGATAATACAAAACCAGATGTGTTGTCAGCATCTATAAAACGTGAATCAAAAGTTTGAAACTACCCGCACCAATCATTCACGCGCGGGCACACAATAGGTGCGTACGTGGCGTCGGGCGGACGTGCCGCTCGGACCGACTGCCTGAGGATCCACGCTGGAGGGACCGCGGACAGACGGGCCGTGATCTCTAACCCGGGGGCTACGCTTTCACGCTCATCGCCACGTTCCTTTAAGAAAGTCGTTACACTATCAATTCCCCATACTACGGGCGTTAACTATTTCCATGCTCTTAATATTTTACTAGGTGTTTGAAATTTTGGATTCTAAAATATACTTTTAGATTGGAAAATATTGGCTAATAAACATTAGAAAGAAGTTGTCTGTATTTACGTTAATTTTCGTTTTTTTACTGAAAAATACGGATATTTAAAAATAAAATTTCTTAATATAAAAACTAATTTAAAAAAAATACGTACGTTATTCTCAAGTGATATAAAACATTTCATTAAAATCCGACAACGTTTATGGGTAGGGAAACGTTACGGTCAGCGTAGCCACGTTTTTGTGATAATACACCGACGGCAACGGGGCAGCCAGTTCGCTTACGAATTCGCTCGCTCCTGATGTTCTCAAGTTCCAACGACACGCCAGAACTGAACGGGACGAAATGTATGGGAAGGGTTATATTTCGATCTTTAAATAAAAGTGGAAGAACGCTCAGTTTATTGCACATAATCACCTTTCGCGTTTCAATATACGTTTCTGAGTTAAGAGTATTGTTCTTACTGAAATAGCACGAACAAATAATCATCATGACAATCAATTAGACACAACAAATGGGTTGTACATTACCTGCGTGCGGGAAGTAAGGGCTGCCGACGCTGAGCACAGGGTGTGGAGCCCTATAATCCATCTCCGCGGCCGCACATCACTGGCACTCCCGCGCACCACCGTTCACGCGACAAACGACACTAGCGCACGGTGCGACACAGTCCACTTTGCGTCGGCGAGCGCGTGCATCGTGCGTGTACGTCCCGCTACTCTCACTTGCTTAGGGCTGCGTACGTTTCGTACGACAATGGTAGTAAAGTTTTAGCTTCACGCGTTAGTTGAATCATCACGGCTGGAACAACTTGGATTTATTACATTCTTCCTTGGGCTCCCGATCGTCTGCTTAGAGCCGTTTATTTAGATAATTATCATTTATAAGTTACGGCATATCATAGAAGTGCCAATCTGTCTCTAATATTAAAATGTTTGGAAACAAAAAGTTCGAGAACTAAAAGCTAGACGACTTACCTAGACCGCATTATACCACAAGAGCTAGTTTATAAAAAAAAATGAAAACGTTATCCTAATATTAGATTAGAAGAAAGTAGAATTATATTTAGCTAATAAAACAATCAGATTTGAACACGGTTAGCACAAAAACCTAGCCTGAATATTAATCACATTTATAATTGACCAAATATAGTCTACCCATATTATTCAAACGACATTAGCTATCCACGGTTAGAGCGGGCCGCAATGTCCGTAAACACGATCTATCGATATCGATAGCAGCAGACGCGACGTTGAGCGAAGGCGGCGCCACCGCGCGACGGCGGCGGCGCGGCGAACCGAACGGCTCGTCGGCGGCGTCGCCATTGTGTTCGCGTCACACATTTCACTGCAATTTACATTGCACTTTTGTGTTGTCAGCGCTGATTTACTGGGGCCGCGGCTCGCTTCGATTCAATTAAACGCGTGCATCGCGACCGGCTCCCATCGAGATTGCACGCTGCGCGCTTTAATTCCTTTATTTACGTCGTGTAGCGCCTTAACATTTGCGCGAAAGGATCGGATGAAACGACTCGGAATATTCAATCATCATTATCATAATCCTCGCAGCGCAACGAGCATTTTCAACTTATTTTGTATGGAAATATATTTATTTACAACTACATTAAAAGGGTAAACTGTACAAAATCTGTGTGCTTTCTACATTTGTCACAATATGAAATCAACAAAAAGACCACATCTACACATCATAATTAAATCGGGGGCTATCATGATAAACAAGCAAGTGAGTAATAATATCTGACATTTAGGTGCATTTCGTACCCTGCTAACTGTCACACGACGGATCATTCGGCCAAGTGAACTAAAATTTACCCGTTAACTCAATTTGAATACAAAATTATGATAATTAAGGCAGGTCGTGTTAAAGAAAGCCAGTTACTCATAAGCACAACAAATACCGAGAAAGCGCACTAGCGAATATCACTGGTAAATATCACTACCGAGACGAACGAAATAAAATAAATTCCGTCTGCTGAAACAATTGAAACAGCGCATTCCGATGCACAGTAAGCCGCGCGACCTCCGCACCGCCACCGCCACCAGCGGCATTTTAACGAATTAACAAATTCACCTCAACACCCCACCGCACCCACAAATAAAAAGGCATAAAACCACGCATCAAAGCTGACACGCGGACAGCGCTTTCAGCAATGGAAATATTAACCAAGCGATTTTAAAATTAAATTAGCTAACTTCGATACGAACGTAATCGAGTTATTTATTAGCAACACATTTTTACTATTATTTTTAAATAATTATTTACTCGCCACCCCAAAGCAAAAAATATCATAAAACGTTGTTCGAGAATGAAGAATTTTCGAAAATCCTTATCCATATTTTACTGCTTGAATCCGTTTTGTTTACGAACATGTTAAACTCCCCATGCAAACGTAGCTTGCAAATAATTTCAAAACCACTAAGCATATTCACTAGATCTTCATATCTAACGTCAGTTTTAGCATGCTTTTTTAAAGCGGCCCAACCCGGCGGGACTAACTCGTTCGCGGGCACGGTACAAGAAATATGGGCGTGATCTTCTCTCTCCGTTTGTATGGGGAGTTGAGCGGGATGGGCCACCTTAATATACCATAGTAAACGGCGACAAAAGTAGATACGTCATTAAGATTTTAATGTTTACTTTGTAGTTTAATTCAGATATGCATTATAAATATAACAATAAGCGTTCCATAAAACAGATCGAGTAGAGTCGGCACAGTAGCTTAAAAATACACTTTAAAAACAGCTGCAAATTATTGTAGCGGCCCTTCCCTATCCCGGGTGCGTTTAGAGTGCCGCCCGCTGCAGCGCTGAGGGCGCGCCCGCGTCGCGGTGCGGCGAGCACTCGAGCCGCAGCGCTTATTTACAAACAGGCGGTGGGGTTGGCTCTACGTGACCGAGCCCCGTAGGGACGCCACTACTCTAACGCCGACCTATAGTAGGATTATTTCCAGAGAATCTATCGATATTCTTGGACAGTACCCGAAGTCCCAGTTGTCACATAAATTGGCGTTACGGAAAACCGATCGACTGGCTTTTTCAAATGTATGGAGAAATTGAAGAGCGCGCGCAGTGGGCGTTAAGCGAACTACCATTTGCGAGTCCGAGTTGATTTGACAGCTTACTCAATGTTGCCGTAAATACGTCGACGTTGCCGTTTACGTCAACTCCGCGTTTACATACAAATCGGAACAACGAGTTTGACTTTGACAGCTTGACGAAGTAAAACCACAGAATATCTAGTAAAAACTTGTATGGAGTTTGACGTTTTTACGGAACTTCGAAGTTCCCGATGGAGTTTTCATGTTTTTCTAATTGTTTTTGTTACATTAAAGATTTTTTTTATATTGCAAAGCCGAATGAGGGATTATTGACCAAGAGAAAAGCGAAGCTCGAGCATGGCGTCTCTGTTTCAGATTGGGCAAAAATGCTTTCGTATGTCCGACTGTTCTCCTTTACAGGTCGCATTTCTCAGTCGAATTCTATCGAATTTTTCAGTCGCGCCAGTTTTTGTAAATTTTTCAAACTCGCGTGGTCTTACCTACAGCTCAGAGAGCCACTAGTAATATTGTTTTATGGAAATGGGTTGGGAACTCGGTGCTATGCAAGGACTTTGCTCGTATTGCTCTGCTATATTGAGCTAGATGGAAAACACTGACAATTTTCTTTGCCGCTTCGAGCATCGTTTATTCTATTGGATAATACCAACCCGGGCGAGATTAACCCTAGTAAGAAATGGGACCTACAGCTTACGAGGAATCACGGCAAAGTTACACCGGAATCTATTCTCGTCCAGATTTGCTTCACCTGTCGTCGCGCCACTGGCCATTTTAATTTCACGATTGATTCAATGCATGAAGAAATACGGCGGTCAGATTTGAATACGGTCGCTAAAAATATTTTGATTATACATTGCAATACCTGATTTTAATATTCGATTATAACGTGTTTACATTATCAACACATCAATCGCCATTTTGCACTCATCAATGTCTCAAAATAACCACAAACACATCAGACGAAACCACAGTTAAAATTAACCACCTTCGTCACGGACGCACACAAAGCACTCGACTCACGTAAAACTAAACATCATCGACACGCGCACATCACTACGACACAACGCGGCGGCGGGAGTTTTTTTCGAAGCGCATTCGGAGCGGGCCATCGCTTCCATACACCTCCGTTCGCCGTCGACGCGACCCGCTACCGCGACACCCCTGCCCTGTTGTCGCGCGTGGAGACGCCGCGAGCACGTGCATTCGTGACGGCCGTCGGCGGCGGACTGGGCGCCCCCGCCCCGCGCGGGGAAACCTCGACGCGCGCATGCGCCGAAACATATTCTCTCCGTATTAAAATCAGCACTCGCGGCGTTCGGTTTAAAGCTCAATTTACTTCTCGAGCGGCCGGAGCGGGGCATCGGCCCAGAATGGTGTTTGAGTGAGGAAGGTTTAGGTGGATTTTCGAGTGTAATATCGGGTGGAAATCTGTGCTCATCGGGGCGAGTACTCGTAGGGGTTGGGGGTGGCCGCTTCGGGCCGTCGCCGCCGCCGCCGCCGCCGCCGCCGCCGCCGCCGCCGCCGCCGGGACGGGAGGTCCTCGCTCGGAGTTTCCGCACCGGTGCAGTGTCATTTCCACTCATTCCACATTACTTCCCCGTTAGAAACGAGGTTTTCCACGCGTTTCCGGTCCAATGCTAACTAGATTAAGAGTTTTTGACGTAGTTATTTTTAGAACGAGTAGTCGCTTGTAGCAGGAGGACGTTTTATCAAATTGAATATTACTGATCATCTATGAATTTTTGCAAAATGTTTATTTTATTTGTGTAATTTTTTAGAGAATGCGTATTTACACCGTCGCTATAACAATAACAATAAAAAAAATTAATAGAAGAAGAGTGATTTTTTGGGCATGGTTTGGAACTCTTCGCATGCGAGTCCGACTCGCACTTGGCTGATGTTTTATTTACATCTCGTACTTTCTTTTTTGTTACATTTACCTTAGATTTGTATACATAAAGACGCGGTAAATCCACACATTTATAAGGGTACAACAGCATTGAAAAATCAAAGTTCCGATTTCAACACCATTTGAAACCACTTATTTAACATGAAAGTAAATTTCCTTTCGCTCCTCGTGAGACGTCACACAAGACAGGAGATTATAATTATGACGCGAAAATAAATTTCCGTTCCACCGCGGAGGCAATAGGCGACATAAGAGTCCGTCCTACCCTCAAACTCTCATTTTCGCGTAACGAGAGCGTTAATTCGGCGGGGCACATAACTCATTCCGAGCGCAGCCACCGCCGCGGGCGGACGTCTGCCGCGTCGCGCTCGTAAATAAGCCGTAAAGCCTCGCAGCGGAGCGTGAGCCGCCGTGATGTGTTTCCCGTCCGGAGACTACATTAAACGAAGTCCCTCTTGAGTTATGGCCGCATTCGAGACCTCTATAATTTTATTTCGGCCGAGGGTCTTTTAATAATCCCAATAGAACGAGGCAATTGGTGAGACTAATATAAGCCGCTTTGCAGTAAATATGCAGATGTTGATGTTGTAACATGATTTGAAGGAGCGAGATCCTAGAAGGAATATAATATGACTGCAGTTTACTCACACCATGTTCATAAAAAATAATGACAACTCATAATTAATAAATACCAAATTGATGTTTGCCTTCAAACAATTAAGCAAATGATTATTTTTATTTGGTCTGTTACGTCTGATAAAACAAATGTTTGGTTTGTAAATATGTAATATATATAAGCAAATAATTTTTTTTATATTTGCCACAGTGTGGAAGAAACTAGTCTCACCACTCGATGCTGCTCTTGCCAAATACTACAATATACATAATAATTTTTAAAATATTTTTTTATACATTAATATTTACCCCAACATTTAGTTATTTGCGTAATTTATAGGTTTAAAAGAGGTGCCACACATAAACTAGTTTTGACTATGGCTACAAGCTGAATTCCAGCTTGTGCCTTTGCTCCTCAAAATCGTAAGACTTCAAATGAAAAAATACACACCACTGAGTGAAAGATAGGATAAAAGACGTGAGCCTAGCGTTGCACAAATAAGGGCAGTAAACACACACGGTTATACCACTCATTGCAGGAAGGAAAGGAGACGCAATATTGCGTAGCGCGGGGTATTGACGGAAGTGGAGAGCGGGCATCGTGGCGATATTACTATTTCCGGCGCAGAATGCTCTAGCTGGATACATTGGCTTCACTGCGATATTAAATATTGATTCGGAGAGGCATACTCACGTCCTTTGCGGCGAATCACCATAGAAATGAAAACTAAACTTTAAAGATCTGTCTTATATGTTTACGAATCTAGGAAAGCTCCAACAGACTTTGCGGGCAAGCACTGAAGAATGAAGGAATGAAAGTGGTGCATAAGAGGGGCGAGGATTTGAACCCAAAACCTCTCGCATGAAAGGCAAGCCCCTACACCACTAACTGTACAAATCGCGGTATCACAATTCACAATTCACAACAATTCAATGCCACACAATGTGGCGTTTATTTCACAGATAAGTGGTTATGTTAGCAAAATACAAGTTGATAGGTACGCGCGAAACCCTGAGGTTTGTCTGCGCGTGACACTTCGCTTTATTCTAGCATAAGAGAACACGACATGAAATTCATATTGAAATAAAAATTAAATAGATAAATTAAACCGAACAGTAGGTAAACACAAGTTGTAGGCTAAATAAAAAGTATATAGGTAAAAAAATAAAAATAAAACTATAAAAAAAATCAAACATCACAAAAAAGATAAAATTATTTGCATGCAAAAATTTGACTTATATAAAGGGATTTTCTAAATTTTCAAGTAAAAGATTTTTTATATCTTGTTTTCGTTTAGAAATAGGCAAGTCTCGTCTTGAATCTATTCTTATATTATTAAATAATTTAGGTACTATATATTTTAGAGTTCTTTTTCCAAAGTAATTTGTTGTTTTGGGTATTTGGTATTGCTGGTCAACATTAAGCCTTGTTGGGTAAGAATGTGCTATGGGTATCTTATGTGAATCATTACTGTAGTTTGATAAGATTATTTTTTGTGAACACATCCCTCTAGCCGGAAGCACTTTAAAGTACCTGAACAGGTGCCCAGGATCTGCACTAGCGATAACCCTTTCGGCTGGTGGAATCGCTTGTCTCGCATTTTTTTTTATGCGACCCGACATGGATGGCTAATACCACACAACTACCGTTATGATATTAGCCCAATACACCACATTCCCGAAGGAATTTGTGCCATGCCAGGACCTTCCCTTTATGAGCACGGCTACATTGAACTGGATGGAAAACACGGACAATTTTTCATTGCCGCTTCGACCATCTTTTCATCCAATGCGATGGTACCAACCCGGGCGGGCTTAAACCCTACCACCTAGTAGGGGAAGGGGACTTACAGTTTTAAATGGATTCCGAACCACGGAGCAGCTCGCATTCGTGATGAAAATGCACTTATCGAACTCGGAAAGAGAAAGACAGTGGTGCATGTCGGTATTGAACCCAGGTCTCTGGTACACTAGGCCAGTCCCCGCGCCACTAGGCTACGAGCCGCTCGCTCGTAGCCTAAAACAAAATATAAATATAGCCTGCATACAAAACTGCACTTGGGCACTTGCCGCTCGCCCCCAGTCCTCGCCAAGACATGGTGTAAAGTCGAGAAAAATCTCCTCGGTAGAGACTCGGTTACATAGGGTTACAGATGCCCTACTAGATTAACCCGTTCCGACGACACATTTTATGTTCATAAAATAAAATGCCATACTAATTATTTTAAAAACACATTCGTTCGTAGAAGTTGTACTTCCTTCAATAAAAAATGTACAAATATCGATATATTTAATGTTAATTTAGGGAAATTTAAGAAATGTTTGCAATTAATCAATCAATTTAAATAACTTAGGTAAATTTGTTACTTACTGTTTTCTGTTTTCTGATAAATATTTTTTAGTTTGAAAAGGTAACATAACCGGTAGTTGTAGTAGCTAGGATTAGTGTTAGAAATTGTTTAAGTTTACTATTACTGTGTTTAATTTTATGTCGAAGATTCATTGGTTTATGTTTTTTTTTGTTATGATTATTTTATATGTATGTATATTAACTGTTTTCTTCGCAGATAAAGTAAAATAAAAAAATATAAAAAAAATTGTATCAGAGTCGATGCTTTTATAAGGACAGCAGTGTGGAGCCAAAAGTGCGAAACACACAGATTTGTGGCGCCATCTGTTGACGGTATCGGTCCGCTGCTAATGGTAATTACGGGCAGTTGCGCCATACCGTCATGGTGCTTGCTTCACATGAAGCAAAAAAGTTAACATTCGAAGTTTGTCAGACGTTACACTTTGCTACCACACCGTTTTTACATACACTAACTTGTCAACCTGCTCGATTGCGCAAATAATGTTCCAAACTAACCAAGTACAGACTGACAACTTTACTCGCTACTTTGCTAAACAAAGTGTGCACCAGTCTTTACAGGAGACAAAGACAATCCGAATCGAGGGTAAATTAGTACACGCGTAGTGAAAAGAGCTGTCGGTAGATGAACAAACTGTATTTTGCTCTGCGCCGTTGGTACGAAACTTGTATTTACATGGGTGTATGACAATACATAAACATTATGTAAAAATAGATAAAATTTTTTTTTGTTAGTCAATCCCACCACGAGTACTAAACAGAGTTCCATAAAACGTGGTAGATAGACAAGTTTATGCCGTGGAATAGCCCATGCGCCACTTTTAATCTCGCAAAAAAAAACAACTAACGTTCAATGACAGCTAGTTAAAAAGAACCGCCGAAAATAACGACATTATCACAACGGCTCTCAAACTCGCACAGCAGCGAATCCGTAACAACGTGTCGCCGCGGTCCACTCCCGCCGACACACGACCTAAAACGACCACGCCACCTAGCGGCTAATTAAAATCGTCTCGGAAAGCTATTGTTCGCCCTCGCGCGTCGTTCGGCACGCTCGCCGCTTCTATCCACAAACCCCGCGCGAGAAGTTCGTAGCCAACGAGTAAAGGTACCCGTGTTGCTTAACTTGCAGCAATCTCTTTCGATTTCGTCGTCACGACGACATCCAGCAATCTTCGGCAACGTGGCTTATGGTCGAGTATGGAACCATCCATGGAGCAATTAATTACCCGCATGTGACGAGCAAATGCACGGATACGTGGCAATTCGATAAACAACTCACCGGCGACACGATAAGTATGGATCGATGTGGAGCAATATCGCTCCATATCGCTGGGATAGTTGGCGAAAATGTATTGGGGTTGCTTCATATTGCTCCACTATCTTTGGCAACATTTGCCACCTCAAAAATTGCCCGCGTACGGGCACCTTAAGGTGGCCCAACCCGCTCAACTCCCCATACAAACGGGGAAAGAAGATCACGCCCATATTTCATGTCAGAGATCCCAAATTTTGCTCAAAATGGCTTTATTTGATCAAACTAGATGTCTGATGACCATTGGCATTGTAAAATTGTGTTTGGTTTCTAAGTTATAAGGTCCGAAAGTTCGCATTTTTCGTGCGTTTTATACAATAACTTTGGAGGTATATTACGCAATGATAAATTAAGAACGTCTTAAAAAGATTAGTCATCAGACATAGCTTATTTAATCAAGATTTATAATCTTTTTGGTTGTTGTTAGATTGTTGACTACAGCGGTCGTGGTTTACTTTAAGCTATAAGTCGTTTTCTAATTAAAATTTTCGTAAATATTATCAAATCATACACTATGCACATTTTCTTTTTTGTGGAAATGTTGCATCTTCGACATCAAGGAGCCTGTGTTTTTCTTTGAAACAGAGAAGGTCCCAGAGCGCAACAGCACGGTTATGTACCGTGCCCGCGAATGAGTTAGTCCCGCCGATTTGGGACACCTTAAGGAAGGACGGGAGACGCTCATTCGTATAGGGGCAGCGTAGCGACAAATTCGCTCACTTCAGCGGGTTTACCACTGTCATTTAACTCGCCGGGTGAACAGGGAATTGAGTGCTTATATCTGACGTTTAGTAGCATTTCCTACCATGATTTCAGACGCAGTGTTATTCGGTCAAATCAACTGAAATTTACCAGTTAGCACGGTACGAAACGCAATTAAACGTCTAATTTAATGACTCCCTTGCCTGTTCACACAGGGTTTTAACATTGTAACCACCCTGATGTTTTCGAGTTCCAACGACACGTAAGAACTTCACATGACGCCGTTTAGTGTAACGAACATTCGATGTTGCGCGTATTCGCAATGGCAGCCATTTTAACATACAAAGTCGGCAGCGCCCGACGAGTGAATTCGCTTTCTACTTATTCTTTCGAGTTCGAAACGACACGTAAGAATAAGTAAAAAAAAAAACAGGACGCTATTTAGTGCGACGAACATTCTATGTTACGCGTCCCGAATTCGTAAGCGAATTACAGTTAGACGTTTTGCACTAACTCGTGGCTACGCGCCGCCGGCCGCACGAACGTGTTTCGATCGCCACTCTCGTCCTTCGATGCCCGCTCGAGCTTAGCGAGCGCGATCGCCGCTGGCCGGAAGCCAAGCGTCGAGCGAGCCGGGCCCGAGGGGCAGAAAGCTCGCAGACAGCGTGGCGGCGCGACTGCGTTCCGAAACACTCGAGCTATCCGGTAAATAGCGCTGCTGCATGCACGGCCCTCTGTGGAACATCTTTAGCGGGAAGGGGGTGTGTGCGTTTATGTAGATAGTTCCACTTTGTGCTATAATTCCCCAAAAATAGGACGTTACAAACAATAAATGTATTGGCGAGAACACTAAGCAGTTGCGTATTTTAGAGCCGATTTTTCAATCCTAAGATTCTCGGACTGAATTCACATTTGTCAAAAGACGGACAGTCATTACTGGATAATAATTCGTGCTCGCGAATGAGTTAGTCCCGCCGGGTTGGGCCACCTTAAGGCTGCGTATGAAGCTAGACAAATTCCCGATTTCCCCCCCACCGCTCCGCTAGATGCCGAAGCAGCAGTGGCGCCGTAAACCTTAGGACATAACTGAATTGATAGAGCGACACCTGTACGCCGTCGCTGGAACTTCGTGAAAGTTGTATCGATCCCGCGGCAAGTCGTCAATGATCATACAACCAATCACAAGGCTCGAGATCACCCGCCATATTATTCACATTGCTGCTAGAAAACAGCCACCATTTCGTCAGCTCTCTACTTCATGAAAGGATTTACTATTTTCACATTGATCGTCAGTAGCTGGTTGGTGTAGCGCGTGAGACGTCTTATCTACAGTTATCGTTCGGGGGGGTGTCAGTTCGAATCCTGTAGGTTACAAATGATTTTTTTTCTGTTTTTTTACTTTTTATTGTTAATGGTGTTTAGTATACAATTATAGCGTGGGTTAGACTAAATTGATTTACACATATAAAAAAATATTACATAATAATAGGTTTTGGTAAACGTTTTTACCTAAGAAACAATTTTAAAAAGTATAAGCGTCATTTGATACAATAAAAAGTAAAATAACACTTTTAAAAAGGATAAACGTGAGACGATGGAGAAATAATTTCCATACAACGAGCGCGCAAAAAATTACGCCACGCGACTTACAACATTATATCGCCGTACATAGCGCCGTAGCGCAGTGATGAAAACGGAGAAAAATCAAATTTTTTGTCTCCCAAATTGATAGGTAAAATGATAACAATAAGAATTATTTTTCAATAAACCTGATGGTCGTTACGTCATTCTTCATTAGTAGTGAGAGCCGAAACAAAGGCCAAATTCCTCCCGCGGCACAAGTGAAGTAAATTTACTTTTTCGTACTAAGCAGGTACCTACGTCGCTTATTCCAAGGAATGTGACATGTAGTGTCGACACTTTTTAGGGTTCCGTACCCAAAGGGTGAAAACGGAACCCTATTACTAAGCCTCTGCTCTCCGTCCATCCGTCCGTCCGTCCGTCCATCCGTCTGTCCGTCCGTCCGTCCGTCCGTCTGTCACAGGGCTCTATCTCATGAACCGTAATAGGTAGGCAGCGGAAATTTTCACAGAGTGTGTATTTATTTTGCCGCTATAACAACAAATAGGTAGATTAAAAAAATATATACAAATTAAAGGGGGATTTAATTTCACGGAATTAAAAAACGTTATTTTTGGTGTTGATGGTACGGAACCCTTCGTGTGCGAGTCCGACTCGCACTTGGCCCGTTTTTATAGTTCAATTTGCTCTCCTGTGGTCGCCTGGTACGCAGTAACCTCTATTTAGCCGCTATTTGCCGCGGCAGCGAGTGCCGCGTTCTTTTGTCGTACCTAGTGTGCGTTGTTGTAGTTGGTTCTTTACTCGAAAAGGAACATCTTTTGTTCGACGTTGGCGACGTTGTCGTCGTTGATCGTCGTTGTTGATGTCGAAAACGGAACCCTATTACTGCGTGCAATTGTATTCGGTGCGGTGCGTACCTATTCGCTGCTCGCCGATTGTGCGCGGCGCGTACAATTGCATCGAGGTCGCGTATGCGCGCTCGTCGATTGTATCTCGTTCACTCGCGTCAGTCGCGCGGTCGCGCCGCGCCGAAGTGTCTTATAATATTTGGACGCTCGTCCGCTCCGCTGTAGCGCAGCAGAGCAGCGCTGTGCAACAATCGAATAATGTAGATTTGTATCCGAATGAATCGAATAACGGGAACAATCGAATAATTCGATTGTTTTTATTCGCAATCGCCTATCGCTAGCCTACGACCAGTGTTTCCAATGATATAACGAAAACAAATTTTGACATGACAGGAAGGTAGATCAGGTCGGGGCGTTTATTTTGAGTGGTCGCATGATGGGTCTACGACCAGTGTTTCTCATGATAAAACGAAAACAAATTTTGACATGACAGGAAGTTAGATCAGGTCGGGGCGTTTATTTTGAGTGGTCGCATGATGGGTCTACGACCAGTGTTTCCCATGATATAACGAAAACTAATTTTAAAATGACAGACAGGTAGATCAGGTCGGGGCGTTTACTGTGAGTGGTCGCATGATGGGTCTAGGACCAGTGTTTCCCATGATATAACGAAAACAAATTTTGACATGACAGGAAGTTAGACCAGGTCGGGTCGTTTATTTTGAGTGGTCGCATGATGGGTCTACGACCAGTGTTTCCCATGATATAACGAAAACTAATTTTGACATGACAGACAGGTAGATCAGGTCGGGCCGTTTATTTTGAGTGGTCGCATGATGGGTCTACGACCAGTGTTTCCCAAGATATAACGAAAACAAATTTAGACATTACAGACAGGTAGATCAGGTCGGGGCGTTTATTTTGAGTGGTCGCATGATGGGTCTACGACCAGTGTTTCCCATGACATAACGGAAACAAATTTTGACATGACAGGAAGTTAGATCAGGTCGGGGCGTTTATTTTGAGTGGTCGCATGATGGGTCTAGGACCAGTGTTTCCCATGATATAACGAAAACTAATTTTGACATGACAGACAGGTAGATCAGGTCGGGGCGTTTATTTTGAGTGGTCGCATGATGGGTCTACGACCAGTGTTTCCCAAGATATAACGAAAACAAATTTTGACATGACAGACAGGTAGATCAGGTCGGGACGTTTACTTTGAGTGGTCGCATCATGGGTCTACGACCAGTGTTTCCCAAGCTATAACGAAAACAAATTTTGACATGACAGACAGGTAGATCAGGTCGGGGCGTTTATTTTGAGTGGTCGCATGATGGGTCTACGACCAGTGTTTCCCATGAAATAACGGAAACAAATTTTGACATGACAGGAAGTTAGATCAGGTGGGGCGTTTATTTTGAGTGGTCGCATGATGGGTCTAGGACCAGTGTTTCCCATGATATAACGAAAACTAATTTTGACATGACAGACAGGTAGATCAGGTCGGGGCGTTTATTTTGAGTGGTCGCATGATGGGTCTACGACCAGTGTTTCCCAAGATATAACGAAAACAAATTTGGACATTACAGACAGGTAGATCAGGTCGGGGCGTTTATTTGAGTGGTCGCATGATGGGTCTACGACCAGTGTTTCCCATGACATCACGGAAACAAATTTTGACATGACAGGAAGTTAGATCAGGTCGGGGCGTTTATTTTGAGTGGTCGCATGATGGGTCTAGGACCAGTGTTTCCCATGATATAACGAAAACTAATTTTGACATGACAGACAGGTAGATCAGGTCGGGGCGTTTATTTTGAGTGGTCGCATGATGGGTCTACGACCAGTGTTTCCCAAGATATAACGAAAACAAATTTAGACATTACAGACAGGTAGATCAGGTCGGGGCGTTTATTTTGAGTGGTCGCATGATGGGTCTACGACAAATGTTTCCCTAGATATAGCGAAAACATATTTGGTCATGACATGACATGTACAACACATGAAATTGAACTGAACCGTTCCTCCGAGAAATATTGGAGTTTCTTTTCGTCATAGAATATGTCAAAAACTAGCGGTCGAAGCCCGACTTCTACCCACCCTAACTATTCAATGAAATAAATATTATTATTATCACATTTTCTGAAAAAAAAAACCGGCCAAGTGGTATTCGGACTCGCACACGAAGGGTTCCGTACCATTGTACAAGTATTAACACAAAAATAACGTTTTTTGTGTTAAAAACCCATTTAATTTTTATTATTATTTTATTTTAGCTATTTGTTGTTATAGCGGTAAAATAAATACACACTCCGTGAACACTTTAGCTGCCTACCTAAGGCCCTGTGACAGACGGACGGACGGACGGACAGCGGAGGAATAATAAGTAGGGTTTCGTTTTCACCCTTTGGGTACGGTACCCTAAAAACGAACCAACAAAACAAAACATATTATTTATGTCATTTATTCTTTTCACGGAGTTTTCCTTCTGTTCATGTTATTAATTATTCTGTGCCGCCGACAAAAACTACCAAAATCCGCCCGCCGAGCTATCTGCCAAGGTCATGTGACTTGTCCTGTTGCGACCGCAATGGACGTACTTGTGGACGCACGTTCCATGTGGAGGCGGATATTTGCGGCCGACCCAATGCTCGTAGTGTCCGCTAGGCTTGAGAAGGAGAATTTAGCACGAATACGTAAAGACAGTCGTGGCACAACGGTATTGGTGTCGTATTTTTGCTGCGAAGATAAGATCCACACAAATCTGAGTTCGGTTCCTGGAAACATCACTTTTTTTATATTACAATAAATATATTTTTTTATGATATTTTTATTTATTTATATCTTGCTAACCGAAAGTTACTAACTAGTGTCAAAAGTTTCGGCTTAAGACCTCAATAACATTTCATTGAGAATTTTACAGCGCCATCTATGGAGTTGAGCTAAATGCTCGTAGGTGTTTGGTTCGGAACTGTGTTCCAGCTAGAGTTGCGATTTCGAAACCGCCGCCACGCGCCGCGTCCCGCGCCGATGCGGAGAGGCGTGCGCCCACTTCGAAGCATCGCAGCGGACTGAGGTTACCGAAATGGCGATAGATAGTCGCCAAGAGAACGAAAGGGAAAGGGATACTTTACGGTGCTCAGAAATTTTGTCGTAAGTCCAAAATTCATTTTTTTGGTGCTTTGAATGAAAAATTGTATCCAAATGCAACAATAATCATTCAAAAATTTGAAAATCATGATGCAAATATAATGTGAGATTACTAGCACTGTAATTAATACCAATTTTGAGAAATTAAGCATTATGTGAAAAAATCGACCTATTTTCGCGATTTTTTTCTATCGGGCCAATGTTATGCTATTGGAATAATAATCATTCAGATTAAGCGGATATAAGTCAAGTTTCATGTAACGCAATTTTAGCATGATTAGTTCAATGTTCTCTGAGAAATTAAGACAAAGCTAAGTGCGATTTAGCGTCATACGGAGCCTTAAGCGGGACTAACCCATTCGCGGGCACAGTACAAAACCGTGCTGTTGCGCTCTGGGCTCTTCTCTGTTTCAAAGAAAAAGACAGGCTCCGTGATTAGAAAGATGCAACATGTCCATAAAAAAGACAATGTGCATAGTGTATGATTTGGTAAGATTTACGAAAATTTTAATTACAAAACGACTTATAGCTAAAAGTAAACCACGACCGCTGTAGTCAAAAATCTAACAAAAACCAAATAGATTATAAATCTTGATTGAATAAGCTATGTCTGATGACTAACCTTTTTAAAATGTTCTTACTTTATCATTGCGTAATCCACCTCCAAAGTTATTGTATAAAACGCGCGGAAAATTCGAACTTTCGGACCTTCTAACTGAGAAACCAATCACAAATTTCAACAATGTCAACTGTCATCAGACATCTAGTTCGATCAAATAAAGCAATTTTGAGCAAAATTTGGGATCTATGACAAGAATATAATAGAATATGGGCGTGAATATAAGAATATAATATGGGCGTGATCTTCTTTCCAAGTTTGTATGGGGAGATGAGCGGGATGGCCCACCTTAAGTAAATATTGCGACATACTTACCATAATGACGTCGGCATTAACTTCAATCTCATATATTTCCGATGATTTCTTACCTGCAACAAGAAAACATAACGCTTAGTGTTTTTCATCAAGAGATTTTTTTGTGGCAAGGGATTTGGACGACTAGCCACACAGGAAGCCCTTGTGCTCATCGAACAAACACGATAAGTTCTCACACGAATAGCTGTCATTATCTTTATAGAAACAATGTGCACATAATTATTTTCAATATGGAGGGTAACAGTTACTCGGTTGAATCCTTCTGTGCTGTTAGTCCCAGTTATCACCTACACTGACGTTTACGGAACTTCGAAGTTCCGTAAAGACAAGTTTTTACTAGATATTCAGTGGTTTTACTTCTTCAAGCTGTCAAAGTCAAACTCGGACTTCCGATTTGTATGTAATCCTCCTGCATGTAAACCTGTATGCAAAAAAATTAAATTTTTTTCCACATTTTTATTAGCCAATGTTATAATGTTATATAAGGTATATATTATCGCCCGTAATATGGGGAATTGATAGAGTAACGACTCTCTTAACAACAGGCAACCGGAGTCGCATGGAAGCCCGAAAATGCCAAGCAAACTTTTACTATTTGCCGGAGTTTCGAGAACACGAGTCCGACACCGGAACTGAGGTAATATTCCCAGTTTGTGGAAGAACACGCGGCTCGAACCGGCAACCCGCCGCCGTTTCGATCTAAATTCTCTTTGCAAGGACTTAAAGCTCATATTCCGGTGTAAATATTAGAAAAAAATCTAGTCTTTTCCATCACGCAAGTGTAATATTTTCCTGCGGTGATATTTCCCGGCGAGGAGTTCCGCGTTGGCGCAAAGGTCACATTGGAACACCGCCACGTGCCCGGGGAAGGATTTTTAATTTCGCAAACGCCGCGAGTGGGTGACATACTTCTTGGGCTTCGAAGTTTTGAAAACGAATTCTCGCTTGTTTTGATCGGAAACGCGATAAAATGCCTCAGGTACAGGTCGCAGCGGCTAACAAGAACGCAACGCCCACGGGAGTCCCACTTTATTTCCGGAGGTTCGAAATTTTCTTCGACGCGTGAAAAAAAGTGAAGATCGATAAAATACAATGCGCAAATATGTGTCGGCAAACTGTGAAATGCATTCCTCTGCCGAGATTTTCCCATTAAAGTACAACCTGCAACCTGAAATGGATGGCTAATACCACACAACTACCGTTATGATATTAGCCCAATACACCACATTCCCGAAGGAATTAGGTGCCATCCAAGAACTTTCCCTTTATGAGCACGTATATCGAACTCGACGGAAAACACGGACAATTTTTCTTTGCCGCTTCGACCATTTTCTCGTCCAATGCGACGGTACCAACCCGGGCGGGCTTAAACCCTACCACCTAGTAGGGGAAGGGGACCTACAGTTTTACATGGATTCCGAACCATGGAGCAGCTCGTATTCGTGACGAAGTGCACTTATCGAACTCGGAAAGTCGGCATGTCGGGGCGAAAATGTGATCCCAGACCGCTGGTACGCTAGGCAAGTCCTCGCGCAACTAGGCTACGAGCCGATCACGTGGTAAGAAACAAGGTTTTGCCGTAAAAGATTGAAAAACCGAGGGCGTCGTCAATGGCCTGGCGTACGCCATGTGATGAGCTCTACGTGGCATGGCACCCAATCCCTTCGGAATGTGGTGTATTGAGCTAATATGATAACGGTAGTTGTGTGGTATTAGCAATCCATGACAGGTCGCATAAAAAAATAACAAACAAGCGTGAACGTGTTCGCGTGCCGAGAGTCCCGTAAGCGAGAGCGCGAGCGTCCCAGAGCGCAATAGCACGGTTTTGTACCATGCCCGCGAATGAGTTAATCGTGTCGGGAAGGGCCACCTTAAGGAAAGAATGTACAGTAAGAATGTGGTAACGTTTTATGTAACTGGCCATGGATGGCTAATATCACACCTACTGTCATGGCATTAGCCTGACACGCCACGTGGGATCTAGGTTCCATGCCAAGACCTTCCTTATTAACTGTTATAACATCGCATCAGCTTGTACATTTAAAAAAATCATATCTCGCTAACTAGACAATTTAGAGACATTTTTTTTCACTGTTTTGTCTTGAAAAAACCTGAGGATTACCCTGCAGAAAAGTATGCAGTGGCCGGTGCAACATTCTGTATACTAAACCTACTTTCAGCTTCAGCTGTCGGGTGTGCTTCACGAACAAAGTAACCTCAGTACATTCCGACTGGATGAAGACATAATTTCCCTGCTGCCCCTTAAAAGAGTTCTCCACACACCGCCACCGCTTCACTAAGAAGAGAATAATTAGCAACCTTTTACGGTGGCCATCTTTCATTTCCCTGCGAGTTCCTTTCGTGTGCATCTTTGAGTGGCAAGCAAAAGAAGCTCTATAGGTCCTAAAATAAGATTCATTTCCCAACGTCGCCGTTCCGTTGTTGCAATCTCGAATGCCGCCGGCTCTTGCTTCGCCGACGAACCTAATTATATTACCTGCCTGAAAAGTTTCCCTGCAAGTAAATGTGAAGCTCTAGGCGAACCAGCCATCTCTATTATCCTGAATATAGAGCGCGGCCGTATCGTGGTGCTTTTACATCTTTCCTCGTTTTATCGAGTATTCAAGGCTGTTAAGCAAGGCAGGCAGTACAGGATGGCACAGGTACAAAACGATTCGCATCATCATAATACCCGGTTAAGGTAAACAAAAACAGGGTTACCAAAATTCGCATAGAGCTAATAATTGGTACGAATGTTTGGAACACCATTATAAATAAAATGTTTAAAATCCCCATCGATCCCGCACATGCAAAAATTGTAGATCATGCTAATTGCAGATCAAATTGTCTGAACAATTTTTATCCTAAGAGTCACTGTTTCTGAAATTGAACGATTCAAAAGTTGAAAAAGTTGTATTCCTTACAATATGCACACGTTTCCACGCTACCCACAGGTAGTGTGTACTTGGCGAGTTTTTTTACAACGTGGTTTCTCCAGTACGCCTATTTCACGATAATTTCAATTAATTGGGCGTTCCGAACATTCGTACCAATGTTTAGCTCTATGCGAATTTTGGTAACCTTGCATGTCCATTTTAACCGGATTATAACACGCGTTATAACTTCATCAAGGCATTGTTACTAGCCAAATCGAAAGCGATAAGTTTTACGAGGCACCCCATGTAAAATAGCATTATTAGAATGTACAGGGTGTTAGCGGAGGTATGGTCCACACGTTAACCACGTGTTCCTTAACATATTTCGAGCAAAAAAGGTAGAAGACATTTTGTTCTCCAAATAAAAAAATAAAAAATCATCCCTATACATTTTTGTAAATACGTAAATACGTAAAATGTATGAGGTGGACGTTCTTTTTTGCTGCTCCAAATATGCCAAGAAACACGTGGTTAACGTTTGGACAATACCTCCGCTAACACCCTGTATGATTCCCCTTCTAGCGATCAACTTCTTTTCGTTAACCATGTCTATATTTTCCATTTGTATAATTTTACATTCGGCGAGTGCTCTGAAAGTCAACCAGCTAGCAATTTTGCGTTGTTCATTCTTTCCATTCGAGATCGAGAGCGGTGGGAGCTCGGGGCGGCAGCGGGCAGGCGACTCGGTCGGCCGGGCGGACCAAGTTTCGGACGCGGCTCGTAAAAACTTGCCTCGCCGCTCGCCTACCCCCTGCTCCCCCCCCCCCCCAAGGCTCACCACTGAATTGGGAATAGGTTGGAAGTGTCTATCCTCTCTCTGCACTACCGCGCGCTTGTCGCCATCTTATATTCATATTTCACGCTTGTGAGTTAATTTTGCAACAAGGAGGTTTTGCCGCCATCGTCAGAGTTTTTACCACGCTCACCAGTCTTTGCCGTCTGGCTTAAATTACTTTACTACTTGCTGAAATTACTATAATGGAAGATTCTTATGACCGTAAAATACAGATTTTTACATTCTTCCCTGTCATGTTAAAACAGTTCATTAAATGACATCGATATTCAACTTAGAGCGGTCCGTCTTGTTGGTGATCTCCAACCCCACCCGCCACACCCACCCTACCAACCCACAGATGGTATAGTGCCTCGATGAGCGCGATTTCCTGAAATGAGGTGTATTTGGCTTTTCGAGCATCTTTGGTCTCTCAGCACAGCTAGATATTCCGGTTTTTCATAAAAAAATATATTATATGCTATATTCCATCGGTTTGAAAAACATTCGGACCTTACCAGTTCTTTGATTTGAAGCTTAGCTATTTCTTCTTCTCTTAATTGTTAATTTCGACTTTGATTTCAAGTAAATATTTTTTTCAAAGATGATTTTAATGAGTTTTTATTATTTCTTAAAATCGTAGTATTATAAATTAGTGCCTAAACATGATATTGATTCGGTATAAAATACAGTAAAACAACTATGATGCTGCATTTTACATGGTATTATATAACCAATAGTGCAATAAAATGCAGTATCAAGCAAAAATACTGCATTTTAATCGGTATTTGTATTTTTATAGGATTTTTTTTCTGTGCAGTAAGTAATATAATTTTTTTTAATATTTTTTTCTAAATAATGGAATCACAAATTGTTTAATTTTTCTTGAGAAATATGTTCATAGTACTCAACAGTTTTCATGAGTATCGAAACACCTAAACATATACATCGATACACAGAATAAATGCATTGTCAATAGGTATTTTTGCGTTTTTCTCAAAATCGTCTTTTTTTACTTGCTGCGTTTTGGCTCTGCAGGGCAGTACAGAAATTTGCGAATCGGATCCCTAAAAACGCAGTTCATAATTTAGAATGTACTTCAGATAGCAGCGCCCGGCAACCATTGGCTGTTGAGAACCATTTGTCTAATCGCTGGCTGCGTGCGATTGCAAAGGAATTCCAAAATTGCACGGCGGGTATGAATGACGGCGAAGCATCACAAACGATTCGGACCATTTGTGTAAGCGCTTACGGAAATAAAAAATAAACATGGAACAATTACATTATTACTCGTGGTTCACCTCAAATTTGAATCGGATCAATTGCTCTAAGCTGAACTTGGAATTTTGAACGGTTTGTGAAGAAAACACGGTGAAAAGACGATACGTCAAAATTTTACACTGACAGTTGCACACACAGTGCTCTACCTCCAAAGCGAGAGCACTGTGTACGGCATTGAGTGACGCAGAGATGACGTCATATTGTTCACAAACGCCATTTTGAGGGCTGTAAGCGCGAATCGGAACAGTTGTGAACGCGCTTCTGGTAACGATGGTTCAAATCGGACCGCGACCCTGGTGAAGCGAGAGGATAGGCGCTTCCATTCTATTACCTATTCTGTGGACTGCGCTCGCCGCAAACGAGACAAGTTCGCTGCAGGAACTGTTTGCCCCGCGTCCTCTTTTATTTCCGCCGTCGCTGCCTTCCTGTATGAATATTACCGAGGGAAGTATACTTTACGTCCGCTCCCTAAGTGGGCGCTCGGATGTTTTCATATGCTGGATGTATGTACTCGAACGATTGTTCGCGTGTATGGAATGAGTACTTTTTGTCTTATTTCTAATATATGAAACTAAACCAAAACACAGATATATCGAACTATTAAATTGTAACATATTTGGTAGTTACAAAATATTTAAATGACTAACCTAACCGGACAAATGTGATTCTGCAGGTATGACCCAATTTTATTTTGAAGATTTTTACAAAAACATAAAATAAAATCAAGTGGCGAGGTTAGGAATATAATAATAATCATAGGAGCTATTTTTAATTAAAATTTACTATAACGACACAAAACAGTTATTTCATATTGATAAACACACTCAAAATATGAATCTACGAGGCCCGTTTTATCGTAAAATATCGTATTTATTTCTTCCTTTTCTAAAAATCTCTAAGATGCTGTGCCGACAGAAATAACTGTTCAAAGCTTCACTGCAGCGTCATTAAAAAGATAGCAGTGCCTTTGTGCTGTGTCGGATTCGACACGTAAACATAACCCAACTTGTTCCACTGCATTTATTACCGTGAATGTCGTATGAGGCGACTAAGGGATGCCGCAGTGCTTAAAGACGTGGCGGGTCCTATGCGTCCTACCTGCACCGACCTGCGGAGCCGAAACGTGGACCGTAGTATATGGCGGTCTATCATCTCTGCCTACCCTCCGGAAAAGAGGCGTGAAGGGATGTATGTATAAATGTAACTAAACTTCAGATTCAATCACTCTCTTGCCTATTTACCTGGTGGGTTCATTTAATGGGTAAGCACAGAGCCCGTAGTCCCAGTTGTTACCTAAATTGGCATTTACCAAACCGATCGACTGGCGTTTTCAAATGTATGGAGAAATTGAGGAGCGCGCGCAGTGGGCTTTAAGCTAACTAACATTTGCGAGTCCAAGTTTTATTTGACAGCTCACTCATCATCGGCGTAAATACGTCGACGTTGCCGTTAACGCCGATTCCACGTTGCATACCAATCGGAAGTCCGAGTTTGACTTTGACAGCTGGAAAAAGTAAAACCATAGATTAAGTAGTCAACATGCGTATGGGGTTTGACTTCAAAGTTCCGTAAACGCCAATTCAGGCGAGAACTCAGACTGACCACTCAGGTCGCTCAACGAGATACGCTAGCGAGTTGCAAATTGAACGCAGCAAATCCGCAAACGCAATTAGCCGCAGTCGAAATGGCACCGGCCAGATCGATAATGGCGTAGCGTCCCGCGCTGGCACACTACACACCACACACCGCACGCTAACAGGGTTACGGCGGATTAGACGACTGACGCTAAATGCCGCAACAGAAGTAATCGGTGCCGCTCAGCCGAAGCCGACGACACCGCGAGCTGAGCAGCTAGTCCCGGTCGTCACCTAAACTGGCGTTTACTGAACTTCGAAGTGCAGTAAAAAAAGTCAGACTCTATACAAGTTTTTACTAGATATTCTGTGGTTTTACTTCTTCAAGCTGTCAAAGTCAAACTCGGACTTCCGATTTGTATGAAAACGCAGAGTCGGCGTAAACGGCAAAGTCCAATCAAACTCGGACTCGCAAATGTTAGTACGCTTAACGCTCACTACGCGCGGTTTTCAATTACTCCATACATTTGAAAACGCCAGACGATAGGTTTGCCGTAAACGCCAATTTAGGTGACAGCTGGAACTACGGGCTCTGAGTTCTGCTGCGCTTCTTTCTTCCACTTCGCCAAAGTTATTGTATAAAATGCGCGAAAAATTTGAATTTTCGACCTTATAACTAAGACACCGAACACTATTTTGAAATGCCGATGGTCATCAGACATCTAGTTCGATCGAATAAAGCTGTTTGGACTATAATCTTGAATCTCTGACTGGAAATATGGGCGTGATCTTCTTTCCACGTTTGTATGGGGAGTTGAGCGGGAAGGCCCACCTTAACTTTAAAAACTGCCCAATTGCGAGTCGGACTCACGCACGAAGGGTTCGAAATGAAATGAAATGGACGGTTCAATGATTTCAATGCAACAATATCCGTAATAACTATAGAAAGATGTACAGAAAAGCAATTTGAACTCGAGCCATCTTGGATTACAACGCTCCGAGCAATAAACTAATAATAAACTCCTCGCTCTCCCGCTTAGCATTCGACGCTTCGCCTCAAAGAGCAAGTACTCATCAAGATCTCGTTTGAGCACTTATCCTGCCCTAAAAGTGCTCCCCGACGAGCAAGAAACGACGGCGGTGGCGGCCGAAACGCATCCGTATAGCGGCAGCGTAGCCACGGATAAGTGATGACACATACAAAAGGTTGATGGGAAGAAATCACTCTTATGCTGAGATTCATAGGCTGAGATAAATAGTCGTAACAGAAACTAAGACCAACGAAAAGTAGTACTTTGTGACGTCAATTGGCATTACTTTGAGATTTCGTCCATACAAAACGAGTCAAAGTGACGTCACAAAGTACTACTTTGCGTTAGAATTCGTTTCGGTGACGACTATTTATCTCAACCATAGAGTTTACTTGTACTTAGCTAAGCCAAAGTATGACCTCCGACTGTCAGTTTTGACATAAAATGTATGGAAAGAATGTCGAATTTGACACTCGGAAGCCATACTTTGGCTAGGAAAGCACGAGTAAGGTCTATGAATCTCAGCAAAATCCGCCTTTGTGCAGTTTTGTTGTTGTTTTGAATTGTTCTTGTAGTTGTATTTTTCTATACTGCACAATAAATAATTGATTCATTCATTTGCTACAATACACTGACGGCAGTGCAGGTCAAGCAGTTTGCTTACGAATTCGCTCACCATTAGTGATTTACCCATAAGCGCGCTGTAGTTACAAGATGAACAGATTATGCGAGTGAGATGTTAACTCGAGTACCATCGAGTACCCGAGTTAGACAGATGGAACGTATCTACCCGATGAGACAACTTTTCGAATCGTTATTTTTTAGGGGAAAAAATATGATTTCTCTAGTTTTTCTTAAATAAAACATGGTGACATGATTATTTATAGATTGATAAGTGAACGGACGTAATAAACCCGACAAATACCCTTTTTTTCTGGTAAATAAGGGGTGACCCAGTGATTTTTTGTCCATCAAAGTTACTAACCATTCCTCATTATTTGAAAGTAAAACTTAAAGCATAACTTCAGATCATTATTTTGAAGCTACATGCCGATTTAGAAATGTGTTTCAGTACAAAAATGAAATTTCAGTACATTTTGTATGAAACAATGTTGGTCTCATCCGTCAGTTGACTCTGTCTTTTCATTCTAATCCTATGGTTTTAACACTAATACGTGCCACTATACGGATAAATGTTGATCGCCACTGCCAACCTTCCTTTATCGATGGTGTTCCCCACCCCCGCCCCTCCCCCAAAGCCGTCAGCCGAAGCTAAAACCGTCAGGGAGTAGGGGTCAAATTCTTTACCCACATTCGTGTCTGATACCCTTCTTTTATCCCTTCTGTAACTATGCAACCCTACGTTCTGCTTACTCTCCGCTGCTGAGCCACCTGAATAAAAGCAAGTCAGCATTGCGGTAATATTATTTCCGTCCGAACAGGCAGTTCGGCAGACACCCGTTTCAGAGGCGGCGTGCGCACTCTTGAACGAGCTCTTTAGAGTCAAGCGGTGAACCGTCCGCTTTCCGGAGGTCCAGGGATCAAAACATTATCAGAGTCATAGCGCAGCGGTGAACCGTCCGCTTGTCCGAAACTCCTGGCGCCAAAACAATAAAAGATTACCATGATTGAATACCACTTCTTTTAACACGACATTTAGGCGCTAGGACTAGCCAACTACTCGCGCCATACAAATGCACTTTTTAACAAATGTAATAATATGTAGTGAAACGCTTCAGCAAATCCAAATAGAACTCCAGACTGATAATGGATTGTTAATATTTTTTTATTCCATCATTTATTTAAATAATAATAACAATAAAAAAGTTGATTTTTCTCATTAGAAATCTGAAAGTAATTCGATTTCTAGATATAAGCAAAAACAGCATATATGCATAAACAAAAAATTCCATTTGCTTTTAGATTTCTACATTTAGTCAAAAAAGTTCGGAAATGGACACCGTTTCCGCAATGTATTTTGTATAGAAAAAGGAAACATACATTAACGAAAATAATTCGATTCCTAGACAAGGAATCATATATTGTAAGGATGACACTTATAATCGTCAGACTTAGTTAGTTAACTTGGGGTGCCTCGTCTAACTTTGCGATTTGGCTAGTACCAGGCCCTTAAGATAATTACTCACGTTTTGTGTTTGCAGTAAGTGCGTTCAGATGTCAGTGTGTGCGTCACTCAATTGTAGTCATCCAGAAGCTATCGCTTACAGATAGGTGGTAGTTACTGGATATCAAACACTGCATATCTAGCAAAAGCGAAGGCTCACGAATGTCTTATTGTTCCGGATTGCCGCTACAGAAATTACAGGCGAAAATAGTCTGCATCCATTTAATCACGCATGGTCACATCACACTCATCGCTTAGGAAAAGAAGTCTAAAGATAGACTTGTTTTGTTTAATGTGACTGTACCACCTAGTAGGGGAAGGGGATCTACAGTTTTACATGGATGCCAAACCATGAAGCAGCTCGAACTCGTAACAAAATTAATTTATCCAAATCGGAAAAATAAAGATTGCGGTGGGTGGAGATTCGAGCCAAGACCTCTGGGACGGAAGGCATGTCCACCAGCCTCTGAGCCACAGTCTCCCAAAGTTCGCTACTGCAGAAGCCCTATTCGCAAACGAAACACAATACATACTGCATCCACGAGACAGAGAGATATCAAAGTACTAACGTAATAACCCCGAACAGCATTCAGGCTTCCTGCAGATCGAGCCCCAGTCAGAGTTATAAATAAAGCGGCACCGCGGTAAGCTCACTTGCACCCGCGAGGTGGGGGTGGGGCAGCCCACACCCCCAGCCAGCGGGTGGGGTGCTCCGTGTCGGCGGCGCCAACTTTGCTGGCTGCATCTGAATGCACCGCGATCCCTCACAATCAATGCCCGAGTCGACGGAGCTCGCGTTGTTGAAATCGCCCATATCTACTGGATGGCTATGTCATGGCGATACTAAAACCAAACATTGTCACCTTATTTTTAGAGTATTATCTAAAAGGTAAATGTCAGCTTTCGTGGAATTTTTGTACTAAGCAAGCGAGTCGTTTTTAATATTAGTAAAGCATTCTGGCTCTCTATGAGTAGTTTTTTAACGAAGTCCGATTGAGGAATCCACTCACCGCCGAGATATTTCCCCCAAAGTACAACACGAAGTCCTTCAAATATGGTACTAAGATGCACCTGGATGGTTTTCGCAGACCCCGTGAAAGTTCGAAAGTCCAGGGGCGTCACCGGGCACCTATAATATGAGGGCCTGGCCTACGTCATCTGCCGCGAATAATGTTAGAAAAAAAATATTTGCTTTTCGATACACGTACAGTGGACAATATGATAAACGTCCACAATTTGGACTTGACACTTGAAGACTCAGCCGAGGTTAGTAAACGACAAAAAGAAATGTATTTTTCATAGCGCTCGAGAGTATGAAGACAGTAGCGAAGTATGCTCTCTTCCCAGTGCGCCGTTTAAGTATCTACATTTGAGTGCCGCATTTACTCTGATGGCAACTGTTATTGTTTTTATTGTTATTTTATTGTTTGTTCATCATCCACAGGCAGCACACTGCACTCGGATTTGTCATATTTTATCATTAGCCAGTTCAGCATTCACGGCGAAGAACGGGCAAGAAACTTTTTATTTTATTTTTATTTATTTAGTATTAAGGAATTCAACAGTGTTATATAAAGTCAGTTTACAATGGTTCTGAGTCTAAGGATTGTTTTTTCAACGTCCACTTAGTCTAAGTTTACAAATTCGTTTGCCACTGCTTACAGAAATACGGGTTATTGGTACCCGTTTGTGTGAACGAATGATGAATACATCAAAAGCATGTTCTAACATTTGCTCAAACTACGCACACACACAAAGTTTGTACATATACGTCATAGCCACCACTACAAGCAAAGTAGAACTAATGTGACTTTAAAAAACAAAAAATGTTGGCACCGTGAAGATCCACGGTAGGTCAAGAGACCCACGGCTGGTAGTGGGTAGCTTCTATGAATCTGTTTGTTGCATTTGTTGCTAGGACTGCTGAGACTAGGAGCTCTATGTAGAGAGCGATACGGTCGCTACAGCACAACCGCAGAAAAGAATAACCGTAATTGATTGAGGTTAAGAGATAGCATTAGAAACAATCATCCTATTTTCACCAACAACGGTATTTAATCCGAGACAAACTCGAATTGTTGCGAAAGGTCTCAAGACAAACAAGACAGCGGTTCAGCACATTAAATTATTCCCCAAGTCAACGGCAACAGTGTATAGCGGCCCTCACGTCCGCTGCCCGCGCCGCCTGAATGCCAAATGACCTAACGGGGTGGGCGCCGCGGCGCCGCGGGGGAGGATGTTCGGTGCGGGTCGGGTCGAGGTGAAACTACCCACGTCAAAACAGACGCGCGGCTACAGGCCCGAATCTCGCGCGGCATACTGAGGAGGGTTTGCGAAAAAAAAAACTATTACATAAGCGGTTTTGTTGAGCTCTTAGCACTACGAAAAAACATTTTTTTTTACTACATCAAAAGGATAATGAGGTGACCAAGTTCCATACAATGGCTTGTTTCCGCATTCAAATTAAAAAATATTTTTCTGATATTTTGCACATTAAATAAATAAAATGAGAACTACGGCTGTACGTTTGAGTGTTTTTGATAAATATCCGTGATATACGCCTCTAAAGATTTGTATACAAAATGGCATGTATCACGGATACAAGTTAATTTATCAAAAAATAAAAACGTACAACTTTAAGAATGTTCCGACCCATACAATGTTTTTTTTTACACAGAACGCAAAGAGTATTGCACTTTAAGCCACGAATTAATAATAAAAGTTTAATATAGTCATATTACTTGCAGCGAAAACAATTTCACAATTTCAGGATTATTGGTTTTGTTACAATTTATTTAAATACGATTTTTATTTAACAGCGCCATCTAACGGTGTAAAACTTCTAATCGGCAATTACAACGAAACCATTAAACCTGAAATTGTGAATATGTTTTCGCTGCAACTACTATGGCTATATTTCGTGCCTTAAAGTGCAATACTTTTTGCGTTCTATGTAAAAAAAACATTGTATGGGTCGGAACATCCTTAAGTAGATTTATTGCATGTGCAAAATTTTAAAAATATACTTTGACATAATTTGACTGATTCAGGGATGAGCCATTAAATGGAACTACCCGAACCAGCAAAATATACCATTCTCGGGTATTGCGACTACCAATTTCGCCACCTGCTGTATACCCATAATTTGGAATTCTCCTACAGTTCCTCATCATCAATATTTCCTACTAACGCAGTGTTTAAGATTATACTTACATACATTTATTTAACGCTTCATATGTGTTCATCGGACATTGACTGCAAAGATTGATCATTCAGACATATTGCCATCATTACTAAAATCGTGTTTGGCATCAGACGCTCGAGCCAGTTCTTGATTGACTTAAGTAAATATACTGTTTCGTACTAAGGAGACATGGGGGTGAAAAATGTTTGGAGAAATAACTTCCATGCAACGAGCGCGCAAAAAATGACGCCACGCGACTTACAACATTATATCGCCGTAGACATTTGTAGCATAGTGATGAAAACGGAGAAAAAAACTATTTGAAGTCTCCCAAATTGGTAGGTAAACTGATAAAGATAAGAATAATTTTTCAATAAACCATATAGTTGTTACGTCATTATTTATTCGTAATTATGTATTCAGCGAGTGCCTAACTAAACCAAAGAATATATGCCGAAACAAAGGCCAAATGCCTCCGGCGGCACAATTGAGGTGTCGACACTTTTGTAGTTCCATCCGTTCTCCTGTTATTTCTTTACCTCCATGTGAATAGATATGTCTTTTCAAATTTATTCTCAGCTCTACATTCCGTGCTCACTCAAAAGCGACTCCTTCAACAACACCACGGTGGCTGTCAAGAGTAACCGGTGAAGCAAAGTACCTATCCGAGAGCAGTGATATGCGATATAGAGCAGATGGAGTCGTAGAGCTGGGTGCGGGGCGCCCGGTCCGTTACGGCGGCGGCGTGACAAGTGGAGGCGACGTGAGCCGCGCGCATCGATTTTATCATTCACCGCCTCCGGACCCAGCGCCCCCCCCCCACCCCCTACCCCCGGAACCACCCCCAAGGTGCACCGCCCGCCCCTACCTCACGACCCCCTGGTGCAGCATCCGTCTACGCTCGGAACATTTCCGCGTTCGTAGCAATATATTTCAAACAACCAACAGTGAGAAAAAGTAATAATAATAATAATAATAACGTTTATTGCACGATAAAGTGTACAAAAGGTAGAGCTTGATGCCTAAAGTCATTTTCTACCAGCCTACCTTACAATATTGAGAACAGAAAAGGGTAGGCGCAAATAACAAGAGAAAAAAAAAACAGAACATCTATACAACAAAGTACATACTTACATTGTAAAAGTATTGACGGTTCAAATGCGATGTTAAATTTTTCATGGCCCAACATAAGTACCGACCGATCCTCTAGATCCCTCATCTATAGGGTCGGTAATCCAGGTACCAACGAAAAAAGACAGTTTTCGGCGAATTTTGTACGTTGCATGGCGTTAGCGTTAGTTCTAACTCAGCGGAACAGGGAGAAAATGCACATATTCACAACCGACATTCCAAAAATAAGAACCCACCGATCTTCTAGATCGTTCATCTATAGCGTTGGAAAACAATGTAATCGACTTCCTGCGCTAGTGTTTCCCCCAAAGTACAAGCTGGTGTCCTTCAAACATGGAAGCACTTGGCCGGCCGGCACGGTTTTCGTAGCCCCTTGAGAGTTCGAAAGCCCATGGGTGTCGTTGGACACCTTTAAGGTGGCCCAACCCGGCGGGACTAACTCATTCGCGGGCACGGTACAAAAGCGTGCTATTTCGCTACGGGTCCTTCTCTGTTTCAAAGAAAAAGACAGGCTCCGTGATGAGGAGGATGCAACTTGTCCACAAAGCAGACAATGCGCATAGTGTTTGATTTGGTAAGATTTACGAAAATTTTAATTACAAAACGACTTATAGCTAAAAGTAAACCACGACCGCTGTAGTCAAAAATCTAACAAAAACCAAATCTAGTTAAAAATTTAAAGGGGAAAGTTTGTAATAATGGATGGATGGATGGATGGATGGATGGATGTTTGTTACTCTTTCACGTAAAAACTACTGAATGGATTCTAATGAAACTTTACAATAATATAGCTTATACATCAGAATAACACATAGGCTACAATTTATGTGCCCATGGGCTTTAGAACTTTCACGGGGCTGCGAAAACGATGCCGGTAGCGATACTTCACACTAGGGGGAGAGGAGCCGGGGGCGGTGGCGGGGAGCGGCGGCGGGGGGAGGGCAGACGTCGTGACTGTTTGGTGTCCGTTTGGCGAATTTTCAAGGCACTAGCGATTTGTAAAACTTAGTACATGTACATTTAACTACCCGGGAATTAGGATTGGCTAAATAGAATTCAGTTCCGCTTACGCTAAGATGGGGCTGTCATACAAACTGCAATGCTATGCACGGCTCGGCTTTGCGGCGGCAGCGCTTACTTTTACTGAAGTACGGCTTGGTATTTCCTGCAACTTTAGGACTACTTGGCATCACGCTAAATCGCCGGAGGAGCGACCAACAGAATAAAATCCTTGAGAACCAATTACTCGATTTAGATGTGCATTGTATCTACGTCTAGCCTGATTCTACTAAAAACTTATAGATTACATAATATAACGCTTCATTACCAGAAGGGTAAGTAGTGAGTCTTAAAGTCTTATAACATGCGAACCACTTACCTGATTTATATGCGTATTTTATCAATGTATAGCATCTCTGGGAGCAGTCAGGTTCGAGATGGGTTACTGTTTTCGATGTTGAGGCTGGCTGTGGGTTGGAGTCCACGCAAAACTTACCTACGTTACACGTTACTTACTAGGTAAGCAATGTAGCAGTGAAAGTGCAGGAAGGTTCTCGCGGCAAATGTTTTTTTTTAAATAGCCACCAAACGTCAACGAAGCTCTAAATGGGAATTATTGGATGTTTTATTAAATCATGCTATTTCGGCTCGAACGATCTTGATTAAATTTGGTACATGGATACATTGTCCTGGACCAGTTTGACCCTATTTTGGACCAGTCATGTGGGCTACTTTTTATCCATGAGATAATTTAGCCGACACTAACCCGAGCGGAGCCGGGTACCGCAGCTAGTAGATCATAAATCTTGATTAAATAAGCTATGTCTGATGACTAATCTTTTTACGATGTTCTTACTTTATCATTGCGTAATCCACCTCCAAAGTTATTGTATAAAACGCGCGAAAAAATCGAACTTTCGGACCTTATAACTTAGAAACCAAACACAATTTTACAAAGCCAATGGTCATCAGACATCTAGTTCGATCAAATAAAGCTATTTTGAGAAAAAATTTGGATCTCTGACATGAAATTTAGGCGTGATCTTCTTTCCCCTTTTGTATGGGGAGATGAGCGGGTTGGGCCACCTTAAAGTGAGGTCCTGGCGTATGGCATATGCCGAGCTTAACATACAATAAAAATAATGCCCCCCCCCCCCTCTATTCACAAGGACTTGTAAGCATCTAAACATAAGGGATATACAAACGTCGTTTTCAAAATAATTCAAAACCACTACCTATCCCTAATTGATGATTCATTTACTTTTGCTTTAAATTAAAATTAATAAAATACCTTCGAGAACAAACATAATAATATTGAATGTAATTCTTTGACCGAATGTATCGCAGAATTCGGACGCCTCGTAACGGTCGAGGTACTATATCCCCCGGACGGGCAAAATGAATACGGAATCGCCGACGGCACTGCAGGGCGCGAGTCGCCCCCCACCCCGTCGGCTAATCAACTCTCTGCCCGCCCCCAGCCCTCCTACAGTTTTGTCTATCAGGCTTCGTTAAAAGCACTAACTAGGTAGTTGCTGTAGCGTCTAACTTCAGCGCCCGCCCGCTTGTCCGCTCGCCTACATTTATGGAACTGTAACGCCGAAAGAGATAAATTACCTAAACACTTAGCCCAGGTTGCACGAAGAGACGGCTGAGTTAATCAATGTTCAAACACGACACTTTTAGTGATCCGCATAGAGTTCCTTCCATACTGTCCACACAAAGTGACGTGTTTGATCATACTTTGACGTTGATTTTGATTTTTTCTCCTTTCGTGCACTCGGCCCTTACCCTGTTACAGTTACGCCTAAATTATATTTACCTTTAACTTTGGCAATTTATAATTATGTTCTTTAAATTAATTAATTAAAGATTATTTCTCTAATCCTCGGTTTACTGCTATGGTCTTTGTATTGTTAGACGCAATGTATTTTAACCATGAATATTGTAAATTACAATTTCAAGTGTAGTTAAATAAAAATAAATAAATAAATCAGAAACCCTACGAGATCATCGTCTGAATAGTTACACAATGTTTTGTCCTTTGCATTGACATGCAGTTTCGAATTCGAGGGAAAGGGACAAAACATTCAGACGATGTTCTGGTTTTATTGGTAGGTAGGTCCCACTTATTAAAACCTAAAGGGAGAATTTACTTTAAAATATTACTCCAAGTGGTCTCGTGTGACAGCATGCAGTAGAAACAGTAGGTATTGAATAACATAAAACTCCTCGTAATAACGCTGTATACAACCGATAAGTACCGTCGTTATATATCCAACGTAGCCACCAGATTTGGCTTCGGGAGCAGTTTTATTAAAATCTACGTGGCTCTCTCAGCTGCAGATCTCGCGAGTCTGTCTTTTTGAAAATGTTAAAATTTTCCCGATTTTGAAAGAAATTTAAAAAACAGGCTCGACTAAAAGAAATCTATAAAACTATCGAAACTGCTCACAACATTTTACGAGAGTCAATTGAGAAGTGCTGAACAGAACAGCCGGACATACGAAAGCATTTTCGCCCAATCTGAAACGGAGACGCGACGCACGAGCTTCGCTCTTCGCTCGGTCAATAATATTTCGAAGTTATTTTTCTAAAAGTTCAATCACCGATTAGATAAAAAATACCCTGAGAATCGACTAAATCTACACACTGCGGGAGGCTGTTTAGCCGTACAATCTCCGGTCGTTCCTAACGCTGCTCGCTCCCGTCCCATTCCAGAAAACCGGACGAGTGGACAAGCGGCCCGCCGCTCAGCTATGTAGTTCCGTAGTTCCCGTCTCCATATTGGCTTTCCATTAGTCCAGCGGCGGGCTCCCCCGAGTACGTTCTCCGTGTCTTGGAACAGGACGGCGGAGGCGGAAAATTTGTCGACGTCAACACAAATGCCGGTCCGCAGATGTTAGATACGATTGAGCATTACGCCGCCTTGATGACCTCGTTGAATATAATTTATCGCTAACAAGCCTTTGCGAATTATACCTGTTTATTGGTAAAAGCGCTCTCCACCTCTGCTCGTAGATACAAACGTTTGTGTATTTTGGCCGAAAATCCTAAAATAAAGTGCTTTCTTGCAGTTGAGAACGCCGTTATTCATCATTTCCTCTATAGGTAATATCTAAGAGCCCAATAGCTGTCCCGGGAGTGCAAGCGCTTCTTCAAACCACATGTGTAGGCATGTAACCGAACGTGTTATTTTAGGTTATCTCATGTAATACAAAATTAGTTTATTTTAGGAGATAACATATGTTGTGTTACATATTTTAGCGATGAAAACGAAAAACCATTGTTCTGTTATCTATTTGCGAGAATGAAAAAAAACTTACACGTCAGTTTTCGCAACACCTAATACGACTACAGCATCAGAACGTTAAACAGATATTTAATTTTCATTCCTAAGATGCATGGGTCGAAGAACCGTCCGCAATCCCGGGACATCTGCAAAGTCACACAAACGAAAAGGATCGCTGCATGTATCAACATCGTACAGCAGAGTCAAGTTTGCTCGTGAGCGAAACATGTTCGTTTATGTTTTTGTTGAGCGACCTCTGCTCGAGTCGGGGAAAACTTTTTTGATGGGTGTAATCTCCGCTCCGGAGCATCAGGTCGAGTTGTCGGAGTAACTGAGCGTTCTGTAACACACTTGGCTGTAGTGGGAAAGATTCGCGTTCCCGTCGAAGGAGTTCAATGTAAGTCGTGTATTTACAGTCGGGAAAGCTCCCTAGAAATGTGGTTTTATAAAGATCATGGATAGAATGACGGATTCTGAGTAATTGAGCGTTCTGTAATAGACTTGACTGTAGTGGGAAATATTAGCGTTCCCGTTTAATTCAATGTAGTCGTGTATGTAGAGTTGGGAAAGCTCCCTAGAAATGTGATTTTCTAAAAATCATAGATAAAAAGACTGTTCGCGAACTGGCATCTTGGTCTCTCGTGTCGTAGACTGCAGGCTCGTATCTCAAGGTTATGCAAACATTGCGTACCCTGAGATACTGTGATGTAATTTTTTATCTGAGATTTGCCCTACATCTCTACATTATTACAGTGTCTTCATACTCTTGGATAAGTCAGGGTCGTCGATGGCACGTACAGCACGGCAAGGAGCCTAGCAGGTACTTAGTTGATCCGTCCCACACGCAGCACCTTATCTGCGCTCTGTAGAGTAGCAGTTTGTTCTTTTGGGGGTGAGTTATTGGAAGTTACTACTTATTAGGTTATATTTCATTTAATTTATTTAATTTTTTTGGTAGTGGAACAACACTAAATTACGTCAAAAACCGAATGATCGGATTCGATCAACACTGTAAAGAAGAATCCGCAAAGAAACTTTACGAGTTTTCCATCCACAGTAATGAAATGTATACTTAAATCTAAATGCTACTGCCCAAACAATTTTGGTAGAACAGTTTAAGGCAAATAACAAGAACAAAAGAAACAGCCACCCTCAGTGCAAATGGACTAGAAATAGAAATTACACTAAGGCTAAGGCCGCGCGAGTTGGCACCCAATCTAGTCGAAGCGACAATATTGTTTTTGTATTTTCAGCTCAGTCCAATGTCCTGCTCATGTAAAGGGAAGGTCCTGACATGACACCTAATTCCTTCGGGAATGCGGTGTGTCGGCGGATTGATATTATCCATCGATGTCCAGTTCCAAAAAAGTTTGCAGAATTGCGAAATTCCTCAGCCTCCCCTCACCCGGTTCCACGTTTGGAACACCTACACCCGCCCACCGCCTCAGCTCCGCTGTCAGCTTTTACTCGGTTATACTTCTCACTTCACTGCGACTGCAGCCCGAATACAAATTCCACCCTCCTGCCTGCCACCTTCACGAGTGATATGGGATCGTATGCTCATTTAGGGTGGTACACTGAGAGAAAAGATGACAACGATATTTTGTTCCATCAGCATAACAATTAATGTTTTCGGAACAACCATTCGGTTGGGATAGCTATCATGATTTAGTAAGTGTGTATTGTACAGCTAAGCTAAGCTAAGTTCAATTTAGACATGAAGAAAGGGTACTTTAGCAAAAAAACACTGATCTGTCTCAAAACTTTAAATCATATAGCATTTGGCACTATGCATGCATTTGATATAATTGATTTTGCCAAATCATTTTAACTAGAAAAGCTTTAGTAATTAATGCCAGACTCTTGAGCTGTACCTTTTTTACCCGATTTTCGAATTGCGGTGAACACGGTTTTGGTGTCATTTGACCATATTTTCTCAGTGTAGCTAACGGCAACATTTACGCAAGGGTATAACGTTACCAATTGTTACGCCAGCAGAATATTAATGGAAATATGCACCCTGATAATAGAAATGACGTAGCTCCAAATTGCCAAGTTAATCTGATGACGGATATTACTGAATAAGTTTAATCACTTGAATATATGCCTGATAGATGCGATGTCGAAAATCGCTAGTAAGGAAATATAGAGAGAGAAATGCTTGGTGGGAAAATTCAGTCAAAAACGCTGTGAAAGAACAAAAAATTGATGTGCTTGCTGCGAAATCCAAGTTAGGGGACGAAAAATCTGCAAAAGCTGCCTAGAAGGAAACAAAGAATAATGTGTAATGGTGTTTGCGAAAAATGTACGAGGAAATTTTTCAACAGTTTTTGAAAAACACGTGGATGTAAAGTTATTTAATGCCTGGAATAAGTAGTTAAATTTACTACCCGTATTCTCACGACCCCCATTATTATAAGCAAACGTCAATATCGTATATATTAAATACATACAAAATATTAAGTCGGTATCTTATTAACCATCCAAGTACAGCAATGCCTCACGAAAAAAAATTTAACTCTTCTGATAACAAACGATACAGGAGAGCAACTCGGAAAGCAGGTTCGGAACGGAAGTGAGCAATACAAGCCGGAAATGGCTCCAGTGACGGAAGGAGCGATATTCGGGGATTACATTAGCGAGTTGAGCATTCACGGCGCGTACCAAAAACCAGCGAGGAGGAAAGACGGGAGTGACAATCGAAACTCGTTCGTTTAGGAGCGGGCGGCGCGTAGCCAATTTCACATATCGGTAGCGAGTTAGTCCGCTTACGAATTCGCTCATGACTGTTTTTTAGGGTTCCGTACCCAAAGGGTGCCAACGTAACCCTATTATTAAGCCTCCGCTGTATTATTATTATTTTTATTTCTTTTTTGTTTTGTGTTGTATCTGCAATGGCAATCCGTTTAGGAAACATTAAGCCACTTCTTTATTTGATGTTAATCTGTTTTGGTTGTCTTCTCCGAGAGTTTATTCTTATTGGAGTGATCCAACGGACTCTCTTTTTGGCTTAGGAGAATCTATCACTCAGACTCTAGATGTCGTTTCGTTTCAATCTAGTATGACGAAGGCCGCCCTTTCCGCTCAATGCCAGTGCAAGTTCGTTAAACATGGTGTGATAGCTTCCTTTGGTATTTGGTATATTGGGCTAATATCATAACGGTAGTTGTGTGGTATTAGTCAACCATTTCAGGTCGCATAAAAAAAAAAACATTGTATTGGACATGGGGTGGCCAAGCTCAAATGGCAGTGAGCTGGTCACGTCAGCCGAAGAGCCGACGACCGTTGGAGTAACCGTGTCCTACACTGGCGGCCGTGGACAGGAAAACGTGTGGAAAGAGTGTGGGAAGACCACTCTCTATTCATGGTGATTAATTCATGTTAATGATTGATTAATGCATGATTAATTCAATGTTAATGCATGATTTGTTAAAAAAATTGACAGACTGTTTTGTAAATTTAGTTTAAGTGAACGTTGAAGAAAAAACAGCGGAGTGTCTTTCCAATTCTTCTTCGCTATGTTTGGTTTTGCTGCACTGGTCAATGTTAAAATATGACAAATCCGAGTGCAGTGTACTGTTCATGGATGATGAATAAACAATACAATACAATACTATTGGGCTATTTCTTGTTTGCTATTTAAACATTAGATGCTACGCGTCCCAAATTATTGAGCGAACTAACTACAGTCAGGGCATTTCCACTAACGCGTGGCTACGCTGTCACCGTACTAGTTTCGATCGCCACTCTGGTCCCTCCTTCCTCGCTGCCAATATCGCACGATCGAGGCTTGCTGTTGAATTGTGTGAAGGGTGGAGATCGGTTCCATTTTCAACCACCGATCAAGCAATGGCGGCCCGCTTGTGCGAGCGGCGTTTCGTTTTATTAATATCGAATCGAACTCGGCAAATGGACACCCCAGTTGCGGTGAGTAACCGACACATAATATGCTCGTACAGTCAACCAAAGGTTAAAGGATACACTTCCGGTTAAACGTAAAAATGTATGGTGTTTAAATACAACCTCTGATTCAATTTAGTTAGGGTTTTGTTTACTCACTAGCTAGTAGACATCCTCAACTATGTTTGAATCTATACTCAACACTATAATTGTTTCCAAAAGTCAAAGTATTTCCACTGTTCATCTTTTCATTCACCCGGATGTGTATCCTAAACTCTTTGTTCGACTGTACACTGTGCGATGTTCGCGAACGGGTACCGTTTGCGGAAACTGGCCAGTTCTGTATCGCGAACGCGAGAAGTTCTCACAATTGTCATCTTTACTAATATTATGAATGCGAAAATAACTTTGTCTGACTGTTACGTTATCATGCCTAAACAGCTAATTTTTAATGAAATTTGGTGTAGGGTCGGGACCTTGGGAAAGGACATAGGCTACCTTTTGTAGCGAAAATAAACCTCAAATGGGGTGAAAAGTGGGATGAAAGTGTGTGAAAGTGAAAGGGGAACTCATACAAGGAATGACGTCCTAAACTTAATGCAGTCTATGCTGACTGAATCAGACCGCTAGTAACGGTTTCTTCCGAGGGGTTAGTCACTCGAGCAAAAAGTGTACACCAGATTCCCAGTAGTCAAGATTTCCTTGGGATTTCTAGATTCCTAAAGATTTCCAAAGACTACTAAAGATTCTTAGAGATTCCTAAAGATTTCCAAAGACTACCAAAGATTCCTGGAGATTCCTAAAGATTTCCAAAGACTACTAAAGATTCTTAGAGATTCCTAAAGATTTCCAAAGACTACCAAAGATTCCTGGAGATTCCTAAAGATTTCCAAAGACTACTAAAGATTCTTAGAGATTCCTAAAGATTTCCAAAGACTACCAAAGATTCCTGGAGATTCCTAAAGATTTCCAAAGACTCCAAAGATTCTTGGAGATTCCTAAAGATTTCCAAAGACTACTAAAGATTCTTGGAGATTCCTAAAGATTTCCAAAGACTACCAAAGATTCTTGGAGATTTCAAATATACTGGGATTTCGTAAGATTTCTGAGGACTACCAAAGATTCCTAGAGACTACCAAAGATTACCTGGATTTTTTAAGGACTACCAACACATTTTTGGTACATTCCAATGATTTCGGGATTTCTAAAGATTCTTAGTGACCACCAAAGATTCATAGAGACTTATAATTGCGCGTTGCGCGCAGCACGTGTCCGTGACGTCATCGCAGACAGGCGGGCGGCGCGGCCGGGGGGGTTCGGCACGGGCGCGGCGTCCGCGCGAGGCGGCAACAGCGCAAGCGGGCGGCGGCGCCGAGCGGGGAGCCCCCGCGCCGTGGCCGGCCGGTGCGCGTTGGTGCGATATTCGTTTTGGACATATTCACCCAGGCGGAATCCGGTTAAATTAGATCCCATATTATCTCAGCGATCTTTAGATCAGCGCTGATTTTTTCTTTCCCTGAGGCATTATACAATACCATTTTTGAATCCACAGTACATATTTCACATACTAAATTTCAAGATGAGGTACTTCGCTCTTTCGAAATCTCTTAGAATCTCAGCCATCATTAGGTCAGGGTTGATTTTTTTTTTGCCTGGGTCATTATAAAAGGCTATATTTGAAACCTTAGCAAATATTTCACGTAGAAAACTTCGCGATTAGGTAGGTACTCTTCTTTTTCGAAATCCCTTGCAGTCGTATTCACTGTGAACCTGTAAAAACTTGGTACGAGATTAGCACCGGACTAACCATACAAAAACCGGTTTACTTCGACCTTAATACGCGTAGTAAAGTTAGTCCGCCCCAAGCTCGGTTCACAACATACCTACAATCATCTATTTATTTAATCAAAATCACTGACTAAAAGTCGCCCACCCAATACACAGTAAACAAACGCGAGTCGGACTCGCACACAAAGGGTTTCGTACCATCGTAAATGATTTAACACCAAAAAATAATATTATTTGTATTTTTTTATTATCTTTAAATTTTACTTATTTGTTGTTATAGCGGCAAATTAAATACTCACTCTGTGAAAATTTCAGCTACGTACTTATTACGGTTCATGAGTAACAGCTTTGTGACAGACGGACGGACGGACGGACAGCTGAGGCTTTGTAATAGGGTTCCGTACCCATAGGGTGAAAAAAGTAGTATACGCATGATAACCTTCTATTCGCATAGTACGCGTATTAAGGTCGGACTAAACCGGTTTTTGTTTGGTTAATCCGGTGCTTATCCCGTACTAAATTTTGACATGTTTACTCTGAATACGACTGAATATGTTTTGGAATTGGGTCGTCGGGCACACGCGGGGTGCGCGCTGCGCACACTCGTGCGCACACGTGTGCGTGATTTCTTCGCAAACTGGCGGCCGCGCCCACTGCTGCGCTATCATTGTTAGATTAGATCCCGTATTATCTCAGCGATCATTAGGTCAGCCCTGTTTTTTTTTTTGCCTGATGCATTATGCAATACCATTTTTGAAGCCATAATACATATTTGACATACTCAACTTCACGATGAGGTACTCCGATCTTTCGAAATCCCTTAGTATCTCAGCCATCATTAGGTCAAAGTTGATTATTTCTTTGCCTGGGCCGTTATAAAAGTCTATATTTAAAAACCTAGTAAATATTTCACGTACTCGAGATAAGGTACTCTTATTTTAAAAACCTTTACAGTCTTATTCAGAACTAACCTGTCAAAACTTACGTACTGTACTAGAATTGCACCGGACTAAGCATACAAAAACCGGCTTAGTCCGACCCCGACAAGATTATCTGAGATTACAAAGACTTTGATCGGATTGCCAATGATTCCCTTAGGATTCCTACACTCCCTGGGAGTACTCGAGACTACCCAAGATTTTCCTATTCCTCGGACTCCCGCCCAGGATTACCCGAGATTTCCATTAATTTGAAAGGATTCCCAATGATTTCCTTGGTATTCTCAGATTCCTTAGGATTACTCGGGATTACATAAGATTTCCAGATTCCTCGGACTCCCATCGGATTCCTCGGACTACCATCGGATTCCTCGGACTCCCATCGGATTCCTCGGACTCCGCCTAAGATTACCCGAGATTTCCATGAATTTGATAGGATTCCCAATGATTTCCTTGGGATTTCCAGATTCTTTAGGATTACTCGGGATTACATAAGATTTCCGAGATTCTCCGGACTCCCACCAGATTCCTCGGACTCCCACCTAAGATTCTTGAGATTCCCAAACGATTGTACACCAGATTCCTTGAGTGAGTGACCCCTCGGTTTCTTCTCGTTCACGCTTACCTTTTCAGAATGCTCAGTCTGAGTTCTCACCTAAATTGGACGGAACGGATCTTCAAAGGGACGTAAAAACGTCAAACCCCATACTAATGTCTTCTACTTATTCTGTGGTTTTACTTCTTCAAGACTCAAAAAATAACAGAAATCGTAACTACAAAAATGAAAATTATTTTTTACTTTTTAGTGCTTTTTCTTTGAAGTCGGTTATTTTTTTTGTTAATTTTTTTTATTTGTTTATTTGAATATGAAGTATGAAGTACTGAAGTACACTTACTAATTTGTACACGTCCTTTCCAATCAAAAAAGAATCACCGAAATCGGTTGGCGTTATATTGAGTTATTCGTCCATTTGTCGCGCACATCTTAATACAAATTTAAGACTTTTATGATTTTCTCATGGATATCATTGTCAGAACTTAACCAAATTAAAATAGGACCACTTGGGAAGCACTAGCTATCATTTAAAAAAATAATCATCAAAATCGGTTCACCCAGTCAAAAGTTATGAGGTAACAAACAAAAACAAAAAAACATACAGACGAATTGATAACCTCCTCCTTTTTTTGAAGTCGGTTAAAAAACTAGCACACGGTAAATCACTTTTTAGGTAGGTTTACTTTTCTTAAACATTTTTTTTCTAAATAAATATACTTTTTCGTACTAAGCATGTACGTCGCTTATTCCAAGGAATGTTACATGTATATAAGTATAATCGACCGTGAAGCAAGGACACATTAAGTAAAGAAAGATCCCTGTAAAAAGAACTACTTTTCGCGGGTATTGCGTCTAACCAATTTCGTAACCTGCTATTTATTGCGATTTATTTCTAATTGTTGGACTGGACATGTCGTAACACTATGATAAACAAAACAAAATATTTTGAAAATGTTATCGTAGAAAAAACAAAGCAAACCATTCGATAAAGGACTACTATGCATACATAGAACATGAAAGAGACTTGTTGAGACTGTCTAACGAGCTAAGGCAAGGGATGATTAACAGTAGGAGATTGAGACGCCGCGGCCGCACGCTCCCCCACAGAGCGCTCCACACGGGCTGAGACACAATAGACAGAACCAAACAGTAGGTCAACTCAGCTTCCTTCTTGAAATTATTTACACTGAAATGTATATTTTACGGTTAAAGTCCGATGTTGGTTAAAGGCCGAAATTGTTTTTTCCTTGAATTTTATTTGATTGCTGCACTTATACTCATGTTGAGTGCACTCATTGGGAGTCGATGCCAAGAAAAAAAATTGAAACTCCAAAAATAAGAAACCACTGATCCTCTGGATTCTTTCGCTATAGGGTCGGTAAACAATGGAATTAACTCTCTTTCGAATTATTTCCCCCAAAATACAACCCGGGGTCCTTCAAACGTGGTATCAAGAATCAAGCGGCCGGCCGGCATTGTTTTCGCAGTCCCCTAAAAGTCCGAAAGCTCGTGGGCGTCGTCGGGAACCTTAATAGGTCATGAATATGTCGCGCTTAAAATAAAAACCGGCCAAGTGCGAGTCGTAGTCGCACACGAAGGGTTCTGTACCATGGTTAATTATTAACACTAAGAAATCACATTCTTCGTATGGGGGCCCCCTTTCATTTTTATAATTTTTTAATTTTACTTATTTGTTGTTATAGCGGCAAAATAAATACACACTTTGTGAAAATTTCAGCTGCCTACCTATTACGGTTCATGAGAGACAGCCCTGTGACAGACGGACGGACGGACGGACGGACGGACGGACGGACGGACGGACAGCCGAGGCTTAGTAATAGGGTTCCGTTTTTACCCTTTGGGTACGGATCCCTAAAAAAATAGATTGACGGAATGACTGACAGCTCTATCTCTGTGGCGGCAAGTGTCGGTGTCGCTCGGACACTATTACCGCCCAGATCTTCTCCGGCAATCGCGCGATAAGAAACACAATTCCGAAACTTTTGAGGGACCGACGCAGTTATCCCACCGCTCCTCCCTGGCACCGTGACCGAGGTTCACGGGCGGTTATCTCTCACGGTTTAACACACCCGACCCCGCACCGACGACGGCGAGTCGGCGGCGGCGGCGGAGCACCGCGCAATCCGACACGCGCGCCGAGACGCCGCGCCGTCGACGCCTCGCCTCGACTCGCGGTGCGGGGAGATTTGGGCGAACCATTCGCAACGTCTCGGCGCCATAGGATCGCTGCTTAGTACACAGGGGCGGGTACCACTGGTAAATTAAGGTGTCCCTTCCCGGCGGGACTAACTCATTTGCAGATACGGTACAAAACCGTGCTGTTGCGCTATGGGACCTTCTCTGTTTCAAAGAAAAATACAGGTTCCGTGATGAGAAGTATGCAACATGTCCACAAAGCAGAAAATGCGCATAGTGTTTGATTTGGTAAGATTTACGAACATTTCAATTACAAAACGACTTATAGATAAAAGTAAACCACGACCGCTGTAGTAAAAAATCTAACAAAAACCAAATTGATTATAAATCTTCATAAAACAAGCTAGGTATGATGACTAAACTTTTTAAGATGTTTTTATTTTTATCTTTGAGTAATCCACCTCCAAAGTTATTGTACAAAACGCACGAAATTTCACACCTTGTAACTTAGAACCAAACACTATTTTACAACGCCAATGGTCATCAGACATCTAGTTCGATCAAATGAAGTTATTTTGAGTATAATTTTGGATCTCCAATAAGAAATATGCGTATGATCTTCTTTCCACGTTTGTATGGGGAGTTGAGCGGGACACGCCGAGTGAACTGGTTAAAATTTATGGAATACAAAGAAAGGGATGAAGCATACAATCTAATTTGGTCTTAGTATTCTATTTTCTGTTTTTTTTTTCACTTCTGAATATTAAATACAGGTATAGTTTGAGGTTTAATCATTACGCTACCCAAAGTATTGAATATTAAGAACACGGTAAATTCGATATATTTGAGTTTAAATCAAATACGTGCAACCTAATTACGAGGTAATATATAAATAGTATAAATAGAATAAGAGTAAACATAACATTCAGAAAATAAAAGTATAAAAGCTTGTTGGAGAGATGGTCAATTTTTTTTTTACACTGATATATTTTTGCCGGATGGTACTCGGTATTTTCTAGTAATAACTAAGGAATCCTATTTGTTCGTCATGGTGACAATCGGCACAGGTTATGCCATTCTACTTTCCACGTCGAGGTGACATCGATCCACCAAGCACATCGAGCGGACCCTTTTCATTTCTAAGACCGCAAATCGCGCTCATCCATTATCTGTGCAAAAAAATGTCAACCAAAAAAACCGACTTCAAAGAAAAAGTATTCCAAAACCAATTAACATGGACTAAACAGTAAAAAAATTATTGCCATTTTTGTAGTTACGATTATTGTTATGTTTTGAGTCGGCGTCAGCCGGGCACGCGCTACGCCAGTTAAGAGAACCTTGGCTGACACCGGCTCAAAAAATTACAATAATCGTAACTACAAAAATTACAATTATTTTTTTACTTTTTAGTGCATGTTAATTGGTTTTGAAAGACTTTTTCTTTAAAGCCTGTTTTTTTTTGTTAAAATGTTTGTTTATTTGTTTATTCTCTGTTTATTTGTTTATAATCTGAAGTACACAAACTAATTTGTAACTTTCCCATAAATAAAAAAACAAAGAACCCCGCACAAATCGTATGGGAATTGGCTCCCGGTCAAATTGGCTGAAATTTGGATATGTTGTTCGTTTCGGCATCCTGAACAAAAGTCTCAATGGGCACAAAGCCCAATTTTGCTTATTTTGGCCGCTACGGGGCTCCAAAGCTCCACGGGTTGACCATTATTTACTACTCAAAACGGCGATCTCCTGGCAGTTTAGTATTTTCTACGCTGAGGAAAAAGTACCCTCTCATGTTTTCGGGGGGGCTAAATTCAAATCCAATGTCAATATGACAATATTGACAGTTGACAGCTGTCAATTAGTTGTCAACTAGCTGTCAAACAGCGAGAAATAAACAAAATCGATAAAATCCACATGTGAATGTAGGTTTTTGAGGTTGCTGAGTTCAAAACTGATGGCCAAAAGACAATAATGACAGTTGACAGCTGTCAACTAACTGTCAAACAGCATTTTACAACCAAAATGGATGCAACCCACATGTCAATATTTCAGCCAATTTGACCGGGAGCCAATTCCCATACGATTTGTGCGGGGTTCTTTAACAAAAGAAATAACCGACTTCAAAGGAAAAGCACTAAAAAGTAAAAAATAATGTTCATTTTTGTAGTTACGATTTCTGTTATTTTTTGAGTCTGTGTCAGCCGGGCACGCGCTGCGCCAATCAAGAGAACCTAACCTAATCTAACCTAACCTAACCTAACCTAACCTAACCTTGGCTGACACCGACTCAAAAAATAACAGAAATCGTAAATACAAAAATGAACATTATTTTTTACTTTTTAGTGCTTTTCCTTTGAAGTCGGTTATTTCTTTTGTTAAATTTGTTTTTTTATTTGTTAATTTTTAGTGAATCTGAAGTAAACTTACTAATTTGTACACGTCCTTTCCAATAAAAAAAGAATCACCGAAATCGGTTGGCGTTATATTGAGTTATTCGTCCATTTGTCGCGCACATCTTAATACAAATTTAAGACTTTTATGATTTTCTCATGGATATCATTGTCAGAACTTAACCAAATTAAAATTGGACCACTTGGGAAGCACTAGCTATCATTTAAAAAAATAATCATCAAAATCGGTTCACCCAGGAAAAAGTTATGAGGTAACAAACATAAAAAAAACAAAAAAAAAAAAAAAAAAAACATACAGACGAATTGATAACCTCCTCCTTTTTTTGAAGTCGGTTAAAAAAGAATCATCGAAATCGGTTGGCGTGATATTCGGCGAAAGTTCTGAGGTGACAAACATCAAAATACAGTCGAATTGAGAACCCACTCCATTAAATCACAACTCCGCCCGCACATCGAGCGATGCGAGAGGGCGCGTCAACGCACCCCTTGATAAACTAGGCCGACACTTTTCTTGTCGATGAAAATGAGGGCCTGCGGCGGGGGGGTGTGTGGAAAGGGGGGGGGGTGGTTATTTATCGCTCTGTTCAGAGGACAGCACCGCTGGAGGTGTACTCCCGAGGGAGCAACGGAAGGATATACGCGGTTAGGGGTACCATCCGTCCGGATTGTCCGGACACGTCCGGCGTTTTCGACTTTTAATCTGTCCGGATTTTCGACTTATAATTGAAATATTTACTCCAAACCGGATTTTCAGACGACTTATAACTAAAAGTAAACCACGACCGCTGTAGTCAAAAATCTAACAAAACCCAAATAGATTATAAATCTTGATTAATTAAGCTATGTCTGATGACTAATCTTTTTAAGATGTTCTTACTTTATAATTGCGTAATCCACCTCCAAAGTTATTGTATAAAACGCGCAAAAAATTCGAACTTTCGGACCTTATAACTTAGAAACCAAACACAATTTTACAATGCCAACGGTCATCAGACATCTAATTCGATCAAATACAGCAATTTTGTAAAAAAATTGGGATCTCCGACAAGAAATATAGGCGCGATCTTCTTTCCCCGTTTGTATGGGGAGTTGAGCGGGATGGGCCACCTTAAGGTTACTCTGTTCTCCGAGCTCGTATTTTTAATCTAAGATCGAATTTTCTCAAAGTTGTTTTTAGGGTTCCGTACCCAAAGGGTGCCAACGGAACCCTATTACTAAGCCTCAGCTGTCCGTCCGTCAGTCACAGGGCTGTATCTCATGAACCGTAATAGGTTGGCAGCTGGAATTTTCACAGAGATTTTGCCGCTATAACAACAAATTGGTAGTATTAAAAAATAATAAAAAATAAAGGGTGGCAATACAAAAAACGTGATTTTTTTGTTGTTAATCTTGTACGATGGTACGGAACCCTTTGTGTGCGATCCGACTCGCACTTGCCCGGTTGATTTTTTTTGTCATGCAGTGCGCAATACTGTTCCAGACTCGTCTGTATTGCGAATACTTGCATCCATTTACAATTATAGACCCCGAGATGCAACCACGTCCACTCTATATATCCGATAAGTTTACCTGAAGCATCACGCAATACTGCTCCAAGCTCGTCTGTACTTCAAATACTTGCACGTACTTGACATTATAGACCCCAAGATGCCACCACGTCCACTCTAGTTGCACACTTGATTTCACCTGAAGCAGCACGCAAGACTATTCCAAAATCATCTGTACTTCACACGTAACACTTGCACCTACTTAATATTATAGACCCCAAGATGCCACCACGTCCATTGTAGTTGTACACTCGATTTCATCGGAAGCAGCACGCAAGACTATTCCAAAATCGTCTGTACTTCAAATACTTGCACGACTTAACATTATAGACCCCAAGATGCCACCACGTCCACTCTAGTTGCACACTCGATTTCACCTGAAGCAGCACCCAAAACTATTCCAAAATCATCTGTACTTCACACGTAACACTTGCACCTACTTAAAATTATAGACCCCAAGATGCCACCACGTCCATTGTAGTTGTACACTCGATTTCATCGGAAGCAGCACGCAAGACTATTCCAAAATCGTCTGTACTTCAAATACTTGCACGTACTTAACATTATAAACCCCAAGATGCCACCACGTCCACTCTAGTTGTACACTCGATTTCACCTGAAGCAGCACGCAAGGCTATTCTTAAATCGTCTGTACTTCCAACGTAACACTTGCACCTACTTAATATTATAGACCCCAAGATGCCACCACGTCCACTGTAGTTGTACACTCGATTTCATCTGAAGCTGCAAGCAAAACTATTCCAAAAACGTCTGTACTTCGAATACTTGCACGACTTAACATTATAGACCCCAAGATGCCACCACGTCCACTCTAGTTGTACACTTGATTTCACCTGAAGCAGCACGCAAGACTATTCCAAAATCATCTGTACTTCACACGTAACACTTGCACCTACTTAATATTATAGACCCCAAGATGCCACCACGTCCATTGTAGTTGTACACTCGATTTCATCGGAAGCAGCACGCAAGACTATTCCAAAATCGTCTGTACTTCAAATACTTGCACGACTTAACATTATAGACCCCAAGATGCCACCACGTCCACTCTAGTTGTACACTTGATTTCACCTGAAGCAGCACGCAAGACTATTCCAAAACCGTCTGTACTTCACACGTAACACTTGCACCTACTTAATATTATAGACCCCAAGATGCCACCACGTCCACTGTAGTTGTACACTCCATTTCATCTGAAGCAGCACGCAAGACTATTCCAAAATCGTCTGTACTTCGAATACTTGCACGTGCTTAACATTATAGACCCCAAGATGCCACCACGTCCACTCTAGTTGTACACTCGATTTCACCTGAAGCAGCACGCAAGACTATTCTTAAATCGTCTGTACTTCAAACGTAACACTTGCACCTACTTAATATTAAAGACCCCAAGATGCCACCACGTCCACTGTAGTTGTACACTCGATTTCATCTGAAGCTGCAAGCAAAACTATTCCAAAAACGTCTGTACTTCGAATACTTGCACCTACTTAATATTATAGACCCCAAGATGCCACCACGTCCACTGTAGGTGTACACTCGATTTCATCTGAAGCAGCACCCAAGACTATTCCCAAATCGTCCGTACTTCGAATACTTGCACGTACTTAACAAAATAGACCCCAAATGACACCACGTCCACTTTAGTTGTACACTCGATTTCCTCTGAAGCAGCACGCAAGACTGTTCCAAGCTCCTCTATACTGCGAATACTTGCACCTACTTAACATAACAGACCCCCCCGAGATGTCACCGCATCCGCTGTGTATCACCGCCCATCCAATATTCGCCGACTTCGCCCGGCTGTATTTCACCCCGAGACGTTTAGCCCCGGGGCGCGAGCGCCGCGCGCTACCCGCTGCCGCCGCCGCGAGAGCCGCACAAAATGGCTTTCCGATAATCCCCAATTTCGAGCGCGCCTCGCGCGGTGGGAGGCGCGACGGGACCCCGCCGGGCGCGACAACTAGCGCCCGCCACTGTCATTCAACAGCGGGCGGGGTGGAGGCTCATACTGTGGTTGCTCTTGTGAATTCGGTGAAACCATACATTTTGTTCACGTGATTTCTGTGAAATGTATGCAGATTTTGGTTAATAATATTGCTTGGATTTCATTATTTATAAGAACCATTTGTACGATGTTCGGAACCCTTCGTGTGCGAGTCCGACTCGCAGTTGGCCGTTTTTTTTTTGTCATGCAGTGCGCAATACTGTTCCAGACTCGTGTGTATTGCGAATACCTACTTGCATCTATTTAAAAAGTTGCGTTCAGCACAATTTCAAGAACAAAATAAAAAAACATGGGTCAATAGAACTTGCTATACTGTTACTCTTATTTATGCATAAATTAATTAGCGATGAATAGGTTAGGATGCAGGTTAGCTCCATAGTATTTTGTTTACCAACTGTTTTATAACTTTATCTGTATCTGTGTTTCCTCCAAATAAAGTATAAAAAAAAGGATATGATTCATAAGAATGATAATGTTCATGCATTACTCATGTTGATGTAAGACGCTGTGGACATCATCAGGAACACTGTTTATCCGTAAATGTTTTTTTTTTATGTGACTGGACATGATGGCTAATACCACACCTTCTGCCATGGTATTAGCCCCATGGGAAGTAGGTGCCATGCCAGGACCTTCCTTATATTGCTCGGCTACATTGAACTGGATGGAAAACACGGACAATTTTCATTGCCGCTTCGACTATCGTTCATTCAATGCGATGGTACCAACCCGGGCGGGATTAACCCTACCACCTAGTAAGTAAGGAAGGGGACCTACAGTTTAACGTGGAATCCGAACCACGGCCAGCCTCTCTCAACGGTCTAATGGTCACCCATCCAAGACCAGACCGGACCCAGCGTTGCTTAACTTCGGAGAGCGATCGCCGAAGTGTCGCGCCACTGGGCCACTGAGGCTGACAAATGTAATATTAAAAATGTAAAACAATATGTCGAACAACAGTGCAAATCTAAATAAATATATCGAACTGTTTGAATAAAACTGATGCGCGACTTTGATTCCGTCGTGCAGCAGCGATTCTCGTTCCACGGTCCCAACCCGAGTACGTGCACCCACCCCACCGCCCTGCACCCTCACCGCGGCACGCCCGCGTCTAGATGGCGTCTGCGACTGCGCACCGCGACCGTCGCGCCGCAGGGCCGCAACGAGGGAACCGCGGCGATTTCGAATTTCGAACGCACCCGATGCGGCACATTCACGGGCGGTCATGCCGGCCGTGTCGGACGCAGATCAGAGTGGACAGTCTGAGTTCTCAACTAAATTGGCGTTTACGGCAAACCGATCGACGTGCAAATGTATGGTGAAATTGAAGGGCGCGCGCAGTGGGCATTAAGCGAACTAATATTTGCGAGTCCGAGTTTGATTTGACAACTTACTCAACGTTGCCGTAAATACGTCGACGTTGTCGTTTACGCTGACTCCGCGTTTTCATACAAATCAGAAGTCCGAGTTTGACTTTTACAGCTTGCAGAAGTGAAACCACAGAATATCTAGTAAAAACTTGTATGGAGTTTGACTTTTTACGAAACTTCTAAATTCCGTAAACGCCAGTTTAGGTTACAACTGGGACTCTGCTAGTTCCGCTGCTCAGTCCGTGAATGGATGTGATGTCCGACCGAACACCGAATATTATTTAGATTGATGTTAGCCATATCGGGACGGTTTACTCATCTGACGCAGCCAACATAGCGCTGCCGCCTTGCGCACCCTTATGATCGTGCTCTACTATAGAAATATCTCGACATGGGAGCCAATTCCCATAGCTTACAGACCCTACAGATTAAGGATCCAGAGGGTCGGTTAGCTCTTATTTTGGGAATATCGACAGTGAATGGGTGCATTCCCTGCCTGTTTCGCGTTGAGCAATATTAGAAAAGCGCGGAGGGACCGCGTTATGCAGCACCAACCAGCAGTTTCCAGTGTAAATCCTATATCCCTTCCAAGTTGGAGGGTCTCTAAATTTAGGGATACCTCGGGGTCGTCGACTAGACCCACGGCACGGCGCTGTATCGAGTCCAAGGAGCCGGGCAGGTATTTAGCTGAGCCGTCCCGAAAATGCTAACATGCTTCACTAAATACCTCATATGCGTCTTGTAGAGAGGCAGAAAATCCCATGCTTAACTTGTTCATAGATTTTTTTTAAATGTAATGCATACCAGAACGCGAGCAAAAATCTACATTCAGCACGAATATTGCTTTTTACTTTTGTAACTTATTTTTGCCTAAACGCGGCCCTGGCGGCGCCGGAACGGTATTGACGCGTCAATCCGAGTCTGCCGCCGCCGCCGGATCACCCGGATGCCTCACCCACCCGGTCATACGTTGCATAGGGCTGCCCCTAACACTAAGTTACATACACATGACGCTTTTGTGTTTTTTCCAGAAACTGCATTAAAATACTTTACTACTTTAGATATTAGACTTGAGCGAATGAATAGATTCGAAAAAAAATTACCGAACCAACTGAACACGCTACGAATGATGGAAGAACGAGAATTGAAATAAGATTGATGGAAAAACAATAACTGAAATACGAATGATGGATTAACGAGAATTAACACACGAGTGACAGAAGAACAAGAGTTGAAATACGTTGATGGAAGAACGAGAATTGAATTACGATAGATGGAAAAACGAGAATTGTAATAAGATTGATGGAAAAACGAGAATTGAAATACAATTGATGGAAGAACGAGAATTGAAATGCGAATGATGGGAGTATAAAGACCTAAGGTCGACGGAAATACAGTGTACAATTTCTTAAACTTAAAAATAAGAACAGGTAGCCTGAAAAACAACTTGAATCAGTCAATACTGCATAAATATGCAAAAATGTGTATAAATAGGCCACTGGTAGAAACGATCGTGTCACAACACATTTAAAACAAGTTTGTCTGGCCCTAAGCCGCTAAGCTCAGCGTATTCGCGCTAAGTACACCCCAGGAGCTAATCGCGCACGGTCGGCGGAGCTGCCCCGGCTGGCGGCGGCCACTTTCGCGCTACACTTGTTGCCAACAAAGAGATTGTGTATCGAAGGTCCGACCCCCGCACCCCCGCACCACCGCCACCCCCGTCCCCCCGACACGGTACCAACCGACCACCTCCGCCGAGAGGGGGATGCCTACGATAGATTGAGAGAGCCAATGTCGACAGTATTTATGAGAGCGAAAGTTCCAACGTGAATACATCAGATATTAAAAAACCATATAAGTCGACATTGTGGGAAATTATTTATTTTAAATAAAGTTAAGTTATCAATTTATTTCTGTGCACTAGAAAAAATTTAAAAAGTATCTATTAAAAGCCGGCGGTAGGAATAATTCCTCTCTCAAGCAAAATTTGGCATCCACATAGCAAGCGTTTGGTTGTTTGTTGATTTCTTCCATCTAACTAGATTATTCGGGTCAAGGAGGACAATGTGGAATGCAATTAGATGAGACTTGAGCAGCTCGGAGGACCACTTGTAAATTATGGGTTTCTACTTTAACGCAGGATGGATGCAGAAGTCACCCACGGTTTACGTAATATAGCCGTGTCAGTCTCGATAGCCCAGTGGTGCGACGCCTTGCGATTCGATAAGCTGGGTAAGCACCTCTGAGCGCGATTGGGTTCTGGATGGGTGACAATTTTCAACCGTTGGGGCTAGTCGTAGTTCGGATTCCACGTAAGACTGTAGGTCCCCTTCCTTAATTACTATGGTATAATTCTATGGTATAAGGGGAACACAATTAAGTTTTTTCAGGAACTATTTAGAAGGTAGAAGCCAATATGTAGAGTTGCAGACCAAAAATGAAGAAGGAGAAATTGTTACCATGTGGTAACTGGTGGCATGTGACATGTGGTAGCATGTGCTCAGATTTAGAAATAATAAAAACTGGAGTGCCTCAGGGCTCAGTCTTAGGACCACTATTGTTCCTAATCTATGTCAACGATCTTTCAATTAATATTACTTCGGGAAATGTGTTATTATTTGCTGACGACACCAGCTGTATTATTGAAAATAGTAGTAAGGTAGGATTATCAGCTTCAATAAAAAAATGCGTAAAAGAACTCGAGCACTGGTTTTCTAGTAATGAACTCGCACTTAATAAAAATAAAACATGTTATATGGTATTTTCAAAAAATTCCAATTATGACAAAAACATGTTTAGCGAGGGCATCAAAGATATAGAGTTAGTGGATCATTTAAAATGTCTCGGCGTTACTTTAGATGAAAATTTAAACTGGAAAAGTCATATCGATAAAATTGTTAGTAAATCAGCAAAAGCTTGTTATGCTTTGAGACAGATAAAACAAACCACTAGTGAGTCAGTATTAAAACAAGTTTATTCTGCCTACCTTAAATCTATTCTAAGATACGCAATTGAAGTCTGGGGTAACAGCACTGAGATTGAAAGGGTTTTAAAAATACAAAAGAAAGCAATACGAATTCTCGCAGGAGCCAAGATGTCTTCTACTTGTAGGCCATTATTCATCAAGCTCAAATTAATGACAGTAATCTCGCTCTACATTCACAGTACGTGCTGCAGTATTTTTTAAAGAAAAACATAGTCTGAACACAGTGGGTCAAACCCAAAACTATAACCTACGAAATAATAATAAATTAAAATTAGGAAATCCTAAATGTAAACTATTTGACTCAAGCCATCAACATATGGGAATTAAACTATATAACCACCTAAATAAGGATATATTAAAGTGCACAACGTTACAAAAGTTCTGCTATGAATTAAAGATTTTTCTAGTCAGTAATCCATTTTATACGTTGAATGAATTTTTTACTAATAAATCTTTTCAAAAATAATAAATTTTATTTGACAAACACTTTTGACTTTGGAATAAAATTTTACCGTTAAACTAATTTTAATTTTTTTTTAATCAACTTTTTTTTTTGCATGAAAATGTTTACTTTTATTTTTAACTTTTAATTTATTTTCTAATTTTACTACACAACTGCATGATGGCGCAAGTCGAATTTATTATATAAAATGTTACAAGGTTTTTTTACTTAATTTTAATCTTATTTTAATTAATATATTTATTTTTTTAAATTAAAGGACAGGACATTTGTGAAATTATATTGCTGTATTGGTCATCAAGGATTGTGTTTTTAATGTTAATTTAAGTAGTATTAGTAAATAGTAATTAGCTACATTTTAGTAATAACTGTGTAAATTATAGTGTTTTTTACAATACCGTTTTGACAACGGTCGAATGTAAATAAATAAATAAATACTAAGTGATAAGATTCGAAAAAAAATTACCGAACCAACTGAACACGCTACGAATGATGGAAGAACGAGAATTGAAATAAGATTGATGGAAAAACAATAACTGAAATACGAATGATGGATTAACGAGAATTAACACACGAGTGACAGAAGAACAAGAGTTGAAATACGTTGATGGAAGAACGAGAATTGAATTACGATAGATGGAAAAACGAGAATTGTAATAAGATTGATGGAAAAACGAGAATTGAAATACAATTGATGGAAGAACGAGAATTGAAATGCGAATGATGGGAGTATAAAGACCTAAGGTCGACGGAAATACAGTGTACAATTTCTTAAACTTAAAAATAAGAACAGGTAGCCTGAAAAACAACTTGAATCAGTCAATACTGCATAAATATGCAAAAATGTGTATAAATAGGCCACTGGTAGAAACGATCGTGTCACAACACATTTAAAACAAGTTTGTCTGGCCCTAAGCCGCTAAGCTCAGCGTATTCGCGCTAAGTACACCCCAGGAGATAATCGCGCACGGTCGGCGGAGCTGCCCCGGCTGGCGGCGGCCACTTTCGCGCTACACTTGTTGCCAACAAAGAGATTGTGTATCGAAGGTCCGACCCCCGCACCCCCGCACCACCGCCACCCCCGTCCCCCCGACACGGTACCAACCGACCACCTCCGCCGAGAGGGGGATGCCTACGATAGATTGAGAGAGCCAATGTCGACAGTATTTATGAGAGCGAAAGTTCCAACGTGAATACATCAGATATTAAAAAACCATATAAGTCGACATTGTGGGAAATTATTTATTTTAAATAAAGTTAAGTTAGCAATTTATTTCTGTGCACTAGAAAAAATTTAAAAAGTATCTATTAAAAGCCGGCGGTAGGAATATTTCCTCTCAAGCAAAATTTGGCATCCACATAGCAAGCGTTTGGTTTTTTGTTGATTTCTTCCATCTAACTAGATTATTCGGGTCAAGGAGGACAATGTGGAATGCAATTAGATGAGACTTGAGCAGCTCGGAGGACCACTTGTAAATTATGGGTTTCTACTTTAACGCAGGATGGATGCAGAAGTCACCCACGGTTTACGTAATATAGCCGTGTCAGTCTCGATAGCCCAGTGGTGCGACGCCTTGCGATTCGATAAGCTGGGTAAGCACCTCTGAGCGCGATTGGGTTCTGGATGGGTGACAATTTTCAACCGTTGGGGCTAGTCGTAGTTCGGATTCCACGTAAGACTGTAGGTCCCCTTCCTTAATTACTATGGTATAATTCTATGGTATAAGGGGAACACAATTAAGTTTTTTCAGGAACTATTTAGAAGGTAGAAGCCAATATGTAGAGTTGCAGACCAAAAATGAAGAAGGAGAAATTGTTACCACATGTTCAGATTTAGAAATAATAAAAACTGGAGTGCCTCAGGGCTCAGTCTTAGGACCACTATTGTTCCTAATCTATGTCAACGATCTTTCAATTAATATTACTTCGGGAAATGTGTTATTATTTGCTGACGACACCAGCTGTATTATTGAAAATAGTAGTAAGGTAGGATTATCAGCTTCAATAAAAAAATGCGTAAAAGAACTCGAGCACTGGTTTTCTAGTAATGAACTCGCACTTAATAAAAATAAAACATGTTATATGGTATTTTCTAAAAAATTCCAATTATGACAAAAACATGTTTAGCGAGGGCATCAAAGATATAGAGTTAGTGGATCATTTAAAATGTCTCGGCGTTACTTTAGATGAAAATTTAAACTGGAAAAGTCATATCGATAAAATTGTTAGTAAATCAGCAAAAGCTTGTTATGCTTTGAGACAGATAAAACAAACCACTAGTGAGTCAGTATTAAAACAAGTTTATTCTGCCTACCTTGAATCTATTCTAAGATACGCAATTGAAGTCTGGGGTAACAGCACTGAGATTGAAAGGGTTTTAAAAATACAAAAGAAAGCAATACGAATTCTCGCAGGAGCCAAGATGTCTTCTACTTGTAGGCCATTATTCATCAAGCTCAAATTAATGACAGTAATCTCGCTCTACATTCACAGTACGTGCTGCAGTATTTTTGAAGAAAAACATAGTCTGAACACAGTGGGTCAAACCCAAAACTATAACCTACGAAATAATAATAAATTAAAATTAGGAAATCCTAAATGTAAACTATTTGACTCAAGCCATCAACATATGGGAATTAAACTATATAACCACCTAAATAAGGATATATTAAAGTGCACAACGTTACAAAAGTTCTGCTATGAATTAAAGATTTTTCTAGTCAGTAATCCATTTTATACGTTGAATGAATTTTTTACTAATAAATCTTTTCAAAAATAATAAATTTTATTTGACAAACACTTTTGACTATGGAATAAAATTTTACCGTTAAACTAATTTTAATTTTTTTTTAATCAACTTTTTTTTTTTGCATGAAAATGTTTACTTTTATTTTTAACTTTTAATTTATTTTCTAATTTTACTACACAACTGCATGATGGCGCAAGTCGAATTTATTATATAAAATGTTACAAGGTTTTTTTACTTAATTTTAATCTTATTTTAATTAATATATTTATTTTTTTAAATTAAAGGACAGGACATTTGTGAAATTTTATTGCTGTATTGGTCATCAAGGATTGTGTTTTTAATGTTAATTTAAGTAGTATTAGTAAATAGTAATTAGCTACATTTTAGTAATAACTGTGTAAATTATAGTGTTTTTTACAATACCGTTTTGACAACGGTCGAATGTAAATAAATAAATAAATACTAAGTGGTAGGGTTAATCCCGCCGGGTTGGTACCATCGCATTGAATTAATGATGGTCGAACCGGCAACGAAAATTGTCTTTCCATCCAGTTCAATGTAGCCGAGCAATTTAAGGAAGGTCCTGACATGTCACCCTGTTCCCATGTGGTGTGTTAGGCTAATACCTGACGTTCTGTTTGGTATTAGACATTCATGTCCGGTTACATGACAAAAAGCTCCATGTAATGACGGCATTACCAACGGAGACCTCGCTTTAAGGCGCTAGGACTAGTCAACTACTCGCGCCATACAACCTTTAAACAAATGTAATAATATGTAGTGAAACGCCTTAGCAAGTCCAAATAGAACTCCAGACTGATAATGGATCGAAAATATTTTTTGATTCCATATTTTTTTTTTATGTGACGGGATGGCTAATACCACAACTTCTGTCATGGTATTAGCCTAACACACCACATGGTAACCAAGTGCCATGCGAGGACCTTCCTTATATTGCACGGCTACATTAAACTGGATGGAAAACACGGACAATTTTCATTGCCGCTTCGACCATCGTTCATTCAATGCGATGGTACCAACCCGGGCGGGATTAACCATACCACCTAGTAAGTAAGGAAGGGGACCTACAGTTTAATGTGGAATCTAAACCACGGCCAGCCTCTCTCAACGGTCGAATGGTCATCCATCCAAGACCAGACCGGACCCAGCGTTGCTTAACTTCGGAGAGCGATCGCCGAAGTGTCGCGCCACGGGGCTATTGAAGTTGAAAAAGTTGATTTTTCACGTTAGAAAACTGAAAGTAATATGATTTCTAGATGTAAGCAAAAACAGCATATGGGCATAAAAAAATACATTTGCTTTTAGATTTCTACATTTAGTCAGAAAAGTTCGGAAACGGACACCGTTTCCGCAATGTATTTTGTAAATAAAAATTAAACATACATTAACGAAAATAGGTTTATCCCTAGACAAGGAATCATATATTGTAAGAATGACTCTTCTAATCGCCAGACTTTGTTAGTTAACTTGGGGTGCCTCGTGTAACTTTGCGATTTGGCTAGTAACTGGCTAGGGCCTTAAGTCGACGAGCGTACGGATCCCCCGGGCCAGCCGGCCGGGCGGGCAGACAACGCTTCAGGCGGCTAGAACTCGCCCCTTTATTTTTAATGCTACTAACGTTTCAATATAACTTCCCGGCTGCCGTGTCGGCTGGTTTTGAGTTGACCGAGATGAATTTTGATGGAGTTTTTTTTTTGACAAAAACTACCTTTTCCATCTAATCAACACCATTACCTTAAAAATCGGCCAAGTGCGAGTCGGACTCGAACACGAAGCGTTCCGTACCATCGTACAAGAGTTAATGCAAAAAAAAAACACATTTTTTGATACTAACGGTTCATCACGATGTTATTGATTTTTTATTATTTTTGTATTGAACCTTTTTTTGTTATAGCGGCAAAATAAATACACACTGTGTGAAAATTTCAGTTGCCTATCTATTACGGTTCATGAGATACAGCCTACAGCCATGTGACGGACCGACGGACGGACGGACGGACAGCGGAGCCGTTGGAACCCTTTTGGTACAGAACCCTAAAAAGACAGCAAAACAAGGAGAAATGCATGTCTTAGGCTACTTGAAACGAGACAAGAAAGAGTACAGTCGAACAAATAGTTTAGGATACACATCCGGTTGAATGAAAAGATGAACAGTCGAAATACTTTGACTTTTGGAAACGATTATAGGGTTGAGTATAGATTCAAACATAGTCGAGGATGTCTACTAGCTACTGAGTAAACAAAACTCAAAGAAAATTGAATCGGAGGTTGTATTTAAACACCATTCATTTTTACGTTTAACCGGAAGTGTATCCTTTAACCTTTGGTTGACTGTACCCCAGAAAGAAAAGGTCTTTATTTTTGATGATCACTGTTGTTTTTTTTTTTTAAAACAAGGATGCATAATACCAAACCTACCGTCTTATTAGCCTCACAAGTCCGGTAGAGACTGGTACAATGCGGATGGTACCAATCTGGACTGGTTAAACCCAATCACCTAGTAGGGGAAGGGTACCCAGGATTCCGAATCATGGAAAAGCTCGTATTCGTGCCCAAATGCACTTATCCAACTAAGAAAAAAAAAAGAAAATGGCGCACGAACGGGGCGGAGATCGAACCCATGACCGTGGCATGGAAAGCGAGCCCCTGTCGCCTGAGCTACGAAGCCGTCGATGCTGTGTATTTATACATTAGCGTTTAATACTAATGCATTTCCAGGTATACGAAACATGGACTCGAACAAGTTAACAATTTCATAAAGTTATCTAAGTAATGAAATTGTACACAGAATGTAAAAAGTTGAGCGAGTGTCGACTTCCCATGGAGCACACAGAATGACATCTCGAGGGAAATATTAAACAACTTCTCGGTTTCAACCGGAAACTTATTTCATTAGCGAAAAGCCAGCGAAAAGTAAGGAAATTCACAAGTAAGTTGTTGTTTTTATAAGTTTTCCGGTAAACAAGCAATATATTTATTTCACCATCAATGTCACTATTGCAATAAGTACTTACATACTGTTGAATGTTGTTTGAATAAGTCATCACTGAAGAGTATTTTGTGGGAAGACCACCCGCCAGGTGGGACGACGACATCAAGTGCGTCGGCGGAGAGCAGTGGTTCCGTACCAGGGCCCACTCAGGGCCGGGAGGACTGGAGAAAAATTGGAGAGGCCTATGTCCAGCAGTGGACGCAAACACGCTGACTGACTAAAGAGTATTCTGTACGGTTTATTTATTTGTGCTCTCGCTCTATGTGGAGATAATCGTTGCAATTTAGACACGTGACTTCAACAAAATGGTATGGGTTTCGTATACAGTTTCCGATACAGATGCACCCCCTCGAGTGGTGCCGGTATTCATAAGGTCACCCATGTCATCATGTTGTTAAGCTGAGTAATTAAGGCTGTCGCGAAGGCAGCGGAAAACTAAGATTTGAAAATTTTAAGAAATGCATTCTTTGCCAACCGGCCAAGGCACGGTTTCGCACGGCGACAGCCATTCAACTAGTGAAATCGTCTTGCAGGTCCTAACGGGTCTACCCCTAAAAGATGTCAGATTTTAATGAAATGATTTAACATAATTTTTTTTTTGGTAATATATTAATTTTTCAGTAAAAAAAGACAACTTCATTCCAAAGTTTTTTAGCTAATATTTTCCAATCTAAAATGTATATAAAAAGAATTTAAACACACGTAGATTTTGAAAATATAATTTAGAATCCTAAATTTCAAAAACCTAGTAGAACATTAGGAGCATGTAAACGGGGCATTGATAGAGTAACGACTCTCTTAAACTGTCGTCGGGCTAAACATCCTCACATGGTTTGAAAACACCTCACGGGCATTATCAGAGCCGGTAGTCTAAGTTGTCACCTAAATTGGCGTTACGGCAAACCGATCGACTGGCGTTTTCAATTGTATGGAGAAATTGAAGAGCGCGCGCAGCGGACGTTAAGCGAACTAACATTTGCGAGTCCGAGCTTGCTTACTCAACGTTGCCGTAAATACGTCGACGTTGCCGTTTACGTCCACTCCGCGTTTTCATACAAATCGGAAGTCCGCGTTTGACTTTGACAGCTTGAAGAAGTAAAACCACAGAATATCTAGTAAAAACTTATATGGAGTTTGGAGAAAACGCCAGTCGATCGGTCTGCAGGAAACGCCAATTTCGGTGAGAACTCAGACTGCCCACTCAGGTGTGGTGTTGTCCCTGTCGACCGCTCCCACCCTTTACACCCACCCACGCCACAGCTTCCTCCCGGCCGCGGCCGCGCGCCGGCTCCTTCTACAGCAACCTACTTCACTATTACACAAAAAAAAAACGGACAAGTGCTGGTGTTCGCGGACGGTCACTCAACAAAGGGATGATATATAAAAGTCCACAAGTGGCGTTGCAATTCACATTTCAGAATACATTCAATATAAACCAATGAATATCAATGATATTTTTTATTTACAGTTATAAATCAACTATAAATTGAGTAATGTTAATCGTTGATGAAATCAACTATAAATCAACGTTAGAGTTACATATATTTTGGCTCTGGTTGTTTTCTATCATAATTTTAAACGAATCGATGAGTTGCATTTTAGTAAGGTACGTTTCAAAAATAAATTCTTCGTAATGCTCACTCTCTTTATGTATTCAGTTAAAAATAAATTCACTCCATCTAAACGATGACGCCAACGTCCAACATTTTTGGTTTATTTGTATTTTATCTCAGAGTTGGTTAAGCATAAACACCGATAAAAAATCTAAATATCAAAGTTTAGACTATTATCTAGTGTATGACCGTAAAACGGTTTTAATAAGTTGCTCATGGTCTTTAAAAGAAATATGTTTATAAATGATTTCGACAATTTTCTTTTTTGTGTTACAAGATCACATATTTATCTAGGGAATAACCATGAAAAATATATTAATTTACTTGAGAAAGTAGACTTCAGAAATCAAAAATCTAAATTTCGCTTCGTTGCGCTCGATTTTCACGCGCATACAACAATGAACCCTAATGCAAACTCAATGCTTCCCGAGATCGGCATTATCGTTTGCTTTCTGAACGCTGGAGTCAGTTGAAGCCTTAAATTTTAGGTGTCGTCTCAACATGAAGTTACCCCCGAGCGAATCGACGCCTACCCTCGAGCCCCCGCTGCGCGATATCTCGCCCGCGCCTATCAGCAGACATTAGCATGCCGGGCACGTCCCCCCCCCCCCCGCCCATGGGGTGGCTCGTGGTGCCCGGGGCGACCCGACGCGGCGCGATCGGGCGGGACATGTTTCACGACAAGTGACTATTTTATTTATTCTCCACTAGCTGAAAAACCCGGCTCCGCTCCGTTCAATGTAGGTTTGGAGTGATGTCGGTTTAAGGTTCCTCCTTTCGATGGGTTGATATCCTGGGCCGCTTAGAAACTTCAGTTTGCTTGTGAATTATTTGAAATAAAGGAAGAGTGTTGAGTATTGGTGTTTTCTTCTCTAATCTGCACCCTACCCACGTAACAATTGGTTGTCAGGATTAAATTTTTTTTTTTATATTACAAGAGTTCCCCATACAAACTTTCATTTTCTATTTCACCAGCTTCGAGTTAAATTTTCGCCATAAAAGGTAGGCTATTTCCTTCTCCAAGGTCCAGACTATCTCAATACCGAAATTCATCAAAATTGTTCAGCGGTTTAGGCAAGAAAAGGCAACAGACAGACAAAGTTACTTTGGCAATTATAATATTAGTATGGAGTATGGATAGTATGGATGCATCATCAATAGACGGTACACTTCACTCGGATTTATGGTATTTTAACATTTAGCGAGTTTTGTAATCACAGCGAAGACAAACTGGCAAGAACTTAGCAAACTATTTTGTTTTTCAAAGTCCTCTTAAATATAGGTATGGTTACAATAATATGTATATTTTGAATTAAATGGATGCACCATTACCATTATCTCATTAATTTGAGTTCATACAGTGTCATGTACATAAAATTATTGTAATCAGAAAAAAAAAGACTGAAAAGGATTACCAGACCAAAAATTGTGTAGATTATTTTAAAAATATGATTAAAATGTAACAATGTAACCTCCAATTTATATTAATATTTGCCACTGCCTACACATATTACATGTTATCGTTTTTGAACTTAATTGGCTAATAAACATTGAAAAAGGTTTGTTTGTTACTGTCATTGTAGAATATTTTTTTAAGTCACTTGTTTCTTTTTAAAAATGTCATGTTGCCAAATGTTATACCATTTTAACATGAAACATTTACTGCACATGCTACAAAATGAACAATTATCACAAGTCACTTGTTTTTTTAATGCTTCACGAAATAGGCCACAAGGACTGCATACGGCGGTGGCTACAGGTGGTCATTAACTCTTCCAGCTACACCAACGGATATTCCGGGAGGTCACGACATTTTTGGTCACGATAAGGTAAATGGCTGAATGTGGGTTCACAGGTCCCAGAGACCAATCCTCTGATGATAAATATGTCGGTCCGCCTGCGCCAAGTAGTTGCGTTAGATTGGCTACACAAAATATATGTTGGTATGTACCTGCAAGCAGCAATGTGAGCAAGTGTATGCTGTTACTTTTATGCTTCGTAATTTGCAGCCATTTTCTTTCTTTATTGTTGCTGTCCGCTCACTCAAATGAAATAGTTTTGTCGTTTATTGTTACTTCTTTATTGTAATATTATTCATTTTAATTTTCTTTGCTATTTTGATATTGATACATTTGTTTTGTGTATTTTGTAATTCTAAATACTGCTAGCACACGCTGTGCTTACTACTTGTGGGATGTTTCATATGATATTGTTACTATACGTGTTGTTGTTGTTTTAAATGTGATTCAATCCTGTATGTAATCCAATAAATAAAATAAATAAATAAATTTACCTTATCATATGTTTGTTTTATCACAATAACTACTTTTCGAGGCGCCTTATCTAGGAAAAGGAACCAATTGGCTTCAGAGGGTTGGGCTTTATCCTGTGAACCCAGTTTCAGCCATTTACGTTATCGTTACCATTTTTGTCGCGACCTCCTAGTCTAGAAGATGTTAGAGATGACACTGTAACTACAGGTTATATGTATTTGTAGAACTCTATTTCTGACTAGTGACTACTTGTGAAAAATCATCTGTTAGCTAATTTAATTTGAAATTTCATCCTAGGAAAATTAATAAATGGGAAATGTTTTTTGGTTTTCTATTTTTTTTTTTTGGGAAATGTTTGTTGATATAAATGACCAAATCCTCAAAGTTTTAGGCACACTTACTGCTTAAAACAGATGACATTAGATTAAAAGATGAAACAAACGAAATCGTATTTCAATCAGCTTAGTATTTAAATAAAATCAATGGTTAGATTTACAAAAATAATAATTACAAAACGACTTATAGCTAAAAGTAAATAACGGACGCTGTAGTCAAAAGTCAAACAAAAAGTAAATAACTACAAGTAGGTACTAAAGTAAATAACTGCTAAAGTAAATAACAAAAGTAAATAAAAAAGTAAAGTTTTGAATCTTCACGGAACAAGCGAGGTTTGATGACTAAAATTTTTTTTTTACTTTTATTTTTATCGTTGCGTAATCCACGTCCAAACTTATTGCATAAAACGCGCGAAAATTTCGAACTTTCGGACCTTATAACTTTGAAACCATTTACACTTTTGAAATGTCAATGGTCATCAAACATCTAGTATGATCAAATAAAGCTGATTTCAGCATAATTTTGGATCTCCGACAGGAAATGTGCACATGATCTTCTTTCCACGTTTGTATGGGGAGTTGAGCGCGAAGGCCTACCTTAATGGAGCTATCAATAGCTTCCGTGTCGGCCGACCGAGTAAATAATTCAAATGATGGCTGCTGCTCCGCACACACGTCGCTCTAGCCCTGTGCTTCTCCCTGACACGGGCCCCCACCATACTAACTCGATGAAGATCTCGTAACTAGTGAACAACCAGTTGCACTATTAAGGTGGCCCAACCCGGCGGGCCTAACTCATTCGCGGGCACGGTACAAAACCGTGCTGTTGCGCTCTGGGACCTTCTCTGTTTCAAAGAATAGGACAGGCTCCGTGATGAGGAAGATGCAACATGTCCACAAAAAAGACAATGTGCATAGTGTATGATTTGGTAAGATTTACGAAAATTTTAATTTCAAAACGACTTATAGCTAAAAGTAAACCACGACCGCTGCAGTAAAAAATCGAACCAAAACCAAATAGATTATAAATCTTGATTAAATAAGCTATGTCTGATGACTAATCTTATTAAGATGTTCTTACTTTATCATTGCGTAATCCACTTCCAAAGTTATTGTATAAAACGCGCGAAAAATGCGAACTTTCGGACCTTATAACGTAGAAACCAAACACAATTTTACAATGCCAATGGTCATCAGACATCTAGTTCGATGAAATAAAGCTATTTGGAGGAACATTTTGGATCTCTGAGAAGAAATATGGGCGTGATCTTCTTTCCCCTTTTGTATGGGGAGATGAGCGGGATGGGCCACCTTAAGAGTGGACAATGTTGCCAGTAAGGACACCTTATTTATAGTAAGTACACTTTTTATTAAAATTCGGAGCGATCTAAAATTCGTTTCTTAACCGTCGCACTATGCTTAGCCTGTATTGCGATGGCTAGGTTTCTTAACGCAGGCATTTAAAATTACTTATGATCGCTGCTAGAGTAACTTGTTGTGATTTTGATGACTCAACATATTATACACATACAAGCACAACATTATTTTTTTACGCATATCTAAATTAAAAAGTTTGCTAGAAAATTTCACATCCCAAGCGACGTAATTCTACAAAATACCTCCGAAGATTCTTTTTAAATGCTTTTCTATTAATTTAAATTAGGTTTTATTTTATCTGTAATGCTGTTACATAGCCCTGGCCCCAAAAATGAATGAAACCTTTGCCCAAAATCAGTGTTTGTTGGTGTTGTGCGCAAGTTTAAATTCGTGGTATAAGTGTGAGTGGCATGGACCTGAAGATGTGTGTGTGTGGAAAAACTAGAAATGCTACAGTCTTTCATTGAATAGTCGAAAAAGCCCTGCCAACTCTGAAGAAAGATCAGAATGCTAGTTCCTTAAGGTGGCCCAACCCGCTCAACTCCCCTTACAAACGGGGAAAGAAGATCACGCCCATATTTCTTATCAGAGATCCCAAATTTTGCTCAAAAGAGCTTTATTTGATCGAACTAGATGTCTGATGACCATTGGCATTGTAAAATTGTGTTTGGTTTCTAAGTTATAAGGTCCGAAAGTTCGAATTTTTCGCGCGTTTTATACAATAACTTTGGTGGTTTATTACGCAATGATAAAGTAAGAAAATCTTAAAAAGATTATTCATCAGACATCAAGATTTATAATCTATTTGGTTTTTGTTAGATTTTTGACTACAGCGGTCGTGGTTTACTTTTAGCTATAAGTCTTTTTGAAATAAAAATTTTCGTAAATCTTACCAAATCATACACTATGCACATTGTCTTTTTTGTGGACATGTTGCATCTTCCTCATCACGGAGCCTGTCCTATTCTTTGAAACAGAGAAGGTCCCAGAGCGCAACAGCACGGTTTTGTACAGTGCCCGCGAATGAGTTAGTCCCGCCGGGTTGGGCCACCTTAAGGCAGCACTTCCCGCTTATCTCCCCGCACACAAACCTTATGCTTTTTGGACTTTACGAAGTCAACCGTCTTTTAGAACATTAGACATTTTTAATTTTTAACTTTAATTTTGAAACATTTTCAAAAACTGGCTCAGGTAAAAAAAATCCTTTTAATTACCGAACCTGCCAGATGTGACCTGTAGAGAACAACCAGGCATATGAAAGCATTTTTCCCAATCTGAAACGGAGATGCTACACTCAAGCTGTGCTCTTCGCTTGGTCAATAAATTATCACTATCTATTGATAATTCGATAATGTAATAGGTCGGGGAAAAAGTCTTTTCGCATTATAGTATGTATGAACTTGTAATAAAATCTCTTTGGCTATACTATTTGTATCTGGCTGGTTTTGGTATCATTGAAAGTTTAAATTTTAAAGAACATAATTCCAAATTCAAATTAGGAAAATGTGTGATTCTCATTTGTTTTTCGTACTGTCAAAATGAGTGAATCTAATGAAGAAATTCGATACATTTTAAAATTTTACTACAAAAAAGGTAAAAATGCAACGCAAGCCGCGAAAAAAATTTGCGATGTTTATGGACCTAGTGCAGTGTCTGTGAGAGTAGCACAAATTTGGTTTAAGCGTTTTCAATCCGGAAATTTTGATGTCAAAGATGCACGTCGCTCTGGTCGCCCTATTTCGGATAAAATGGATGCCATTTTTGAAAAAGTGGAGCAAGATCGGCATATCAGTAGTTACGACGTAGCTGAAGAACTAGGAATTGACCACAAAACAGTTTTGGCGCATTTGAAAAGAACTGGGTACACAAAAAAGCTCAATATTTGGTTACCACACGAGCTCACTGAAAGAAACCTAATGAACCGGCTAGACCTCACACATCTTTAGCCATTCAGCAAAAACTAAGAGAGTTTGGCTGGGAGGTGTTAATGCATCCGCCGTATAGTCCTGACCTTGCACCTTCAGATTTCCACCTGTTTAGGTCTCTTCAGAATTCTTTAGGCAGTGTCAGGTTAACATCACGAGAGGACTGCCAAAACCACTTGTCGCGGTATATTGATCAGAAGTCCCAATATTTCTATAGCAATGGGATCATGTCCCTACCTACAAGATGGCAAAAAGTTATCGAACAAAATGGTACCTACATACTTTAGTTAAATGTAAATAAACCATATTAAAAAATGTTTTGAATTTTCTTAAAAAATGCGAAGAAACTTTTTCCCCAACCTATTATATATAAAGTTAGTAGTAACCACACAGTTGCTTTGATCATCTCGCTCACACACACTTCCATACGGACATTCCCTCTTGCATATGAAATTCACACCCCTACCTACATACGTAGTGCCGTGCGCAATGAGTCCTTTGTAGCGAGTATCAATATGCAAATTTGGCACGCACAACCAATCAATTGCACGAGGGGCACGGGCGAACCAATTTACTGAAGATTTTACTATGATACTGCGGCCAGATATTTGCCGAATTTTAATGAAATACCATTATTTGCGACAGATTAGCAATGCACAATGTTTTCCATAACTGAATAATACTTAATCTAACTAAAGCTATCATTTATGAGAGATGGAAAATTCATTAACATATACTGTAATACACGGTGTTTCATAATTTTAGGTAGTACCTAAAGGGAGCATATAATATATGGTTCGACGGGCTTAATACAATATGCTTCTTATTTTTTTATTTGTTGTACATTTTTGCAAAAATCTTCTTTTTTGTTTATTGTTTATTCAACATAGACCATGCACTGCACTCAGATTTGTCATATTTTATTGTTATCCAGTTCAGCAATCCAACCAAACCTTTCGGCAAGAATAAGCAATCTATTGTATTGTAGACTGTACTTTATTGCTAGGGTAGACTATGATTTGTGTTCGCCAAGAATCAGACTTGAGGGCCACATATTATTCAAGTATCAGCTAGTGTAAGAAACACATTTACACATTTTCATTAACATCAGAAATATCCATAATCGGAAAACGCTGATATCTTTTGCCCTGCAAATGTTTGGAAAAGAAAATAATATCAACACAAGGGATAAAACAGTTCAGTGGCGTAGCATAGGTCACTAGCACCCGGTGCGGATCCCAAATTTGCCACCCTCTTATTTTTGTAATTGATCATAAAATATGCCTTTTTACCCGCATTATTTTTCGCCACCTGTGAAATGCCGCCCCCGTCAAATTGCCGCCCGGTGCGGACCTCACCCTCCGCCCCCCTCCCCGCCCATGCTACGCCACTGAAACAGTTCGGGATGTTTTGTGACACCGTGTCAACACGACCGCAACGTGAAAATAGTGAAGCACCGACCTTGTTCGAGCTTGTCGTTCTTGGCGGGCGCAGTCAGCCGCCGCTCGCCGAGCAGCGGCGCCTTCGGCGAGCTGTTCTTGCGCGCCGTCGCCGCCGACCGCGAGATGATCAGCGACTGCGGCATCTGGGCGGAGACAGGCGCCGTCAGCGGTGCACGGGTTCGATAGGGCAGTGGGGAAACAACGTTAGTATCAAAAATTTAAAAAACTTAGAAACGAAAGTGTGTAAATTGCGTGCAAGCGGTTTTTTTTTTAAGTGGACAAATAAGGCTCATAACATAGCTACATACAACGATCATGCTAAGATTGACTGGATAGAAAACACTGACATATAAAAAGTGTGCCATTCATCCATTAACAGGAAATTTGTTCCGCAACGCCAGTACATAAATTTCGCCAACGTAATCCTCATGTTTTTTCAAGACAAAAAGGTATTATTTTTTTCAACATCAGCAAGTTCGATTCCCGGCTAGGATAACGATTTTTCCGAAAATCTAATTATGCAGTTTTAGTTTTTATCAAAATCGGCCTAACGACTCCTTTGAGTGTTTTTCACTATTTCTTATAGTTTCGGATTTGGCTCGAAGGCCCTCTTGAAAAATTTGCCATGTGTATACAATCAAACTATGTAGGAATAAAAACGAACAAATCGATGTAGCGTATTAGCTAGGTTTTATGTTAATTTGAAGTAAATTTTAAAATATAAGAAAAACACAAATCCTCCATCGCCCCCTAAACCACTTCAACGCCCCCCAATTTCCTTTGGACCCTCTACCGGCCCCCTGTAGGCCTCTGGCGTTATCGCCCACTTTGAGAAAAAGTGCCCAAGTAAACCCTACCGGTTCGGTGTTTGACTATTGCAACAGGGCGGGCGTACCAGTTTGTCGCTGCGCTCCCCGCTGGGCAGTCGCGCTATGGTGACGTCGGCGCTGTCCTCGGGCGGCGGCGGCTGCTGCAGCCAGTTGTACTCGCGCTTGTCCACCGGCACGCCGCGCCGCTCGTAGTCCTGCGCCTGCATTCTGCCCCCAGAGCACAGACACCTCGAAAATGCTTCCGAACAATTCCAAAGTATGTTTCCACTTTATGTCCCACTAGAGAACGCGCCAGGACTAAGCATAATTTTCGGATGGGCCGTAGAATGAGGGAGGTTTGGCAGAAGGTTGGTTGCAGTTGGGACTTCTCGGTGAGGTTCTAATGAACTATGTTTTTGCAGGAGACATAATTCTGGCCAATATTTTTTTTCCTTTTAATTATATTGTATTAAGTATCATCTTTTATTTGTTTTTATAATATATATATATGTAGTATTGAGTATTTATTTATTGATATCTATGTAGTTATATTTATGTACAGTTATATAGGTTATATATTTAGGTTTAAGAATAGTGTGTATTTGTTGTATATTGTGTAGGAATTATGTTTCCTCTAAAGCTATTTCTCCATAGTTACTACTCGCACTACTGCTCACGATACCCAAAGGTAGACTGGTAGAAAATGCCTCCGGCATTAAGTTGTCCCTTTTGCCCGAGTTTTTTTTTAGTGCAATAAACTTATATAAATAAATAAATAAATAAATAGAATCAATCACGATGCGCGATTACTATTTTGTGCTGACGTCTGTAATTATAGATTGACATGCTGTTGGGGTGGCCAACGTGGACCACTCTGTTTCCTCTATAAATTAACCTTTGGTTATATTACCATACGAAATTACTTTTCTCGGACCCGAAATCATGATCACGATGTTCCTGGGTGCATCGTGATTATAAAACATGGTTAAGTTAGCCTTTCGTCAGCCTCAGTGGCCCAGTGGCGCGACACTTCGGTGATCGCTCTCCGAAGTTAAGCAACGCTGGGTCCGGTCTGGTCTTGGATGGGTGACCATTCGACCGTTGAGAGAGGCTGGCCGTGGTTCGGATACCACGTTAAGCTGTAGGTCCCCTTCCTTACTTACTAGGTGGTAGGGTTTATCCCGCCCGGGTTGGTACCATCGCATTGGATGAACGATGGTCGAAGCGGCAATGAAAATTGTCCGTGTTTTCCATCCAGTTCAATGTAGCCGTGCAATATAAGGAAGGTCCTGGCATGGCACCTAGTTCCCATGTGATGTGTTGGGCTAATACCATGACAGAACTTGTGGTATTAGCCATCCATGTCCAGTCACATAAAAAAAAAAAAAAGGTTGGGGGAGGGGGGTGTACAGCACAACACAATTTTCTACATAGGTTAGACCATTTCTTTTTCGACCAAATGCTGACCATATCCCTAGACCATAACAATTCAATTAAATAACTATTACTGTAAAATTGCTGTCAAATTGGGGGTATAAGATTTCTAAGCATTACTTTCCGCACACAGCAGCGGTGTACTGATGCACAATGACGCAAGTGCACTGATGACCCAATTTTTTCAAGCACTTGTATTAGTAGACAATGCGTCACTCCCGCGCTACCACTGTCCCGCTTTCGATTTTACATGAGTATGAAAATTTATTCATTTGTAGGGCATATAACCTTCTTGCGAAAAAGACATACTAACGTGGCAGACGCAGGGTTCGTTTCACACATATCACTTTTTTTTTGTCGATTTACAATCTAATTTTGGCAACACTATAAGAATATATTCTCATGACTGAAGATATTCAGAATCATCATACTCTGAATCATTTACTTTATTATTTAAGCACTTCACTGTAATAATAAAGACGAGCATACCTTAAGCTTTCGTAACAGTCTAAACACACCACGGCGAAGTCTCCGTTTTCTAATAATAGTGAATTTTCGTTTCTCCTATGCACCAAAAATGGAAATTCCTGCAACAAACAAACACAACATCACCTATGCGAAGTAATTTACAAGAGAAGGGAATCAAAAGAATAAATATTTTAAAAACTTGAGTGGTTTAAGTGTAAATAGAAAAAAAATATAAATAAATGTTCATAATATCAAAGCAAAGACCTCACTATCTGGCCGAGCGCATTGATTCCACGGCCTCTGTAGTAGCGCCTTGAACAAGGAAATGACAACAATACTATTATAACTCAGAATCCATGTCATTCTCGAAACAGCTAAAGGTATAACCAAATTTGTTTTTATGGAACCTGACATGGATGGCTAATACCACACAACTACCGTCATCATATTACCCTAATACACCACATTCCCGGAGGAATTAAATGCCATGCCAGGACCTTCCCTTCACAAGCATGGCTACGCTGAACTGGATGAAAGACACGGACAATTCTTCATTGCCGCTTCAACTATAGTTTCATCCAATGCAGTGGTATCAACCGGATGGGATTAACCCTACCATCTCGTAGAGGAAGGGGACCTAAATTTTTACATGGGTTCCGACGAGCATTCTCCATGGTAAAGACTTATAATCCAGTATTTGGCCAATCACTGGGGATTTAGTCAAATCAAGGATGTTTCAATGTAACCGCGACGCGTACGCACCTTAATGGGCAGCGCCCGCACCCGCTTCCTGTAGGTGGTGATCCCGCACAGGTGGCAGAGGTAGTCGTGCGTGTTGTACTTCCGCCGCTCGGGCGGGTACCCGGACATTGACTCGTACCTGCGCAAACAAAACGCTTGAGGTGACATTCTACATATTTTATCAAATCCCATTCAAAGATTAGGATTTTTTTTAGATATAATAGAGTATGATAAAAAAAATTAAATAAAATCATTTTGGTAAATTGCGTCAATACATTCTCATCAAAAACGTGGTTTTTTAACGGTTCCAACGGAACCCTATTACTAAGCCTCTGCTGTCCGTCCGTCCGTCCATCAGTCCGTCTGTCACAGGGCTCTCTCTCCTGAACCATAATAGTTAGGCAGCTGAAATTTTCACAGAGTGTGTATGCATTTTGCCGCTATAATAGCAAATAGGTAACATTTTAAAATAAAAGCCCTGATTTTTTGGGTTAAATCTTGTACGATGGTACAGAACCCTTCATGTGCGAGTCCGACTCGCACTTGACCGGTTTTTGTTGTAGAACTTACCTCCGCCACTGGCTGAGGAGGGAGTGATAACAAAACGTGCAGACTAGCGCCGAGCCATTCTCTCTCAGCTGCTCGGCGTTGGGGTGACTCTGAAGCAGAGAATACACTGATATGGAGCAAAGATCGTCACGTTACAATAGACACAGTGAAACTGTGTGGTGGGAACACCTCTTCGTTCCTCATACGTATCACACATTATTCACTGCCTTACTAAACATTATTTTTATTATTAACATTGTAAATCTTGATTGCAACAATAAACAAATTCATTATCCGTTTTAATCTGAAACTTACTATGTTATTTTAACTTGTAAACATGTCAACTGATTGGCATGTAATAATTTGAATTGTATGCATTAAGATCATATAGTGATAATGTAACATTGTTTGTAATGTGATTATATGTGAGAATCCAATGATGTCCTATGTTTTTTAATTAAGAAAAAAAAAATTTTTTTTACATAATGGTAAGAACAAATTAATTAAAGAAGTAAAGTAGTAAAATACACTATTTTATGAGATTTTATTTGATTCATGCGAATCCGAGTTAGACTTCTATCTATCTCAGAAAGAGAAAGAAAGTGGTGCATACAGAGAGCGGGGATTAAACCCTCAATAAATTTAGGTTATGGTGCTGTCTCTACAACAAACACAAAAACAACAATCGTTGTTATTAATATTATGTCTGCCTACAGAACCAACGGCATTCGCCGTTATCAAACAGCGAATGCCGAAATATTACTGCTTTTTACGATATCTATGTTATGTTTCAGGATCGGCTCCCGATTCCCGATCCTGCACTCCCTGCACCCCCCCATTGCAGCTCTAGGGGCGCGGCTCGCGCCATCCGATCCGCATAGAGACGGCGGCGCGGGACACAAGAGGGGGCGTTCAGCTACATACAACCAGATTAGCTGTTTATCTCATTTATTTAATTATTTATTTATTCATTTACTTATTTAGTTGTTTTCACCGTATTGGTTCTGTAGGCAGACATAATCTCAATAAATTTAAATTTTTGAGAAAAAAAAAGGTGAATTATGATGCTTAATTAAATTTACAAAACGATTACTAGAAACCAGTACACAAGTGTCTGCTAATAAGTCATCACCAACCTGGTGTGTGAGCAGGCAGGGGAAGTAGGGCGCGTTGCCCTGCGGCTGCCCGTACAGTATCCGCGCCAGCGTGAAGTCCGAGTGCAGACCGCACAGGTAGCAATATATCGACGTGCACGCTGCAACACGACGCACCGCCAACCGTCAGCACAACACGTATCATCGCAACCGCACATTTTGAAATTCTACCCACACACTAGAGACAACCTGCACTGTTCTCTGGCTTATGTTGCTTGGATTAGTTATTATTATGATTTATTTATTATTAGGTTTATAACACTAGCAGCTATAAGCTGATGCGTGCATATCAGGTTTAAAACTACTGAGCGCACTTGTTTTTTTGAAGTTTTTTTTGTTTTTGGTTTTTGGTTTATTTATTTATGGTTCATTTGTATATTCATATTTGTCTAGTAAATTGTTGAACCCATTAACTGTTTGATTCCAGGTAGGTACAACTCTGTTGCAAAGAAAATGTTTTCTGGGATTTGTCCTTGAGAAAGAGTTGTTCAGCTTTAGGCGATGTCCTCTAAGGTTTGCATTTGTTACGCAAAACAAATGCACTATGTACAACTTCTTTCCGATGTCAGTTTGCAAACAACTGACGGTCTGAACAAATCTGCACACATATTACTGTTAGTGACACTCGTAACTCAGACCCCCGTGTGTAAATTTACCAAAGGATAAGCAATATCTTCAAACTGACGCGGTATCAACTGCCCGATATAACAGTTGTTTTTATAATACTACGAAAATAGCTCAGATAACCGTTAAAAAAACCCGTACAAAAGACTATTAAGATATATTATTGCCGAGTAGAAAGCCAAATATGTTGGCCAATGCCATTGTCAAGAAATCTTCTACAACAAAGCAAGCAACAATAAAAAGTAGGCGAGTGAGCAGAAGATTCGGTGTAGAAAAAGATACGGAGAAAGAGAGAGGTGATGAAAGTGGGAAGGATAGATAGGGAGAGGGGTGTAGACAGAAGAATATGAAAGCAATGAGAGGAGAGAGGAGAGGAGAAAGAGAGGGAAGGGAAGGGAGAGAGCAGCTAAGACACTTACCGCTATTGCTTGCGACGGTGCGGTCGGAGGTGGTGGAAGGAGGGGTGGGTATAACACGTTCGCCATTCACGGAACAATTGGACGGCAGCGGCGACGGGATGTTATACCTGCCGGACAGACAAAACTTATTACCATTCCATTCAGACTGATAGGTCGCCATTTAGAGAAACGTTCACTGATATCTTTAGTGATATCGATCCATCAGTTATTTCCCTAAACAATTGCATCTATAGTAGGGCTTTCTAACAAGTTTTAGTTATTAGTGCGAACTAAGAGAATCAGTCGAAAACCGACTTGATAAACATCTATAAATGAGAAGTTTTGAGATATAGACAAATCAGCACAAGTTCCTAGTCTATAAAAAAAGGTAAGTTGGATAATTTTAAACCTATCGTTTACGACACGAGAGACTACAGCCTTAAGGTGCCTAGGGCAGTCATACGGTTGTTATCTCGCCTTGTAAGCGTCTCTCGAGTCATCAAACGGGCCCTGTAGATAGATTCGGTGCTCGACTGGCAGCCGTCTAGCTCGACTATTAAAAATATATAAATTTTCATACCGGCCGGCATGGGTTTCGCAGCCCCTGTAAAAAGCCCATAGGCGCCTTTTTTGTGAGGTCCTGGCATGTGCTATATGGTGCGCTTAAAATTAAAAAAAAACAATCGACGACATAAGTCCGGCAGCACCCACCCCCACTAACTGGTCTTCAGGCGGGGCTACCGCAAGCTTCGAGGGTGGTGCGAACCCCTCCTCCTGCTTAACCTCCGTGCGATGCGAGCGCTTCAAAGCAATCGCTCTGCCAAGCGCTACTGGACTCGTGAAAGCGACCACGCTCGGCTGACGTCGAGAGCCGCTCCGTCTAGTTACCTCCGGTGCTCGAGCGGCACGCGCTCCGCGTCGAGCACGTCCCACTGGCGCGACAGGTGGCGCACGCAGCGCGAGCACGCGAGCACGCGGCCGCCACGCGCCGCGCCCGCCGCGCCGCCGCCCGCCGCCGCGCCCGGCGCCAGGCACGGGGGAAGTGCATCGCGTGCGAGTTCATGTACTCGGCGGACGTCGAGAGCCGCTCCGTCTAGTTACCTCCGGTGCTCGAGCGGCACGCGCTCCGCGTCGAGCACGTCCCACTGGCGCGACAGGTGGCGCACGCAGCGCGAGCACGCGAGCACGCGGCCGCCGCGCGCCGCTCCCGCCGCGCCCGCCGCGCCGCCGCCCGCCGCCGCGCCCGGCGCCAGGCACGGGAAGTGCATCGCGTGCGAGTTCATGTACTCGGCGGACGTCGAGAGCCACTCCATCGAGTTCTGCGGGAACGCACCGGCGCACACGTAGCATCTGCAAAACACCACATTTACTACATTTTACGCTCCAGCTCCAGGGGCAGGCTGTCTATTTTGTTAAAGCTCTGGCCGCACCTATTAATTTGTGCGTCATTTGACATACAGCAGGACCTCTTTAATTCGAACGCCCCACCCTCGACCGTGCTTTTTCAATTGCTGTCTCTTGTCAATTGCATTTGTTATTATTACTTTGCCGCCATTTTGTGTTGCTATTGCGCCGCTCGTGAATCTCGACAGTTATTTTTGTTTTTAGACCGTGATCTAAAAACACTCTTCCATGTCAAAGAAAAGGACCCTATAAATTATCCGTAATCGGAACTCCCGACGAATCCGAACAGGGGTAAATTTTCGGAGTTTGGATTAAATAGGTTTTACTGTAACATGCTGGTGTGTCCGGATCTTAGCATGGCAATTTGTTAATGGCATCAATGACTTGGCGTTAGGTGATAACTTTCACCACTAGTAAATGAAAGAAACATCTATGCTTTGGATATCTGTCAACAATCAAAACGAGTTCGTACAGTAATTATGACAAACACGTATTGCTGTATGTAAAAATCTTCATGCGCTAACATTAACAGTGACTGAACTCACCTATATAGACCCATTCCATTCTCTCCGGAGACGATTTGACTGTGTGGACTGCTCGAAGGTGGATTTGGTGTTCGTTTGCTGATTTGCGACGAACTTGACGTCTTTCCCATGTCGTAAGGCTTAAATCTGCAAACGGGCACCGTTCACTGTTAACAATATATTAAGTTCATGCTGTGAAGTCTCTTTATTTCAATGAAGTGGACATGAATGGCTATTACCATAACTACTGCCCTGATGCCAACTCAACATATGGGAACTAGGTGCCATTAAAGTAGCTATCATGCATGGCACGTCTACATTTAACTGGTTGGATAACATGGATAATTTCCATTGCCCCGTCGACCAACATACATTCAATGTGCTGGTACCAACCGGGGCGGGATTAACCCTACAGAAGGGCCTCCAGTTTTACGTGAAATCAGAATCGTAAATGAAGGATTCCTTAGTCGCCTCTTAAGACATGCTCGGGAAGATATGTAGTGGGACTTAATGATAAATGATAGTAGGGAAATATTGCTAATATCATAGAAGTGTTGAATAGGGATAATAAAAGTCCACAGATGGCGTTGCTCTTCATATATCAAAATACATTAAATACATACCAATGAATATCAAAAATATTTTTTAATTACAATAATATTACTTAATTTATAGTTGAAATGTAATGTTTTCCTAGACAACATTTGAAATTAAATTTAGTTTAATGACGGTGTAACTAGTTCTTGCAGTGACGGTATATGGCGCTGGTTGGAAATATCATAGTACCAGCGAAAATAAGCAGTTTTCAGAGAGTTTTGTACGTTGCATGATGTTAGCAGTCTATCCATACTATGCTTTGTCTATAGTGAGACGGACCTGATGTCGCGCTCGCTGGCGATGTGCGCGGGCGCCGGCTCCAGCGGGATGGGCGCGTTGCTCTCGCCGCCGAACGCCTGGTACTTGTGCGGTATGCTCTTGTTGCACGACGCGCAGATCTGAACCATACCTGCAATACGCCAAAACATAGTGTCACGAGCGGCGCCACCTGTGATGCAATGGAGCAACTGCTCGATACTGAGGACGTGCGGCCGATAGATGGCGGTCCCGGTATGTTTACATTGCACTCAGTTTAACACAAAAATGATTGCATTTATAGAACAGAGGCGATTTTTGGAGAACCAACTAATACATCTCAAAAGAGATATTGCTATCCTAGTCGAAGCCTCTAAAAAGCACTAGAAGGCTCTATGTAGAATTGCTGTGGTATAAATAATGCCTAAGCTAAGGGTTCCCTGACAGCGATACAGGGCATACAGTGAGACAAACTCAAGTGACGTTCTTTAAAAATGATAGAGTGATCTAGTTCTTTGGAAGTGAAACAGTTCACGGGAGTGAAGTAGTTTATGATGTTCAATTTTATGTTTTCAGTAATTTTTTTGATGATGATGGCATCATATAATTTGTGCGAATGTGTACATATTTCTTTTATAATACTCATACTAATTCGTCGCAATACCCTACTCAATACGTAGTAATACTGTCTGGGCACTCCTAAATTAATATCACCAAAACCAGCAGATAGTTTAGGGAGGGTTTACGGGAATAAAAAATTACAACTGACCCTGCGGACTGATGGGACTCGCGTCGACGTACGGCTTGAGGCTGCTGATGAACGGGTAGTAGGCCTCGCGCTCGGGGTTCGCACAGCAGTACATGAGCCGCAGCTGCGACGACGGTGAGCGCTCGCCACACACGTAGCAGACGAATGTCGCCGCGCCGCCGCCGCCGCCGCCGCCCGCCTGCAACGTCGCAACCACACACCTAAAGGTACCCGTACACGGGCAACTGAAGTTGCTTGACTTGCAGCTATCTCTGTCGATTTTATCTTCACAACAACAACTAGGATTCTCCGGCAACATGGTTTATGGACAAGAATGGAATCATTCATGGAGCGATAAATTGCCCGCAAGCGGTATCCGTACACGGGCAACTAAAGTTGCTCAACTTACAGCTATCTCTGTCGATTTCGTCGTCACGACAACATCCAGCGATCTCCGGCAACATGGTGTATCGACAAGGATGGAACCATTCATGGAGCAATTAATTAGCCGTGTGGCCCGCAAGTGGCAATTCGATAAACAACTCACCGGCGATGTAGAGCAATATCGCTCCATATCGCTAGGATAATTGCCGAAAATGATGTAAAAAAAATAAAAAGGTTAATTCATAGATGCGCCATCTAGCGTCGACTGCCGGTGGCGGTGTACGTACGTTGGCGCGGCACGGCGGCGAGTGCGCGTGCACCGTGTGCACGGAGGCCTTGTCGCCGGAGCTCGCGAGGCTGAGCGGCGACGGCGGCAGCAGCAGCGACGGCGGCCGCGCGCGCAGCGTGTACACGCGCTCGTTGCTCGGCACGCCGCGCATCTGGAAACGGAAACCGACGGTCACGCAAAGGAATAAACAAGAAAAAAAGAAAATACATTTTTTCAACAATTTTATAAAGTACATAATCAATTACATGAAAAAAAATGGTAATCAATTAACGGATATATGAAGTAACATAACGAATTTAAATACATTGTTGAAAAAAATGCAAGTTGCGATAGAACATAGTAAGTTCTATCGCAGGTGACTTGAACTAGAACTAAACTCCTGGAAGCTAAAAAATAAATAAATAAATTTTGAGGTAGCGAAAATAACGAAAAAAGCAAACTAATATAGAAATAACATACGATTCAACAACAAAATAGTATTAATTTGAAGTAAAATATTTGAACAAAAGTAAACAACATTTCATTTTTTTTTTCACAAACACAAGATCCGTAGGAACGATATTTCTATCACCATAATGTATTACCTCAAACTGTATTGTTTGTTTTTAGTTTTCAATTCTGATTTTTTTGCCCAAAATCACTTTTTTTTATTCGCCTCAACCCCTGTGACTTGATGAGGGGGCATTGTACAAAGAACAAATCAACGTGGGACCAATTGCAGGGGCAGCGACCACCCTCAAACGACAACAAACACAACCCCTGTGACTTTCTGTGCTGGATGCGTTCTTATTTATTTAAATAATACTTTATTTGGCGTCAAAGCGTCTCTTCTGGAGCATGTGGCATCATCTAATAATAGAATTGTTAAATGTATTTCTGATTACTTATATTATTGTGATTTCATTTTGGTTTCATCTGTTAATGAACGATTTAATGTAATTTTAAATGTAAAATTTTAATATAAACATAGAACTATGTATTTTAATCTCTTTCTTGACATTTCATAAATTGTATAATCATTTTATAACTCTATTTTATTTCTATTTTATTTCGATTTGTTTGATTTTGTCTGTTTTACTTGAATTTTATTTTTTTATAAATCATGTAAATACATTTTTTAGGTCTATTATGTTGATGAATTACTGTGTATTTCATGTATTTAGGACTGTGTGCCTCAATAAAACATTATTATTATTTATAATAATGTATTTTATCTGTTTGATTGTACTTAATAAATAAATTAAACACTTCAAAGTCGGGCGAAATAACATTTCACAAGCGCCAGTCGTCAAGCTAAACAAGAGATTATAATAAAATTGCTAGATGCCTATTTCAATTAAATAGACGCACACTATAGAGCGCGTCATTTGGATTTTGGGTCCCAAGCATTGTATTGCATTGCAGCCGGAAGGTTGACACCAATCTCTGTCTTCTTTTTCAAGAAGAAAAAAAAACCGCAGAAAGAGACAGGTAATGGTGTAATCGTTTCAGCAGTAAAATAACATCGGTTGAGGGGTCTGTGACAGACTAAGTGTCGCTTGGACACTTTTTCCATGTAGCTGGCATCCGCCAAACGCGCGATATAATTTCTAACCTTTCATACTTTTTGTCTGCCGCCATCATCTTTTCCACATCCCAATGATAGGTAGGAAGAGAATGCCTTCATGCATTAATTTCGCCTTTCATGAACAGTTTTCAATCAGTTTACAATAAATATGTTTGCCTTATTATTATTATTATTATGTTATTTATATCACTAGCAGCTTGAAGCTGATGCGTGAATTTCATTTTTCCCGGAGTGCACTTGTGTATTTTTTTAATTTTTAAATTGGTATTATTAATATTACTTATCATTCAAATTATGTATTTATATTGATTTTATTTATTGATTATTGATTGTTTATTATTATTATTGATTATTTGTTTTTTTTTTATTGCCTTTAAATGTTTGTCTAGTCGGTTTTTAAATCCATTTACAGTTTCAGCACTAATGACCTCCTCTGGCGTCAATTAGATGTAGTTAAATATAGCAAAGTCCACTCATGGATATCTAGCACCCAAAAAGATAATGCTTCAATATTGCTATGTTATCTACACCTTAATCCATTCCAATCCAACTTGTGATCATATAAAAGATCTCTTATCACAAGTGTAAATGCATATGGGGATTTAGAGGTTGAACACTCCTTTGATTAAAATAAAGAGGGACCATCCCAAAAAACATTTGACTGATAATCTGTCCTATTCACGCCCGATCCATGCAACTCGGAAAGAGAATGAAAGTGTGCGTTAAGCGAACTAACATTTGCGAGTCCGAGTTTGATTTGACAGCTTACTCAACGTTGCCGTAAATACGTCGACGTTGCCGTTTACGTCGACTCCGCGTTTTCATACAAATCGGAAGTCCGAGTTTGACTTTGACAGCTTGAAGAAGTAAAACCACAGACTATCTAGTAAAAACTTGTACGGAGTTTGGAGAAAACGTCAATTTAGGTGAGAACTCAGACTGACCACTCAGAATCCATGTAGAACTGTAGGTTCCCTTCCCCTACTTGGTGGTAGGGTTAAGCATGCTCGGTTGGCACCATTGCATCGGATGAAAATTGTTTTTGATTTGTGATTATTTTTAAATTGTGATAAACTTTGTGTGTTTACTCTCGTCTTATGACTTAGTTTGAGTTTCGTAAAACCAACTTTTATGCTCGGAGTACCACACCTTTAAATTTTGTTTTTTAACATAGTTTTACACTTAAATTCAGAATGAGGCAATACATTCTGGATACCATTTGTAATATATAGTATATATATCAATATACAGATTGAATAGCTATATTTTTATTGTATAAACACGAAATAAAATTAAAATTAATATTCTAACAATCTAACAATAACAATTTAAATTAATAATCTAACATCTAAAAGTAAAATTTAAATTAAAACTAAAATTAAAGAAAAATGTGGATCGGAGAGCGATCCAATGAAATATGTTGCGTTAAAGATAAAATATTTCATTGAAGGCAGCCGATGTTTGCCCCAAAGTGCCTATACAGGTCGAGCTAATAAAAGTATGTTAAAAACGGTCAAGTCAATATTTAATCAGAATTACATCAAAGGAAAAAACATGGGTCATAATTTCAATGTTTGTAAATAAGTTGCTTGAATTCTCGAACTATTATCGAATATTTGAAATGTTTTCATTGATTCACTTCAGAAATTGATAAAGCTGGTGTAATTCACGATTCAGGAACTCTAGAAAACATTTCATGGTATGGAGAGTTTTTTTAATATTTTCAGGACAATCACTCGTCCATCACACATCATTAGACGTGTGATAAACAGTGATATCAGTTCGAAAGAATCCAGTTAAAGCTGGGTGCATCCATTATTTTTTCTTATCAAATTAATGCGTGTGTTTACGTCGACAGATATGAAAATTCCACTAGCATTTGCACGCAAGAAATATTTTTTTTTTCTGCATGAATAATATCCTATAACATAACTTTTATGGTAATCATTCATCTTTGGCATTCGTGTGCTTGGAAGTAAACTCACTGTGTGGGTTCTGGCTCTCAAACATTTTACAAAGCGGTCCCACTGCATTTCTTCCTGTGCACGTCATAAAAGATGACAAGGAGATTTGACATTCGTGGTTTGGATTCCTCGTAAAACTGTAGGTCCCTTTCTTACTTGCTAAGTGATATACTTGAACCATTAAGTATACCTGAATGGTTAAACTCGCCCGGTCTAATACCATCGTGTAACCTATGTAGGGAAGGTACTGGCATGGCATCTAGTTCCTATATGGTGTGTTGGGCATGTCAGTATGTGTGCCATTAGCAATCCATGTCCAGTTACATAAAAAAATATACGAGAGTTTTCGTTGGACACCGGTAGGTACGAAATCCTTTTCGCTATATTATGTATTACCTCAAGAAACACGTGAAAATCGGACGGAATAACATTTCACAAGCGCCAGTCGTCGAGTTAAGTCTGTCGTGAAGTCAACGGGGGTCCAGGAGTCAACGGGGGGAAGAACACTGTCGCAAGAGCGGTTTGCTGTCATTGCGGTCCCATTTCGGTCCCAACGCATTGCATTGCAATACGACCGGAAGTTTGACACTAATGCCTCTCTTCTTTTTCACGAAGAAAAAGACAAGCGAAGAAAGAGACGGGTAACGGTGTTATCGTTTCGGCCGTGAAATCATAGCGTTGTGACAGCAAAAGTCCGTCGCGTGCAGCTCCCATTCACAAAGCGCGTGGTAAGGAACTTCATTCCGAAAACATTCATACTAGATTTTATGTTGAATTATTATTTTTTTATTTCGAATGTTATTTATTTTGTAATTTTATGTCTAACTTTGTTTTATCTTTGATTTGTATTTTTCAAACCTTTGTTAATTTCATGTGTTTAAAATTTTCTGTTTGAAAATTTTATTTCTATGTTGAAATACTTAAATTATTTATTCATCTTAAATACTATTTACTATGCTGTATGGCCAAAAAAGTAAATAAAGGATTTGATTTGATTTGATTTGATTTGAAGGGAAGTCGACCAAGCAGTCAGTTCCATTCGAACCCAACGCGTAATAGAAGCCTGACCTCAAGTCCCCCCTAGCGACTCGCAAGTAAGATCCGATAAATATACACACCATTCGTCCTTCAATATAGCTAGTATCATTTAAAATAGAAGCGAGATACATGTGGCGCGGGGCATCTGTACATCCGTACGCATCGTTGACGCGGGGGTTATCGGACGACTTACGGTCTCAACTCAACCCCCGAGACCCCGTTTGAACTTTTCTGCGTAAAAACAAGCCTGTTTGTGCAGTGCGTCAGTGGTTTTCAACTCGCCGGTAGACGGACCGCACAATGTATGCACATGGAATTGTTTGGGAGTAGCATTTAGATCAAAGTGTGTATTTCATAATTGTGGATGGAAAATTGGAGACAGCTGGTCCCATAGTAGGCCCACTAGATGCCATATCTCCTTCCTTTATATCTATGGTGTGTTAGTAATTTCTTGCCCTCTTGACTAGACCGATTTAAGTGATTTTTTTAACCGACTGCGGGACACAAAGGAGGGTAATGTGTTTTTTTGTACTCATGGGGTCACCTGGATGATTCTTAGCTATAGTTGGACCCGGCGCTGCTGTGAGTGAGTGGAGCCAAACCCCAGCTAATTTTACTAAACTCCTGACATGGCTAAGCCATTACAAAAATTTTTTTTTAAGCGAAAAAAATCTGAACTTAAAACGAGCCTATTCTACGCTGAATAGACTAACAAAGAAAAGGATGATGTCAGTCCTGAGAAAACATTACAAACCCCTGTCAGCAGATTAACATAAACTTTCCGTAAATTATAGAAACCTCATTAAATTGTATTTTCCTATGATATGAAATCGCTGCTGGAGTTTCATCAGTTTCATTAGCTTCTGACCCCCCTCATGTGTTTCAGATAAAACGTAACGTAAATATTTGTACTTTTTTTTATAGCAAAACAATGAGCAATAACAATGACATAAATTCTACGATTAAAGAATTCGAAGTTCATTCGCGACAGTCAGTAAATTGGACAGGTATTTTGGCTTTGGGGAGGTTATTTTGGAGGTAAAAGTGGGCAACATTATATCTGTAAAATGTTTGTAGTTTAAAAAAAAACCAGATCGAAGGTTCCATACAAATTTTTAGGTGGATGACTCGGTTCACCCATCACAGGATTTTATTACGTGATCTATATATAAATTTACGATTTTCGGATTTTTCCTTTACTAATGTTTTAAAAACTTACGGTTTCCCGGTGTGCAATGCCGTGCTCGGCCGACATGTTTCGCCACCAACGACGGAAGCATCATTTCCTATACTTATACTTATATCGTTTCTTATACTTATTTCATTTACTTATAGTACTATGAGGCCTTGCTTTTTATTGGTCTACGCACTCGATTTATTTGGACGGCGGCAAAAATGGCTGCATTTTTTGATCACGTTTACATGCAAGTGGTCGGGAGCATATAATGAGTTGTCTCCATGCAATTTGAATACAAAAGTTATAATGTAACTCTTCATAGTTTGGAAAAATAATATGAATAACACATCAAAGCGTTTAAAAAACGGTCAAGCATGAATGTGTTCTCGTGCCGAGGGTCTCGTCGCTGCTGGACGTGGACACGGGTCATGTTGGGAATATCAATACGAGACACGAATGCACAACGAATAAATTCGCCCTCGCTTAGAGATTAATTTGTAATTTCATTCAAAATTAGCGCTTCAGAAGAATCCCTTTATTTCAAAAAGTATTCACGTTTGAGCAAAAGTAATTAGTTGATTCAGAACAATATAATTGTAATATTTTCATACCACCATTAATAGGAGAAAAAATCGAGGAAAAAATGCGTGTGAACGGCAGACGCCAGAGCCAGACCATACCGCACATACATTTTCACTTTTTACTACGGAACCCCAAAAAAGTCGGTCGATAAAAAAAAAAAAACGAAACTCAAAATTGCCACCAACAATGTTGTACGCATGCGTCATTTCCATGTATAATTAATTAAGCGAGATAAGTGAAGGCACATGACGTCCGATGATCCGCTTGATCTTCAACAGCGCTTACGGTGCGTCCCGATACGCGGCACCGATACGCCGGATCGGGTCAGAGGGCGCGGGGTTATCGCCGATATAAACAAACGCCATAACTGTAGCGCTTTACGATGCTTCTTTTTACTGGTCACATTATGCATTTATGGACGTCGTAATAATGATGCACGATAAATTCTATACAACGGGTCGTTTATTCGCGCTCCGCGGTGCCTATTACGAGACAAATCATCGTTTTTAGGGTACCGTCCCCAAAGAGTGCCAACGGAACCCTACTACTAAGCCTCCGCTGTCCGTCCGTCCGTCCGTCTGTCACAGGCTTGAATCTCATGAACAGTAATAGGTAGGCAGCTGAAAGTTTAGGAAATTTTGCCGCTATAACAACAAAGAGGTAAAATAAAAACAGACTTGACACTTATACAAAAAATCATAAACTTTAGACTTTTTATAGGAATAAAAAAAAAAAAAACAAGTTCACCCCCAGTTACCAACTCAGATGTACACGCATCAGCTTTAAGCTGCTAGTGTATCGAGACAATAATAATAATAATAATAATAATAAACATTCAATGGGGCCGGTAAAACGTAATTTTTATCGTTAAACCTTGTACTATGGTACGGAACCTTATGTGTGCGAGTCCAACTCGCACCTGGCCGGTTTTTTTTAAGTGGACGACACATTTGTCTGGTTATTTGGCAGCACTTCTGTTCTACATACGTTTTTTTATTTTAAGTCTATATGTCTGTGTTTTTCATCCAGTTCAATGTAGCCGAGCAATATAAGGAAGGTCCTCGCATTGCACCTAGTTCCCTTGTGGTGTGTTAGCCTAATATCGCACGGTCAGTTCGGTATTAGCCATCCATGTCCATCCATCCATCCATGAAGCATATGTTTCATGCTCCTCACAAATGAATACTTTTAATCTGTTGTTGGCTAATTATGTGTTCTGTGTCATTTGGTTATCAAATGTATTTCAGAATAGCGATGACATTATGATGGACCGAGGTTGTCTGTTGTCTGCCTGAAATAAGATAATTAAATATCTGTTTTATCTCTTCTACGCATGTTTCCATTGTTCAAAATAACGTTTGAAATAAATTAAATCAAGCTGGCAAGCTTAGCTCCGCTTGCTATGCAATAAGGAAAATTAGGGAATTGTGCGGATTTAAAACTGCCAAAATGCTTTACTATGCATATTTCGACAGCGTAATGTCTTATGGTCTCATGTTCTGGGGTGCTGCTGTTGATTCTCAAAGAATGTTTGTGCCGCAAAAACGAGCAATCAGAGCACTCCTGCAAATGTCAGGAACAGAATCATGTCATGAAGTGTTTAGAATAAATAAGATATTGACCCTACCAAGTGCATATGTATTCCAGAACATATTATACGCCCGGAAACATTCACTTGAAACTCCCTTAAATTAGGAAGTACTAGGATGGACTAGAAACAAACAAAATATTCAAATAGGTAAGCAACGGTTGGGAAAAATGTCCAAGAGTTTTGTTTGTGACAGTCTTAAATTCTATAATAAATTTCCAGACTATATTCGTAAAATGGGTGCAAACGAATTGAAAACAAAAATTAAGTTCATCTTAATTAACAAAAGTTTATACACTGTTAAAGAGTGCTTCTTTCTGTCTTAAAATATTGTCTGAAGAATAAGAATAAGAACGGTTATGTAGTATTACCTTTTTTTTATTTTATGACTTTGTTACTGACCTGTAATTTTGTTGTCAGCCTCAGTGGCCCAGTGGCGCGACACTTCGGCGATCGCTCTCCGAAGTTAAGCAACGCTGGGTCCGGTCTGGTCTTGGATGGGTGACCATTAGACCGTTGAGAGAGGCTGGCCGTGGTTCGGATTCCACGTTAAACTGTAGGTCCCCTTCCTTACTTACTTACTAGGTGGTAGGGTTAATCCCGCCCGGGTTGGTACCATCGCATTGGATGAACGATGGTCGAAGCGGCAATGAAAATTGTCCGTGTTTTCCATCCAGTTCAATGTAGCCGTGCAATATAAGGAAGGTCCTGGCATGGCACCTAGTTGCCATGTGGTGTGTTGGGCTAATACCATGACAGAAAGGTGTGGTATTAGCCATCCATGTCCAGTCAAATAAAAAATAAAAAAAACATATTAACTATTTTTAATGTGTATAATGCTATTTTTATGATTTTAAATAGGTTTTCATTGCTTTTATAATTTGGATTTGGATTTTGATGTTTTTTATTTGGACGAAGCCTATCTACAGCTGACACTGGCAGTATTTATTATAATTGACGTATCCAAGTGTATGCAAAATACCAAAATGATTAATAAAAATGAAATTAAATGAAATTTAACACTGTATTTTTTTGTACTGGTAATACCACACCTACTTTCGCGATTCTAGCCCAACATGCTGGATTGGAACTATGTAGGTGCCGTGTCAAGACCTTTCTGCGTGCACACCAACATTGAACTGCTGTTTCTCGACTATCAAACGAAGGAAGGGGACTTACAGTTTTACATGGAATTAGGACCACAACAATATAAATCCCTTGGTCGCCGCTTACGACATGCACGGGAAAAAATGCAGTAGGACCACTTGTATTATTTTTAAACGTTCGTACAGTTCATGCATCACAAGTTTTAAACAAAAGAAAAAATATACGCTTCATAAAGTATATTTACAATCCATCTCTGCTTAGTCTTTTCAAACGAAGACAAAGAGATTATACATTCCAGCTCGAATGAGCCTGGTTAAAGGTCCAATGACAGGTACCACGTAGGTGTGACAGTGAAGTGAGTGCGCGAGGCATGACAACTCACCATTGACAAGTAATGCTCCCAAATGCGTTGCTCGCGTCGCTGATCTTCGCTTTGACGATGTCTCACTGAGCACATGACTAGGTTATATTGTCACATCACTTCATAGCTCGAAAACCGTTTTTCACATTTTTCCAAACGCATCGGACCACTGGTGTATGGGAATATGAACCTGACCAAATTGTCTGGTGAATAGTCCACCCTAAATTCACAATTTTCTAGCAACATACAGGCTGTCCCAAAAAAGGTAATAAACGCCAAACGGAGGGTGATACTGCAGACAAAAAACCAAAAAAGTGTCAACCTTCCCCAAAAAACTGTTCACACCTACACGCAGAGACGTTAAGTTCCTTGTACAGACTCACTCCCTTGAGGTTCCGATAACCGATTCCTGTACACCGTGTGTAAGCCATTTTGTAGCGTTTGACATTACTTGCTCCTATTTTGTCACATTGGTGTACTTAGACACCAATCGTGGTGGGGTGAGGCAAATACGATAAGCGTATCGCATTTATGTTATCGCATCTAAACAATTAATCTCGCCGTATTATGTTTGATATCGGGGATTGTACAAAAAATATATCAATGATATCAGCACACAGACTTTCTTTGTCTTTTACTTGTATAAAGTCCCACATAGATCACTTTGCGCCTGTTTGGGGGCACAACTTTCCTCTAATGGTTACCACTGGAAATAAGATCCCCCATTTATGGGCGAAAATTTCATAACCTACCTCTGAAATAAACAAAGCATACTTAAGGAGTCGAAGGTCGAATGAGGCGACGCGGTGCTATGAGATTCCTAACTGAACTTAAAATCGAATATCTGTTGATTATGTAGGTCGATTTTGATGAAATTAACTCTAAATGTTACTCAGAGGAGTTACTATTATTGATAGGCTAGCAGGTTTAAGTTGATGCGCCCTATATCACAACACTTATTTATTTATTATATTATTTTTATGTTTTATATGATTGTCCAGTTTATTTTTGAAGGAATTTATGGAGACAGCATTTGCAACTTCACTGGGAAGACTGATCCAAGATTCCACTACTCTGTTGGCAAGAAAGTGTCGTCGAGGGTTCTGCTTCGACCGATTGTGATACAGTTTTTTTGAGTGCCCTCTCAGGTTTTTAGTATTAGTAAAGGTGAACATATCTTGTAGCTTGGGAGAGAAATATTTCAATAAGAACGGGGAGACGTTCTGTTCGTTCTTGTAGAGTGGTGAGGCCAAGCTTGTCCAACCGGGTTTCGTAGCTTTTATTTTTCAGTGCAGTTGGCATTTTTCTAGCTGTAGATTGTACTCGTTCCAGCAGGTCAATATCTTTCTTGAAGTAGGGACTCCAGATCTGGTATGCATACTCCATATAGGTCGCACGCATATGTCGGCGTATTCCCCGAAGAGATTGTGATCTCATCCACGAACACATTTTATTTGGCGCAATATTTAACTGAACAGATAAAATCAAATACCTACGAGTAGATAGCGCAGGGGACACAAATCCTGGGCTTATAATTAATCACCAGGCCTATCTCGCGTTTGATAAGAGAAACACTCTAATCCGATATATAATCACTGTGACGCTACGGAGTAAACAAGTCACTTTGGAGCAAACAGTAACGTTATTTTGTAGATTTTTTACCATCGAAATTGGACATGGTACATTTTTTTTATGTGCCTGTCTAGTACCACATACACCGTCATGACAATAGCCCAACACACCGCATTCCCGAAGGAATTGCATGCCATGCCGACCTTCCTTTATGAGCACGGCTACATTGAAAACACGGATAAAAGATTACAACGATTAAAAGAACGATAAGCGTTATATTCAGAGTTGGAAACACAGAGACCCTCCCACTCCAAAGTATTGGAAAAAAATGTATAGGGTCCCACTCTGTTTACTGTCTTCTCCACAAAGGACAATACTCTTCGGAGCTGCATAAAACCATCCTTCCGTACCCTTTCTACCATAGCTCAACGTGAAACAGGCAGGAATAAACCCAGGGTATGTTCGAGCGAAGACGGTTCCACTCCGCCCTGAACTTTCCGTTACAGACTGGAGTCAGGCGGAACGGCTCAGAGCAACCTTCCAGCCCAAACGCCAAAACACTTTGACACTTTTGTCAACACTTTGACATTACACAAACTACAATCCTTCGAATCTCATAAGGCAAACGCGCAATACCAAGCAATTTCTACCTAAATTCATTTAGAACTCACCGAATTTACAATCGATACGAAATTCAACTTGAAATAGAAAGTTGTAGGCAATTTCATGGCCGACGTTTAAGTGACAGTTGACAGATCTTGCTTTGGTTCCTCGGCGAGGTGAAGCAAAAAGGAGTGATTCTGAGCGATTCCAAACCGTTGTAATGGTCAGCGAAAACGTCGCACCAAATGGTCAGGCACCCAGAACTGTCATTCTGTTAGCCAAAACACTATTTCTTGCTCCGAATGGCACGGAGCAGTCTGCACGAACACTGCCCAATTCAGTGCAGACGATCCCTAAAAAGGAACCAACCGATCCTCTGGATCTTTTATCTATAGCGTCATTAACTGTGGAACGCACTCCCTGCTGAGGTATGCAGCCCCCGTTAAAGTTCGAAAGCCCAAGAGTATAGTTTTATGTTGCCACACGCCAGTAAATCTTAGAGGTTATGCATTCTTTTAATTTGATGGCACGGAGGGGATAATGAAAGCTGATCAAGACGCAATAATGATCACATTCTATATTCATATTCTTTGAATAATGTAAAGATGAACAGGTGTACAAGCAAGAGAAATAATGTTTACAGAAGTATTGACGCATCCGCTTCGGACAAAATAATATGTATTCAGATGGTCTTGTTCATTCGTAAGTTTGCATTAAAATCTATGTATGTAGGTCGAGTAATGTGGGATGTCAGTGAATTGAAACATTTGCATACATACGGAATGCTTAAATAAAATAAACTTTTATTGGAGCCATGTTAAAATCAATCAAAATTTTAGTTGTCTTTGCTACTTTACTTTTCACAATAATCATAAAAAAATTCAATTTCAAAAACCCGGCAACAAATTTGACAAACAAAACAATATCGATAACTCGATAAAAATTTTCAGGTACAGCAAAGAATGTATACAAATTCTCATTCAAAATCGATTACGCTAACGAAATCGGAATCAAACATATTCATAATGTACAAATCGACTGATAAGTTAAGCTCTTAATAAACATTAAGTACACACACGCCCTAACCTACCTACACCGATGAAACGGTAAAATATACATCACGTGATTAACACGACAGGAAAAGAGATTGCGTTATCTCATCGATTTTATTGCACATGTCCACACCGTGCACCGCTCATGACAACCAACCTCAATTCCCCATATCGGCACGGCACATCTAATCACACAACTACACTATACGACACCGACCGAAAGTGAGGTTATCACGGCACACACGAGAACTTCTGTGCGACACAGATCGAGACGTCGCTTCGCGGCGGTGGCGCGATCGCATCTGACGCGCGCGGCGGCCATGTTTGCGCCGAACCGATAAGCAAACACTGCCAAGTGGGTCAAAGAAAAAAAAGATGACCATTTCTCTCGCAATTATCACCGCGAATACGGCGGTTCTTAGCGTCCTCGGCATAATCCAATTAGGCGTTGCCAATGCATGATGCTGTTAGCGGTGGGGATTTGCTTTGAAATTGTGCTAGCTTTTGACACATCGTTTGGATCCTATTGAGACGTTACCGTGGGTGCGTTCGAACTGGCTGCTCCGTACTGTACCAAACAGAAAATAACCAAATTTAACAAGAAATGGCGATTTGGATAGCAGAATGACAGTTCAATGTTCCTAATTTTGGCGTTTTTGCTGACCTGAAAACGAGTTCCGTACCGTTCTTGCTGCTCCAGCTCGCCAAGTCGGAACCCGGAATCGGAGCATTGTCTGTCAACCGTCACTTAAACGTCAAGAATAAAATCGCCTGCAGACAAGTAATTTCGAGTCGGATTTCATATTAAATAAACATTAGGTGTACTAATAATACACTTGTAAAAATGTTTTTGGTTTCGTATGTTTGTCTTAATAAATTATAAGGATTATAATTTGCGTTATGTCAAAGGTGTTCATCTCTGCTGTTTTTTGCATTAAGACTAGAGCTTTACTCTAAGCAAATATGTTTGTTTAGATTTTCACTGTTGTTCGACAGTGTTCAGGTCACTTACTTAGCTTGACGTTTCGTCCACCACGCTGTGGACATCATCAGGATTCGCGACGCGACCGGGAGGACCTCTGACGCTTCGTCCAGTCAGATGTCAACTGACTCGAAACCTGATGATGTCCACAGCGTGGTGGACGAAACGTCGAGCTAAGTAAGTTAATTTATCCGTAAACGTAAAATAATAATTTACTCTAAGCAGTTCCAACTGCTTCCATCTTGTAACTTGAAGAACTGGACAGAATTGAACATTTCTGCTCGAACAAAACCCGTGTTTCACACGTACACTCGAGAGAAAAATGTTTAGAGAGGGGGTTTCGGTTTGCCAAGCAAAATCTTTCTCATGTTCTAGTCTAACATTCTGCGACGGAGTGTATTTGCTGGAATTTGAGAGATGCTATCTTGGCCTTGAGGTTAATTAGCAAATCGAGCCATGTAGACAATTTACTTATGTTATTAGAGACCAATTTGAGAAATCGTGCCTAAATAATCAAAGTTAATAACAATGTATGCATTCAGTTTTGAAGATTTTTTTATACTTTCTAACAGTTACATCACGGCCTACTTCAGACAAATCATGCCGTATAACGGACGCTCATAAGAGGCGCCCGGCGGCATAAAATTTGTATGAAACGAATTTGTTCCCATCCTCGGTTGACTCTGTGTGTTACTTCTGAGATTACCGCGGTCGTTAGACATGTTTGAAAAAAGACAAGAAGAAACAGACAACAAGAAAGAAGAGACATTCTCTGACATTTCGAGCCAATCATTCAGTCCGTTGTCAAGGAGGCATCCGCCACGTTTGCAGCAGACGACTGAGTCATTTGCTGCGTGCGACTGAGTCGTCTACTACGTGCGACTAAGTCGTGTGCTGCGTGCGACCGAGTCGTCTGCTGCGTGCGACTGAGTCGTCTACTACGTGCGACTGAGTCGTCTGCTGCGTGCGGCTGAGTTGTCTGCTGCGTGCGACTGAGTCGCCTGCTGCGTACGACTGAGTCGTCTGCTGCTGCGTACGACTGAGTCGTATGCTGCGTACGAACGTGGCGGATGCCTCCTTGATAAGGGGCTGAATGATTAGCTCGAAACGTCGGAGAATGTCTCTTCCTGCCGCGTGAAGAACCGTAACATTTTTCAAACATGACTCTGTGTGTCTTCACATTCTAAGCCTAAGGTGTTAGGCGAGACGTACCTGGAAGTGCTGCCACTGCTGGTGCAGGTGCGCGTGGCACGCGGTGCACGCGCGCACGAGCCCCTGCGCGTCCTTGGGCCGCGAGCGCGGCGGCCGCGGGTGCTGCTCGCCGAAGATCGGGAAGTACGGCTGCTTCGCCGCCTGCAACGGGACACCGTCCGCGGTTTTAGCACTCGGTGGGCGTCGGGCACGACTAGCGACAATGTTTCAACAAGGGTTTCGCTTTAGAGAGGGGGGTAAGAGCGATAGGGGGAAAGAGCGAGGGGGGAAATAGCGAGGGGGGGAAATAGCGAGGGGGGGAAATAGCGAGGGGGGAAAAGCGAGGGTGAAAGAGCGAAGGGGAAAGGGCGAGAGGGGGAAGGAGCAAGAGGGGGAAGGAGCAAGAGGGGGGAAAAGCGAGAGGGGGGAAGAGCGAGAGTGGGAAAAGAGCGAGAGTGGGGAAACAGCGAGAGTGGCGAAAGAGCGAGAGAGAGGGGGGATGGAGAGGGGGGAGAGGAAGGTATACTGATGTGTGATGTCTTAATCGCACATTTTCTTTATTATTTAGATACTTTTAATAAAATATCTTCATAAAAGAGGTAAAACGAAAAAAGAGAAACCGATTCAGCAATCATTGCTACATGTTTATTTATAATATGGTACATATTTTGGTTCGATTGTTCGAGCCAGTCGGAAACGACGATCATAACGTCTCCAACCCCAAACTGCAATAATAACCTCTGCAACCCAAAACTGCAATAGATCAACAAATGCTACTTCTTCCAACACCTACAGCCCACCTAAAACATTGTGAAGTCAGCAACGCTACATATTATTTACGCGTCAAATATAATATCTATTATCGGCCGAGAGTCAATACTTCCCAATTTGTCGCAACGTGTGATCTCATCATAAACAGATAAAATTAACTGCGAGCTATTTACATACTAATAAGTGGGAAATATGATTGGACCAGATGAGGTAATGCATTACAAATATTTTGTTAACCAAGCGATTTCATTGATTATGGAAGAAGATTTTTTAGGGTTCCGTACCCAATGCCCTTTTACTAAGCCTCCGCGGTCGGTCCGTCTCTCACAGAGCTGCATCTCATGAACCGTATTTCTGTTGCCTCTTTAGCAACAAATAATCAAAATTAAAAAAAAAAACAAATTAAATACCAGAAACGTGATTCCTTTCAGTCAAATATTGTATAAAGTAATAAAAACACGATGGAACCCTTCGTGTGCGAGTCCGACTAACACTTGGCCAATTTTTTTTGTTAGTTTCAGAGAAACACAAAAGTGAGAAACAATTGGGGTTGTTAGGATTTTTTTAAATATTCATTTAGTCGTTTATTTTCCTCTAAGTGTACGGACGTTTACTCTGAAACCCGTACACCGGAAATAAAGACAAATTCGAGATCTTATTATTTCACATTGACGTCAACCATAGAGTACAAGGGACTTTGGTATTCTTTCTCTTTCCAGTGTTCATGTTTGATCGTCAACATCCATACACACACTCTTGTATTTTTAACCGACTTCAAAAAAGGAGGAGGTTCTCAATTCGTCGGAATCTTTTTTTTTCATATTATTAAAGAAAGTACTGACAAGAAACTTCAATATACAAATATTGTTTTTGTATAGCTAAAACATTATATTACTATATCTCTTTAAATGGTGCCACCTACATAGAAATTACAAGCATGTATAATGGCTCGAGACCTACTTTTATTAAATTTTATTTATGTAACTGGATATAGATGGCTAACACCAAACTGACCGTCAGATATTAACCTAACACACTACATGGGTACTAGGTCCCATGCCAGGACCTTTCTAATATTGCCCGGCTACATTGAACTGGATGGAAAACACGGACAATTTTAAGTGCCGCTTCGACCATCGTTCTTTCATAGCGATGGTACCAACCCGCGCGGGATTAACCCTACCACCTAGTAAGTAAGGAAGGGGACCAACAGTTTTACGTGGAATCCGAACCACGGCCAGCCTCAAAGGTGAAAATGGTCACCCATCCAGAACCCAACCGCGCTCAGAGGGGCTTCACCCAGCTTATCGAATCGCAAGGCGTCGAGCCAATGAGCTACCGAGGCTGTCAAAACTTAACTTACATATAAGAAAGGATTTACTCCTTTCCACAAATCAGAAGGGTTTATGGTCTTATGTCTGATTGGTTAATTTTTCACGAGATCTTCTCAGCGATGAGTAGAGAATTGTCGAGTTCACTTATTGTTTTGTCTAGCGCGAGACAAAGTCACAGATATTTCGCATTTGCACCGTCAAGTGTGAGTACGCGTCAATGAGAAAAAGGTCAGCCAGAACAGCTATCGAGCACGCATCCTGTTCGCAGCCCGAGATACGAACCCTGCACCGCCGGAGCAGTCTCCAACTGCGCCATTGCTCGGTTAATTGAGTGGTGTACTGAAGCGAACCAATTATATCGATTCCGTCGATGTCGAGGGGGTTATCGCGGGCGATAAAAACCGGCCAAGTTCGAGTCGGACTCGCACACGAAGGGTTCCGTACCATTGTACAAGATTTAACACGAAAAAACGTCATCTTTTGTTAATTTTTATTATTTTTTTATTTTACCTATTTGTTGTTATATCGGCAAAATAAATAAACACTCTGTGAAAATTGCAGCTGCCTACCTTATACGGTTCATGAGATAGAGCCCTGTGACAGACGGACGGACGAACAGCGGAAACTTAGTAATAGGGTTCCGTTCCGCACCCTTTGGGTACGGAAACCTAAAAATGAGTTTATCTCTGTGCGGTCATAGTTGCCGGGACATTACATGTGACAGGGTCACGCATGGGACGGCGAGGGGTCAAATATAAACGCCGTGGCCGATTAGCTGGCTTTGTAATGAATTTTAATGTAAAATTACGAGTGACCAGTTTGTTCAAGGCCGAAAAGACAAATTTAATTATTTACGAATGATAATATGAATTATTTGATTGATATATTTTGACGGATATAAAATAGACAGTTCAGGATTCTTTCGAGTATGATATGGTGGAAACTAGTCACCTAAAAATTTTAAACATTAACTACTATTTCGGAAACACATGTTTTTTATGTAAATTGACATGGATGGCTAATACCACACAACTACCATTATGATATTAGCCCTATGCACAACATTCCCAAAGGAAGCAGGTGCCATGCCAGGACCTTCCATTTATGAGCACGGTTACATTGAACTAGATGGAAAACACAGACAATTTTTCATTGCCGCTTCGACCGCGATGCAATGCGATGGTGCCAACACGGGCGGGCTTAAACCCTAACACCTAGTAGGAGAAGGGGACCTACAGTTTCACATGGATTCCTAACCATGGAGCAGCTCGCATTCGTGACGACATGCATTTATCAAACTCAGAAAGAGAAAGAAAGTTGTGCATGATTTGGGGCGGGATTTGAACCTGGATAGGTTACATACATACACAAATACAACCTGGCCGCTTCCCCGGAGAGGGTGGGCAGAGATGAGAGCACCATATGGTTTTATCACTGCATGCTTTCGATTCCTCTATAGACATATCTTTACATACACGCTCTACGATTACGGGTGCTACGTGCCGTACCTACATTTAATAAGCTGTTTAAGTCTACCAATCACTTATTCAACCGCTTAATGTTTCTCTATTCCACGTCACGGATTAGTACCGTATTGGATGAAAAGATAGTCGAAACAGCAATGAAAAATCGTTGTGTTTTCTGTCCAGTTCCTGTCGTGCTCATTTCAATTTCAATTCAATTTCAATTTGAATTGAAATTGAAAGGGAAGGTCCTGGGATGGCACCCAATTCCTGGGGAAATGGGGTGTATTAGACTAATATAATGATGAGCGTTGTGGTATTAGCCATTATAATCCAGTTTCAATATAAAAAAAAGGAAACATCACAATCAGACTTGAGTTGCGGTACCAAAGTTCGACATAAAATAATAAAAAAAAATAATCAGAGCATAATTTGAATTTGACAGTAGAAATATGTACATATATACTGTACCATGGCACGTAAGGATAGCACATGCATAGTATTTATGTAAATCTTAAACACCACGTCACACAAGATAAGATTGTTTAAGCTGCGATAGCTTATCTATGAGCAACTATCAAATAAAACCACATATTAAGCGGATTTGTTCGAATTTGTCATTCCGACAACATGTGATTGTGTACTGAAAAATGACAGATAAGGAAGTACTCATAAAAAATAATTATAATATCTTTTCGCTTCATCTATGTGGAGGTTCTTGTTATAGTATTGTCTTTTTAGATTTTATGTAGACTTATAAACATAACAATAAAAACCCGACAGTACTGACATATCGCAAAAAACATCGGAATTTCGGTGATAAAGATGTTTATTATATGAATGAGGACTTTCCATTCCTCAAGTTTCCGTAGCGTAACTTGAAATTTACCAGATTGATATGCCTAGTGGCCAGTGTTGCCACTTTAGCATATTTTTGCCAGATCTAGCTACTTTTCGTAACCGCTCAATAGCAACCGTCAACAGCAACCAATAAAAAAGTGTATATATTTAAATCAGTAATAATAATTCCAAGTATAAATTTAAATCAATTAAATTAATATTGTCCCAGCAAACATTAATTTTGCCCAACCGGGCAAAAGAACTTCAATCGTGAAGATTCCTACCGTCTTTCGCCCATATGGAGACCCGTGCTGAATAAGCTGAAAACTGAATTTCGGAGAGGTGCACCGACAACAGACGTCGAGGAAAACACAGTCAGCGTGTTTTGCACTTCACACGAAATTCGGACCGCAGCTAATCCTCAAGAAAATGTACGAGTGTTGCCATGGACGCTGAGAAGTGAAGCAAAGCGGCGGGTAGCCAGTAACGTGCCTACCTCCGTCGCGTCAGGCACGTTCTCCTGAAGATGGAGCCCATGTGAGGCTCCAAAACGTCGAGCAGCACGTCCAGCTCCTCACACGCGCGGTAAGCCGTCAAACTAAATATTGTACCTATATGTTATGTTTCAGGATCGGTCCCAGATTCCCGATCCTGCACTCCCTGCATCCCATTGCAGCTCCAGGGGCGCGGCTCGCGCCACGCGATCCGCATAGAGACGGCGGCTCGGCACACAAGGGGGGACGTTCAGCTACATACAACCAGATTAGCTGTTTCCCTTATTTATTTATAATATTTATAACATTGATTCTGTAGGCAGACATAATATACCTAAAACATGCAGACACAGATATTTGTAGCCTAATATTAGACACCAAATATCAAGTAAGTTGGAATAGTGGTTTTCAAATTATTAGTAAACTACGTTTGTATGGGAGGCGAAATTTTCTGATGCTTACGGGTCGACCTTAAGTCATTCGAGCCAACAGCAAAGTTACATTGCGACATTTTCGGAAGGTACCTATCTCATTTTATCTGAGTGCATTAATCTCACGTCATGCACGAAATACCTGATAACAAAAGTGTCACAATATCACTCGCAACATGTTACTGCATTTTACATTATACCTTGACCTTGATTTGTCGTATTCAGAGTGAACTGTCAAAATTTAGTACGTGGACTAGCACCGGACTAATCATACAAAATTCTATTTAGTCGAGCGATAATCCCCGTATTAAAGTTAGTCCGATCACTCTGAACACCAATGTTAGACTTTAAATATTGTTTGACGGCACAATGGGGATGTCGAAGTGAGAGTTACGGAGGACTGGACGTGTCTGTTTCTTGACGGAGGAACAGGCACTTATGGTGATAGTAGAACCAAAGACCTAAATCGGTTGAAACCTTTGAGAAGAACAGAAAAAAAAAAATATTTTTAATTTCGACCATGGAAGTTAAAATTACAACACTGAGCCCTCGACCACGGAAGTTAAAATTACAACACTGACAACTGCTTGGACTATTCATAAAATGTTATGTTCGCAAAAAATGTATCTAACACTTTCGAGATTAACTTCAAGATAGTAGTTAAAAATTACCTAGAACTTTGACTCCAAAATTTGTCCCAAACAGGTTAACATGACCGCCAGGTTTGATAGTTGAGCAACATAGACACATTGCTAGGGAGCGACGCACTCTTATACACGGGCTCCTTGGCGTTGAGCAGAATTGGTTGGCTCTAGTCTAGCTAATCTTAAAAAGTTGTTAACAATTTATCCTGACATATATAATATGATGACGGATTGCTACTGACCGGCGAACTCTTGTCCTTGGGCTCCCTGGTGTTGAGCAGAACTCGCGGGCTCTATCCAGTTGAGTACGTAGATAGGTTGCTACTGACCGGCGAACTCTTATCCTTGGGCTCCCTGGTGTTGAGCAGAGCTCGCGGGCTCTATCTAGTTAAGTACGTAGATAGGTTGCTACTGACCGGCGAACTCTTATCCTTGGGCTCCCTGGTGTTGGGCAGAGCTCGCGGGCTCTATCTAGTTGAGTACGTAGATAGGTTGCTACTGACCGGCGAACTCTTATCCTTGGGCTCCCTGGTGTTGAGCAGAGCTCGCGGGCTCTATCTAGTTAAGTACGTAGATAGGTTGCTACTGACCGGCGAACTCTTATCCTTGGGCTCCCTGGTGTTGGGCAGAGCTCGCGGGCTCTATCTAGTTAAGTACGTAGATAGGTTGCTACTGACCGGCGAACTCTTATCCTTGGGCTCCCTGGTGTTGAGCAGAGCTCGCGGGCTCTATCTAGTTAAGTACGTAGATAGGTTGCTACTGACCGGCGAACTCTTATCCTTGGGCTCCCTGGTGTTGGGCAGAGCTCGCGGGCTCTATCTAGTTAAGTACGTAGATAGGTTGCTACTGACCGGCGAACTCTTATCCTTGGGCTCCCTGGTGTTGAGCAGAGCTCGCGGGCTCTATCTAGTTAAGTACGTAGATAGGTTGCTACTGACCGGCGAACTCTTATCCTTGGGCTCCCTGGTGTTGGGCAGAGCTCGCGGGCTCTATCTAGTTAAGTACGTAGATAGGTTGCTACTGACCGGCGAACTCTTATCCTTGGGCTCCCTGGTGTTGGGCAGAGCTCGCGGGCTCTATCTAGTTAAGTACGTAGATAGGTTGCTACTGACCGGCGAACTCTTATCCTTGGGCTCCCTGGTGTTGGGCAGAGCTCGCGGGCTCTATCTAGTTAAGTACGTAGATAGGTTGCTACTGACCGGCGAACTCTTATCCTTGGGCTCCCTCCCTGGTGTTGAGCAGAGCTCGCGGGCTCTATCTAGTTAAGTACGTAGATAGGTTGCTACTGACCGGCGAACTCTTATCCTTGGGCTCCCTGGTGTTGAGCAGAGCTCGCGGGCTCTATCTAGTTAAGTACGTAGATAGGTTGCTACTGACCGGCGAACTCTTATCCTTGGGCTCCCTGGTGTTGGGCAGAGCTCGCGGGCTCTATCTAGTTAAGTAAGTAGATAGGTTGCTACTGACCGGCGAACTCTTATCCTTGGGCTCCCTGGTGTTGAGCAGAGCTCGCGGGCTCTATCTAGTTAAGTACGTAGATAGGTTGCTACTGACCGGCGAACTCTTATCCTTGGGCTCCCTGGTGTTGGGCAGAGCTCGCGGGCTCTATCTAGTTAAGTACGTAGATAGGTTGCTACTGACCGGCGAACTCTTATCCTTGGGCTCCCTGGTGTTGGGCAGAGCTCGCGGGCTCTATCTAGTTAAGTACGTAGATAGGTTGCTACTGACCGGCGAACTCTTATCCTTGGGCTCCCTCCCTGGTGTTGAGCAGAGCTCGCGGGCTCTATCTAGTTAAGTACGTAGATAGGTTGCTACTGACCGGCGAACTCTTATCCTTGGGCTCCCTGGTGTTGAGCAGAGCTCGCGGGCTCTATCTAGTTAAGTACGTAGATAGGTTGCTACTGACCGGCGAACTCTTATCCTTGGGCTCCCTGGTGTTGGGCAGAGCTCGCGGGCTCTATCTAGTTAAGTACGTAGATAGGTTGCTACTGACCGGCGAACTCTTATCCTTGGGCTCCCTGGTGTTGGGCAGAGCTCGCGGGCTCTATCTAGTTAAGTACGTAGATAGGTTGCTACTGACCGGCGAACTCTTATCCTTGGGCTCCCTGGTGTTGGGCAGAGCTCGCGGGCTCTATCTAGTTAAGTACGTAGATAGGTTGCTACTGACCGGCGAACTCTTATCCTTGGGCTCCCTCCCTGGTGTTGAGCAGAGCTCGCGGGCTCTATCTAGTTAAGTACGTAGATAGGTTGCTACTGACCGGCGAACTCTTATCCTTGGGCTCCCTGGTGTTGAGCAGAGCTCGCGGGCTCTATCTAGTTAAGTACGTAGATAGGTTGCTACTGACCGGCGAACTCTTATCCTTGGGCTCCCTGGTGTTGAGCAGAGCTCGCGGGCTCTATCTAGTTAAGTACGTAGATAGGTTGCTACTGACCGGCGAACTCTTATCCTTGGGCTCCCTCCCTGGTGTTGAGCAGAGCTCGCGGGCTCTATCTAGTTAAGTACGTAGATAGGTTGCTACTGACCGGCGAACTCTTATCCTTGGGCTCCCTGGTGTTGAGCAGAGCTCGCGGGCTCTATCTAGTTAAGTACGTAGATAGGTTGCTACTGACCGGCGAACTCTTATCCTTGGGCTCCCTGGTGTTGGGCAGAGCTCGCGGGCTCTATCTAGTTAAGTACGTAGATAGGTTGCTACTGACCGGCGAACTCTTATCCTTGGGCTCCCTGGTGTTGGGCAGAGCTCGCGGGCTCTATCTAGTTAAGTACGTAGATAGGTTGCTACTGACCGGCGAACTCTTATCCTTGGGCTCCCTGGTGTTGAGCAGAGCTCGCGGGCTCTATCTAGTTAAGTACGTAGATAGGTTGCTACTGACCGGCGAACTCTTATCCTTGGGCTCCCTGGTGTTGAGCAGAGCTCGCGGGCTCTATCTAGTTAAGTACGTAGATAGGTTGCTACTGACCGGCGAACTCTGGTCCTTGGGCTCCTTGGCGTTGAGCAGAGCTCGTGCGCTCTAGTCTAGCTAAGTCCGTAGACAGGTTGATACTGAATAGGGAACCCTTGTCATTGGGCTTCTTGGTGTCAAGCAGAGCTCATGAGCTCCAGTCTAGTTAAGTACATAGACGGGTTGCTACTGACCGGCGAAATCTTATCCTTGGGCTCCTTGGTGTTGAGCAGAGCTCGAGGGCTCTATCTAGATAAGTACGTAGACAGGTTGCTACTGAATGGGGAACCCTTCCTTGGGCTCCTTGGTGTTAAGCAGAGCTCGTGGGTTCTAGTCTAGCTAAGTACATAGACGGGTTGCTACTGACCGGCGAACTCTTATCCTTGGGCTCCTTGGCGTCGAGCAGAGCTCGTGCGCTCTAGTATAGCTAAATACGTAGACGGGTTGCTACTGACCGGCGAGCTATTATCCTTGGGCTCAGCAGAGCTCCCGGGCTCTAGTCTAGCTAAGTACGCAGACGGGTTGCTTGCTACTGACCGGCGAACTCTTGTCCTTGGGCTCCTTCGTGTTGAGGTTGCAGAGCATGCCGCGGCGGAACTCGTCGCCGCACACGTAGCACACCTCCGTCATGGAGTTCTTGTCCGGCATCGACAGGTCGAGGATGTCGCGGTCCGAGCTCGAGTTCGAGTTGGCCGAGTAGGCCGAGTGCGTGGAGCGCACCGCGTCGAGGTAGCCGCCCGGCTCGGACGCGCCGGACTGCTGCGAGCCGACCGAGATGACGGAGGGGTCGCGCGCGCGCAGGTCGAGCACGCCCTCCTCGTCGGCGGGCGGCGCGGGGGCGGCGCGCGGCGGCGCCCCTGCCGCCGCCGCCGCCGCCGCGCGCGGCGCCGCCTGCTCCGGATAGTATCTGATTGGACAAAAAATACATGATGTAACAACGCGAAAAAAGAGAACAAACAAACGGCTACATGAACGGAATAACACCAGACGGACGGAATTTCTGCCTATGTTGGGAACTCCAGAATCAGCGAGTGTTTGTGGCTGAACCCATACACTTCAGAGAGACAGTTGTTGTAACAACCGCAGATTACGATTGCAAGAATACTGCGATCCGTCTCTAATATTCCTTATAGACTAGGAGGTCACGACAAAAATGGTAACGATAACGTAAATGGCTGAAATTGGGTTCACGGGATAAAGTACAACCCTCTGAAGCTAAATGTGTCAGTCTGCCTGTTCCAAGTGGTTGCGTTACTTAGATAAGGCGCCTGAATAAGTAGTTATGATGACAAAAAATACATAATATGGTAAATGGATGAAAATGACGAAATCATGAAAGTATCAATACATACTTGCCTAGCAATACAAAAACTGAACAAATCTTTGGTTGAATTTAGTAGTTATAGGCGATTTAGGTTACAGATATAACTTTATGTATATTTAAGTATTTAATTAAGTAACCGTCTGGTTATTGTTGTATAATTAATAGGTATCAATGTTTCCAGATAATCAGTATATTCATCAGCAGGAACATACCAGCATCTATTTTATATAGCCAATCTAGAAAACGCAACCACTTGGCATGGGCAGACCGACATATTTAGCATCAGAGGGTTGGTCTCTAACGTGTGAACCCAGATTCAGCCATTTACCTTATCGTGACCAAAAATGTCGTGACCTCCCGGAATATTAGTAATCTAATATTTCTTAGCTTGTAAGAATACTACAGGCGACTCTGATAAATCATAGCATGCAAGAATTTCATCAAGCGACTCTGATATATCTCAGCTTGCAAGAACACTCCGATCAACTCTAATGTCTCTAAAGTTGCAAGAATTCTTGGAGGTACTCTGATCTTAGCTTGCAAGAATACTTCTGTATGCTTACTGTGTGCGACTGATATATCTGAGCTTGCAAGAATACTTCGAGCAATTTTAATATATTTTGAATATCTCTTAACTTGCAAAAATGCTTTTATTTATTGCACGCTAAGAATAATTACAGTTGCTTGGAGCTCAACAATTTCGAAGTTTAGAAATTCTTCAATATCGCCTCTCCGCAAGAGTTTCGCTATGCATCGAGCCAGAAGTGAGCGAGTCGAATTACTTGGGCTGGACGTAGGCGGCGCGCGCGTCGCCGCGCGACACGGGCCGCGCGGGCGGCGCATCGTTGCCGCGCGAGACGGGCCGCTGCGGGGCGACCGCGCCCGCCGCGACCGCGCCCGCGCCCGGCGCCGCCTCCGAGCTGAGGCCGAGCATCTGCGCCGCGTACTCGCCCTGGAACGACATCTCAGCACCTGCGGACAAACAATTTCATTTCGTTTATTTAAACTTGTTTTGTAGTCAAACTACACTAAGGGCCGAGTGCACGAAAGGACAAAAAATCGAAATCAACGTCAACGTATGATTAAACACGTCACTTTGTATGGACAGTATGTAAGGAACTCCATGAGGTTCATTAAAAGTGACGTGTTTGATCATTGGTTAACTCAGCCGTCACTTCGTGCAATCGGGGCTAAGTTACGTCAAAAACTGAATGATCCGTGGATTCGATCAAATCAGTAAAGAAGATTCCGCAAATAAACTTTACTGCTGATGACAAAGGACACAATGCCTATTTGAAAAGCAGAGCTGAAGATTAAGTAGCCTGTTCCCGAAAAATGCCTAAATTGTTGGAATTTGATGTGATTGTTACATTGCAGGAAGATTGCATAATTGCGTGTTTTTACTTCCAATTGCGCCAAACGAACCGCGAATAGGCAGTCGCTCGCATCAAACTATTATTATTTTCTTTATTGACATTTTAATACACTGTTAGAAGTAAAATATTGCTTTAGTTACATTAATGGAACAATATTAACATTACCGCATATTTCTTAGGGCCGAGTGCACGAAATGAGTAACATCAAAATCAACGTCAACGAATGATTAAAAACGTTACTTTGCATGGATAGTATGGAAGGAACACCATGTTGTTCACTAAAAGTGACATGTTTGAAAACTGATTAACTCAGCCTTCTCTTCGTGCAACGGGACTTAGTAAAGCATGGTAAATAAAAAAAAGTTTACTTTTCATTCGGGGCAGGCAAGTAAAGCATGGTAAATAAAAAAAAGTTTACTTTTCATTCGGGGCAGGCAAAATACATTAGACCAGATATGATTTTTAAAAATTGATATCCATAGTTTCCAGTCTTCAGGAAAACTGAAATATATCAATTATAGTGTGATCTAAAAGTGTACAAACGAACTAAGCTTGTTTCACAGAGCAAGTTTCAAGTTGACACTGCTTTTTTCGCCCATACAAGAATGGACAGGATTGCTACCCGTCCGGGTTTCCCAGGATTTGTCATAGTTTAGAGGGCATCCGGGGAGCGTCCGGGCGGCGCTTCATTTGTAGTCCGGGTTTACAAATTTAAAGAATTTACTATCAGTATCTAACTTATTTGTAAAACAATTTGTAACATACTGTAATAATATTCTGTTTTATTAGGTAAGTACATTTGAAATGATGATAAAATTCACTAAATTTAATTTTAAGGTCTGAAAATAATTAAAAAGGTGATTAATGATATTTTATTTTTTAATACACTGACTGTTTAAAAAATACTGTTGACATGTCCGGGTTCTGGGCTCTGAAATCCGGGGTTTTCCCGCGTATTTTCACGTCTTGTCCTGGTTGCCAAATTTTAGAGATGGCAACCCTGCCTTTAGCCGTTGGCGGTGACAGCTGACGAGGGCCCCGCATGTGACGTAGGTCGGCGCGGCGCGAGCGAGCGCGGCCGACCGAGCGGAAGCGGGCGTCTCGCTCCCGCGCACCGCGGAATGAATGGCGGCGCGGTGGGCGCGACACGCGGGCGGGTCGCGTGACACGGTGCGACCTCGCGACGTCACGCGCGCGGGTCCCCCCCGCCCGCGGCCCCAGCGACAGGGAAAGTCGGCGCCCGCGCACACACGAAAGTGCGGGCGACGCGAGCCTAAACGACCTATGCGGCTACATTATGTTTTAACAATTATAGTCCTTACCCCAACCAAATAAGGATCGTAATACAATAACTACATCATGTTTTATCAATTTAATTCCTTACCTTGACAAAATAAGGATCGTAACACAATAACTGCGACAAAGCATGCGACATAATTATACATTTGTCTAATCGAACTGATTTAAAGGTCGATAATGTTTAAATTAAATAAATGTTCGTTCGTATGCTTTGATAAGGGAAAGACAAAATCGGACATGTAGGAGTAAGACATCATTAACTTAGGGTTCCGAGAAAGCGACGTCGGTGAATGATCTAAACACAGATCATTATCATAGCGGGAAATGCTGTAGAGAAAGTATCAATGGCTGTATGGCGAAATTCCTCGCCTCACCGTAAACATTTCCAACTCCGAAGGAAACCCCCACTCGATGTAGATGTGAAAAAAGTGTTTTATGCAATCCATTTGGGAAAAACAGATACACTATGATACTTTTGAGATTACCGCGGTCGTTAGACATGTTTGAAAAATGTTACGGCTTTTCACGCGGCAGGAAGAGACATTCTCCGACGTTTCGAGCTGAATGATTAGCTCTAAATGTCGGAGAATGTCTCTGCCTGCCGCGTGAAAAGCCGTAACATTTTTCAAACAGATACACTATCTACTTCACCTTCCTCGAATCGTTCATTCAATACGATGGTACCAACCCGGGGGGATTCCCCCTACCACTTGTTTTTTATGCAACCTGACATGGATAGCTAATACCACACAACTACCGTTATAATATTAGCCCAAAACACCAAATCCCCAAAGGAATTAGGTGCCATGCCAGGACCTTCCCTTTATGAGCACGGCTACATTTAACTGGATGGAAAACACGGACAATTTTTCATTGCCGCTTCGACCATCTTTTCATCCAATGCGGTGGTACCAACCCGGCCGGGTCTAAACCCTACCACCTAGTAGGTGAAGAGGATCTACAGTTTATATGGAGTCCGAACCATGGAACAGCTCGCATTCAATCGACTCAACGAGTCTAACTCGACAAAACTCGGACTATTACAGACCACCTCGGAACCCTAAAACCATGGCAGCAGCACGCGCCTTCATTGGTACAGCGAGTGGTATCGAGAGCACAGTTAAGAAAACCGGTCGGTATACGTAACCAAACCTGAAATATGTCTAGGTGGGTGTCGGCACGATAAACCGGTTATGAGATAAGAAGTTCATTAGGTCAACTGTAGGCTTATTACTAGTTACGTATCACTTAGTCTTGGATCACGGTCTGGTCTTGGATGAGTGACCATTCGCCCGTTGAGAGGCTGGTCGTGGTTCGGATTCCACGTTAAACTGTAGGTCCCCTTCCTTACTTACTAGGTGGTAGGGTTAATCCTGCCCGGGTCGGTACCATCGCATTGGATGAACGATGGTCGAAGCGGCAATGAAAATTGTCCGTGTTTTCCATCCAGTTCAATGTAGCCGTGCAATATAAGGAAGGTCCGGGCATGGCACCTAGTTCCCATGTGGTGTGTTGGGCTAATACCATGACAGAACTTGTGGTATTAGCCATCCATGTCCAGTCACATAAAAAAAAACTTAACATTAAGGCTGAGATAAATAGTCGTAACAGAAACTAAGGCTGGTATAAATAGTCGTGACAGAAACTAATGCTCACGCAAAGTAGTACTTTGTGACGTAACTTTGACACATTTTGTATGGACGAAATCTCAAAGTAATGTTAATTGACGTCAAAAAGTGCTACTTTTCGTTAGTTTTAGTTTCTGTTACGACTATTTATCTCAGTAATTATATTATTATCAGTAACTATTTACATATAATGCAAAGTGACGTCACAAAGTACTACTTTTCGTTAGTCTAAGGCTGAGATAAATAGTCGTAACAGAAACTAAAACTAACGAAAAGTAGCACTTTTTGACGTCAATTAACATTACTTTGAGATTTCGTCTATACAGAATGTGTCAAAGTGACGTCACAAAGTACTACTTTTCGTTAGTCTTAGTTTTTGTTACCACTATTTATCTGAGCCTAATACTAACGAAAAGTAGTACTTTGTGACGTCAATTTGAATTACTTTGAGATTTCGTCCGTACAAAATGTGTCAAAAGTGACGTCACAAAGTACTAGTTTTCGTTAGTCTTAGTTTCTGTTACGACTATTTATCTCAGCCTTAGTTTCTGTTACGACTATTTATCTCAGCCTTAGTTTCTGATACGACTATTTATCAGCCTTAGTTTCTGTTACGACTATTTATCTCAGCCTTAGTTTCTGTTACGACTATTTATCTCAGCCTTAGTTTCTGTTACGACTATTTATCTCAGCCTTAGTTTCTGTTACGACTATTTATCTCAGCCTTAGTTTCTATTACGACTATTTATCTCAGCCTAAGAGGATAATGAGGTGATCGAGTTCCATACAATGGCAGGTGCCTGTTTCCTCAGTCAAATTAAGAAACATTTTACTGAAATTTTGCACATTAAATAAACCAACTGAGAGCTACGTCCGTACGTTTAGATTTTTTGGATAACTTGATCCATAATCCATGATATACCCCGTTAAACATTCTGATACAAATAGTTAGAAACTTAGTGACCAAAAATGTCGTGACCAGCGGGGCGAGGCCCCTGGCGAGTAGATATTTGCGAGGCCGTTGTCGTTTAGGAATGAGATTTAAGGTGGCCCAACCCGGCGGGACTAACTCATTCGCGGGCACGGTACAAAACCGTGCTGTTGCGCGCTGGGACCTTCTCTCTTTTAAAGAAAAAGACAGGCTCCGTGATGAGGAAGATGCAACATGTCCACAAAAAAGACAATGTGCATAGTGTATGATTTGGTAAGATTTACGAAAATTTTGATTTCAAAACGCCTTATAGCTAAAAGTAAACCACGACCGCTGTAGTCAAAAATCTAACAAAAACCAAATAGATAGATTAAATAAGCTATGTCTGGTGACTAATATTTTTTAAATTTTCTTACTTTATCATTGCGTAATAAACCACCAAAGTTATTGTATAAAACGCGCGAAAAATTCGAACTTTCGGACCTTGTAACTTAGAAACCAAACACAATTTTACAATGCCAATGGTCATCAGACATCTAGTACGATCAAATAAAGCTCTTTTGAGCAAAATTTGGGATCTCTGATAAGAAATATGGGCGTGATCTTCTTTCCCCGTTTGTATGGGGAGATGAGCGGGTTGGGCCACCTTAATGCAAAGTTATGAATGAATAAATATAGAGTAGTCAATGGTTTTTTTGGAAATAAACAAATAATAATAAATGCATGGATAACAAATTTGTATTTCTCATAATAAACTGAGATTCGATTTAGCGGCTTTCTGTTAGACTAAAATCATTAATTTAATCATTATAATTTAAGGAAAGACCTACGTCATTTTCCTTTGAAATTTTAGCAAGTGCATGTCATAGTTTCCGCGATAACCACCAACGAGAGAGCGCGAGTGGTGTGACGTTGACGTTAGTTTTATATTGCGAGATGTACGGCGCGAAATTCAAATAAGCGAGTTCGCGAGGCCCCTACAAGGGCGAGACCCCGGGCGGTTGCCCCGCTCGCCACCCCGAAAGGTCGCCACTGGTCGTGACCTCCGGGCATCGAGAAAACAAGGTTGTTTTCTCGTTGCCTCCGGGATACTTTCGGGTTGTCAATTTTTTAACCGACTTTCGGGTTGCGGTGACACGGCTTTGGTTTCATTTAACCTTATTTCTTTCTCAGTGCAGCGTACAGATGTATAAATTGTCATTAAAACATTGCTGTGCCTTCCCGCTGAAATCCCCATACAAACGCGGAAAGAAGACCGTGCGCATATTTCTTGTCAGGGTTCCAAAATTATACTCAAAACAGCTTTAATGAATGCACTAGAAGTTTCATGACCATTTGCATTGCAAGATTATGTTTGATTTCGAAGTTACCACGTCCTAAAGTTCGAAATTTTCGCGCACTTCATATTATACGTTTGGGACGTGGAATACTCAACGATAAAACGAAAACATCTTTAAAGGGTTAGTCATCAAACCTAGCTTGTTTCATGAAGATTTATAATAAATTTAGATTTTTTTTTTTGCGTTCGTGATTTACTTCTACAAGTCGCTTTGTAATCAAAAAGTTCGTAAATCTGACCAAATCAAATACAATGCACATTGTCTGCATTGTGGACATGTTGCATCCTCCTCATCACGGAGCCTGTATTTTTGTTTGAAACAGAGAAGGTCCCAGAGCGCAATAGCACGATTTTGTACCGTGCCCGTGGAGGAGTTAGTCCCGTCGGAGAGAGCCACCTCAATTCATATTCCAAACGATTGCAATATCCCAATAGAAGGTTCAGTTCATTTTGTGTTAGTGATATCACACCGTGCGTTCCGGGGGCAACCGCGCGGCAGTGGGCGGCAGTGGCGAGCCACTCGCGGAACATTGGTTAGCGTTGTCCGCTGGCGACACACACCGTACGCACTATAGCTCGAAAGCGTGATAGGGTAAAAAGTAGCCTTAGGCCTGGACTCATTGCCTTATATATTACTTCAATTAAATCATTGCCTGGGCCACATGACCGGAAAAAACCGGGCAAGTGATAGTCAGACTCGCACACAAAGGGTTCCGTACCATCGTAGATGATTTAACACAAAAAAATATTTTTTTCTATGGGTGTACTTTTTATTATACACACTCTGTGAACATTTCAGCTGCCTACCTATTACGGTTTATGAGATACATCCCTGTGACGGACGGGCGGACGGACAGCGGAGGCTTAGTAATCGGGTTTTCATTGGCACCATTTTCAGTTTGTCCCGTAAATACGTTGAAAGGTAAAATAACAGTTCCGTTATTTAAATAATAATATTATTTCGAGCAATTTTTAGGTTAATTGACTCCCAAACACATAAATGGCGCCCCTGATCTTATATGAAAGCACAGCCCGCTTGGCTGTCAACATCGACATTCGTTTTAGATTATATCGATGGCTGTCACAGTGTGACGATGGTGTGCAACGAAATGTGCTTTATGGACGTCTCGTTCATGACATGTTTAGACATTCGGCTTGTATGGCGACATTGGCGACGACTCATCTATCGATTTACGTCTCTGAATAATATAGAGAGAGAAATGTCGATGCAACGCAGCGGTCCGACTCCCGCGTGTCGCAATTCGCGCGCGGATTCAGCACCGTTGCGTGGCTCCCGCCGGCTGCGCGCCGCCGTGCACGCGCGGAGGTGGTGCGGTGGCGGCGGCGGTCGCCATTCGTAACGCCAGCGGTGGAAACAAAAACGGCAAGCGGACTGAGCCCGGCCCACCGCGACCCACATTTCCATCTCGGTGACGCGAGCTTTGTGTCCGAGCACCGGGATGTTGCGGGAAACTAAATAGACTAGGAGGTCGCGACAAAAATGGTAACGACAACGTAAATGGCTGAAACTTGGTTCACGGGATAAAGTACAACCCTCTGAAGCTAAATGTGTCAGTCTGCCTGTTCCAAGTGGTTGCGTTACGTAGATAAGGCGCCTGAAAACGTAGTTATGGTGACAAAAAATACATATGAAAAGGTAAATGGATGCAAATGACGAAGCATGAAAGTATCAATACATACTTGCTTAGCAATACAATAACTAAACAAATCTTTGGTTGCATTTAGTACTTATAGGCGATTTAGGTTATATATATAACTTTAGGTATATTTAAGTATTTAATTAAGTAACCGTATGGTTATTGTTGTATAATTAATAGGTATAAATGTTTCCTCATAATCAGTATATTCATCAGCAGGTACATACCAGCATCTATATAGCCAATCTAGAAAACGCAACCACTTGGCATGGGAAGACCGATATAATTAGCATCAGAGGGTTGGCCTCTAACATGTGAACCCAGATTCAGCCATTTACCTTATCGTGACAATAAATGTCGTGACCTCCCGGAATAAAACCAACACTAGGAAAGTTGGGGGGCTGTGCTAAGGACCAAAGGTTATAAGAAAATCCAAATACACCTCGCCTGGGAGATTTCGCGGACTATCGCCCCAGTAGATGCATAGCTGTGCGACCGGGGCCACAGCAGTTTATTATATAAAAAAAGACCAAAAAAAAAACATAATTTATAGACCAGTGAAGTTTCTTTGCGGGTTCTTCTTCACTGGTTGATCGAATCCGCGGATCAATCAAATTGTGACATGACTTAGTGTAGTTTTACTACCAGAAGTTAAATAAATAAATGAAATGAAATGAAATGAAATTCGCGGGCACGGTACAAAACCGTGCTGTTGCGCTCTGGGACCTTATCTGTTTCAAATAATAAGACAGGCTCCGTGATGATGAAGATGCAACATGTCCACAAAAAAGACAATTTGCATAGTGTACGATTTGGTAAGATTTACGAAATTTTTAATTACAAAACGACTTATAGCTAAGTCAAAAATCTAACAAAAACCAAATGGATTATAAATCTTAATTAAATAAGCTATGTCTGATGACTAATCTTTTTAAGATGTATAGATTTTATCGTTGAGTAATCCACGTCCAAAGTTATTGTGTAAAACGCGCGAAAAATTCTAACTTTCGGACCTTATAACTTAGAACCCAAACACAATTTTACAATGCCAACGGTCATCAGACATCTAGTTCGATCAAATAAAGCTATTTTGAGCAAAACTTGGGATCTCTGACAAGAAATATGGGCGTGATCTTCTTTCCCCGTTTGTTGAGCGGGATGGCCCCCCTTAAATATTAGCGGAGCAATGCTGGTTCTGTTATTTAAAAAAAAATGGCTTCGAAGGACCATTAGCGACAGTTCAGCACCGCGAAACTAGCTTAGAGCCCATACAAGCAAAATGTGCCCGCACAGGTGCACGCAATCGGGTACTTGCATGGAGTTGAGCTTGAGGAGGTAAGCCATCCATCCTCGCGATCTGGGTTCAAATCCCCGCCCCGTTCCTGCACCAGTTTCTTTCTCTTTCCGAGTGGGATAAGTGCATTTTCATTACGAATGCGAGATGCCCCATGGGTCGGAGCCCATGTAAAACTGTAGGACCCCTTCCCCTACTAGGTATTAGGGTTAAGCCCACTCAGGTTGGTACCATTGCATTGAATGAAAAGATGATTGAAGCGGCAATGAAAAAATCTCCGTGTTTTCCATCCAGTTCGATGAAGGTCATAAAGGGAAGGTCCTGGCATGGCACCTGATGCCTACGGGAATAAAGTGTGTTGGGCTAACATTACGACGACGGATGTGGTATTAGGCATTCATGTCCAGTCACATAAAAAAAACAGCTTCATACGCAAAAGAGTAATCCAGCGGCTTACAAGTCACTGGCCTCTAACCAGCGAGCATAGAAGGACGGGAGTAGCGATCGAAACTCATTCGTATGGCGGCAGCGTAGCCACGTGGTAGTGGAAAACGTCAACTGTAGTTTGTTCGCTTACACATTCGGAACGCGCAACATCGAATGTTCGTTGCACTAAATAAGTAGAGTCCTGTGAATTAATTAAGTGTCGTTGGAACTCGAGAAAATCGGTAGCAACGAACTTACTCGCCGGCGCTGCCGCCATTAGACGAGCGCACTTAATTTTGCAATAAGGCAAGTGCACTCGATGGGAGCGGTGCTGCAACCACGATTGTCTGGTAGCGTGCGAGCGCATACGGTTCTGATTATACGCTTGCATCGACATATTACGCTTGCGTTGGCGAATGGCTGAGTGGTAAATCCAGTGAGCATCGAAGGGCGGGAGTAGCAACCGAGACCCGTGTGCATGGGGGCCGCGCCCGGCGACCAAGCTCGCTTACAAATTCGATCCCTACTGTGTTTCTTGAGTTCCAACAACGCGTAAGAACTTCGTATGACGGCATTTAGTGCAACAGGCATTCGATGTGACGCGTCCCGAATTCGTAAGCAGACTAACTACACTTATTCTGAGATTCATAGACGTTTCTCGTACTTGGCTGAGCCAAAGTATGTCTTTCGACTGTCAGTTTTGACAAAAAATGTATGGACCGAATGTCAAATTTGACAGTCGGAAGCCATACTTTGGCTCAGCCAAGTACGAGTAACATCTATCAGTCGCATTCAGAGAGTACCTGTCAAAACTTAGCACTAGATTAGCGCCGGACTAACCATACAAAAACCGGTTTAGTCCGGCGGATTAAAGTTATTCCGCCTACACTGAATACAGCTGTATGAATCTCAGCATTAGACGTTTTGAATTGACTCGTGGCTACGCTGGCGCCATAAGAAATTCGTTTCCATCGCTACTCAAATGCTTCCATGCTCGCTGGTTCAAGCGTGCGAGCGCATACGGCTGTGAACTTGCGATGTACGTCGCTTCAGCGAGCGGCTGAGTGGTAAATCCATTATCTCGTAAGTGGAAGCGTTCCACAGTACGCGACGCGTTGACGTATGCACGCGCGAAATATCCCCAGTCCATTGAAAGCAACCTCAAAACAAGTGCGGTCAATCTTGTTATTCAAAGTCAACTGTGATTCAGTCACCGGTGACTCACCAGTGAAAACTTATACTTTCTGGGCTTGCTTACACAGCGAGCGTGGAATGACGGGAGTAGCAATCGAAACTCGTTTGTATGGGGGGCGGCGGCGGCGTATCTCCGTTTACATACAATGGCGGCACCGCCGGCGAGTGAGTTCGCTTACGAATTCGCATACTACTGATTTTTTCGAGTTCCAGCGACACGTCAGAACTTCACAGGACGCTATTTCGCGAACATTCTATGTTGCGCTTCCCGAATTCGTAAGCGAACTAATAGAATTGACCGAATTCCCGCTCATATTTTCTCACATCTTACATCGTTCAGCCCCTGGTTTGCGATCAACTCGCCGGTCAACCAACACTTAGCGGGAACAAAAAAAACTCCCTAATTGCCTCGCTACCAGCACTTGTTACAATGTATCGTACTTGTTTAGTTCGCCGGAACGCAAGACGCATTACCCTCTTTTCTTGTATCGAAGATGCGCTAGTACGAACTTGACACAATTACATGTCGAGTGCTCGACAGGATATCAGCTGGGTTGCATAAAAACGTATGCCGTATGAGCTTACGGAAAACCACTCCAGATATATGCGAATTAAAAAGTTTCGTATCATTACGAAGCATACATTTTATTTATCATTTTCATTGTACTATTTACGATTTAAAAGTGGGCTGTTGCATAATAAAGGAAATCCTAATTTTCATTCAAAAATCCATTGAAAATGACAAATAAAAAGATAGTGAAATAATGATTTGGACTTCTGTAATACTCATTTCTTTGAACGTCCGATCAAATAAAATAAAATAGTGAACTGTGGCCGTGTATTTTTGAACATACTGTAATATTTTTATGTATAACATGCCCCGAGCCCACTGGAGGCCCTTTTACTTTATATAATACAGCAAATCAAAGAGCTCACACACAATCAACTTAATCACCAGTGAGTACCAGAAAATCAAAACAAATCCAATTTGATCCGATCTTAAAATAAAGTTCATTACTCTTTCCAAACAGACACTTGACGCCAGCAGCGAGCAGATGTCAAGTGTCACGACCCTCGCCGCAGTAAGCACAACAAAGAACGAGGTAGAACAGGGTTTCGCACGTACATCAGTCGTGAACGAGCCGGTGGCACAGAAGTGTTTGCGGGATATGTTGACACGCACCTACACGAATGGAGTATGCATATGTGGATGATGAATAGAGATCTACACGTATCCTTGGATACTGAAAATACGCCTATTCTTGTCATAAGGACACTCAGGAGGGCTCCAATTTAGAGGCACATTGGAAAATGTGTAAAAACAAACTGTGCCAGTTTACTTCATTTTCTCTTTGTCTGCACGACAGCAACATGTTCTATTTTACTTTTTTTTTTGTTTTTGATTTAATTTGATATAAAAAACAAAAAATATCATTAAGGTGGCCCAACCCGGCGGGTCGAACACATTCGCGGGCACGGTACAAAACCGTGCTGTTGCGCTCTGGGACCTTCTCTGTTTCAAAAAAAAAGACAGGCTCCGTGATGAGAAAGATGCAACATGTCCACAAAAAAGACAATGTACATAGTGTACGATAAGATAAGGAAGTCCAAAACCCATACCGTCAAAAACACTTATGAATACGAATATTTTTAACCTAACCTAACCAAGGTTTGATTATATGCATGTTACAATACACACAAAAAATACATACTTTTGGACGTTCTGGGGTTTAGACCTTATGCTTTTTGGACTTTATGAAGGCGACCCGGGCGTATGTACAATCCTAAATCGAGAGACCTAAAACGTAGAGCGTGTCGCTTCGCAGGGACGTGTCAACATACACCGAGAGCTCCACTCGGGTACTATCTGAGGCGGTACATCTCCGGCGGCGCTGCGGCTCGGGCCACGGCCTCTGAACTCGGGGGGGAGTTGAGATACAATTCTTAGCGGAGGCGTTGCCGGAGCTAACCCGCCGCCGCCGACGCCGCCGGCTCGGTACAGGCGGCCGCACGACTCCACGACGGAACCATCAATATCTTGTGAAGGGTTTGATTCACATGGCCATGAACGGTACTATATGGGAACAAATGAGAACAACGTATCCTCCTCAAATCTGTACGTCCAGCTGTTGAGCCTGTGCGTTGTTTGTCAGTGAGCCAATATTTGTACATAGATGAGCTGCGGTACCCGGCCGCGCTCGGGACAATGTCAGACTGATTCGTTTCCGGAATAAAAAGTTCCCCACGTTTAGCACATGGATAAATAAGATATACATACTATGTACGCCCCTTTAAGTCGTACGACGCGATTGAATAACAAAAGTTCATTCATGAAAATTTTACAAATGAAATATAAGGGGCACTTAAAGAAAATAAAAACATCAGCATATCAACCATATAAACCCGCCAGGTGGGTTCCGTACCGCTGAGGGCCGGGAGGACTGGAGAAAAATTGGATGTCCAGCAGTGGACGCAAACACGCTGACTGACATATCAAATTTAGATATAGGTATATAGAAGTGCCAGCGTAGTACGATAAAAGTATAATTACATATAAAATGGAGGTGATTTGATTCTCAACAAGACAACCCACCCACGAAATCTGCCAGGTAAGCTGTTTTTAACAGACTTCAAAAAAGGAGGAGGTTATCAATTCGTCGGAATCTTTTTTTTTTTTTATGTATGTTCACCGATTACTCGAAGACCCCTGGACCGATTTGGAAAATTCTTTTTTTGTTCGAAAGGGTATACTTTCTAATTGGTCCCATTTTTTTTTTATCAAAATCGGTTCAGTAGTTTGGTACTTAATTATAACAAACATCGAATTTCTTAACCTCGCGAACCCAGAAATGTGATTTTTTAGTTACAGTAGCTTTCTTTTCGGGTGAGATTGCTCAGTATGAGAGGTTGTTTTTTACTTCAACTGTTGGGGGTATTCAAGGGGGGTAAAAGAGGGCAAATTGTACACATTTCTATTTCTAGAGCCGCTGAACCCAGAAATGTCAGAGTATTTTTTGTTTTAGATGGGAATGCTTAAGAAGAAAATATTTTTGGAAATTATACTATTAGGGGGGTAAAACAGGTCAAAATGAACACATTTAGGCGAAAACCACTCATGTTGAGATCTCTGAAACCAATTATCCTCGAAACTTAAAATTTTCAGTGACTTCTTGTTAAGACGAAAAGGCTCGCTCACAACGGATTTTACAAAATTCAACTGTTCCGTTCCCAAAGGGCACCAACGGAACCCTATTACTAAGCTTCCGCTGTCCGTCCGTCCGTCCGTCTGTCACAGCACTCTATCTCACGTGATCTCATCGTATCAATTATCGTACGTATCAACCGTGAACTCATGAGTCCAGATAGTTACCGGTCTACCTTTGGTCAGAAATGAGATTTCTCAATAGTTTTATTTCTGCTAATGCTCGTTCATTGTATTGTATTGTATATGTATGTATATCTTCTTTCCACTTTGTATGTGAAGTTAAGCAGGAGGGCTCGCCCACCTTGAGTCAAAAGTTACGCCACCACTTAAAAGCAAAAAATAAAATATTTTTAAATAAAAAAAGGACCGCCTTCAAAAAAACCGGAACTAAAAAGCAAAAAATAATTAGTTACTTTTAATTAATGTACGAAAAGCTATTTTAATTCTAACTAATTATGTACAATTTCTTAATTTTTAATCATCTTTCGAAGTCGGTGCCTTGGGTAGACGTTCTTTAAGGGCTGCAAGTAGTTAGATCAATATCACCTATGGCTAAGAAAGAAATATAAGTAGGTAGCTATTTACATTTACCTACTTGAACAAAACACAAAAACAAAAATTAAATAAACAAACAGGTCGGAAAAACGTATGTCAGTAGGTATTTAGGCAAGTACTTTGTAATTTAAATATGCCTTATACTTAAACTAAATACCAACACAGTAAAAACAAAATATTTACAAGAAAACCCTACGATCAAACCAATATAAAAACAACGACCACTTATATGATAAATATTTAGGTAGGTGTAGCTTGTACTTTTTATTCTACCTAAATCTACATAACACAAAAAAAAAATCAAATATAAAAAAGAACAAAAAACAATAGGTAGCGACTTTGAGGTGTCTGCTCTCAACTACGTGTCAAAACGAGTGTGCGGTTAGTACAGATCCCACCAATTTCGGCAGAAATCGTCTCGTTCAGACAACGATGTCGCAGGGAAGTACCAATCAACACAGAGCAGTGAATTAACGTACTCCTTCACCAGTGGGCGACTTTATAAAGCCGAAAGTACTAATAATCGTTGAAACCCAATTTCAGTACGCTGCGTATCGATATCAGCTTACACGTAAACCAACGCTAAGGGCATCTCCAGTTAGACGAACGGTTGCTTAAAATGCTCTGTGGACCAATCATTGCTGACTCGGGTTGTTTAAGCTCTCGTAGACTTCGGGTGTGTTCGTCTGAAATAGTGTCTGTTCGGTCAGCAGCGTGCGAAGCGAACTCTACCCAAGGCACCGACTTCAAAAGATGATTAAAAATTAAGAAATTGTACATAATTAGTTAGAATTAAAATAGCTTTTCGTACATTAATTAAAAGTAACTAATTATTTTTTGCTTTTTAGTTCCGGTTTTTTTGAAGGCGGTCCTTTTTTTATTTAAAAATATTTTTTGACAGTGCACGAGTACTGCGGCTGAGTGTACCGACGATTAGCGAACTTACAGAACTCTAGAGGTGGCGGAGCCAAGACTGTTGTGGCAATGCCGTGAGTAAAATTATCTGTGGGTATTTTGCGCAATTTTAAAAAAAGACTTGACGTTTTGCAGGGTAAATTTTGGGTGCTGAATGAGACGAGCTGATTAGCGGGCACATTTCCCGGCACCGACAATTATCTACCCCATTATTAGGGTTCCGTACCCAAAGGGTGAAAACGTCCGTCTGTCACAGGGCTGCATCTCATGAACCGTAATAGGTAGGCAGTTAAAATTTTCACAGAGTGTGTATTTATTTTTCCGCTACAACAACAAATAGGTAAAATAAAAAATAAAGGACGGCTCATGCAACAAACGTGATTTTTTTCTATTAAATTTTGTACGATGGTACGGAACCCTTCGTGTGCGAGTCCGACTCGCACTTGGCCGGTTTTATTTGTAACTGGGTGTCGTGCCCTACAGCCCGTACGTGTCCGCAGCTCGACGTCACTGCGACCTGAGAAGATCTGTTGTGAATTTACCCCTTTATAGCTAACCCTACACTCTTTACGAAGTGTAGTAGTTTTTGGCGAGCGATTCATCTTATCTCATCTGAAGCCTTATTCTGCTAATTGATAACTGCGCGCGTTATGTTTGTGTTTTCTCAAAACCGCATGTTTCGCGCGAAATGGTATTCAACTAGCGCAGTTTGCAAAACGCATGCGTTGTGTTTGTGTTTTGTTCGCAAACTCGTGACGCGCGCTCCATGTTCTCATGGGCCGTGTTTTGCCGAAAACTTGCGGTTTTGAGAATTCTATTTGTCAAATTCGGAGCAAGGCATCGCCGAACTTCGAATATCACTTTTCTACATTACGTTGGCATATCGCTGTCTCTTTCTTTTTTTATGTCATATTTGAGTGAGAAAATAACTGTCAAAATCGTGACAGGTTATTTTACCCTGTAGGCGGCGCGCAAGACAAACCACTCCATAGACAATAACAAAACGCGTGTGTGAATTAGCTGAATACCGATTTTTGGAAACCGCACCCGTAACTTAGCGTGTTATGTTTGACGGAAACATAACTAATACGGAATGTTTTGAAATTGGACAAATAGCAGAAACGGGTTTCTGGGTGCGTCCTATGCCCGCCTAGGTGGATACTTCTTTTGTGTCCTAAGGGCCCACGGTCGCATAAAATGTGAAGTGGAGTTTCTTTCTCCACGCGACATCATCTGCAAACGTCCGACAAATTCATCGCGTTTATGTGTTTGTTTAGTTTGCAGTGACCTGTTAGAGCTCTTACAGTGGGTTTCATCAGTTCACGCGACCGTTTTTCCGAATAGCCTGTAATCTACCCCATACTAACGAAGAAAGGTGATCGAAACTAAAATTGAATTTATAGTGTCTGTTAGTAACAATTATAAGATCGAGTGTTATAACAGGTACTAATCAGAGGATTATCAACTATTTAAGGATGTTCCGACCCATACAATGTTTTTTTTTACACAGAACGCAAAAAGTATTGCACTTTAAGGCACGAATTCGTCAAAAATATTAAATATAGCCATAGTAGTTGCAGCGAAAACATATTCACAATTTCAGGTTTAATGGTTTCGTTGTAATTGTCGATTAGAAGTTTTACACCGTTAGATGGCGCTGTGAAATAAAAATCGTATTTAAATAAATTGTAACAAAACCAATAATCCTGAAATTGTGAAATTGTTTTCGCTGCAAGTAATATGACTATATTAAACTTTTATTATTAATTCGTGGCTTAAAGTGCAATAATTTTTGCGTTATGTGTGCAAACAACTTTATATAGGTCGGAACATCCTTTAGATCGTTTTTATTGTTAAGCCTTAGAGCATGTCAAAACAACATTCAGTCCAACTCACCAATAAAACCCTTCCCGTCCATCCTCTTCAGCCAGTAGCACCGCTGGTTCTGGGGCTTGCCGTCCCGCTCGTACCGCTCCCACTGCTGCAGCAGCAGAGCGTAGCACAGGTAGCAGCACTGCACGCTGCCGTCGGCGTCGTCGCCGCGGTACCCGGCCGGCGGGCTGTGGCTCTCGAGGAACGGGAAATACGCCTCGCTCCCGGGCTGCGACAAGACACATTTGTTTCAGTGCACTGTTGCGGTGCTAGTAAATGTAGGGGCCCTACAGGCTGCCGTCGCGCTACTAGGCCGCCGAGCTGTGGCTCGCGAGGAACGGGAAGTACGCCTCGCTCCCGGGCTGCGACAATAAGACACACTTCGTTCAGTACACCGTTGCGACGCTAGTTGATGTAGGGGCCCTGCAGATCGTCGTCGCGCTACCCGGCCGGCGGGCTGTGGCTCTCGAGGAACGGGAAATACGCCTCGCTCCCGGGCTGCGACAAGACACATTTGTTTCAGTGCACTGTTGCGGTGCTAGTAAATGTAGGGGCCCTACAGGCTGCCGTCGCGCTACTAGGCCGCCGAGCTGTGGCTCGCGAGGAACGGGAAGTACGCCTCGCTCCCGGGCTGCGACAATAAGACACACTTCGTTCAGTACACCGTTGCGACGCTAGTTGATGTAGGGGCCCTGCAGATCGTCGCGGTCGTCGCGCTACCCGGCCGGCGGGCTGTGGCTCGCGCGGAACGGGAAGTACGCCTCGCTCCCGGGCTGCGACAATAAGACACACTTCGTTCAGTACACCGTTGCGACGCTAGTTGATGTAGGGGCCCTGCAGATCGTCGTCGCGCTACCCGGCCGGCGGGCTGTGGCTCGCGAGGAACGGGAAGTACGCCTCGCTCCCGGGCTGCGACAATAAGACACACTTCGTTCAGTACACCGTTGCGACGCTAGTTGATGTAGGGGCCCTGCAGATCATCGTCGCGCTACCCAGCCGGCGGGCTGTGGCTCGCGAGGAACGGGAAGTACGCCTCGATCCCAGGCTGCGACAATAAGACACACTTCGTTCAGTACACCGTTGCGACGCTAGTTGATGTAGGGGCCCTGCAGATCGTCGTCGCGCTACCCGGCCGGCGGGCTGTGGCTCGCGAGGAACGGGAAGTACGCCTCGCTCCCGGGCTGCGACAATAAGACACACTTCGTTCAGTACACCGTTGCGACGCTAGTTGATGTAGGGGCCCTGCAGATCGTCGCGGTCGTCGCGCTACCCGGCCGGCGGGCTGTGGCTCTCGAGGAACGGGAAATACGCCTCGCTCCCGGGCTGCGACAAGACACATTTGTTTCAGTGCACTGTTGCGGTGCTAGTAAATGTAGGGGCCCTACAGGCTGCCGTCGCGCTACTAGGCCGCCGAGCTGTGGCTCGCGAGGAACGGGAAGTACGCCTCGCTCCCGGGCTGCGACAATAAGACACACTTCGTTCAGTACACCGTTGCGACGCTAGTTGATGTAGGGGCCCTGCAGATCGTCGCGGTCGTCGCGCTACCCGGCCGGCGGGCTGTGGCTCTCGAGGAACGGGAAATACGCCTCGCTCCCGGGCTGCGACAAGACACATTTGTTTCAGTGCACTGTTGCGGTGCTAGTAAATGTAGGGGCCCTACAGGCTGCCGTCGCGCTACTAGGCCGCCGAGCTGTGGCTCGCGAGGAACGGGAAGTACGCCTCGCTCCCGGGCTGCGACAATAAGACACACTTCGTTCAGTACACCGTTGCGACGCTAGTTGATGTAGGGGCCCTGCAGATCGTCGCGGTCGTCGCGCTACCCGGCCGGCGGGCTGTGGCTCGCGCGGAACGGGAAGTACGCCTCGCTCCCGGGCTGCGACAATAAGACACACTTCGTTCAGTACACCGTTGCGACGCTAGTTGATGTAGGGGCCCTGCAGATCGTCGTCGCGCTACCCGGCCGGCGGGCTGTGGCTCGCGAGGAACGGGAAGTACGCCTCGCTCCCGGGCTGCGACAATAAGACACACTTCGTTCAGTACACCGTTGCGACGCTAGTTGATGTAGGGGCCCTGCAGATCGTCGTCGCGCTACCCGGCCGGCGGGCTGTGGCTCGCGAGGAACGGGAAGTACGCCTCGCTCCCGGGCTGCGACAATAAGACACACTTCGTTCAGTACACCGTTGCGACGCTAGTTGATGTAGGGGCCCTGCAGATCATCGTCGCGCTACCCAGCCGGCGGGCTGTGGCTCGCGAGGAACGGGAAGTACGCCTCGATCCCAGGCTGCGACAATAAGACACACTTCGTTCAGTACACCGTTGCGACGCTAGTTGATGTAGGGGCCCTGCAGATCGTCGTCGCGCTACCCGGCCGGCGGGCTGTGGCTCGCGAGGAACGGGAAGTACGCCTCGCTCCCGGGCTGCGACAATAAGACACAGTTCGTTCAGTACACCGTTGCGACGCTAGTTGATGAAGGGGCCCTGCAGATCGTCGTCGCGCTACCCGGCCGGCGGGCTGTGGCTCGCGAGGAACGGGAAGTACGCCTCGCTCCCGGGCTGCGATAACATGACACTCAAATCAGTACACCGTTGCGACGCTAGTTATGTAGCGGACCTATAGACCTTCGGCGCGTTACCATGCCACCGGGCTATGGTTCTCGAGGAATGGGGAGCACGCCTCGCTCCCGGGGCCCACTTGACTCAATACACTGTTGCGACGCCAGCCTAATGTAGCGGCCCTGTAGGCGCCGCGGCGCTACTTCGGGCTGTGGCTCTCCAGGAACGGGAAATACGCCCCTCTCCCGGGCTACGACAATACGACACACTTGATTCGGTCCACCGTTACGATGTTGATGAAGGGTCCCTGCAGGCCGCCGCCACGCAACCCGGCCGGTAGCTATCGAGGAGTATGCCACATTTATGGGCTGCGCCAATACGAAACACTAACTCAGTACGCTGTCACAAGGTAGTCGATGCAGCAGCCACGAGATGAAACGGGATGCCGGGTGAGAGCTCACTCGGCAACGCCACCGCGCCCCACCTGCGCTAAGAAAATATTCAATAACTCCCTCGCCTTCGTCTCGTCGGTCGGTCGTAATTGCGTTGGCACAGCTGTCACAAAATCAGAGGTGAGCACACAAGGCGGGCGGGAGGCGGGCCATCGGCGGCGTGTCGCCGGCAGACAGCGGCGGCCGCTCCGATGGCGCCCGGTGTGCACGCTCCGAGGAGTCCGATTCCGCCGAACGAACATCGGAGGGGCGCGATGAATTTCAGTGGACCAGAAGTTTATCACAAAGTGAGCACCGACTGCGACCCTGCCACGTATTGAACGGGAGAGCTCATGTGTATATTTATGGAGCAGCATTTTGTGAAAACAACTATATCTCGTCATTCGAAGCCATAGAATGTGCTGAAAAAAGATCGCATGTATTGCAGACGCAAATAAAAAAAAGTATACCTATGCCAAATTACAGCTTTGTAGCACCAAGAGTCTCTAAGATAAATGTCGTACAGACGGACGGACATTGCGATACTATAAGGGTTCCTTGTTGACTACGGAACCCTAAAAACGATGTGTCATCTAGCGCGCCGACTATAATACCCGCTGTCGCACATTTTCTAAAACTACTTAAACGTACATTGCAAACTAACACAGTCGCAAAAGCATGGGAAGATTAGTGACTTGGCGAACTAATTTCGGGAGCGAATTCGCGCGCGGCGGGTATGTTTGGACCATGTGTGGACAATTGTCCGTATACCATATGTCCGCACGGCGGAGATTCGCCAACAAATTACACTAATCCTTCCTTTCTCTTCTGCGATTGCAGGACAAAATCTTGAGTCATAGATATGACAGGTTGTACAAATTTTAGTAACAACATTGAGAGAGGAAATGATGCTCGCCAATCTACAGTTGTACCAGCTCACGACACCAATCGATGCACTCTGATACGCCACCAGGGAAATGCGTGAAGAAGCACCTGACCGTCCGGCATGGTTTTCGCCCTGTACGTTTGCAAAGGTCATCCGCGACGAGACAGCGGATACAGTCGACCTCCGTTGCGTAAAGCTGTGCTCGCCACCTTCGGCGACAGTACGAAGCGCTCACCTGTTGGTCGGGCTTGCAGCGTATCCTGTACTGGTGCGCGTGGTGGGCGGCGCCGCACACGAAGCAGACGCTGCGCTGCGGCTCGGCGGGCGCGTCCGGCGCCGCCGGAGACGCGGCGAGCGCGCCCGCCGGCCGCTCGCACGCCGCCGCGCCCAGCTCGCTCTTGATGTACGCCTTCGCCTTCTCCATCTGCGTGCCCGCCGAGCGCGCCTGCGGACCAAACGAGAACGCACGCGTCAGTACACCCGTCTTCCGCCATCGGCGAACAAATGAGAACGCACGCGTCAGTACACCGTCTTCCGCCATCGCCGAACAAATGAGAACGCACGCGTCAGTACACCGTCTTCCGCCATCGCCGAACAAATGAGAACGCACGCGTCAGTACACCGTCTTCCGCCATCTCCGAACAAATGAGAACGCACGCGTCAGTACGCCCGACTTCCGCCATCGCCGAACAAATGATAACACACGCGTCAGTACACCGTCTTCCGCCATCGCCGAACAAATGAGAACGCACGCGTCAGTACACCCGTCTTCCGCCATCGGCGAACAAATGAGAACGCACGCGTCAGTACACCGTCTTCCGCCATCGCCGAACAAATGACAACGCACGCGTCAGTACACCCGTCTTCCGCCATCGCCGAACAAATAAGAACACACGCGTCAGTACACCGTCTTCCGCCATCTCCGAACAAATGAGAACGCACGCGTCAGTACGCCCGACTTCCGCCATCGCCGAACAAATATAACGTACGCATCAGTACACCCGTCTTCTGCCATCGCCGAACAAAGGAAACTAGCTGATTAGCTTAACTGTTCCAGGCATTCTCTTTTATGTAATGTCCTCTCGCAAAAAGCGAAAATAGGTGCCTTTTTAAGGGGCGGCGTAAGATGTGAGGGAAAACAATCAATTCTTCACCAATCAGAAGTGGAAGTCAAATATCTACCCAACACCGCAGAAGGTGTGACATAAACGCTTCTTATTGGTTCAGCATTGAACGAATTCCCTATATATTTTCTCACTTCATACGCCGTTTATGCCCTCAAGTATCTGTCGGTCACACGCCTTTTGACCGGCCGTGCTATTTTTGAAATTATTTGCAATCGCTTGCAGCCAGCGATTAGCAATGCAATCGTAAACGCTCGACAACAGCCAATGGCCGCCGGGCGCTGCTATTCAAACGTCATTCAAAAATACGAAACTGCGTTTTTAGCGATCAGAATCGCAAATTGCTGCAGCAATTTGGTAGCGATCGTTTCAAAAATAGGGCAGCCGAGCTATAACGGTTGTTGGAAAAAACCGGCCAAGGGGGTTCCGTACAATCAAGTACAAGATTTTAAACATAAAATTCATGTTTTTGTCAGGGGGGCCCTTTAATTTTTATATTTTTTTTTATTTTGCCTATTTGTTGTTGTAGCGGCAAAATAAATACACGTTTTGTGAAAATTTCAGCTGCCTACCTATTACGGTTCAAGAGATACAGCCCTGTGGCAGACGGTCGGACGGTGGGACGGACGGATGGACGGACGGATGGACAGTGGAGGCTTAGTAACAGGGTTCCGTTGGCACCCTTTGGGTACGGAACCCTAAAAATTGTTGTGCACCAACTCATTATTTTTGCTTTCCACGACATACTTTTTGAGAAAAAGCTAGATTTCTGAAGTCAGCCTGGATCCTAGGCGCGTCAACACGTTCACGCATGACCTGTTTTTTATTCTTAACATATTTTATGTTCAATATTACATCCACTTAGCCCATCACACCGCAATACAGAAAGAGCCATTACCTGCAAGACCATTGAGAACAAAAAAAAATATATTTAGTACATGCACAGTAGCGTAGCAGCATTCACAATGCTAATATGTAGTATTCACAATGTAAATAAACATATAACTTTGGCCTGTAAAATGTAAACCTGACAGCAAGATCCAAAATACTGGTGCAACCGAAGAAGGCGTAGCCATTTCTAAGGTTAGCAATGATATTCAAGGGCCAAACTTGTAAATTCTGCAAGGCATTGCAAGAACGATATTTCTCAGAGGTTAAGACTGGTATAGGTGCCATGCCATCTTTAAATTTACCGACGCGTGTATTCAAACTAGATGCGACACATTTCACTCTGCATTAAAACACCTTTTATATCGTTCGAGGACCCCGTTGCTGTAAAAAGTGTAGAATGATGTGCACGGGAGAGCGTTCGGTCGCAAACTCAACATGAATTCCCTCCTTCAGGCCCTGTTGTGAGAATGGAAGGTTTCACCGCCGCCGGTTGTTTATTGATCGCGTTATTTTCGTAACGGAGCTGCTTTGGTTTCCTCCGTCAAGGGCCTCTTGCGGAGGACGAGTTCCGAGAATGTTTGTGGATATTTTACACGGTTCGCTTGGGGAAATAATCTCCAATTTTATCTTAAGGTGGCCCAACCCGGCGGGACTAACTCATTCGCGGGCACTGTACAAAACGGTGCTGTTGCGCTCTGGGACCTTCTCTGTTTTGAAAGAAAAAGACAGGCTCCGTAATGAGGCAGATGCAACATGTCCACAAAAAAGACAATGTGCATAGTGTATGATTTGGTGAGATTTACGAAAATTTTTATTTCAAAACGACTTATAGCTAAAAAAAAGTAAACCACGACCGCTGTAGTCAAAAATATAACAAAAACCAAATAGATTATAAATCTTGATTAAATAAGCTATGTCTAATGACTAATCTTTTTAAGATTTTCTTACTTTATCATTGCGTAATAAACCACCAAAGTTATTGTATGAAACGCGCGAAAAATTCGAACTTTCGGACCTTATAACTTAGAAACCAAGCACAAATTTACAATGCCAAAGGTCATCAGACATCTAGTTCGATCCTATAAAGCTCTTTTGAGCAAAATTTGGCATCTCTGATAAGAAAAATGGGCGTGATCTTCTTTCCCCGTTTGTATGGGGAGTTGAGCGGGTTGGGCCACCTTAAGGTGGGCCTTCCCGCTCAACTCGCCACACAATCGTGTAAAGAAGCTCATGCGCATAATTCTTGTCAAAGATCCAAAATTATACTCAAAGCAGCTTTATTTGATCGAATCAGATGTCTGATAACGATGAGCATTGTAAAATAGTGTATGGTCTCTAAGTTATAAGGTATCGAATATTTCGCACGTTTTATACAATGACTTTGGACGTGGATTACTCAACGAAAACAAAATATATCTTAAAATTGTAAAATCCGACATAGCTTGTTTCAAGATTTATAATCAATTTGGTTTTTGTTTGATTTTTGACTACAGCGGTCGTGATTTACTTTTAGCTATAAGTCGTGCTCGCGAATGAGTTAGTCCCGCCGGGAAGGGCCACCTTATCCCTCTGGCTACATCGACCAAGTTTTTGGCCTCAAATCCGCCTTGTTGCAAAGGGCTAAGGAAGGTCGATATTGACCACTGATCCTTAATCGGTGAAATTGACAGAGTTTTTGGAGCGAAAATCGCCTTATACAAAGGTCGAAAGCTGGTCTAATATGGCATGCTGGTAAATACCCAATAGACTATTCTGACCCAATTTACTGTTCTGATAAATATTTTAAAGTTTGAATAGGTAACATAACCGGTAATTGTAGTAGCTAGGCTTAGCGTTAGAGATTATTTAAGTTTACTATTAACTAAGTTTAATTTTATGTCGAAGATTTATTGGTTTACTAGCAGCCCGTCCCGGCTTTGCACGGGCATAATATCATTTAAAAAAATATTATTTAGACATAATGATACAAAAATAAACCCTTCTTACGTAGAGTTCCTACATTGAAATATTTGAAATAAAAAAAAACTTAGATATTATTATTGCTTGATTATTAGATATTAGAGAAATAATAAATTCAAAGTGCTATCGGGAGAACCGCGGCCTCCGACACACTATTTATAGGCACGCTCCCGCCGTCCCGGCCGGCCGGTACCGCCGCAAACGCTACGTCCCGCAATTTTTAAATCTGTAATATCTTCGAAAGTATTCATTTAAATCATATGTTGTTGAGGGCCATATAGATCTATATTAAATCAACAATGTATTTAGGGTATTTAATTCGATAAGGATTAATGCTGTATTGGTTAAAATCGCTTCGAAAATTAGCCATTATTTGTCGTAAAAAGTAAATGACAAAAAATGTTATTGTGGGATATCCATAAGAGATAGACATATTCCATCGCGGAGTTTTCTGTAGACCTTTTCAATGTATACAATACTTAGTACATTATTTTGATAAATCTCGTAGGGTTCAGCCTGCGTTTGCAATGTAAGCAGAAAAAAAAAATTTTTTACGAGATCACATTGGAAACCTCAAAAATAACAGTATTTCTCCGCTATTTAATGGATGTTATTGTACATATAAACCTTCCTCTTCAATCACTCTATCTATTAAAAAAAACCGCATCAAAACCCGTTGCGTAGTTTTAAAGATTTAAGCATACATAGGGATATAGGGACATAGGGATATAGGGACAGAGATAGCGACTTTATTTTATACTATGTAGTGATGCGTTTTTTTTGTTATGATTATTTCATTTTTATATGTATTACCGGTTTCTTCGCGAATAAAGTAAAATAAAATAAAGGTTTAGAGGATAATGAGGTGATCAAGTTTCATACAATGGCTCGTGCCTGTTTCCTCAGTTTAATTCAGAAATATTTTTCTGAAATTTTACACGTTAACTAAATCAACCGAGAGCTACGTCCGTACGTTTTGATTTGATTGGATAACTTATATTATCTTAGCCCACCCATACTTGTGCTGTGGGGTCTTGCTTCTTGGCAAATTTCATGTAAGATGATGGAAAGTACCTACCCTAAAGTTATGATTTAAGAGTGTCTTGTTTGAAAAATGTTATGGCTTTTCACGAAGCAGGAAGAGACATTCTCCGACGTTTTGTACGACCAGTCGTCTGCTGCGTACGAACGTGGCGGGTGCGTCCTTGACAATGGGCTGAATGATTAGCTACAAACGTCGGAGAATGTCTCTACCTGTCGCGTGAACAGCCGTAACATTTTTCAAACATGTCTAACGACTGCGGTAATCTCAAAAGTATCATAAGAATGTCTTGTCAGATAACTGGCCGCATTTTTTCTTTACGTTTATTTAGAAGCTTGATATCAGATCCAAGGGACCATACACCTGATAATTTTATATTTATTCAATTCAACTTAATACCTTCACGCGTTCCTGGCAAAAAGGAGTCTTGACAAACAGACAGACAGACGGAACACGACGTGATCCCCCCATAAAGATTCCTTTTTAACCGACTTCAAAAAAAGGAGGAGGTTATCAATTCGTCTGTATGTTTTTTTTTTGTTTTTTTTTAATGTTTGTTACCTCATAACTTTTGCCTGGGTGAACCGAATTTGATGATTATTTTTTTAAATGATAGCTAGTGCTTCCCAAGTGGTCCCATTTTAATTTGGTTAAGTTCTGACAATGATATCCATGAGAAAATCATAAAAGTCTTAAATTTGTATTAAGATGTGCGCGACAAATGGACGAATAACTCAATATAACGCCAACCGATTTCGGTGATTCTTTTTTTATTGGAAAGGACGTGTACAAATTAGTAAGTGTACTTCAGATTCACTAAAAATAAACAAATAAAAAAAAATTAACAAAAAAAATAACCGACTTCAAAGAAAAAGCACTAAAAAGTAAAAAATAATTTCCATTTTTGTAGTTACGATTTCTGTTATTTTTGAGTCGGTGTCAGCCAAGGTTAGGTTAGGTTAGGTTAGGTTCTCTTGATTGGCGCAGCGCGTGCCCGGCTGACGCCGACTCAAAAAATAACAGAAATCGTAACTACAAAAATATAAATTATTTTTTACTTTTTAGTGCTTTTTCTTTGAAGTCGGTTATTTTTTTTGTTAAATTTTTTTTTGAGTAACGGAACCGTACCTAAAAAAACACAGGTAGCGGATATTTGCACCGTGGCGAACAACCTTAGCAGCAAAAATAAAAATTCGTTGAAAATGTCCTCTTCGATAATTTTCTGTCAGACTATCTAAACCGAACGGCAAATATAATTGGTATTGCATGTTATTTAAGAAATATCATATAATGTAAATAGTTGGTAGGTAAGGTGGCATGCGTAGTGTGCACTTACGCACTACAATCATTGTAACACCAATTTAGTGATATGAAGCTTCGGTATGTTATGATTACATATTTCATTTGCGTTATATTTCAGAGTACTATGTTATCATGCTAGCAACTATATCTTTCAATCACATACTAAAATTTACATTCCAACTTACGAAAGAGTCGCTAAGGCAGCCTTGTTAATAAAAAAAATACCCCTGTATATCTTCTTATACGCGACGTGCGGTTAATTTCTGTCTGGTAAATCAGACATAGCCGATTGCTATGCAATCAATGTGCTGCTTCTGAACTACCACCCAAGATGGCGCAGAGTCAACAGATTTTTTTTTCAATTTTGTAAATTTTCAGTTGACATTGATTAGGCCAATTTGAATAAAACATTTTTTTTATGCAACCTGACATTGATGGCTAATACCACAAAACTACCGTTATGATATGATATTAGCTCAATACACCACATTCATATGAGCACGGCTACATTGAATTGGATGGAAAAAGCCGCTGCAACCATCTTTTCATCGAATGCGTTGGTACCAACCCGGGCGTGCTTAAACCCTACCACCTAGTAGGGGAAGGAGACCTACACTGACAGAAAACTTTAGTAGCTACAAGTAAATTATAGTAATTATCACTAAAATATTAGTCATTCCAAGGACAAGGAGATTGCACTGACAGTTACAAATGAGTTTTACTTATTGTATTTACTAACAGTGAAAAATCATGTGTTATTGGAATAACGATGCTTTTTACTAAAAACAAGTAAAAGGTATATGGATGCAAATAGTGCAACTTACTTATTGTAAATATTTTTTTTAAATTTCTATACTGTTTTACATGTATTCCGAACCACGGAGAAGCTCCTATTCGTGACGAAATGCACTTATCGGATTCAGAAAGAGAATGAAAGTGGTGCATGTCGGGGCGAGGATTTGAACCTAGACCTCTGGTACGCTAGGCAAGTCCCCGCGCCACTAGGCTACGAGCCGCTCACTGCAATATTATTATTTTTTTCTAGTCTCTCTGTATTATTGCACGTCGGTTATAATGAACGTATTCTGTACAGTATTGTTAGACGAAAAACTAAAGTAAAGTTTTAATTTTTAATCAACTGATTCCTATATTCATATATTATTACATTTACACGTATACAGGTCAAAATAATTGTACAAAGCTAAAAAAAACAGTTCGTTTATGAAACCAAAAGGCAATAAGAAATTTCGTCGGAAGCTAAAGGCACAATTTGCCAACTTGCCTACACGGTAAAAAGTGTTTTTTTAAATGAAGAATAAAAATATTGTTAAGTGTAATTATTAAAACCAAGCATTATTATTCTAACTTTAACATTATTGCATCAAATCAAGATTATCGTTTGTCTTAATCACAAAAAAATATATTGTCAGCCTTTATTCTTCCGTCGACGTAATTTTGTTTAATTCAAGCAATACACTTCTTAATATTGAAAGAACATTACATACTTGCCTAGTAATACCAAAACTGAACAAATCGATGGTTGCATTTCGTAGTTATGGGCAGTTTAGCTTACAGATATAACTTTAGGTATGTTTAAGTATTTAATTAAAAAAAGGACTGGTATCGAAACTATACATACAATTAGTATATTCATCAGCAGGTACATACCAACATCTATTTTGTGCAGCCAATCTAGCTAACGCAACCACTTGGCGCAGGCAAAACGACATATTTAGCATTAGATGGTTTGTTTCTAACATGTGAACCCAGATTCAGCCTTATACTTATCGTGACCAAAAATGTCCTGACCTCCCGGAATAATAGTAGAAACGCCCTTTCTCAAAAAGCCAATCTGTACCCGAAGTCTCAGTTGTCACCTAAGCTGGCGTTTAGGGCAAACCGATCGACTGGCGTTTTCAAATGTATGAAGAAATTGAAGAGCGCGCGCAGTGGGCGTTAATCGAACTAACATTTGCGAGTCCGAGCTTGATTTGACAGCTTTGAGTACGTTGCGTACGTTGCCGTAAATACGTCGACGTTGCCGTTTACGTCGACTCCGCGTTTTCATACAAATCGGAAGTCCGAGTTTGACTTTGACAGCTTGAAGCAGTAAAACCACAGAATATCTAGTAAAAACTTGTATGGAGTTGACGGAAAACGCCAGTCGATCGGTTTGCCGTGAACGCCAATTTAGGTGAGAACTCAGACTGACCACTCTGATTACTGAGTCACACACAAACGGGACATACGGTGAGAAGCGAGATGTCATTCATCAAAATACTCATTACGTTCGATGACTCTGCAGTACTCGACACGATTCTGCTGACTCAAAAAGATCACCGGCATCGCAAATTGGAGCATCAACGTAACACCTTGCGCGTGTCACATTCCATAGAAGCCCACGTATAGGCGTAGCTCAGAGGCGTATGGACTTACCTGCCATGCCATGGGCCTTCAAATCCCCATGCACCACCGTCTTTCTCTGTCTGAGTTGGATAAGCGCATTTTGTCACGAAAGTAATAGGGTTCCGTTGGCAGCCTTTGGGTACGGAACCCTAAAAACCTGTCCTATCGCCAAGATTGAACGAATTCAAATGTCAGCCATTTAGGTCTATCAAGTCGTGGCAACATTTGGAGTGGAGGTGAAATAATTTTAGCATTCGAAATGAATGCGAGGTGGCAGGTTTAGTGGACAGTCCCTGCGTACGCAGTGCATACGCAGTGCGCCTGCGCGAGCCGACAAACAATGCATATTGTTCGAGCCACCTGCGAACGCGAGATAATGGATCGGTCGGTAGCGGCGGAGCGCGCGTCATTGACCGCTTTCACACCTGACAATGCCGCCATCGTGCTGTGATACATTAATAGGCAATAACCACGGAGGAGGGAGGCAGAGAGGAGATGTTGTTAGCTCATATTACTTGAGGCGCACAGATCTTCGTTGACAGCGAAAATATACACTCTGGATCTGTTTTCCCAAACGCGCTTAAGACTAAGAATAAGAAAAAATATTCGGCACAACAATTACTGACACAGAAGTATAAAGATAACACAATAAAAACTAAAAACTTTATACCTAGAACAAGGAAACTAAAATAGAGACTAAACAAAACAACAGTGAAACATTGATGTGTTAACGTTGTTATACGTGGGTATGTTATCTAAAATGTGTGACAAAAGGGATCGTCTCACTCGTCATCATCAGACTCGTAAAAAAACTGAGAAGATGATTGAAAAGTTATGAAAGTAAAGAAGTATAACTTCAAAAACTCAACGTCTTAAAATTGGATCCTCCTAAAGCACTTAAGACAGTATGCATGTACTGTTAAATAACACAGAAATCACACACGAGTGAGTTTCGGGTGAATTATCACTTCATCCGCCGACCTCCGCGCGGTCGGGAGCTGCGGCGGGCGGAAGGCTCGCGGCCGCGGTGGGACATCGAATTAGATCAACGTAGACGTCTCGCCCCGGGGAAATTATTAGTTTCGCCGTGGCCGTCCCGACTCGCTCGGTGATCCGACGGTGGGAAACTTCAAGCGCGAGAACTAGAAATGTGTTTGACGTAGCTTAGTCTGTCTCACAGGACAGAAAAGGAAGGAGAGGTGTCACGTGGTCGTACTCGCGACTGAGCCATAATGAGAAAATTGTGCATATAATCGAACCGATTGCGTTGTGCGACTTCACCCTCAAGCCGACGCATATGAATAGCAAGTCGTACAACTGTGTCGTACAACTGTGTCGTACAACTGTGTCGTACAACATCAGTCACGGAAACTGTTGGTATCGATCGCAATCCATTACTAGAGAAAAAAACCAATACAGGAGCATTCCACGACCCTACTAGGTTACTTGTAAAGTTGTTTAAGTCGTGAGACCGAATTCATGTAAGGTTGCTGCGGTGCCATGTCGGCGGGATAGCGAGACGATAACGTTGACGACTCCACCCTCAACCCGAAGCAGGTAACAGTAAGTCTAGGTTAAAAAGGCCATTACTGGAGCAGTCCACTGCCCAATCAACTGAGGTTACTTGTAAACAAGGTCGTGGGGCCGAATTCATCTAAGGTTGCCGCGGTGCCATCTCGACAGGATTGCGAATGTTGTACGATACAGCCCTCAAACCGGTACGAAGTTGCGATGAGGATGTGAACAAACATCGCAGCTCAATCCGCATCTTCGATTTGACCCAAAACATTCACATCTGCCCAGTGTGTCGCGCAAACGCGAGCTTCTCGTCACCTACCCACTGCAGCAACCAAGCCACTATTGCACACCGCCCAATCAAAGATCACTCGCAAACAAGTTCGAGTGCACGCAAGTTTGCCGCGGTGCCATCTCGGCAGGATTTCGATCGATACCACCAGTTTCCGTTACAATACAGCCCTCAAACCGGTACGAAGATGCGATGAGGATGTGAACAAACAACCACTAACATGCCAGTGCGTCTCCCCTCTACGCAGCTCAATCCGCATGGTCGATTTGACCCAAATATCCACATCTGCCCAGCGTGTTGCGCAAACGCGAGCTTCTCGTCAGCTACCCACTGCGGCAACCAAGAGAGCCATTATTGGCACACCCCGCCCAATCAAAGGTTACTCGCAAACAAGTTCGAGTGCACGCAAGGTTGCCGCCGGTGGCATCTCGGCAGGATCGCGAGCGGATAGCGCGGACCGGGGCGCGACCCGCCGCTATCTGTCTCGCCGGGGACGAGCGATGCGGGCCGCTGCCTACATCACGTCGAGTTACGATGACGAGGTCATGAGGGCACGGACGTAGCCCGTGTCGTCGTCGCCCATGAAGTCGGCAAATTGGATCCCCGAGTAACAAGCCGCTCAAATTCTACTAATTTGCAAAATTCGTTGCATCCCTTCTGAAATTATACTGGCAAAACATTGATGTAATGAACCATAAAACACAATTTTTCAATTCGATAGATCTTGCTCAAACATGTTGCTAATTTAATTTAGCAGTATCTGGGGGTCCATTCAGAGCAAGAGTAAGTTCGAATTCGTCACTAAATATCAACTCACTTTTTTAAATAGTAATGTTTCCACACTTCTTGAACATCATTACAGTTAGATAAAAATCTGGTCCGTCCCGTAAATACGTCGGAAGTATAAATAACGGTTCCGTTATTTAAATAATAATATATTTCCCAGCTATTTTTAGGTTAACTCACTCCCGAACTCGAACTCACTCTTGCTCTGAATGGACCCCCTGGGTTAGACCATATTGCCAATTGTTTGGACATATAGAGCGAATGGTTGACTAAAGAATGAGGAAACAAATGTACAGAATAGAAGCGAGTGAAATTGTCACCGATATTCTACTAAACGTCCGGATTCAATCGCACACTTGTCTGTTCACCCAGCGAGTTTATTTACCATGGTAACCTCCCAGAACGGAGGATCGACCGGCGCATTTTGACTTGCAAATCCAGTCACGCATATAGAGATGACCCGGCATGCAAATGGACACCCCTAAAAGCACTCACATTTCCATACGGCGGCGGTCGCCGGCCCGGCGCGGGCCCTCGGACCTTCGTCAAAACTAACGAAAGGATAAGTCGCGAAGGAGTTACACGTCCCGTATACGTCGCAGTGAATTCGAAAAGTATAGATTTACCCGAATCCCTGGTTCAGCGAAACGGTCCAAAGTTCAATTCGTTTAGGTTAGGTACGACGAATAGGCAAATAAACGGCAAATATTAAATGGTGAGACGCGAAGGATGGCTAATACCACACAACTACCGTTATGATATTAGCCCAATGCACCACATTCCCGAAGAAATGTGGTGCCATGCCAGGACACCTTCCCTTTATGAGCACGGCTACATTGAACTGGATGGAAAACCCGGACAATTTTTCATTGCCACTTCGACCATCTTTTCATCCAGTGCGATGGTACCAACCCGGGCGGGCATAAACCCTACCACCTAGTAGGGGAGAGGACATACAGTTTTACATGGATTCCGAACCATGGAGCAGCTCGCATTCGTGACGAAATGCACTTATCGAACTCGGAAAGAGAAAGACAGTGGTGCATGTCGGTATTGAACCCAGGCCTCTGGTACGCTAGGCCAGTCCCCGCGCCACTAGGCTACGAGCCGTTCAACATCGTTAAACATGTTTGAAAAATGTTACGGCTTTTCACGCGGCGGGAAGGGACATTCTCCGACGTTTCGAGCTAATTGTTCAGCCCGTTGTCAAGGAGGCATCCGCCTCGTTCGTACGCAGCAGACGCTAAATGCTAAATGGATTTAGCAAAATCACTAGTTATTTAGGCTATATGCAGTCGGATCCCGACAACAGAGTGGTCAGTCTGAGTTCTCACCTAAATTGGCGTTTACGGCAAACCGATCGACTGGCGTTTTCTCCAAACTCCATACAAGTTTTTACTAGATATTCTGTGGTTTTACTTCTTCAAGCTGTCAAAGTCAAACGCGGACTTCCGATTTGTATGAAAACGCGGAGTGGACGTAAACGGCAACGTCGACGTATTTACGGCAACGTTGAGTAAGCTGTCAAATCAAGCTCGGACTCGCAAATGTTAGTTCGCTTAACGCCCGCTGCGCGTGCTCTTAAATTTCTCCATACATTTAAAAACACCAGTCGATCGGTTTGCCGTAACGCCAATTTAGGTGACAACTTAGACTACCGCACGTTGGGACGAACTGAAAAAAAGCGGACATGCACGTATACTTCCATTTTTGCGGTTTTTTATTTATGCAATGAATTTTGCTGCACAATACAAGCAAACACCTGGCTAAATTTTTTTCGTACGATCCTTCGTTGCAGAGTTATCACGGGTTAAAGTTATTTTTGTATGGAACGAAAAACATTTTTTTTAATAACTCTGATGCTATTCGTTGCTAACCTATAGACTCTTCGACGGTGTATTTGTACACATTTTAGTTATTTTTTTGCCAAAGCACAATGTGCTAACTGGTGCTAAAGTTGGTCATTTTTTTATTTGTAATTTTTTTTAAATTTTTCTTTCGACTTATCTCACAGAGGATTAAAATGATCAAAACATTCATTATTTAGATTATTATATTATTCTGCATTGGTAATGACAGTTTTTTGTTACATTTTCGATACAAAACAAACTACCGGACTTGAGATCTTTAGCGGCAGCATTAAATATGTTTGTCAAATTTTATTTATACAATTTTATGAACAACCGTAAAGTTTCCGTATTCCCATGAAGTAAAGGTTTTTTTTATTAAAACTGGTATGATAGGCGATGATAGGCGACCAAAGGGTTACGGAACAGCAAAACGAACAAAATACAGAACTTGCATTCCACATGTTTACAAGATAGACAAGTCGAAAAAGCAAACCAACCTACAATTCATCATGAACTCGTTAGCGCTAAAATATTGTTAATCCATATTTCTAATATCGTTAATCCTTAGACAATGGATTAGCGGGATTATACTAGCATGTTCCGGGTTACCGAGCGAGCTGATTGGCAGAATGCAGCTGTATAATGCGACACGTTTCTCGCTTCAGCGGTCGGTAAGTAGGTAAGTTTGTAAAATTTAAATTTTATAACCATTCAGTTTTGAGTTTCTTAACGAGTTAGTCCGCTGAGCCCCTGTTCGCACTGAATACGTCGCGTCGCGTAGTCTCCCTCCGATGCCATTTTTTGCTTATACCGACTTTGACTGGATGCCCCGTCACAACCCCACTTACTATTCAGCTTTAACGTTTTATCTTTAATTTTTTCTTCGTTTAAAATGCTTAGAATTCGTTGGACAGTAAGGTCCAATAGTCCCTGTAATGTTATGCGGGCTTCCGTTTCAGATACTCTGACATGTTTTTTACGAGGATATCATGCCATTTTTGCTAGGCTTACTTTATAATAGGAGGGGTATGCGTTAAGATTTTCTTGTTTTACAGCATGTCTTAGGGTCATGTACTGCCATTTTGATAGTTTTAGCGAAACTAATATTGCTAAAGCTTTTTCTACCGAATAAGCAGTAATATGTTTCTTGGTGTAAGCAAAATTTTTCACCCTTTCTACATCTTCTGGATGCTTCAATAAATAATCCAGAAGGTCAGCAATATCTTTACTCCGTTCGATCCTTAAACTCATACTAGCAGCTTTGACTTACTCTGGAGATGTGTGTTGAGCTTGAATAGCGTCTGTTCTTCTTCTTTTTTGTCTTGGACTTAATTCCAGATAAGGCTTCTGCGACTTCGGTGTTAAAGCTGGATGGCACGAACCTCGAAAGGTGTCAGCCGAATCCTCTATAGAAGCACCACTAATGCTTGGTACATCAGCGGAAACTTGAACTGGAGCAGCAGAGTAATGTTCATCACGTGGTATTTTCAAGATAACTTTTAAACTTTCCGACCATTTGATATTTGATTCAAGCCACCCACTTTGTTTGCAGAGAAACGGCTAGCTTTTAGCCATTTTTGATAGATTTGATTGCAAAATGTTCTGCAAAATACTTTCAAGTGACTAACTTCTTCGTCTGACCAATCAAGTTCCACTCGGGATTTAATTTCAGACAGTAAAAAATTTACATCGTAGAGAGATTTACAGTTTTTTAAAATCACATATAAATCTAAGTTAGTGTGAAGACCTTCCATGATAAAAAAACACTTTTCGAAAAGTTGGAAGACTTCGAAGCTTATTACTCACTACACCCGTGCGAGCTGAGGCTCAAGCGACCTGGCTAGACTAGGATTAACGGATCGGTAAACTCAACGTATTCAGTGCGAACAGGGGCTCAGCGGACTGACTCGTGAAGAAACTCAAAACTGAATGGTTATAAAATTTAAATTTCACAAACTTACCTACTTACCGACCGCTGAAGCGAGAAACGTGTCGCATTATACAGCTGCATTCTGCCAATCAGCTCGCTCGGTAACCCGGAACATGCTGGTATGTCTTTGTATGTCTTTGTGATGAATAGAATATCTGAATCTGAATCTATAATCCCGCTAATCCATTGTCTAAGGATTAACGATATTAGAAATATGGATTAACAATATTTTAGCGCTAACGAGTTCATGATAAATTGTAGGTTGGTATGCTTTTTCGACTTGTCTATCTTGTAAACATGTGGAATGCAAGTTCTGTATTTTGTTAATTTTGCTGTTCCGTAACCCTTTGGTCGCCTATCATCGCCTATCATACCAGTTTTAATTTTAAAAAACACTTTACGTCTAGGAATACGGAAACTTCACGGTTGTTCATAAAATTGTATAAATATAATTTGACAAACATATTTAATGTTGCCGCTCAAGATCTCAGTCCGGTAGTTTGTTTTGTATCGAAAATGTAACAAAAAACTGTCATTACCAATGCAGAATAATATAATAATCTAAATAATGAATGTTTTGATCATATTAATCCTCTGTGAGATAAGTCGAAAGAAAAATAAAAAAAAAAATACAAATAAAAAAATGACCAACTTTAGCACCAGTGAGCACATTGTGCTTTGGCATAAAATTAACTAAAATGTGTACAAATACACCGTCGAAGAGTGTATAGGTTAGCAACGAATAGCATCAGAGTTATTAAAAAAAATTTTTTTCGTTCCATACAAAAATAACTTTAACCCGCGATAACTCTGCAACGAAGGATCGTACGAAAAAAATTTAGCCAGGTGTTTGCTTGTATTGTGCAGCAGAATTCATTGCATAAATAAAAAACCGCAAAAATGGAAGTACACGTGCATGTCCGCTTTTTTTCAGTTCGTCCCAACGTGTACCGGCTCTGCGCCCCGAAAGGTACCTGTGCAGGTGCACGAAACGGGACTTTGTATGGAGTTGAGCTACTGGATATAATCCTACATACATTCTGTGGCTGGACGGTAGTCGTCGCGTTTCCGATTCCATTCGATAGTCTACGCGCTTTCGCCCGCGGGCTCGATCCAGCTATATCCAGTTATACCCAGTTAGATCGAGCTTCCGGCGAGCGACGTCCGGAACGGAGCCGAGTTCATCCGACTGGCCGCCTCCTGTGTGTGTTCCGTAACGAAGCCGGCTCAGAGCCCGTAGTCCCGGCTGTCACCTAAATTGGCGTTTACGGCAAACCGATCGACTGGCGTTTTCAAATGTATGGAGAAATTGCAGAGCAAAAATGAGATAAATTTGCGAGTCCGAGTTTAATTTGACAGCTTACTCAACGTCGCCGTAAATACGCCGACTTCGCGTTTTCATACAACTCGGAAGTCCGAGTGTGACTTTGAAAGCTTCAAGAAGTAAAACCACAGAATATATTTATTAAAAACTTGTATGGAGTTTGACGTTTTTACGGAACTTCGAAGTTACGTGAACGGCAATTTAGGTGACAACTGGGACTACGAGCTCAGAGTGGTCAGTACGAGTTCTCACCTAAATTGGCGTTTAAGGAACTTCGAAGTTACGTAAAAACGTCAAACTCCATACAAGTTTTTAATAGATATTCTGTGATGTTACTTCTTCGAGCGGTCAAAGTCAAACTAGGACTTCCGATTTGTGTGAAAACGCGGAGTCGGCGTAAACGACAACGTCGACGTATATACGGCAACTTTGAGTAAGCTGTCAAATCAAACTCGGACTTTCGATTTGTATGAAAACGCGAAGTCGGCGTAAACGGCAACCTGGACGTATTTACGCCGACGGTGAGTAAACTGTCAAATCCAACTCGGACTCGAAAATGTTAGTTCGCTTGACGCCCACTGCGCGCGCTCCTAAATTTCTCCATACATTTGAAAACGCCCGTCGATTCGTTTAGCGTAAACGCCAATTTAGGTGACAACTGAGACTAGGGGCTCTGTTAGCTCCGAATGAAATTCCTCCATCGTGCCGCCGAACAATTGCGTCTCTCTACTATTTCACAACAGCGCCGCTGCTTTTCCGCCCTTTTTGTCGAGTGCGCAATTCGTACTCGGTTGGTCTGAGAAATTTCAACAGACAAAAGGTATCGTTGCACCAGAGCCCCTAGTTCGACTTCTCACCTAAATTGGCGATTACGCCAAACCGATCGACTGGCGTTTTCAAATGTATGGAGAAATTGAAGAGCGCGCGCAGTGGGCGTTAAGTGAACTAACATTTGCGAGTCCGAGTTGGATTTGACAGTTTACTATCCGTCGGCGTAAATACGTCCACGGTGCCGTTTACGCCGACTTCGCGTTTTCATACAAATCGAAAGTCCGAGTTTGATTTGAAAGCTTACTCAAAGTTGCCGTATATACGTCGACGTTGTCGTTTACGCCGACTCCGCGTTTTCATACAAATCGGAAGTCCGAGTTTGACTTTGACAGCTTGAAGAAGTAAAACCACAGAACAAGTAGTAAACATTTGTATGGGGTTTGACGTTTTTACGTAACTTTGAAGTTTCGTAAACGCCAATTTAGGTGAGAACTCAGACTGGTCAGACTCAGAGACTTCTCACCTAAATTGGCGATTACGCGAAACCGATCGACTAGCGTTTTCAAATGTATGAATAATGGAAAAGCGCCGCAGTGGGCCATACGCGAACATTTGCGAGTCCAAGTATGATTTACCAGCTCTTTGACGAACGAATCTTCATCGTAAATACGTTTACTTTGCGCGTTGTTAATACAAGTTAGTAGTCAGGCAGTTTGAAGAAGAGCAGGTCTTAACTTGACGTTTTTGCTTAACATCGAAGTTCCACAAGCGCCAATTAAGGTGGCCCAACCCGCTCATCTCCCCATACAAAAGGGGAAAGAAGATGACGCCCATATTTCTTGTCAGAGATCCAAAATTTTGCTCAAAATAGCTTTATTTGATCGAACTAGATGTCTGATGACCATTGGCATTGTAAAATTGTGTTTGGTTTCTAAGTTGTAAGGTCCGAAAGTTCGGATTTTTCGCGCGTTTTATACAATAACTTTGGAGGTGGATTACGCAATGATAAAGTAAGAACATCTTAAAAAGATTAGTCATCAGACATAGCTTATTTAATCAAGATTTATAATCTATTTGGTTTTTGTTCGATTTCTTACTACAGCGGTCGTGGTTTACTTTTAGCTAGAAGTCGTTTTTAAATTAAAATTTTCGTAAATCTTACCAAATCATACACTATGCACATTGTCTTTTTTGTGGACAGGTTGCATCTTCCTCATCACGGAGCCTGTCTTATTCTTTGAAACAGAGAAGTTCCCAGAGCGCAACAGCACGGTTTTGTACCGTGCCCGCGAATGAGTTAGGCCCGCCGGGTTGGGCCACCTTAAGGTGAGAACTCTGACTATTCCTAACAGAACAGACCGACGAACTGGTTATCGAGGTGTTTGTTCACCAAACTCTAGAAGATCTGAATCTGGACCTCTGGAAGACCTGAATCTAGACCGCTAGAATCTGTTTTAATAAAAAACCGGCCAAGTGCGAGTCGGACTCGCACACGAAGGATTCCGTACCATCGTACAAGATTTATCACAAAAAAATCACGTTTATTGTATGGGACCCCATATTTAATTTTTATTAGTCTACCTATTTGTTGTTATAGCGGCAAAATAAACACACATTCTGTGAAAATTTCAGCTGCCTACCTATTACGGTTCACGAGATACAGCCCTGTGACGGACGGACGGACGGACGGACAGCGGAGACTAAGCAATAGGGTTCCGTTTTCACCCTTTGGGTACGGAACCCTAATTATAAAATTTGATTCTAAAACACCGTAACATTAATTAAATTGACAAATTCGTTGCTATTTACGGCAATGGAAGCTTGCAGGTGTGCAAGGGCTCAAACTGGAAGACACATCGGTCGAATTTTTGGTGCTTTATTGTGAAAAAGTAAATTTCCAAAACATGCACCTACATTGAAAAGGCACATCTTCGGACCATTGCTTTGCTAATTATTTTGTACACAAATAAATGTAAAAACATTGTCGCGCGAAAAAATACACGATTCTCATATTATCCGTAATTATTTTCTGACCCCCCTGTTCTGTTCGACCCTTACGTGATTATAGGACGTCCCCTAATATACATCTAATGGAGGATCTCAATATAGATGTCGTTGTACAACGCTCAAATTATTAAGATAACGGCAATGTCGTATTCATTAAATAGGTACATACAAAAATAAAATCCGTCATTTATTTTAGGAAAATTACATAATTGGGCCGTCATTGTAACATCTGCCGGGATTTGATCAATTCCCTGATCGTATCATACCCCTGCGACACATACATTAAGGTGGCCATTTCCAAAGGGACTAACTCATTCGCGGGCACGGGACAAAACCGTGCTATTAACTTCTGGGACCTTCTCTGTTTCAAAGAATAAAATATTTTTAAATAAAAAAAGGACCGCCTTCAAAAAAACCGGAACTAAAAAGCAAAAAATAATTGATTACTTTTAATTAATGTACGACAAGCTATTTTAATACTAACTAATTATGTACAATTTCTTAATTTTTAATCATCTTTTGAAGTCGGTGCCTTCGGTAGACGTACGCACGACGTAGACGCACGCCGTTGACCGAACAGACACAATTTCAGGCGAACACACCCGAAGTCTACGAGAGCGTAAACAACCTGAGTCAGCAATGATTGGTCCACAGAGCATTCTACCTGGAGATGCCTTAGCGTTGGTTTACGTGCAAGCTGATATCGATACAGCAGCGCAGCGTACTGAAATTGGGTTTTAAAGATTATTAGTACTTTCGGCTTTATAAAGGCGCGCACTGGTGAAGGAGTAGGTAAGTTAATTCGCTGCTCTGTGGATTGGTGCTTCCTACGACATCGTTGTCTGAACGAAACGATTTCTGCCGAAATTGGTGATATGTATATGATATGTACCTACTAACTGCACACTCGTTTTGACACGTAGTTGAGAGCAGACACCTCAAAGTCGCTACCAATAGTTTTCTGTTCTTTTTTATATTTGTAATTTTATTTGTGTTATGTACTTAGGTATTTAGGCAGAATAAAAAGTACAAGCTACACCTACCTAAATATTTACCATATACATAAGTGGTCGTTGTTTTTATATTGGTTTGTTTGTTTAGTTTGTAGGGTTTTCTTGTAAATATTTAGTTTTTACGGTGTTAGATATTTAGTTTAAGGTATAAGGAATATTTAAATTACAAAGTACTTGCCTAAATACCTACTTACATACGTTTTTCCGACCTGTTTGTTTATTTAATTTTTGATTTTGTGTTTTTTCTTTAAGTAGGTTAATGTAAGTAGCTACCTACTTATATTTCTTTCTAAGCCATAGGTAATATTAATCTAACTACTTACAGCCCCTATTAAATACCTACTTACATACGTTTTTCCGACCTGTTTGTTTATTTAATTTTTGATTTTGTGTTTTTTCTTTAAGTAGGTTAATGTAAGTAGCTACCTACTTATATTTCTTTCTTAGCCATAGGTAATATTAATCTAACTACTTACAGCCCTTATAGAACGTCTACCGAAAGCACCGACTTCAAAAGATGATTAAAAATTAAGAAATTGTACATAATTAGTTAGTATTAAAATAGCTTGTCGTACATTAATTAAAAGTAATCAATTATTTTTTGCTTTTTAGTTCCGGTTTTTTTGAAGGCGGTCCTTTTTTTATTTAAAAATATTTTATTTTTTGCTTTTTAGTGGTGGCGTAACTTTTTGACTCAACGTGTGCGAGCCCTCCTGCTCAACTTCACATACAAAGTGGAAAGAAGATTATGCGCAACTCACTATCTCATGCGAACCCTCTAAACTGTTACTAAACCCTACAATGAACGAGCATTATGAGATATGAAACCATTGAGAAATCTCATTTCTGACGAAAGGTAGACCGGTACCTATCTGGATTCATGAGTTCACGGTTCATGAGATAGAGCGCTGGGACAGACGGACGGACGGACGGACAGCGGAAGCTTATTAATATAGTATCCGTTGGTACCCTTTGGGTACGGAACCGTAACAAGGCAAAACAACGAATGTCCAGAACCGCTGAGCTTCTGAATTTCTCATCCTTCCATTGTTCCGGAGAGTCTGTTTCTTGCGTAAGTGTTGTATGAAAATGTGTACATATCGGTCTCGTGTATACTCATCCCCTTAACAGTTGAATTTTGTAAAATCACAAGCGAGCCTTTTCGTCGTAAAAAGAAGTCACTGAAAATTTTAAGTTTCTAGAATAATTGGTTTCGGAGATCTCAACATGAGTGGTTTTCGCCTAAATGTGTTCATTTTGACCTGTTTTACCCCCCTAAAAGTAGAATTTTCAAAAATATACTCTTCGTAAACATTCCCATCTCAAACAAAACCTACTCTGACATTTCTGGGTTCAGCGGCTCTAGAGATAGAAATGTGTACAATTTGCCCTCTTTTACCCCCTTCAATACCCCCAACAGTTGAATTATAAAAAAACCTCTCATACTGAGCAATCTCACCCTTAAAGAAAGCTACTGTAACTAAAAAATCACATTTCTGGGTTCGCGGGCTTAAGAAATTCGATGTTTGTTGTATTTAAGTACCAAACTACTGAACCGATTTTGATTTAAAAAAAATGGGACCAACTAGAAAGTATACCCTTTCGAACAAAAAAAGAATTTTTCAAATCGGTTCAGGGGTCTTCGAGTAATCGGTGAACATACATAAAAAAAAAGAGAAAAAAAAAAAAAGATTCCGACGAATTGAGAACCTCCTCCTTTTTTTCGAAGTCGGTTAAAAAGACAGGCTTCGTGCTGAGGAGGATGCAACATGTCCACAAAGCAGATAATGCGCATAGTGTTTGATTTGGTAAGATTTACGAAAAATTTTAATTACAAAACGACTTGTAGCTAAAAGTAAACCACGACCGCTGTAGTCAAATATCTAACAAAAACCAAATTGATTAAATTAATTTTCATCAAATAATGACTAATCTTTATAAGATTTATTTTATTTTATCGTTTGTGTAATCCACCTCCAAAGCTATTGAAATCCGCGAAAATTTCAAACTGTCGGACCTTATAACTTAGAAACAAAACACAGTTTTACAATGCCAATGGTCATCAGACATGTAGTTCGATCAAATAAAGCTATTTCGAGCAAAATTTTGGATCTCTGACAAGAAATATGGGCATGATGTTCTTTCCACGTTTGTATGGGGAGTTGAGCGGGTAGGCCCACCTTAAGTGGGTTAAATGTATTCCCTTCCTGTCACATACAAGTACACAATATACTACATAACGGTGGGATACACGTCGACGTCCGTCCTGCGTCCGCCTGGCAGGGCTCATTAGTGCGGTGGCCATTGTGGCATGCCGTACGTAGTTATATGCACCGGCTAGCACCTATACGTCAATGGGAAACAGACAACTGTTCAGAACGTATAATATGCCAAGAAGCACTGCATAAAGCGCCCTAATAACGATACATTTAAGGCTGAAATTGCTACGAATCGATATTTGCTACAATTTCGAAAGGCCTCCTTACGCTAGTTGAGACGGTCGAAACGTCACGTGCGAGTATACGCTTTAAATGTTTTTTTGTTTTTTTTTTTGTTTGTTACCTCATAACTTTTGCCTGGGTAAACCGATTTTGATGATTATTTTTTTAAATGATAGCTAGTGTTTCCCAAGTGGTCCCATTTTAATTTGGTTAAGTTCTGACAATGATATCCATGAGAAAATCATAAAAATCTTAAATTTGTATTAAGATGTGCGCGACAAATCGACGAATAACTCAATATAACGCCAACCGATTTCAGTGATTCTTTTTTTATTGGAAAGGACGTGTACAAATTAGTAAATTTACTTCAGATTCACTAAAAATAAACAAATAAAAAAACAAATTTAACAAAAAAAATAACCGACTTCAAAGGAAAAGCACTAAAAAGTAAAAAATAATTTTCATTTTTGTAGTTACGATTTCTGTAATTTTTTGAGTCGGTGTCAGCCAAGGTTAGGTTAGGTTAGGTTAGGTTAGGTTCTCTTGATTGGCGCAGCGCGTGCCCGGCTGACGCCGACTCAAAAAATAACAGAAATCGTAACTACAAAAATGAAAATTATTTTTTACTTTTTAGTGCTTTTCCTTTGAAGTCGGTTATTTTTTTTGTTAAATTTGTTTTTTTTTGTTAAATAAAGATCATAATATTATTCGTTGTGACTATTATACGTTATGCATGGAGAAATAAGTAATTTTATTTTTTAAACTTCTTCATGCACTACGTATAAAATTATACGATCTGCCGATTATACGTTGTGCATGGTTTTAAAATTTTGTTAAAATATGACATTATACGATCTGCATATTAGACGTTCTGCCGTTCCCCCTGCTTATGCACCCAGTGCCACGGCTCAATAAATGTGGAGTACATTTTTGCAAACTGTCTATTATATCTCAAGTTTTTCTGAAAGGGCCCATGTTGACCTGTGCATTTGTAGATTGTGATTTGAACGGGGGTATATAAACCCCGGACACATCATTTTTTTCTAGTAAATAAGGGGTGAATCAATGATTATTAGTCGATCATTTTTTTATAATTTTCCCATAATTTCAAAGTAAAATTTAAATATAACTTCATTTATTTACAGCTAGGCGGCGATTCAGAGATTTGTTTGAGTAAAGTCCAGTAAAACCGAAATGTTTACTTAACTAAGTTCCTAATAGGAACGTAGTTTACTGAAGTGGTCTAATTGACTTGATAATTGTCCATATATCAGGTAAAAAATATCCATGCCTGAAAGTGTGTTTAATTTTTGGAACATGATAAAGTCACATGACAGGAAAAATAAAATCTTGAATACACATTTTCGTTTCTGATTTGACAATAAATACATTTTTGAAAAAAAAAGCGAAAACTTGCAGACACAGTACATTTTTTGTCCGAAATCCGAGATATCAAATAACAAGTAGGTTTTCAAATGATGAGGAAACGTTTGCATGGGTGGAGCTTAATTCTGATACACTTTAATATCTAGACATACATAACACATATAATATAACACTATACCTGTTAACTGTCATAGTGTATAAACTATAATATTATAACCTTGTATGTTTCAGGAGAACAGAAATACGAGGTCGATATACGAGAGCGACCTCCCCGGCGCGAGGGTGGCGCCATCCGCAGGCCTATTCCTGGAATTCCGTTACCAGGAACCAGGAATCACTGACTTTCCATTGCCTGACTCTCCTGAGCCATTTTCTTGACGAAAAGATTCCGGAGCATAGTAATTCAATCAATCAAGGTTTCCCGTGGAAAAAAATAGCTACAAAAGCTGTTTTCTAGACTCAGGATTCCTGAATCCTGATTACGGAATTCCAGGAAGAGCCTGCCGATCATTCCGAGCGTCCCGGCACCCGTCGCGTTCCAGGCGCGGCGCGGCGTGGCGGGCGCACGTCACAGCCGCTCTCACGCCACACTCCACATTACCGCAGCGCGAGCACCCAATAAGTTGCAATGATTTGCAACGGGTTGAAATGGGGACGAAAACTGCTTATTTATCAGGACAGGTGGCGTCCAAGCGAGCTCACCTAAAAGATTTGTCAAAACTGTCAAATACCAAACAAAATCAAACAGAATAGTTTTTTTTTTTTATTCATTTAATCTATGTAATTGAACTCAATTTTCTCCACGTTATTCCGAAAATAAATTGTTCCTAATTATGCTAATCAAAAGAAGTCGTGGGAAAGAAAATATCACTAAAACATAAACTATAATATTATAAATATTATAATAGACATTTAAATTTGTTTAAAGACAAAAAAAAAGCTCTTCTTTTCCTACAACTGCATCATGGAGTACATCTTCCTTCCAAAAACCAGTAAATCAAACTTGACAGGAGTGACAGTTTTGATGTTTTTAGTTTTAAGGTTAAGTCGCTCATGCGACATCTACAATAAGCTTTGAGTTCTCTTCGCTAACGCGAAATACCGGTCCGCTGATATTTTTTGAATGCGGGTGGTGATGGCGTACAAAATGTGTAAGATCGAGTTATTTTTTAGGATTCCGCACCCAAAGGGTGCCCAACTGCCAAACATTTTATTTTATGCGACCTGACATGGATGGCTAATACCACACAACTACCGTTATGATATTAGCCCAATACACCAAATTCCCGAGGAAATCAGGTGCCATGCCAGGAACTATATTACTTAGCCTCTGCTGCCCGTCCGTCTGTCAGCAGGCTGTCTCTTGAACTTGTACGATGGTACGGAACCCTTCGTGAGCGATTCCGACTCGCACTTGACTGGCTGAAGTTATATTATCTCATATATTCATAAATTATTAGATCTCCGGTGCCACCGCTTCTCTCTGAAAAAGAGTAGCGAAATTAAAACTCAAACTGAACCCAACTTGGACCTACAGTTTTGACATTGCTTTTTTGCGCCGAAACTAAACGGTCGCCATCTTGAACGTCATTCGGCTGTCAGATTTCCCCTTATGACGTGCTCTGTCTTTGTAGGAACAATTCCAGAATTTTAAAAGCGTAAAATAATGCCCACGTTCACAAATGTGGAGTTCAAGAGATTGTCTTGATTGTGATAAAGTTCTTTGAGGACGAACAAAAAATAAATTGGGCAATAATCCCATTGCAAAACATCGCCGAGCGTGCTTTCGCCTTTACATGCATAAGTTGCCATTGCAACGAGTCGAGTCAGCCACTATTTATTCCTTCTATGCTGAGTTTATTTTAGAGGTAGGTTGTAAAATTTTCCCCACGAAATGGGGGATTTTATTTCCCATGGTAACCACAAGGTGACAGTGTGGTGCCCCCCACAGAACAATTAGGAGGTAAGAATTGTGAAGTGGGCGGAACTCGCGCGCCGGTCTTTAGCGGGGACCCGCGCACTTCATATGCGCATGATTCACTCCTCTGCGGCGTTCCTGTGCATTAACTTATCCGTGATACAATCTAAAATTGAAAAGGAGTAATGCCGTACTGTGCCATAATAACGTGTAAACGCGACAGCCGGGTGCACAACCTTCATAATGGCGGAGTTTCATATCACCGGTTAGTTTCATTTACATGTATAGCGATAAAACTTACAACAAAAACACTACGAAACATATGGCGTCGCGGCGTCGCTTTGCTTGCCGGGTCATGTCTCGCTACTCTGTTAGTGACTGCGTGCGTGTGAGACGCTCGGCCGTGTTCGAAAGTGACGTAACATTTGATTGCAAACAGTATTGGAATTCCAACATAGATCCATTACGTTAAGGTTCATATTAACTGAACAAATGTGGATTTGTTGTTTGGTTATTAATTAAGAAGGGATAGCCAATTGCGACGGTTATACATCCGCGAAGCAAAAAGGTCTTAAGTAAAACGGTAACAGCGGTCCTGTAACAAATTTACAAACGTTTCACTTCCTGCCTCCTCAATATTCCGTGGTGCCCCCAGCCAGGCGCAAAATGATCAATGTGGGACTATATTCTGTGCGACGCGAGTTGCAAGATTTCAATGCTCGCCCTGCACTCCATCAGACGCGCGCGGTTCGCATTCGAGCACGCCTCCACAGCCGGCTCCCTGTTCGACGTCATCGCCGCTCGGCGTCCGCTTCGATTCAACCGCACCGTTTCATAATAGACTGCCGCGGCATCTGACATTCCATCGCTTCGCTTCGACGCAGCGATGCGTCGCCGCAGTGGACTCCAAAAATAACCGACTTCAAAGAAAAATCACTTAAAAGTAAAAAAATATTGCCATTTTTGTAGTTACGATTATTGTTATATTTTGAGTCGGCGTCATCCGGGCACGCGCTGCGCCGATCAAGAGGACCTTGGCTACCTTGGCTGACACCGACCCAAAAAATTACAATAATTTTTTTTTTATTTGTTTATTTTTAGAGAATCTGAAGTGCACTAACTAATGTGTACACGTCCTTTTCAATAAAAAAGAATCACCGAAATCGGTTGGCGTTATATTGAGTTATTCGTCCATTTGTCGTGCACATCTTAATACAAATTTAAGACTTATATGATTTTCTCATGGATATTATTGTCAGAACTTAACCAATTTAAACTGGGACCACTGCGGAAGCACTAGCTTTAATTTAAAAAAAATCATCAAAAAAATACAGACGAATTGAGAACCTCCTCCTTTTTTGAAGTCGGTTAAAAACCAGCAAGAACACTCGTTTCCCGACTAGTCTGATTTTGTGAAATTTCTGTATTTAGAAGATTTTTTAACAGCAAGGAGGATGTGCCCCTTGTTATGGCTGAAAGGTAAAATATTTTTTTTATTTCATTCTTCTAAAGAGAAAGATAACAGAAAAAATGGCTTTGAAAGGTGTAAAAAAAGGTCCTTTTAGAAATATTTTTTATTTCGATGATTATACACGTGTTTTGGACAAAATGGGGGTGTGTACCTTTGCAAACGTACGTTCTATAAGCTCAGTATTCTCAATCAAAGGCTTTACTGTAATCGGCTTCAGATAAACGTTCATATTTAGGTATTTATTCTCTGCTCTAGAACGAGTTACAAATCTCTGGGCCCAGTTAGCAATTTTTTTTCGAGAACATTATTCAACTATCAACGTTGCGCCTAAAGCTACGAGTGAAGTATTAAATAAAAAAACTGTCTTATGGGCAGTGAATGTTTCAAATAATTATTTTCTTGATTTCTTTGTCAAATACATAAATACGACTGGGCGATCAGCAAGGACAGACGGGAATGGCAACCGAAATTCATTAGTCAAGTATTAGCATAGATTAATGAGGAAGGTATAGATGGCTAACGTCATACAACGTACAAAACTCTGCGAAAACTGCTTATTTTCGCTAGTGCTATGATGTTTCTAAACAGCTCTATCTCCTGTCACTGCCAGATTTAAACCGTCATTAAACGAAGCTTGATTCCAAATTTTGCATAGGCAGGTGTGATGAAAACGGAGAAAAATCTAATTTGAAGTCTCCCAAATTGGTAGGTAAATTCATAAAGATAAGAATTATTTTTCTATAAACCTGATGGTCGTTACGCCTTTTTTTATTCGTAATGATTTATTCAGCGAGAGCCGAAACCAAAGAATATATGCCGAAACAAAGGCTAAATTCCTCCGGCGGCACAATTGAGGTGTCGACGCTTTTTTAGTTCCATCCTTTCTCCTGTTATTTCTTCACCTCCATGATTGATATTCATTGGTTTATATTTAATGTATTCCAAAATGTGTCGCTCGCTTTTCAACGACACGCAAGAACTGCACAGAAGCCTTATTCTGCTAATTGATAACTGAGCGCGTTATGTTTGTGTTTTCTCAAAACCGCATGTTTCGCGCGAAATGGTATTCAACTAGCGCAGTTTGCAAAACGCATGCGTTGTGTTTGTGTTTTGTTCGCAAACTCGTAACGCGCGCTCATGTTCTCGTGGGCCGTGTGTTTTGCCGAAAACTTGCGGTTTTGAGAATTCTATTTGTCAAATTCGGAGCATCGCATCGCCGTTGGCATATCGCTGTCTCTTTCTTTTCGTATGTCATATTTGAGTGAGAAAATAACTGTCAAAATCGTGACAGGTTATTTTACCCTGTAGGCGGCGCGCAAGACAAACCACTCCATAGACAATAACAAAACGCGTGTGTGAATCAGCTGAATACCGATTTTTGGAAACCGCACTCGAAACTTAGCGTGTTATGTTTGACGGAAACATAACTTATACGGAATGGTTTGAAATTGGACAAATAGCAGAATCGGGCTTCAGGTAGCCATTTAGTACAACGAACATTCGATGTTGCGCGTCCCGTAAGTGAACTGACTACCATCAGACCTTCAACGTTCTTAGTGATATTCTAGCGGTAATCATATTATGTTTCGCTACAACCACATAAACATTTCATCGCAGAGAAACTCTCCGCCAAACAACAACCGCCCAGCACCACCCGTCACGTCGAGCGCGAAGCCAACCGCCAACAAGGTCCGAGCGGGACGCGTCGCACGTTGGGCGCCACGCTCAGCGAACTTTCCTTAACTTGCCATAGATGTAAGAGGAAGAGATAGATTGCTAACGTCATACCAGTGTTGAGTAAGGATAATAAAAGTCCACAGGTGACGTTGCAATTCACATTACGGAATACATGAAATACAAACCAATTAATATCAGCCGCAGCCAACTTTCCTCAACTCGGCCATAGATGTAATATGAAGACATAGATTGCTAACGTCATACCAGTGTTGAATAGGTATAATAAAAGTCCACAGATGACGTTGAAATTCACATTTCAGAATACATTAAATACAAACCAATGAATATCAGCCGCAGCCAACTTTCCTCAACTCGGCCATGGATGAAAAATTAAGATTGCTAACGTCACACCAGGTTTGAATAAGGATAATAAAAGTCCAAAGGTGTTACAATTCACATTTCGGAATACATTAAATAGAAACCAATGAATATCAATGATATTTTTATTGACAATGACATTACTTAATTTATAGTTAAAATGTAACGTTTATATCACGCCTTCCTAGGCAAAATTTTGAATCAAGCTTAGTTTATAAAAAATAATGATTTTTTTAATTGCTTTCAACTATTATTACATAGGATGCAAAGGCGAGCTTATTGCCAAAGGCAATCTCTTACAGCTAACCTTAATATTAGAAAAGATATTAACAGGTAGCAAGAAATATTAAATTACTTAAAACTAAGATTCATAATAACATATGCAAAAGAAACAGACATTAATTGATTAATTTAATTGATACAATAGTTTAAAATAGACAAAGTAGCATTTTTAATGACGGTGTACCTTGTTCTGGCAGTGACGGGAGTTGGCGTTGTTAGAAATGTCATAGTATGTACCAGCGACCATAGGCAGTTTTCAGCTCGTTTTGTACGTTACATGACGTGAGCTCTCTATACCTTCCTCTTAATCTATGACTCGGCGGTCGCGCCGCCGAGCCGCCGCGCTGGCTTCCCAACTCCGACGTCGCGCGACACGTGCTCCGGCCCGGCGGCACGGGGGGCGGGGGGTGGGGGCCCGGCGACACGTGACGGCGGCGGTGCGGGCCCCGGGAATCGATGCTCGGGTGGAGCGTCCGCCCTAAACAGCCAGGTTCCACGATTTTTAGGGTTCTAAAGGATGCCAACGGAACCCTATTACTAAGCCTCCGCTGTCCGTCCGTCCGTCCGTCTGTCACAGGGCTCTATCTCACGAACAGTAATAGGTGCTAAAATTTGCACAAAGTGTGTATTTATTTTGCCTTTATAACAAATAGGTCAAATTTCAAAATAACGAAAATTAAAGGGGGCCCCCTTACAGGGAGCCGTGCTCATAAAGGGAAGGTCCTGGCATGGCACCTAATTTCTTCGGGAATGTGGTGTATTGGGCAAATACCATAACAGTATTTGTGCCTTTGCAATTAGCCATCCATGTCAGGCTGCATATAAAAATAGATAACGCAAGGGTAGCTCAGAGGCGCATGGGCTCGCCTTCCATGCCAGAGGTCAGGGGTTCAAATCCCCGCCCCCGTTCATTTACCACTTTCTTTCTCTTTTTGAGTACATTTCCTAACGAATGCGAGCTGTTCCGTGCAAAACTGTACGTATCCTTACCATACTTGGTTAAAAGCCCGTCCGAGTTGGTACCATCGCATTGGATAAAAAGATAAAAAACGGCAATGAAAAAATGTCCGTCTTTTCGATACAGAGTGGTCAGTCTGAGTTCTCACCTAAATTGGCGTTTACGGCAAACCGATCGACTGGCGTTTTCCGTCAACTCCATACAAGTTTTTACTAGATATTCTGTGGTTTTACTTATTCAAGCTGTCAAAGTCAAAACGCGGAGTGGACGTAAACGGCAACGTCGACGTATTTACGGCAACGTTGAGTAAGCTGTCAAATCAAGCTCGGACTCGCAAATGTTAGTTCGCTTAACGCCCGCTGCGCGCGCTCTTCAATTTCTCCGTACATTTGAAAACGCCAGTCGATCGGTTTGCCGTAACGCCAATTTAGGTGACAACTTAGACTACCGGCTCAGTTCAATGTAGCCGTACTCATAAAGATGGCACGGCACCTATCCAATTCCTTTAGGAATGGCCTAATATCTTGTGTGGTATTAGACACGCACAACTGCGGCAGGGATTGTATACAACAGGTTACCGGTAGAGTGAGAACGGAGAATACGGTTATGCACCTCAGAATAGCGGTCTCCTTGGTACACACTATATATTAGACAGAATAGCCGCTATATCCCTTCGGAGTTGTAAACTGACTTATGACGCCAGTTTACTGCACCGAACAGAAAACCAAAACGGCGGAAGAACTTTCGACTCTTATCTTTCAATGTCTTTTTAGGGTTCCGTACGCAAAGGGTGCCAACGGAACCCTATTACAAAGCCTCCGCTGTCCGTCCGTCCGTCACAGGGTTGTCTCTCATGAATCGTAATAGGTAGGCAGCAAAAATTTTCGCAGAGTGTGTATTTAATTTGCCGCTATAACAACAAATGGGTAAAATTCTAAAATAATAAAAATTAAAGGGGGATCCCATACAAAAAACGTGATTTTTTTATGTTAAATATTTTTCGATGGTACGGAACCCTTGGTGTGCGAGTCCGACTCGCACTTGGCCGGTTTTTTGGTCATATGGACGTTTCAATGCATAGTCAAATCTTTATTAGAGAAGCGATGAAACCAAATTAATATTTTTATTTCTTGAGAGCTTGGATCAAGGATATTTTCGCCAATCCAGCACGATATTCCCTGCGAGATCCAATAGTAATTTAGAAATCCCTAGACCGCCATTGGAAATTCATTGCTCGACACAAGTTCGATCTGTACGCACGCACGAATAGGCACGTGCGTAGTAGCTACGTTGAAACATGTCACACAAACATGGCTGCTGCCCGCGGCGATATCCCCCCCCCCCCTTACCCGCGCCGCCCCGCAGACACCAGCCGAACTTATTGCGTTGTGTGCGGAGCGGACTGCGGGTAGACGAAAAATCAATAGTTTATGATGAAACATCCGCGTCCGCCGAACTTTTTTTCGGAAAACGAGAAAACGCCCGCAGGACGAGCGAATGGCATTTCTCTTTCAAATAGATTCGTGTTCATGGACCGTTTCGACACGTCTGCTTTTTGTTGCTTGGGTAACTATGTCACGATTAGGTTGTGCACATTTTTAGAGGACCTGCTCTTTTTCACAGCTCTCACGCCACACAGTTCTTACAGAACTGAGATATTTTCTCAACAAGAAAATAAACACGACACACAATAAACGCCTTCAGATATCCTTATCAAGCATGACGTCAAATAGATGTTCCCGTAAGGATCAGAACATTACGCTCCCCACACAAACGTAGTACGAGAATTGTTCAGATTGATTTGATTGTTTGGTTAGTTTAAAAATAACCTTTTCTTCATTTGAGTCGGTGGTCTCGACTTTCAAGAAATGAAAAACGTGCAGATACATATGCTAGATAACGTTAGATACAAACAATAAAGAATTCTTCAAAGTATTTTCAAATTATTTACTAACTACGTTGGTAAGGCCAAGCTAACGGGGTCATTCTTAAGTTTCCATTGAACTAAAAGAATTAAATGTGGCGGTTTTTTGACGTCAGGCTGTAACCCGCCCCACCAGAAGCGTGTTATCTCTAAAACCGCAGCAACGACCAAATGTTTGTGTTTCAGCTCAACTTGTAATTATACTAAACGCAAATTGTATTCTAATTATGGTCCCGCCGGCCTGCACAACATGGCGGTTTAGGCCGGTGACAGAATTATAGGGTGACGGTTCGACGTAAAGCTAGCGGTTGTCACGCGATCGACGGCCGAGATAGCGTAATGTTGCATCCTAATGTCCCGTTGGTGACGCGTTTTCGTCGTTCCATTCCCCAGCGGAAGTCAATGTACGGTCGCGTTCAAAAGTCCAGTGGCCGATTCCAACGCGATTGATATGAGGCGCTCGCATCGCGCGGAGGTGAAGCGGGCGGGGGGGATCGCATCGTCCGCGCGGGTTGCCGTCATGGAGGTAAAGAAATAACAGGAGAACGGATGGAACTAAAAACCGGCTAAGTGCGAGTCGGACTCGCAAATGAAGGGTTCCGTACCATCGTGAAATATCTAATACAAAAAATCAGGTTTTTTGGGGACCATTTAATTTTAAATTTTTTTAATTTTACCTATTTGTTATTATAGCGGCAAAATAAATACACACTCTGTGAAAATTTCAGCTGTCTATCTGTTACGGTTACTGAGATACAGCCCTGTGACAGCGGACGAACGGACGGACAGCGGAGGCTTAGTAATAGGGTTCCGTTGGCACCCTTTGGGTACGAAACCCTAAAAAGTGTCGACACGTCAATTGTGCCGCCGATAGAGTTTGGCCTTTGTTTCGGCATATATTCTTTGGATTCGGCTCTCGCTGAATACATCATTACGAATGAAGAATGACGTAACGACCATCAGGTTTATTGAAAAATAATTCTTATCTTTATCAGTTTACCTACCAATTTGGGAGACTTCAAATTGGATTTTTCTCCGTTTTCATCACTGCGCTACAAATGTGTACGGCGATATAATGTTGCAAGTCGCGTGGCGTCACTTTTTGAGCGCTCGTTGCATGGAAGTTATTTCTCCATACATTCTTCACCTCCACGGTTGCGGTAGGACGCCCCGCCCGAAGACCGGTCGGCGGGAGACGGGGTACGCCACATGTGCAAAACAAAACCGACCGTAGAGGTTGCTACTGGATTTATGTCGTTGATAGTACACGCCACAGAATTGAAATTAGCTTAGATATGCCTATCCTTTCGAATGTGCTATGGAATCGACCTTACCCCGACTTACGACCCTTTATTTTGTATTATTTTTTAATGTTACCTATATGTTGTTATAGCGGCAAAATAAATGCACATTCCGTGAACATTTCAGCTGCCTACCTATTACGGTTCATGAGATACAGCCCTGTGACGGACGGACGGACGGACGGACGGACGGACGGACAGCGTAGGCTTAGTCATAGGGTTCCGTTGGCACCCTTTGGGTACGGAACCCTAAAAAAGGGACTTTTTTAATTTACCGCAAGGAAATACCCTCTTAGGGTAAGTTGGCTGGTTCATGTCCAGCGTTGCACTATATTAATGAGCTGTGTGCCGCCGAAAGCCATGTCGCAAACGCAACATCAGCGGTTCCGCGGCAGTGTTGTGCTCGCTCGTTATTCGCCGCCGGAGGGCCGGGCGCCGCCGCCGCGGGGCGACACGATACCCGGCGGCGCGCCGACCGCCGAGATTGAGTTACGGCCTTCTGTGACGACCGCGGCGCCTGTTTTGATACGAACGCGGCAGCAGAAATGCGAACACACAACCCGAAACGGGGTCCCGACCGTGGAAGCCACAGACCTGCGCATTTTGGAATCCGGCGTCGTATGCCACGCAGTCGAAACATCGCCACCGCGCGCGAATGTACTATAAAAATGCGATCGTCAAGTCATTTTCCACCCACACAAACCCTCCAATACGTCTGCGACTATATTTGCATGTGGCATGTATGTTTAAGAACGGCCCGTAAGCTATGCTCCCCATACAAACGTAGTTTACTAATCAATTGGAAACCGCTATTCCAATTAAATTGATATTCTAATATCAGGTAACAAATATCTGTGTCTGCAAAAACAAAGGCATGCAGACACAGATATTTGCAGCCTAATATTAGATACCAAATATCAAGTAAGTTGGAACAGAGGTTTTCAAATCATTAGTAAACTACGTTTGTATGGGAGGCGAAATTTTCAGGTGCTTTGGATTGGTAGTTTTTGAAAATTGGAGGCAGCGGGTCCCATAGTAGGCGCGCTAGATGGCATATCTGCTTTCTTTTTATCTATGAGCCTAACACTAACATAAGAACTACATATGTGCCACGACAGGACCTTTCTTATATTGCACGGCCACATTTAACTGCATGGAAAACACCTACAGTTGTCAGCCTCAATAGCCCAGTGGCGCGACACTTCGGCGATCGCTCTCCGAAGTTAAGCAACGTTGGGTCCGGTCTGGTCTTGGATGGGTGACCATTCGACTGTTGAGAGAGGCTGGCCGTGGTTCGGATTCCACGTTAAACTGTAGGTCCCCTTCCTTACTTACTAGATGGTAGGGTTAATCCCGCCCGGGTTGGTACCATCGCATTGAATGAACGATGGTCGAAGCGGCAACGAAAATTGTCCGTGTTTTCCATCCATTTCAAAGTAGCCGTGCGATATAAGGAAGGTCCTGGCATGGCACCTAGTTCCCATGTGGTGTGTTGGGCTAATACCATGACAGAAGGTGTGGTATTAGCCATCCATGTCCAGTCACATAAAAAAAAAACGTGGATTCCAAACCATGGAGCAGTTCGGATTCGCGACGAAACTAACTTATCCATCTCAAAAATAGCAATAATGCGGCCCCTGAGCTAGGAGCCGCTCACATAAACGCATATATTGTCTCTCGTTTGTGGTTGCTGTGGCGTTCAGTTCGCATCGCAATGTCTCTGTTGGTCCGGCTCCTCGACGGATGTCTATACAGGAGAACTCCGATTATCCGAAATTCGACTATACGGATTAACCTGTTATGCGTATCGCCGCAAAGATCCGAAACACAACGGTTTTTCGATTAAATATAATCTGTTTCAAACGAATGTGTTACTTATCTGCATATAAAAGGTGTCCAACAGATGGAAAGAAGAACGTCACACATTGGACATTGGCACACATATGTTTTCCTTGCAAATGCCCACTGTGGCGTTGAGGGTGATGCGCTCCGTACATACGGACCCATATCAACATGTTTTTCTAAAACGTAAATAAAAATAAAAGAAAAGGTATGTTACATTGCATTTACATATACACTGTGTATGTATTTCCCGAGTTAACATAACACGTGGCCCAGATAACTTTTAAAAAGAGAATCTCGGGAAGAAAAACACGGAAAGAAAGAGAATCTCTGAAAGACAGAGAATCTCGGAAATCTTGGTAGCAAATGAGTAACTCGAAAACTTTAAACCTCAAAGACACGTACATCGGTAGCAGGGATGTTATACTTGATTGGCTGACGAGAGCGAGGTTCTGCCAGGTGACATGTTGATTCGCCCGACTTTTAGTTTTATTTTTAAACTATAGTATTCATCATGTAAGAAATGAATAAAAGAATAAGCCTGGTTTTCACCAAGTGCTGATTAGTTTTAATTAAAGGACCATTATCTTGTACTGGTATTGATTGCAATCTGCTAAGAAAGGCCCTTTAAGCTAATCAGCAGTAGGTGAAAATGGCCCTAAGTAATTTATGTTTTGTCTAAGAGGCCTATAATCCGTATTTTAGATTATCCGGATCGCCTTCCGTCCCAACCGATCCGGATAATCGGCGTTCTACTGTAGTTACCGGATTGGACACGCCCCCGCTCGGCCGCTAATTTTCACACTTCCTATCGATTGTGTCAACGTTGGCGCGCCCGCCGCCGCCGCCCCCGCCGCTGCCACCGCAGCCGCAGCCGCCGCCGCAACCGCAGCCGACACAATGCTGTTGCCGAGCGCTCGGTTGCAAAGAGGCGCGTCCGTCGTGGGGCCGCCATTACGTGAGGTGTCGCCCGACGCTGGCCATCGAGAACGTTGAAAAGAGTTGGACGGATTAGGACAACGAGCATGGAAGGACCGAAGTCGCGACCAAAACTAGTTTTTTTAGGTAATACTTAATGTTTACGGATATACAGTGTTAAAAAGGCTCACTTCTTTCCGACGTTTCGTTCGATCCTGATGATGTCCGCAACGTGGTGGACGAAACGTCGGAAAGAAGTGAGCCTTTTTAACACTGTATATCCTTAAACATTAAGTATTATGTCGAACAACAGTGAAAATCTAAATAAACATATAGTTTTTTAGGGTTCCGTACCCGAAGGGTGAAAACGGAACCTTATTACTAAGCCTCCGCTTTTCATCCGTCCGTCTGTCACAGGGCTGTATCTTATGAACCGTCATAGGCAGGCAGCTGAATTTTTCACAGAGTGTGTATTTATTTTGCCGCTATAACAATAAAATAGGTAAAATTACAATACCATACAAAAAACGTGATTTTTTTATGTGAAATCGTGTACGATGGTACGAGACCCTTCGTGTGCGAGTCCGACTCGCACTTGGCCGGCTTTTTAAAATATAATAATCGCTACGCCGTCCCACGACATTATACCTCAAAGCTTGAACAAACAAACGGAATAGAACGAACCAGCCCACCGTTATTGACAAAGGCGAAGTGCGCACGTCATTCGGTACACTCAATCCGGGCGTGCAGACTCGCCAAATAATGTAACACATTTTGATAACCGCGCCGAAATGTTTTGCGATAACCTATTCACGCCTCTTTAACTGTGACGTTGAGGTATGACGTAACTTAAGTAAATATAATTGTTCGTACTAAGCAAGTGCGCCGCTTTCGTAGAATCGACCGCGAAGCAAGGAAAAATTAACTGAAGATGGAACCTTGCTTATTATACGCTGGATCCGAACCTGCAAAACATACCATTCGCGGGTATTGCGTCTAAATTTCGTCACTTCCAACAGTCCCTCCTAGCGTAATCAATGCTTATACTAACATACTCTGTTAATAATAAACCCACATATCATCCTCCTACAGTTTGACATAGGTTCCGAACCATGCAACGGCTTGCATTCGAAACGAGATGCACTGATCCAACTGGGAAAGAGAAAGAAAGTGGTGAATGGCCGGGGCTAGGATTTAAACCAATAACCTCTCGAATTAAAGGCAAGTCCTCTAACACCTACATCACGAGCTGTAAATTGAAGAAGGAGAGCAGTAAAAAGCACGTTTAGTGTCGATTATCCGAATGTCGGTCATCCGAACAACAGCTCAACCGGACAGCGTGTTTCTCCCGAGGCGCGCGTCGCGACCCTAAAATCGCCTTCACAGCAAGTACGCATAGAGCGTAAGGAAAGAGAGAAATAGCTTGCGCAATCCGAACGCGCAAGATACAATATTCGTTCCATTAAATGGTTTCCTATTAATCATTTTGATTGAATACAATTTGTGCTATCAATCAATTATAAAATTTTAATTTATATTTATTATTTATTATGTTATAATATTATTAATACGCTAATTGTATGTAATAAAGTACCCCGCACAAATCGTATGGGAATTGGCTCCCGGTCAAATTGGCTGAAATTTGGATATGTTGTTCGTTTCGGCATCCTGAACAAAAGTCTCAATGGGCACAAAGCCCAATTTTGCTTATTTTGGCCGCTACGGGGCTCCAAAGCTCCACGGGTTGACCATTATTTACTACTCAAAACGGCGATCTCCTGGCAGTTTAGTATTTGCTACGCTGAGGAAAAAGTACCCTCTCATGTTTTTGGGGGGGCTAAATTCAAATCCAATGTCAATATGACAATATTGACAGTTGACAGCTGTCAACTAACTGTCAAACAGCATTTTACAACCAAAATGGATGCAACCCACATGTCAATATACGTTTTTGAGCTTTCTGAGTTCAAAACTGATGTCCAAAAGATGATATAGACAGTTGACAGTTGTCAACTAACTGTCAAACAGCATTTGACAGCTAAAGTGGATGAAACCCATATGTAAATATATGTTTTTGAGCTTGCTGAGTCGAAAACTGGTGGCCAAAAGACGATATTGACAGTTGACAGCTGTCAACTGTCATTATTGTCTTTTGGCCATCAGTTTTGAACTCAGCAACCTCAAAAACCTACATTCACATGTGGATTTTATCGATTTTGTTTATTTCTCGCTGTTTGACAGCTAGTTGACAACTAATTGACAGCTGTCAACTGTCAATATTGTCATATTGACATTGGATTTGAATTTAGCCCCCCCGAAAACATGAGAGGGTACTTTTTCCTCAGCGTAGAAAATACTAAACTGCCAGGAGATCGCCGTTTTGAGTAGTAAATAATGGTCAACCCGTGGAGCTTTGGAGCCCCGTAGCGGCCAAAATAAGCAAAATTGGGCTTTGTGCCCATTGAGACTTTTGTTCAGGATGCCGAAACGAACAACATATCCAAATTTCAGCCAATTTGACCGGGAGCCAATTCCCATACGATTTGTGCGGGGTTCTTATAATACAAAGAACCCCGCACAAATCGTATGGGAATTGGCTCCCGGTCAAATCCATTATTTTTGATTAGTTACTCACGTTATCCTACGTGTCGTTGGAACTCCAGAACATCCGGAGAGAGCGAATTCGTACGAATTAACTGGCCAACGCGCTGCCGTCAGTGTATTTGTATCACTAAAAATGTCAAAGTCCAATATGAGGCGGTGACGATCATGTTTGTACGCATCGCCGGATTTACCGATTTACAAATACAAATGTTTTACAGTTCGTTGGTCATAGAATTATAGGTATAAATTATCCGAATAAATCAATTTTCCGAACAGCCCTGTCCCGCAATAAGTTCGGATAATCGACGATCATTGTACTTTTTTAACCGACTTCAAAAAAAGGCGGAGGTTTTCAATTCGTCGGAATCTTTTTTTTTAATATACCGCTGAGCTTGAACCAGCAATCATACCTTCCGCGGGCATTGCGTCATCCAATTCTAACAAAATAATTTAATACTAAAATACTAGAGTACCTAGATAGCCACTAAGCCACCAACATTTCGAAAATTAAACTAAGTTCCTTCAAGCTTATTTTATTTTAACAAAGCAATCCTAAGATAGTTTTTACTTCGACCACATTCAGCGTTGCTATTAATCGCGGAATACATTCCCTGATTTATACCACCGAATAAATAAACAATATTAACCTGCAACCGAACGAGCAAATTACATCGAGCGGCCGCGTTTGGTAACATCGATAAAAGTGCTATCGGCGCAGCCCTATCTCACACGGTGCGGTATCGCGGTGGCGCATGGCGTCCCCCGGCCAGGTACATGCACCTCGAAATTGCCGCCCCGCGTGAGAGTGGCGCCATCTGACGGACGTGTCATTATTTGATCGATCCGACCCCTACTACGCGTTTCGTAGCGTCGGTATTCCGTAAAGACGCCTCATTATTATTATTATTGACTATTTTTAGTGACAATATAAGGACGGTCCTGGCATGGCACCTAGTTCCCATGTGGTGTGTTAGGCTAATATTTGACGGTCAGTTCGGTATTAGCCATCCATGTCCAGTTACATAAAAAAAACCTAGTAACTTAGAAACCAAATAGATTTTTACAATGCGAATGGTCATCAAACAAATGGTTCGATAAAGCTGTTTTGATTATAATTTTGGATCTCCGAGAGGAAATATTTGGATGATCTTCTTTCCACGTTTGTATGGGGAGTAGAGCGGGAAGGCCCACCTTAAGGCGAAGGAGATATGCCGTGATTTTACCCTGCCACCCCTCTGGGAAAACAGCGTGATTGTATTCTATGTATTTTTACATTAGCATGGACATGGTTTCATCACCCACCCGTTTCGCTGCTGCTGTGAGTGACGGGTGTCAACCGACACGATCTTGCGTGTGTAAGGGTACGCTCACACCAAGGCGCGACACGACACGACGCGCGACGGGCAGATGTAAAGATAGCAATATAATACAGACCTTACTTACCAAGAGGCACGGCCCGAGTAGGCAAGTATCACTATTCTTAGACTATCTACACCATTGCAAATAATGGTGTTATTTTCACCCATATGTGTAGGTACTTATAATTATAATGATAACTATCTGAAAATACGACTACAAATCAAAGTGTGGAACGTGTTATTTTACAGAAAGATGAATGTAACAAAATGGAGAAAAAACATGTATTATAGGAAACAGTAAATCAAATAAATGATAATGTCAGCAAAAACTGCTCACAAAATATAATATTTCTTCCACTTTTTTTTTTAATAAATGCTCATAAATATGTCTCTTCAATTCTTTTAATAATGCTTAATTTAATTAATGTAAAAATATTCTATGTATACATAAAAACGATGGTTTAATTTTATTAACGATTAAAATCAGTTTTTTAATTTGTAGATTCAATTAACTAGGCTGCAGGAGAGTATACAGCAGGTGGCGAAATTAATTGGAAGATGCAATACCCGCAAATGGTATGTTTTGCTGGTTAGAACCAAGCATTGCAGTATTTTCATAAAGTAGGTAATTCTTTTTCTTTAATTGATGTGTCCTTGCGTGTGTAGTACATTTACCTAAAAAGTTATATGATAAATAAAATAAAATTACATTACATAATTAATAATGAAAGTCATGGAACGGGTTTTTTTTTAATACTCTCTGGAAATGTCTACCACATGAAAACAATCCATTTTCCATCCATGTCCATTACATAAAATAAATAATCAAAAAATGGCCGCGGCGTCGCGTCTCGGTGTGAACCGACCCTAACAAAGGAACCGCTTCCAGCCGGTTCAGACTCGAATGGGACGTGTCGTTTTGTTTTAGCGTGTCGGGTCAAATAAGGAAGGACGACTCGTTGCAGAAAACAAATCATCCTCTGATGAGCTGTCCGCCTAGCATTGTGGGTTCGGTTTAGCAACATATTTTGTTAACATAATATTGCTTAACAATACAATAATTTATCGAAAAATCAGCGCGTCTCAAACTTGTCTAAACTAAAAAAGATTCCGACGAATTGAGAACCTCCTCCTTTTTTTTAAGTCGGTTAAAAAGAGTCGTTACCCTATTAATTCCCTTTACTACGAGCGAAAACTGTTTATACGCTCTTAATGTTTTACTAGGTTTTTGACATTTTGTATTCTAAAACATATTCTCAAAATCTACGTCTGTATGTTTTTTTTTTAATATACCATTTAGATTCATTCAATCAAGAAAAAAGTTGTCTTTTTTATGACGAAATGCATTTCTTCAAATTTTTAAATCTTCGATTTCCGCTGACTTCACGGACAGCCTTAAACCCATTTTCGTTACAAACTTAAGGGGACATAATACCCTGGAACGAACTTATCCGATAAGTTTTACCTTTTTAATTTCCTTCATAAGCACTCTTTTCAGTTTCAGTGCCATAATATGGCGTTTATTTCATGAACACAAATTACATTTTTACATTTTTATTTACATGTATTTAATTTACATTTTTTATAGTATATTGTACGCGCGAAACCCGAAGGCTTGTTTGCGCGTGACAACCTGTTTTCGTGTGCTAGCATTTAACACTTTTAGCATTTTAAAAATTTTTTTTTACACACCAAAAAAACTAGGCTATAGGATTTCAGGATATAAGTTGGTGCTTGCCATTACAATTCAAGCCTTAAACTGTTTTGAGCGGCTCGTAGTCTAGTGGCGCGGGGACTGGCCTAGCGTACCAGAGGCCCGGGTTCAATACCGACTTGCACCACTGTCTTTCTCTTTCAGAGTTCGATAAGTGCATTTCGTCACGAATGCGAGCTGCTCCATGGTTCGGAATCCATGTAAAACTGTAGGTCCCCTTCCCCTACTAGGTGGTAGGGTTTAAGCCCGCCCGGGTTGGTACCATCGCATTGGATGAAAAAATGGTCGAAGCGGCAATGAAAAATTGTCCGTGTTTTCCATCCAGTTCAATGTAGCCGTGCTCATAAAGGGAAGGTCCTGGCATGGCACCTAATTCCTTCGGGAATGTGGTGTATTGGGCTAATATCATAACGGTAGTTGTGTGGTATTAGCCATCCATGTCAGGTCGCATAAAAAAAAAAAAAAAAAAAACAACTTTGACGTGAGTTAACTATTACAACATAAGCTGCAAGATATTTTTTGAAATTCGTTACATTGACTTATCGATTTTCTAGTGTTTATTTTCTATCGGAAATTTGTTATATCCATGTCCAGTAACATAACAAGGAAAGTAAATTAGGACAGCGGTTCACAAATGATTGATTAGCAAATTAGGTACGTTATTTTCTAATGCTTGCGGGCCCACCTTAACTGCCCCCGATAACGCCAAGATCGCGTGTTTTAGCCTCACCCCTGCCACTGACAGCTGAATGTATGCCTTGAAAGGTTAGGTTCGGCTAGATTAAGTATCTCCATGTTGTCAACATCAGAAATAGAGACGTTACCGAAATCCCTTTCTGTCATATTGACGTCAAACCTTGGAGTAAATGGGACTTGAAATGCAATGAAAAAAAAAATTATTTGCATTCAACTTTAAGGAACTTATGAATGAACTAGCGGCCCGGCCGTCTTCAAGATATTTGTTTTAGATAGAATATTTTTATTTAATAATAATATCATGCCTGCTCAGTACAGCATCGAGAAAATAACGCAGCGAGATTGACTGCTGTGACACCACTCAAACTTGCTACGCGTTGTAATCGGACTAAGGCCCTTACCGTACGATTGTCGCTAATGTGAAATACCGGTTGACTTTTGTTTAGAAACGTGGGAGATAAGCGGATTGAAATAGACTAGTCCGAGTGTAATTAGTCTGTCAAGTTAAACAAGCAAAAAATTATGATAATGTCTTGGTATAGTCGTCTTATTCGGCTAAAGTTGGTCACCTCCCCCGAAACAATTCTACCAAAAAAAAATGTTGGCAGTACCATTAAGATTTTACCCAGTTTGCGGGTTCTTCTTTACAGAGTCAATCTAATCCGAGGATCTATCAGTAACTAACTTAGCGTAGTTTGACTAGCTACCTACCAAAAAAAGTTTAATAAATGAAATAAAATATTGTAATGTTGCATACTGTTGGCAGCAATGCATTCCTCTGTAATTATACACGTACATAGGATGGTAGTGGCATGTTACTATTCGACAGTGGCCTGGTATTCCAGTAATTTTCCGCACATTGGCAATTTCGTGTTGCACGATGTTGTTGATAACTAATATTCTGTGTCACGCACTTATCAAAGGCCCGCATACGAAAACAAGCGCTCAAATCTTTTACAGTCGTGTTCAGAGAGAACCCGTCAAAAGTTAGTACGAGATTAGCACCGGACTAACCATACAAAAACCGGTTTAGTTCGACCTTAATACGCGCGCTAAAGTTAGTCCGCTCCCTCTATATACGACACTATGCTTGCAATAAAGCCTTGGTGTCAGCCTCGGCAGATCAGTGGCGCGACACCCTGCTGTTTGATAAGCTTGAAATGAAATGAAATGAAAAATGAAAATGAAAAAATACTTTATTTGCAGCCATACGGTACAAAAAGGCGGAAATTAATGCCATAAGGCATTCTCTACCATTCAACCTTAGAGATGTAGGAGAGGTGCAGTGAGGCGGGCAAAAAAATAAACGTAAAACAAAATGAATTAGCGAAAATATTAACTAACCTAAAAATAAGGATTCATATATTAAAATAAATTACATACAAATATTGGTGAAGCAACTCTGAGCGCGGTTTGGTTCTAGACGGGTGACCGCTTTCAGCCGTTGAGGCTGCCCGTAGTTCGGATTCCACGGTAAACTGTCGGTCCCCTTCCTTATTTAATAGGTGGCAGGGTTAATCTCGCCAGGGTTGGCACCAATGAACATTTTCCGTGTTTTCCATCAAGTTCAATGTTGCCGAGCAACATAAGGAAGGTTCTGGCATAGCACCTAGTTCCCATGTGGTATGTTAAGTTTATATCATGACATTTTGGTACATATTAGCTATCCATGTCCAACTATCGCATTCAAGGCGGGTTTCCGCGCCCCTGAGCTACGATACAGAAACTTTGTGCGAATTCCATGAAAAATATGCAACATTCGGGACGTAGACCGCCGTACGAGTCGAACAAATAGCGAATTATAATTCGGGAGGTCACGTCATTTTTGGTCACGATCATGTAAATGGACGAATTTGAGTTCACAGGTTTCCGGGAGGTCACGACATTTTTGGTCACGATAATGTAAATGGCCGAATCTGGGTTCACAGGTTAGAGACAAACCCTCTGATGCTAAACATGTCGGTCTGCCTGTGCCAAGTGGTTGTGATAGCTAGATTGGCTATGCAAAATAGATGTAATGAATATACTAATTGTCTGGACATATTGATACCTATTAATTATGCAACAATAACAAGTCGGTTTTATAATTTAACATTTACATACCTAAATTTATATCTGTAACCTTAATCGTCTATAACTACGAAATGCAACCAAATATTTGTTCAGTTTTGGTATTACTAAGTAAGTATGTACTGATACTTTCATGCTTTATTATTCGCAGCCATTTACCTTATCATATATTTTTGTTGTAACTATAAATACTTTTCAGGCGCCTTATCTAGGTAACGCAACCACTTGGCGCAGGCAGGCCGACACATTTAGCTTGATAGGGTTGGTCTTCATCCTGTGAACCCAGTTTCAGCCATTTCCGTTATCGTTACCATTTTCGTCGCGACCTCCTAGTCTATTAGGGCCTCCATTTTGAAATAAATTCTCCGCCTAACGTTATCACGTAAGTAGTATCTATTATCTATTGGCACCGATGTGTTTATTTTTTGATAAAAAGACAATATAAAGATCAGAGATTTCGCGACGGCAAAATGAATGGTGTTTTCCCCAAACACAATTGAGCGCATATCGCCAGGGCTAAAGATAATCAACTGATAACAAAGTATACGTAACGAAGTCGATAGTGCGAAAAGGTAAGCCCACCTGTAGGTTTTCAGGATTCCATTCCGCTCACAAAAAAAAACGGCCAAGTGCGAGTCGGACTCGCACACGAAGGGTTCCGTACCATCGTACAAGATTTAACACAAAAAAATAACGTTTTTTGTATGGAAGGGGTTTAATTTCTATTATTTTCTAATTTTACCAATTTGTTGTTACAGCGGCAATATGAATGCACACTCTGCGAATTTTCAGCTGCCTACCTATTACGGTTCATGAGATACAGCCCTGTGACGGACGGACGGACGGATGGACAACGGAGGCTTAGTAGTAGGGTTCTGTTGGCACCATTTGGGTACGGAACCATAAAAACGGTCCAAAACACTAATGAATACGGAACTTTTTCAATTAGGTTAGGTTAGATTATAATATTTGCATTTATAAATATATGCAAAAATACATACTTTTGGATGTTCTGGGTTTTGGACCTTATGCTTTTTGGACTTTATGAAGGCGACCCGTTGCTAAGAGCAAACATCGGCTGGACCGATTCAGCAAATATTTTCTTCAAATGTTTGTTGAAGTTCAAGAAATGTTCTTAGCCATAGTTGGATTAGGAAGGTGACGCTGTAGTCGAAATTCAAATGTTCAAACTAACCGTTTGAACAACACGCTCGCGAGGATGAACTGGGACCATATTTAACTGGGAGCCCAGTAAAATGTGGTTAGTCGAGTGAATTACAAAAAAAAAATCGCCCCAAGTGGAGCCGGGTTCCTCAGTAAGTAATAAAGGCCTTTGATAAGGTGGACCATATGCGATTACTTGAAAAATTAGCCTTCAATGGGATCAGAGGTAACCTCCTCAGATGGTTTGCATCATATATCGTGAACAGAAAGCAGAGTGTCGTAGTAAATGGGTTTGAGTCTGAAATGGTCACAGTCACATCTGGTGTTCCTCAAGGATCAATCCTTGGTCCTTTTTTGTTTATTTTATTTATAAATGATGTCATTGATTGCTTTAAAAATTGTTCTTTCTTAATATATGCTGACGACATCAAAATTTTTAAAATAATTCGTTCTAATACAGATTGTTTAGATTTGCAGTGTGACCTAAATCGTTTCTTCCAATATTCTATAGTCAATAAAATGTACCTTAGTTTTCCCAAGTGCCATCAGATTACTTTTACAAAAAAACGTGTTACTCTAGAGTTTCTGTACTCGCTGGGAGGTAACTCACTGGGAAGGGTCGAGCATATTCGCGACCTAGGAGTTACATTGGATTCAAAACTTCACCTTGATCTACATGTTGAAAAAATCACTATTAAGGCTTACCAAATGATGGGATTTGTTTTACGCACCTCAAAGCAATTTAAGAACGCCAGTACCTATAAATATCTATATACATCACTGGTTCGATCACAGCTGGAATATGCCGCTCCTGTTTGGAACCCTTACTATGACAAATACCGACATGCCATTGAAATGGTCCAACGTAAATTTCTTCACGTTATGCACCGACGTTGTTTGCAATCTCAACTCTCCTATGACAGCCTTCTTAAAGTGTACTCTTTACTCAGCTTATCAAATCGTAGAACCCTACTGGATATGACTACACTACATAAAATATGCAACAATCAATTTGACTGCCCTGAATTGCTTTCTAGTATTTCATATAATGTGCCACAACGTACCACAAGGAGCCGAGTTATGTTTAATTCAAAACTGTATCGGACCAACGCTGGTAACCGTATACCTATCCATAAAATGTGTGATAAATTCAACAGAGTATTTCCTGATCTAGATATACACTATCTCAGTAATAATGACTTTAAGAAGCAAGTTGCAGCAACCCTTTCATCATAATCCATTTTAATTTTATATGCTTGTTTGTGTAAAATTTCATTTTCTTTATTTTCTTTTTTGTTAATTAAGTTTTTTTTTTTCTTTTACCCATTTAATTAAGAATGATTCTGCCATGCATGTTATCATGTTACACTCATACTTTATCTGTGCTCAATTTTTGAAACTTGCAACCTTCAGTTATATTTTGTTTTATTATTAACTTTTATTTTATGATTAGCCCGATGCTATGTTTGTTTTCTTTCTGAAATAATAGCCCTTTAAAATTCTTTTATATTACATGTGAAATGCGGTGCTGGGTACATATCTAGTAAATTAGTATTAAATTGTCTTTTGTATCTTAATCATGTCTGTATCTGTTTGCTTTTCCAAATAAATAAATAAATTAATAAATAAATAATATAAAATTCAATAAATAATCTAGAACATGTGTAAATTCACCCGGTTGCCAGGAATTCCGTATATAAACTAACATTTGGCTATTAGCCAAACGTACGCAAACTAAAGATTTCTTCAACGATGTAGACATAAAACAACGCTTTTACGAGACCCTAAAAGCTTGTTCGGCAAAATCTACACCAACTCTCTGCCAAAGTGGCCGTGGGTCTTGATAGTGAGGGCACCCAGCAATACTTTAACTCAAAAGACCAATTCCGACAGCTGAAATACCTATCAAACCCAAAATTTTTATCGTGATATGCCTACACGAACAAAACTTATATGCATCAAATTAGACCACAACCAGGTACGGTTTCTATTCCATGCCATTGTACATAGATAAGCAAGGTTTCAGGATGCCAGTTTCGACGTCATAAAACCTACCCTCATCTGGGGGTCCATTCAGGTAAGGTAGTTCGAATTCGGGAGTGAGTTAACCTAAAAATAGGTGGAGACTTAATTGATATTTAAATAACGGAACTGTTATTTTACCTTCCATCGTATTCATGGGGCAAGCCAGATTCCTACCAAACTAAAATGACGTTCAAGATGTGCGGAAACACGAATAAGTTATAAAATTGAGTTGATCTGAATGAGCCGTCAAATCATACGTTGACGTTGATTTAGATTTTTTATCCTTTCGTGCACTCGGCCCCAAATCTGACGTTTAGTTGCATTTCGTACCATACATATCAAATGGTAAATTTTAGTTCACTGCGCCGAATAAAACGTCGTTTGAAAGGGGTCGGCAACTTTCATCATAATTAGCTCCACAAATAATTCGTATAACTTTCTTTTGAAGGATAAGAATACTTTTTTTTACATTACAATTGTTTCCCCACACATCTATTCCGTACCTTAAGGTGGCCCAACCCGCTCATCTCCCCATACAAAAGGGGAAAGAAGATCACGCCCATATTTCTTGTCAGAGATCCAAAATTTTGCTCAAAATAGCTTTATTTGATTGAACTAGATGTCTGATGACCACTGGCATTGTGAAATTGTGTTTGGTTTCCAAGTTATAACGTCCGAAAGTTCGGATTTTTCGCGCGTTTTATACAATAACTTTGGAGGTGGATTACGCAATGAAGTAAGAACATCTTAAAAAGATTAGTCATCAGACATAGCTTATTTAATCAAGATTTAGAATCTATTTGGTTTTTGTTTGATTTTTGACTACAGCGGTCGTGGTTTACTTTTAGCTATAAGTCGTTTTGAAATAAAAAAAAATCGTAAATCTTACCAAATCGTTCACGATGCACATTGTCTTTTTTGTGGACAGGTTGCATCTTCCTCATCACGGAGCGTGTCTTATTCTTAGAAACAGAGAAGGTCCCAGAGCGCAACAGCACGGTTTTGTACCGTGCCCGCAAATGAGTTGAGGCCGCCGGGTTGGGCCACCTTAAAATCGATTCTATATAGCTAAAATAAATTATTCTTAAAGTTGATATGTCCACAGTGTTTTTTAGTGATCTTATCGCATAACATGCACTGGCTATCTTATTTACTATGATTTCAATATGTCGATGAAATGACATTTTACTATCGAATGTTATCCCTAAAATTTGGTAGTATTACATTTCTTTATTTCTAATTAATTAGTGTCAGGTTCTATGTAATTAGTACATTTCTTAAAGATAATAAACTTTGATTTATTTTTGTTAAGCATTAGACTATTATTAGCAAACCAGTATTCCAAATCCTTTATACACCTTCTCAGGTTTTCTAATAAAAGATACTTTACTCTAATGCAACATTTAGGCCTGATAATATTTTCAGTGCAATGAAGACGGTCAGCTCTCCAGGCGCTAGGTCAGCTCTCCAGGCGCTAGGCCAAAAATAAAAAACCGGCCAAGTGCGAGTCGCACACGAAGGGTTCCGTACAATCGTAAAAAAATGTATACAAAAAATCAGGTTTTTTGTATGGGGACCCCCTTTAATTTTAATTATTTCTTAATCTTACCTAATTGTTGTTATAGCGGCAAAATAAATACACACTCTGTGAAAATTTGAGCTGTCTATCTGTTACGGTTACTGAGATACAGCCCTGTGACAGACGGACGGACGGACGGACGGACGGACGGACAGACGGACAGCGGAGGCTTAGTAATAGGGTTCCGTTTTCACCCTTTGGGTACGGAACCCTAAAAATAAAAAACAATCAATGTATTCCCTAAAGAAACTAATGAATACTCTACGGGCGCATCAGGCAGGAATGCCATTACAAAGAGCAAGCAATTTATTTGGCATTCCCCGCAGCACATTGTGGAATAAAGTTCACAACAGAGCCGGTAGTCTCAGTTCTAACCTAAATTGGCGTTACGGCAAACCGATCGACTGGCGTTTTCAAATGTATGGACAAATTGAAGAGCGGGCGCAGCGGGCGTTAAGCTAACTAACATTTGCGAGTCCGAGCTTAATTTAACAGCTTACTCAACGTTGCCGTAAATACGTCGACGTTGCCGTTTACGTCCACTCCGCGTTTTCAAACAAATCGGAAGTCCGCGTTTGACTTTGACAGCTTGAAGAAGTAAAACCACAGAATATCTAGTAAAAACTTGTATGGAGTTTGGAGAAAACGCCAGTCGATCGGTTTGCCGTAAACGCCCATTTAGGTGAGAACTCAGACTGACCACTCTGGACCCATTTCATTGTTGCTGATGGAAGTAGAAATTGCGCTAAAAATTAACTTCTCGACCTTGCACGAAGAGGCTTTCCTCTACAACTAAAAGCTACGTTGGATTCACTCAAACATTTGTTGAAGAAATGTTTTTTTTTTCCTTTTTCTTTGTTTGTAAAATAACTTGTAACCTGAGTGGTCAGTCTGAGTTCTCACCTAAATTGGCGTTTACGGCAAACCGATCGACTGGCGTTTTATCCAAACTCCATACAAGTTTTTACTAGATATTCTGTGGTTTTACTTCTTCAAGCTGTCAAAGTCAAACGCGGACTTCCGATTTGTATGAAAACGCGGAGCAACGAAATAGCAACGTCGACGTATTTACGGCAACGTTGAGTAAGCTGTCAAATCAAGCTCGGACTCGCAAATGTTAGTTCGCTTAACGCCCGCTGCGCGCGCTCTTAAATTTCTCCATACACTTGAAAACGCCAGTCGATCGGTTTTCCGTAACGCCAATTTAGGTGACAACTTAGACTACCGGCTCTGTGCCCATAAGTGGAGAAAAGGACTTTTTTTTGTTTTTTTTTATTTCTCAAAACTTTTTGTAACATTAACAGTTCCAATGTCGTATTCTTAAGAATTAATAAATGATCTAATAGTTTAGGTTTTTAGTTTAATTAATACCGATTCTGTTAGGAATTACTATTTTTAACTGACTTCAACAAAGGAGGAGGTTATCAATTCGTCTGTATGTTTTTTTTTATGTTTCTTACCTCATAACTTTTGCCTGGGTGAACCGATTTTGATGATTGATGATGATGTTGATGATTTTTAAATGAAAGCTAGTGCTTCCCAAGTGGTCCCATTTTAATTTGGTTAAGTTCTCACCATGATATCCATGAGAAAAACATATAAGTCTTAAATTTGTATTAAGATTGCGCGACAAATGGACGAATAACTTAATATAACGCCAACCGATTTCGGTGATTCTTTTTTTACTGGAAGGAACGTGTACAAATTAGTAAGTGTACTTCAGATTCACTAAAAATAAACAAATAAAAAAAATTGACAAAAAAAGAACCGACTTCAAAGAAAAAGCACTAAAATGTAAAAAAATATTGGCATTTTTGTAGTTACGATTTTTGTTAGTTTTTGAGTCGGTGTCAGCCAAGGTAGCCAAGGTTCTCTTGATTGGCGCAGCGCGTGCCCGGCTGACGCCGACTCAAAAAATAACAAAAATCGTAACTACAAAAATGGCAATTATTTTTTACTTTTTAGTGCTTTTTCTTTGAAGTCGGTTATTTTTTTTGTTATGTAAAGTTGAATTAGTCCTCAAAGTGTCCATAAAGGGTACATTCATCCTATAAACTATCTGTATGCCAAAAACCACATCGATCCGTTGGTGCGCGAAAGAAGGACACACCAAACAAACTTTCGCACATATGTTTATCTTACGGTTAAAGCCCTAGGCTGGTTAAAGTTCGAAATCTTTTTTTTCCTTGAAGGTAAATACAATTTTGAAGATATACCCGTGTCGAGTGCACTCATTTCCTTCCTTAACATAACCTTAACCTATTTTTTCCATTTTATTTCATACAAAAAAATTTAAATTTATGCACACATTTAAAAAAAAAAATTGAATTCTTTTTTTCTTGACATCGACGCTGCTCTCAACGTGAGCATAAGAGCAGAAATAAAATTAAATTAAAGGAAAAAATAATTTCGGACTCTAACCAACATCGGACTTTAACCATAATACAGCGTGTTTGGTTACGGTATTAACACTGTATTTCACTGGGCCAAATTTATTGGAAATTAGCTCTAGAATTACCCCTTAGAAGGAATGTATCGAATTACCAAACAACCTGTATATCAGTGGGGATAGGAACAACAAGTTTGTCATGACGTAAGAAGTGTTGCAGCGGAACCCTAGAGAGACGTTCCGCCCGGGTGCAGTCGAGTCGAGTCGATTGGCGCAACCGGTTAGCGCTGGATATCCGAGTGCGGCGCGGCGCGGCGCGGCGGCGTAATGAATTGACGCTAAGTATTCTTGACTCCGCGCCAGACCCGCCGCTCTGCGGGTGCCAGAACGCACGTCGCGGTTCGCGTACGAAAGCGGCCGCATTGGGTATCGGCCAGTTCTCCGTCCACTTTCACAAAAGTCCTGGAGTGGCGCCTGGTTTCCGAGGGAGTGCGCCGCGCAATGCACGCCGTCCCCGTAATGCAGGGTTTCTTAAACCTATTTGTCCTCATGGACCCCTTGCGGGATTTCTTAATTATAACGGACGCCTTCCGAACTCACTTAAAGGAAAAGAAAAAAGGCAATTTGAAAAAAAAGACTTTATATTTATTACCACAGAAAAAGTAAAACTGAGTTTTTGTTTTATTCATCACGGGAAGTTTGTATTATCATTATATCAAACATGCTACGGACCCCCAAAGGGTCCGTGGATCCCAGGTTAAGAGGTAACCAGGTGCCGTAAGGTAACATGGACAACATAAAATATCCAACCGATCCTCTCGATCCTTTTTCATGGAGTCGGTAAACAATGGAATGAACTACCTTCCGAGGTATTTTCCCCGAAGAACAACCTGGGGTCCTTCAACCATGGTGTGAAGAAGCGATTGGCCGGCCGGCATGGCTTTCGCAGCCCCCCTGAAATGTACGCCATATGCCGCGCTTAACATAAAAACCGGCCAAGTGCGAGTCGGACTCGCACACGAAGGGTTCCGTACCATCGTAGAAAAAAAAAACAAAAAAATCACGTTTTTTGTATGGGAGCTCCCTTTAATTTTAATTATTTTTTAATCTTACCTATTTGTTGTTATAGCGGCAAAATAAATACACACTCTGTGAAAATTTCAGCTGTCTACCTGTTACGGTTACTGAGATACAGCCCTGTGACAGACGGACGGACGGACGGACGGACGGACGGACGGACGGACGGACGGACAGCGGAGGCTTAGTAATAGGGTTCCGTTTTCACCCTTTGGGTACGGAACCCTAAAAAAAGTAAAGCAACGTGTACCTAAGGACGAATAAAGCATTTAATTTATATTAGTTTCCGAACTTCTTAGTTTCTTAGCAGGGTTAGTTTCGTAAAGTACAACCAAACAGAAAACAGGGATATCACCCGATTTCGCCGCCTGACCATAACATATCGACAACATAACTAGCGAAGCGCAGGTCAGTGCCGTCGTAATGTCGTTTTCGGCGCAAGAAAGTATAAAATTAACACACTGTCATATTTCTGTATCGCACTGTACATACATCATTTAGTATCGGACGGCGACTTTAGCATTCTGCAGTGGCGTGGCCGTCCATACAAGCCGATTTCCGCTGGGTTCCTATTATTTCGGGAGGTCACGACATTTTTTATTGCCGCTAACCCTACCACCTAGTAAGTAAGGAAGGGGACCTACAGTTGTACGTGGAATCCGAACCACGCCCAGCCACAGCAGTTAAAAATGGTCACCCATCCAGAACCTAACCGCGCGTTGCTTCACCATGCTTATCGAATCGCAAGGCGACGCACCACTGGGCTACCGAGGCTGATCACTGGATCTGGTGAAAACAGGGCTACACCGGTTTTTGTATAGTTATTCCGGTGCTAATCTCGTAGTAAGTTTTGACAGGTTCACTCTGAATACGGCCGCAAGAGTATCTAGGCTAGGCTCGTAGCCTAGTGGCGCGGGGACTAGCCTAGCGCACCAGAGGTCTGGGTTCAATTCCTCTCCCCGACATACACCACTTTCTTTCTCTTTCTGAGTTCGATAAGTGCATTTCGTCACGAATGCGAGCTGATCCATGGTTCGGAATCCATGTAAAATTGTTGGTCCCCGTCCCACCTAAGCCCGCCCGTGTTGGTTCCATCGCATTAGATGAAAAGAAGGTCGAAGCGGCAATGACAAATTGTCCGTGTTTTTCATCTAGTTCAATGTAGCCGTGCTCATTAAGGGAAGGTCCTGGCATGGTACCTAATTCCTTCGGGAATGTGGTGTATTGAGCTAATATCATAACGGTAGTTGTGTGGTATGTATCCATCCATGTCAGGTTGCATGATAAAAAATATATAACGAATAATCGGCGGATTTGTTTGTCGATTTCGCCGGTGGCGATCGATAAGGGGTCAGCTGCGCGGGCACCTGCCAGCGACTCCGCCGGCGGTGGGCCCAGCCGGGGCGCGAGCACGGCGACAGCTGAGACGGGCTCGAAACGCTCATGGGCGAGTCACCACATTTTTGTAAGGCAGTTTTGTATTGGACATTTAAGGAGGCCCTTCCCGGCGGAACTAACTCAATCACGTGCACGGTAAAAAACCGGCCGAGTGCGAGTCGGATTCGCACACAAAGGGTTCCGTACAAGATTTAACAAAAAAATAATTTCAACAATTTTTTTGTATGGGGCCCCCTTCAATTTTTATTTTTTATTTTACCTATTTGTTGTTATAGCGGCAAAATAAATACACACTCCGTGAAAATTTCAGCTTCCTACCTATTACGGTTCACGAGATACAGCCCTGTGACAGACGGACGGACGGACGGACGGACGGACGGACGGACAGCGGAGGCTTAGTAATAGGGTTCCGTTTTTACCCTTTCGGTACGGAACCCTAAAAAACCGTGCTATTGCGCTCTGGAACCTTCTCTGTTTCGAAAAAAAAAAGATAGGCTCCGTGATGAGGAGGATGCAACTTATCCACAAAGCATACAATGCGAATAGTGTTTGATTTGGTGAGATATATGAAAATTTTAATTACAAAACGACTTATAGCTAAAAGTAAACCATAACCGCTGCAGTCAACAATCTAACAAAAACCAAATTAAGTATAAATCTTCATGAAACAAACTATGTCTGATGACTAATCTTTTTAAGATGTTTTTATTTTATCGTTGAGTAATCCACCTCCAAAGTTACTGTATAAAACGCGCGAAAAAATCGAACTTTCGGACCTTTTAACTTAGAAACCAAACACTATTTTGCAATGCCAATCATCAACTAGTTCGATCAAATAAAGCTGTTTTGAATATAATTTTGGATCTCTCATAAGATATGTGCATGATCTTCTTTCCACGTTTGCACGGGGAGTTGAGCGGGAAGGCCCACCTTAAAAGCTATGTACGTTTGTACGTAAAGTTAGTTTAAAGCTACCAAAAGGGCGATTGAATAGAAACAGTGGAGGCAGAACAAAATTGTATACATAATATGTGCATTGCATCCTAACTGCAAGCTTTTCTACTCGCAGCTGGTCCCTGGCTAGAGCAGAATGTATCTTAGGTAGGTTTTATGTAGAAATGCACATTGCCATTATTCTTGTGTACATACATCGTAATTAGGTATACCTGCTTACAGCATATTCGCTATGTACTTACAACGCTAGGCATATAAGCCTAAATACGTATGTTTACATGTTAACGAGATACAGTGCGCAAAAACAGAAAAGAAATGATGACTAGGTTTTTAAATTAAATAAGATAACACTTTGATTAAGGCGCTAGGACTAGCCAACTACTCGCGCCATACAAATGCACCTTTGAACAAATGTAATAATATGTAGTGAAATGCCACAGCAAGTCTACATAGAAGTTAAGACTGATAATGGATTGTTAATATTTTTTTATTCCATCATTTATTTAAATAATAATAATAAAAAAATAGATTTTTCACATTATAAATCTGAAAGCATATATAGTATATGCATAAACAAATAATTCCATTTGCTTTTAAGATTTCTACATTCAGTCAAAAAAGTTCGGAAATGGACACCCGTTTCCGTAATGTATTTTGTATAGAAAAAGGAAACATAGGTACATTAGCGAAAATAGGTTGATTCCTAGACAAGGAATCATATATTGGAAGAATGACACTTCTAATCGTGAGACTTAGTTAGTTAACTTGGGTAGCCTCGTCTAACTTTGCGATTTGGATAGTACCAGGGTCTTAAGGCGAAAACCATTCAAAATAAAAATATGTTATACTCCAAAGGAATGTAGGGTCATTGTCTGTGTTCTATTGTCTCTACCATAGAGAATGCTCATCGAAACTGCATACTAAATTAAATGAAATGAAATTATGTTTATTTACCATAACTACTAGAAAAACAGAACTACATATATGTAAACCTTAAAAATAACACATAGCAATAAAGAAAAAAAAAATATTATAAAACAACAAAAACTTAAAATAACTAAAATCTATAATAACTAAAATTTAATAAGATAACAATTTACAAGGTAATTAACTAAATAATACGATATTATGGTAAATCGGATCCAGGCGCAGCATATGTCATTGACAATGCTAGGTGCATAATCAATGACGCTGGTTTTAAGCCTGGCCGTTAAGAAAACATAAGTATTTGACAACTACATACTAACCAACTATGTATACATCCAAAGATCTCAACTCTAAAGTAGTAAAATCCAAATAATTTATTGAAAAAAAATATATATATTTACGAAAAGAAAAGAAAAAGCAAATACTCAAACTTTAAATCAAGTAATAAAATTAAGAATCAATATTAAATGTTAACCGTACATTAAATAACTACTAGAATGCAGAAAGGTGTGAATGAAAACGTGAAAAAAAAAGAGAAAAAAAGAACAAAAAACATGAAGACAATTGGGACCCCGATCTGACTATTCTCGAGAAGATTGTGACTCCAAGAGGTACTCCTTAAGGCGTATTTTGAAAGTACGTATGTTTTTTATAGAATAGAATAGAATAGAATAGAATAGAATAAACGTTTATTTCCTCATTTAAACAGTAACAGTTTTGTATACAATACTCGTAACTTAGAACTAAGAGGAAAAGGGAGCCAACTCAGCTAACGTACAACTCCCTCGCGATGAGAGCGATGCAGCGCTGATCTTCCGTTGGTCCTAACACACTTCAGGATAAGACATAATATATGTAATCAGCTATCACCACTAAGAATAATAAAATACAGGCTAGGCAACATTAATTACACAGGCTATATATATGTATCAATAACAGAGTAAGAACACATTTTCTACCAGACATAACATTAGGTGAAAAAAAAAAACAAAAACAAGCAACATCCAAAACAGGTCATAACATGGAAATGGATGTAAAGAAAAAAATTAGCATAGAACATCGAACTGGAAGTGAAATTAACGTAATATTAAAATTAAATGCAATTAACAAAACTAAGGACTTAAATAACAATCAAAATTTAATACATTTTCAGCACGATCCCGATTAGATTCAAGGGATAGCTTGTTGCGACTCTAGAAGCCAAGCTTCTAGCCTACAGACAATAGCACTTATAGGAGGAGGAATATTGTTCCAGCATCGAGAAGCCGCGTACTTGAAGCAAACCTCAAATGCAGCTCCACGGTGCTTAGGTATTGCCAGAAGTCTCCCCACCGATCGAGTCCCGTAACGATGCCCTGCACCCAGCCATTTGAGTTTCCGCCACAGTGCCGTCGGAATGTGTGTACTGATTATTTTATGTATTAAGGTGGCTAAATGCAGGTATCTTCGGTTTGACATATTAAGCAGTCCCAACCGGTTGAGGTATGGGCTTATATGATCTCGTTTCCTAGTGTGTTCACAGAAACGTATACATGCGTTCTGCACTCTTTGCACTCTTTTTTCGGTTTTCTTATATAGACAGGGACCGTATACTGCATCGCAGTAGTTGAACTGTGCAAGAATGAGTGACTCTGTAATTTTGTGACGGACTTCCCGTGAGAGGTGCTTACGAATTTTATGGAGACATTTCAGTTTTGCAAATGATGATCGAAACTTATCGGCTATGTGTTCTTCATACCTAAGTTTTTGGTCCATTTTCAACCCTAAGTTCCTTGCTGATTTCACTAAGGGAATAGGAATTTTATTCATGATCAGAACCGGATTGGATGACATTACCCTTTCTACGGCTTTAGTAGTACCTAATACCATGGCCACTGTTTTAGAAGGATTCAAGGCGAGCCCATTCTCCACTGACCAGTTCCATGAGTTGTTGAGGTCTTGATTCACTTTAGCAACAGCTTCATTCACGTTGAGTGGTTCAAATGAATAGCTTAGCTGTGAATCATCTGCGAATAGTTCACAACGCAAGTGTTGGAGACAGCTAGGAAAGTCCGCGGTGAAGGCTGTGTACAGCGGAGGCGACATGCAGGAACCCTGGGGGCAACCGCGTGGCACCTCTGTAGCGTCTGAGTAGTTAGGTGAACCATCTGCACTATAGCACTTTGTCTTTTGGTATCTTCCGCTCAGATAACTTCGAAGCATCTCAATTGCATCACTGGACAACCCGTAATAAAATAACTTGGACAAGAGCAGTTTTATGTCCAAACAGTCGAATGCTCGAGAGAAGTCAAGAAGAAGCAAAAAAGTCGCCTGGCCTGTGTCAGCCGCACTCAGAATCTCGTCGGACACCTGAAGTAGTGCCGTGCAGGTGCTGTAGCCTTTGCGGAATCCTGATTGGCAATCCGGAATCATTTTGTACGGGTGAAGATAAGTTGTAAGTTGTTTTGTCATGATTTTCTCTAAAATTTTGGAAAAGGCAGGTAGAATACTGATCGGTCTTAAGTCTTTTAACTCTTTTACTTCGTTTTTCTTGGGAATTGGAGTAATAATTGAAGTTTTCCAGATTTCAGGAAAATATGAACTTGCCAATGAACAATTAATAATATATGTTATGACTTCAAGTGTATACGGCATGGACATTTTTATCATTTTTATAGATATTTCGTCGACCCCACAAGCATTTGATTTAATTGATGATATAAGTGTTAATACGTCTTGCGGAGAGACCTGCTTAAAAGTAAATGATTCTACATCTGGTAATAATCGATTATTTTTGTATAAAATATAAATGCTCTCTGGAATAGGCTTCGTAGGAGGCAATTGCAAAAAGTGAGAGTTAATGGTATCGGGGTTCAATAGATTGTTGGGTATAGTAGGTTTTGTTGCTATTAAACGAGTACATTTTCTAATGCCTTGCCACAGTTTCTTCGAATCCCTATGGTTACAGTTGACCAAAAAATTAAAATAAGCATCTTTTTCCTTTCGAACTGAGGTAGTCACAAGGTTACGAAGCTGCTTGTAGTAGTCCACGTGGGCTGGTTTGTCAGTGCGTCGAGCTCTCGCGCCTGCGCGGTCGCGCATGCGTATCATGCGCCTCACGTTGTGTGTGTACCACGGCTGTAGGATAGGCCTGCATCGGCGCGAGACGACGGGCGCATGAAGGTCGAAAATACATGTCATAAAATAATAGAATCTCACCAACATATCGTCAATGGAGAGGCAATACTACTTAATTTGAGTTTCAGCGACATCTACATTTTAAGCATTGTAATCAGATTTTGAAAATAATCTGAAAAAGTATTGGTCGTGACATTCGTCGGAAGCAGGACTTGAACCTGCGACCTTTGGATTACATGTCCACTGCTCTAAACCAACTGAGCTATCCCGACAATTACATCAGCCAACGAATTTCTCGATTATATTCGAATCGACACAATGCTTCCCCTATCTTCTGCTAGATGGCGCTGATAATGTTTTTGCGTATTGATCCTACGCTAAGGCATTTTGACTGCAATGATTGAGCTATCAATCTTATTGCTGTCGTCACCAAAGACGTTTTTGGTATCGGACACTAAGAGTCAGCCCGGATTTTACTTGATAATTTTATGTATTTAATGGATACGACATTACCGTTATCTCATTAATTTGAGTTTCAGCGACATCTACATTTTAAGCATTGTAATCAGATTTTGAAAATAATCTGAAAAAGTATTGGTCGTGACATTCGTCGGAAGCAGGACTTGAACCTGCGACCTTTGGATTACATGTCCACTGCTCTAAACCAACTGAGCTATCCCGACAATTACATCAGCCAACGAATTTCTCGATTATATTCGAATCGACACAATGCTTCCCCTATCTTCTGCTAGATGGCGCTGATAATGTTTTTGCGTATTGATCCTACGCTAAGGCATTTTGACTGCAATGATTGAGCTATCAATCTTATTGCTGTCGTCACCAAAGACGTTTTTGGTATCGGACACTAAGAGTCAGCCCGGATTTTACTTGATAATTTTATGTATTTAATGGATACGACATTACCGTTATCTCATTAATTTGAGTTTCAGCGACATCTACATTTTAAGCATTGTAATCAGATTTTGAAAATAATCTGAAAAAGTATTGGTCGTGACATTCGTCGGAAGCAGGACTTGAACCTGCGACCTTTGGATTACATGTCCACTGCTCTAAACCAACTGAGCTATCCCGACAATTACATCAGCCAACGAATTTCTCGATTATATTCGAATCGACACAATGCTTCCCCTATCTTCTGCTAGATGGCGCTGATGATGAATACTACTGTCCCTCTGTCCCCTTTATATCATCGCTCAGCGCTCAGGCAGGGAATGCACCCATTCAGTGTCGTCATTCAGAAAATAAGAACCGGTCCTCTAGATCCCGGGGTCCTTGCAATCAAACATAGTGTGAAGAAGGCATGGTTTTCGCAGCTGCCCCATCAGGGTGGAGTGCACAATATTTGGTTAGTTTATAGTAATGGCTATTACCACAGATAAATGATAGTAAGGAAAGATTGCTAACATCATAGGAGGGTTGAATACAGATGGCGTTGGAATTCATATTTAAGAATACATTAAATACAAACCAACGAATAACAATTATATTTTTTGAATACCGTGATATTTCTTAATTTATAGTTAAACTAGGTATAACCTTTTCATCATGCCTACCTATGCAAAATTTGGAATTAAGCTTAGTTTAATCATTGTGTAACTATGTAATTCGTGTAGTGACGGAAGATGGCGCTGGTTAATAATGTCATACCTAGTACCAGCGAAAATAAGCAGTTTACAGCGAGTTTTGTACGTTGTATGACTATAGCAGTCTATCTCTACTATCCTATGTCTATACTATACAGATCTCTCTTCATTCTTCGTCAGGCGAAAAATAAGGACAAATGTATTTTAAATTTTAAATTATCACTCCACACTTAAATCTATGCGCTCCATACAGTCACAGTCGGGACATATTTTTTACAGAGATTTTAGCAAAATGCCCTTCAAAAGTATACTCGATTTTGGTGCCAAAACCTAGTATGTTTTATCTATGGAAATTATGATAAAATTTTTCGTAATCATGGTTCAACTGAATCTGGCATGGGCCACTTCGACATGGACCGGTTAGGTTAAGGTTAATACCATTCCAAATCTCAATTAAATTAACCTTTAATTTTTTTTAAACCAAACAACACCAGGCTGATCAAGGAACTAAACCTAGCCTAACCGAGCGGCGCTGTAACGTTGTATAATTCCAGAAGATTTAAAAAAATATCAGTATTCTAAAACATTCTCGATTTTGGCGCCGTATACTTTCAGAGTTCCATAAGTGCATTTCGTTATGAATGCGAGTAGTCCCATAGTTCCGAACCTATGCAAAACTATGGGGTGGTAGGGTTAAGTCCGCCCGGGTTAGTATGCGGTAATGCGTTGGGTATTGGATGAAACTAGGTTGAACGGCAATGAAAAATTGTCAGTGTTTTCCATCCACTTCAATGTTGCCGTGCTCATAAAGGGAAGGTCCTGGCATGGCAGCTACTTCCTTCGGGAATGTGGTGTATTGGGCTAATGTCATGAAGGTAGTTCTGCGGTATTAGCTACCCATGTCAGGTTTCATAAAAAAATCTGACGTGACAAAAGTCTAGGAAGAGTTACAAAAAGTTGAAAATATTGGATGTAAACAGCCGTGCTGCAGGCAGTTACAGTTTTGAAAAAAAAGCACACTATTTAGTGCGCGTATATTATCGATTTGTTATCTATCACTAAAAGAATTAAAAACCAATTTAATTGACGTTAGCAGCCAATATTGGGCAACAAATATAAGTGTCTGCACATTTTTTTTTCAAACCATAACCGAGAAAAATTAGAGACCAAAAACTCTTCATACAAATATTTTGTTCTGTGGTTTGATACGAGATAGTTTATTTGAAAAAACAAAAACCGGCCAAGTGCCAGTCGGATTCGTACACGAAAGGTTCCAGTACCACCATAATAGATAAAAAGAAATCACAATTTTTATTATTTTTAAATTTTACCTTAGATTTGTTGTTATAGCGGCAAAATAAATACACACTCTGTGAAAATTTCAGCTTTTTTTTTTGTGACTGGACATGGATGGCTAATACCACACCTTCTGTCATGGTATTAGCCCAACACACCACATGGGAACTAGGTGCCATGCCAGGACCTTCCTTATATTGCACGGCTCCATTGAACTGGATGGAAAACACGGACAATTTCCATTGCCGCTTCGACCATCGTTCATCCAATGCGATGGTACCAACCCGGGCGGGATAACCCTACCACCTAGTAAGTAAGGAAGGGAACCTACAGTTTAACGTGGAATCCGAACCACGGCCAGCCTCTCTCAATGGTCGAATGGTCACCCATCCAAGACCAGACCGGACCCAGCGTTGCTTAACTTCGGAGAGCGATCGCCGAAGTGTCGCGGCACTGGGCCACCAAACCTAACCTAATCTACCTAGTACGGTTCATGAGATAGAGCCCTGTGACAGACGGACGGACGGATGGATGGACGTAGAACGGAGGCTTAGTAATAGGGTTCCGTTGGCACCCTTTGGGTACGGAACCCTAAAAACGAGCATATTTATTGCCTGATATGAGATACCTACCAAATATCAAGTAAATTGGAACAGTGATTTTCCAATCATTATTAGACTACATTTCTATGGGTAGTGTAATGTTCTGATGTTTACGGGTCCTCTTAAAGAGCTGTGCTTCATAATGAATTGAAAACGTTGGGGCCAACTTTAACTATACATGCCGATGTATAGTAACTAAGTATGTATCTGTATTCGGACGATTATTACTTTTTTGATGAACTTATTTAGTTACTAATTTATAAACCTTAATTAAAGCAAGATCTTAATACTGCATGTATTAATATTAAGTGTTAGGTTAAAACTGTATATACCTTACCTAGTTATTAACTTTTAACTTGAAACTTAGATTTTTTCCATGGAATAGATTTTGACGACTACAAGTGTTCCTTATGTGTTCCAAAGGCTGATTTATATACAAATACAAATATGCTAAAAAATGCAAGATAGTGTGCTAATATACATTGGCATTAATGGTATAACGTTTATTGCAGACCTTACTCCATTGTCGCTGGCAGCACCAGTTTGGTTAGCTTAGCAGTGCTATGACTGGACAAATATTGACACGGAGCGACAGAAGCGGTGGGGAGGAAGAGGGGGGAACAAAACGAGGGGGTGGGGTGGGAGATAACAGCGGGGGAAGCATATTCGAATTCTTTGCAAGATCCATGTGTACGTTTATATGATATGTACGCTCGTCTTTTTTGTGCCCACTGTGAAAATACTTAAATAGATAGAGGTTTCATGTATCATTCTCGAAAATCATCATCCATGAAGATTTAAACTTCGAAGTCTGTTTAAGTACAAGAAATACCTATGAAGTTGTAAGCTTCAAGAAAATGTAGTGACAAATATAGAGAATAGTATGTTAATATGATTTGACATGTAGAACCAATATGTAAGGACGGCAGTGGCAACCCAAAAGTCATTTGTAAAGCGGCAGCGATATGACTTTTTAGTGAAAATACATTCACTTCGCTCAATGGTGTTGTTCCTGGGTTTCAACGCCACGTAAGAAGTTCATAGGATGTCGCAACAATGTACACATTCTTATGTTCATTGTTCTAATGATTTATTATAAAGAACAAAAAGTGTCATTCTTTCCATTTATTTTTCAAACACAGAAAGTGCACACACTCAATGTGCACTGAATTTATTATAAAGTAATTCTCCATGTCTTATGCTGAGATTCAAATACAGTTTTTGGGCCTTGAGAAAATTTACAAGTCGTCCGACTGCCAAAGGAAAATGCTCAAATCCGGGCCCCTTATTCGTCTCTTTTGTTGACACATATTTTATAATTTATATTTATTATTTAAACATAGTTTAAACTATCTGAATCCTCATTTTTCACGGGCAGTTACTCGTTAAATAATTAAAAGGAATCATTCACAATTACTCTTTTCCTACTAACAGTATTTATATAAGACAAGGACAGAACATCGCAAAGTACTTCCGTTGTCACAAGACATGTTCGGGTTACCTGCGTCATGCCATTTCGTCCGGTAGGAAGAAAAAAGGCATAAATACGTATGTAAAATTATCCCTAGGACCAATGGGATGGATTGTTGCTTATGAAATATAAAAGAGACATTAAACTCTGTCCATTTTTATTGCGTTTGGACTGGAGCATATCGCTCTACGCTGAGCTCTCTGGTGTCTCTAAAACATTCATAACAGCAAAACCGCGTCAATAACTATTGAATGGCAATGAATTTGGACTTAAAAGTTCATAACTCGGAAAGTTATATTAGTTTTTTAAATTATAACACTGAATTGGAAGATAGACACTAAAATTTTGAGGGGCACAAAATGTATGGGGCAATTTGCATTCTCCTTTGACAATATTTCCAGCATCAATCATCTCGATGGTTTTTGGCATCTGTCGCAAAAAAATAATATTTCAAAAGTAGGAGCGCGCGCAAAATGAACTCATGCGACGACGGTTAGCCGTCAACTGATCCCTTCCAAATCTCCGCCAAACTCACCTCACCCACTTCACACAGAATGTTCCATATAAATGAAATGATGTCAACATCTGTTTATTTTCCGCACTTAAAGTCAACATCGACACAACAATCGGCCATACAAAAAACTATAGCTCAAACTAATGTGTCTTACAGTGTCAGGAGGATTTTTATAGTCTGTTATGCTTGCAGTTCATGCATGAGATCACATATGAGGTCATGTCAATATACATCCATAACCTAGGTGAGGTTAGGCATAAAATTTGTTGTGTCGTGAAGAGTGCTAAAATTCAGCCTATGGATATTCCCATAATTATGTGGTAGAGAATTCAATGTCGACACGAATACACAAAAAAAAGGACCAACCGATCCTATTTCATTCAATCACAAAATAATATGTACCTTCACTCGAATGAGCTCATAAGTATGGATATAAACGCAGAATTCATAAAATAGGGCCGAACAATGGGTTGATTTTTTTATTCTGAACCCAATCATCTCTGGAACCACCAGTGAATAAATCTTATACCATTTGAGGAAGGTTATCAGGCTCTTTCACATCACCCTACGGCCCTAAGGAGCCGAGCAAAGAAAAGTAGTCACAAAGAATGCTAAGCAAAAATTAAGTAATAGCGTGAGCATGCGATGCAACGTGGCTCGGCGCCCAAGGGCGCATTTTACTGGGCTCCGCTCGGGTGATTGTTCAAAAAAAAAATTGTCCGAATGGAGCCTGGAATGTCGGCTTGTAAGTCAATAAAAGTTTAAATCACCATTAGGGCTATTACTATTCATAAACCACATGACTTTAGGGGGGAGGGGTCTGACTCTCGGTCACGTCTGGTCACGAGGGGGGTGGGGGATGCCGGCCCGAGTCACGTGACGGAACGATCCTCCACCCGCTCGCATCGCTATTGCTTCACGATCTTCCATTCCAAATGGTAGCAGCATATATTTTGCATGATCAGAAATAGTAGGTGTTTCAAAGAGTTGTGTAAGATGCGATTTTATGAATATCACATCATTTGGGTAGGGGGGGTTAGCCTGCCGATCGCGGCCGGTCACTAGGGGGGTTCGAAAGTGGTCTTAAATCCGTCACATGGTTTACAAACGTCCACGTGCCGTCATTGTTTCAGTGATGTGCAAAATGGGTTTAAATTCATGTTTGACCGGAATGAGGGTATGTGTATACCTACATAAGTTTCATTTATTTATGCTATCCCCCTGGTTCCCATTATTATTTAAACATGTGTTATTTTCTCTAAAGCCTCTGTATAATACCAGGGCAACATCATGCAACATTGTAGTACTATGTGGCAGGACCCGTGCGTCATAGCAACAAATACGTCAGGCCGCAAGCTGTCGCAAGCGTTTCCAACCTGAATAGACATGTTTGACGTGTCGCATGCAACATGGAGTAGAGTAATCAGAAATACTTGGAGTTTATCAAAGACTATGGATTAGCTGAGGTGTTGTGGGACCAATGTGGGACGTGTGAAACCCGAACTACAAACATAATTGCATGAAACTAGAAGTAAAGCAACACTTGGCTAGCAAATACCTACAAGTTTTGTAGAATTTGCCTTTTCCACCAACATTTTCTTTTCAGTTTCGTTCAGAGGTATGTGCCAATACCGGATAAGCTGCCGTGTAACTACTTCTTGAAACATTTTTTCGCTTGCATCTCAAACTATTTGTTGTTTCGGGGTACTTTGAACTGTGGCATGTTACAAATGTCGCAAGGTATAATTTGCTGCTGACAACCTGCTAACAATATGTGGCATCCCACAATGTCGCTCTGGTGTAATTCTGGCTTAATAGCAGTCTGAATACCTGTCTTACCTATTACCTTTGCAAAAGAACATCTTTGAGTGAACATGGATGAAGCAATTCATCCATCAAAAGTATCAGGAACCCACTACAAATACTTGGCGAAACCTGTCCTAGTGCTTCAAATTTTAGCCCTGCTAAGAGCTAGAAGTATCCCGTGTTATAAATTACACCCAACCATCAAATTCGTTGGCTTTGTGGAATGAAATTCTAAAGGCAAACTTCATGCGCTTTGGAGTATCACCTTGATACAGTTCTGTAAATTGCTGGCGAAAATAAAGCTCTGAAAACACGGTAGGTCCACCTTAAAAGGCCTCTTAGGCCAAATATTGACACAGTAGATGTGAAACTCCGCAAGAATTAACATCCGAGGTGTAGCCAGGGACAGGGGTGATGAATGGTTAAGCAAGGCTATTGGGTGTTTTGCGCCATGACGGAGGACCCCCCAATAAGGAAATGAACAGATAACGCACCTAGACAAACAGGCTTAACAACTTTTGGAACAAATCTGTAAAGAAAATGAATAATTTTAGCGTAATACAGATTTCAACCAACATTTAGTGGGTCTGAAATGGGTCATAGGACGAAAGAGCTTGCAGTCAAACCAAAAGGAAAGCGAAAAGGGGACCTTACTTGTAGGGGTCTGTATCATCCAAGCTGCATATCCCCACGTTCCACTCTCACTCACTCAAACACTGCACCTGGGCATCCAGGAATTATCACCACAACCACACATTCACTGTACACCCCACGAACCAGAAGTCACTTTCCACAGACGTGAGGAACCGAAATTGATAAAGCCTTTCCGCAAAGCGCATAAGAGCAACGCGAGCAAGGAAGGAAGGAAGAACACTTTCGCTGCGGCGGCGGCACGGCTCGCATCACAAATTGGCGGCCATCTTGGTCGAGCAGAGCTAACCACATATCTGTAGCCCAACATTATAGCAGTACTCCTTATTTTATGTCTCGGTATTCTTAAATTTGCGCATTACTGTCATCGGTAATTCTGTCTTCTAGTTTGTTTTTCCAAAAAATTTCAGGCGACGAAAATTGTATTCGAATTCATGAACATTTTCGACTGAACCAGATATAACATAGTGTAAATTAGTCAACAAAATTGGCCGGAAATAAGATTGTAGTAGTAAGGGCAATTAATTATGTTATTCGTTTTATTTCATTATTATACAATAAAAAATTATACATGTTTCATTAGCCAAAATTAAGTTTGATCAAAAGGCACATTCTTGCGCAACACACTCACTGTTCTTATGTCTCTGTATATCTCGTTTCAATAAATGCTCTTTTTGAATTTCTTTGTTATTTCAACAAAGATGGTGTAAGTGAGCACCGAAATGCTACTATTGATAATATGACTACCACGGCGTCATACCAAAGATAAAACTAATATTTACATTTACTGTAGTCTGTGTCAGTCCGAATCTTACGCTCGCCAACTTTTTTTTTGTAAGGCCGCATATCAGTTTACATAACGACGCTGCCTTTCACATTAACGTTGAATATGCTTTACTTATTTATCATGAGAAAAGTAAATTAAACTGTGAATTGTATAGATTTATTGGATAACATAATTAAATAAACATTTTAAAAACATGAAAAAAAAAAAACAAGGGAGACACGAGGGTTATGAGCCAAGATAAAAGACTTCGTCCAGCGGCGATACGTATGGCAGTGTTCCCATCACGCTTGCTGCATTGCCCCTCTGGATAGCAATCTTTGTGTTAAATAACTTGCTGACATTTTGTCTCCTGTTAAGTCAAATTAAACTTACATTAAATTCATTCAAATTTTAACGCTAATCATATAGTAACATTAATCAAATTTGCTGCGACTTTGAGATATGTACTTTGAAGTTGATCTTGGAGTAAAACAGACTTCATAATTGGTTATGTTTCCAGCGCAACGACATTAAAATATTGGATGTACGCTGTAATCGATTACCAAGGGTTTATAACATAATGACATTCGCTTCTTAATCGATATTAATTGAGACTAGTCAAAATGTTACTGTTTTGTGGCGAAGAAGCAATAGAGATTTAACACAAACAAATAATGTCCTCGGAACATCTAATTACAAAAATATAGCCCACATGATCAAATAACCAAATTAGGAAAATAGCGCGAAGATGCAAATATCGACGTCGGAGGTATGGGTAATCATTATCATAATCATCTCCGGCGTCAATTTCTTAAGCGCTGCGCTGATCGGACGCCGCGCGTCTCTGATCAACGAGGTCAAACTGTACAATACTCGTGGTGTCACTCCAAGTTACTGAATATTCATCCCACGTTATTCAAAACTTAAGTGGAATAAACAGTCATTTCAATAGTATGACTTAGGCCAGTACTTTTTCGTTACCTATCGAAATGCAATTAAATAGTCATGATATAGTAACGGAAACATAACCTCTGTGCTTTGTGGGTTCCGGCACGTTAAGATAATATATTTGGGCCCACTGCATTTCTTCCCGTGCATATCGTAAGAACCAACTAAAGTATTCTTCGTTCGTGGTTCGGAATACACGTTAAACTGCAGCTGTCGTATTCAGGGCGAACTGTAAAAATTTTGTTCGCGGACTACGGACGGAAAAGAGCCCCACGTCCACGAGTAAGTAATCTTCCGCGTCACGTCTTGCAGAGGCGTTTACACGGGCGATTTACTGCCTGACAGTCTATCCGACATTTCTTGCGGAAGTTTACTTCCTCGTGGAAATGGGGCCTAGCACCGGAATGAACATATATTTAGTCCGGAGTTAACACCCGTATTAAAGTTAGTCAGCCCACACTAAATACTACTGTAGGTCCCTTCCTTACTTACTAGGGTTAATCCCGCCCAGGTGGCTACCATCACTTTGAATGAACGATGGTCAGACCACAATGAAAATGGTCCTTATTTTCCATCCAGTCCAATATAGCTGTGCAAGGAAGTTCCTGGAATGGCGCCAATGTGGTGTATTGGGCTAATATCATGAGAGTAAAGTGTGGTATTAGCTGTCCATGTCGTCAAGTACAAAAAACGGTCAAACGTCGAAATTCGCTGTCGCCTAATAATGTTTCCGAAACTTTACTATAGTTGTGTAAATGTGTTTGTGTCTATGATTTTGGTTTATATTTTTTAATAGTTTTTAAGAACACTTATTTTTCAATGTTAAATTTCTACTACTCTATACACTTTCTTTTTCGGTAGGGTTAGTTGTAAGATATTGTTTTTTAGCGATAAGCTCGCCCTTTACATGTATGTAATAATATAGCTTTATTTGATTCCATGCAATAACCGTTGTACAGTTTTTTCCTTAAATATTAACTGTAAAAATTGACATAAATAATAAAATAAAATAAATAAAAATACAATGAAAAGGATTAATTAATGCTACGTATTTTATTGTTACATGGACCCCTTTCGGGTCCCTTCTCCAAGAATTTCTACTTATCCTGTTCAGATGTTTCTAAATTTTTTCTTCTTCGCGCCTTTGTATGAAATATATTCTTTATCTTAAGGTGGCTCAACCCGGCGGGCCTAACTCATTCGCGGGCACGGTACAAAACCGTGCTGTTGCGCTCTGGGGGCCTTCTCTGTTTCAAAGAATAAGACAGGTTCTGTGATGAGGAAGATGCAACATGTCCACAAAAAAGACAATGTGCATAGTGTATGATTTGGTAAGATTTACGAAAATTTTAATTTCAAAACGACTTATAGCTAAAAGTAAACCACGACCGCTGTAGTCAAAAATCTAACCAAAACCAAACAGATTATAAATCTTGATGAAATAATCTATGTCTGATGACTAATCTTTTTAAGATGTTCTTACTTTATCATTGCGTAATCCACCTCCAAAGTTATTGTATAAAACGCGCAAAAAATTGAAACTTTCGGACCTTATAATTTAAAAACCAACCACAATTTTATAATGCCATTGGTCATCAGACATCTAGTTCGATCAAATAAAGCTATTTTGAGCAAAATTTTGTTTCTCTGACAAGAAATATGGGCGTGATCTTCTTTCCCCTTCTGTATGGGGAGATGAGCGGGATGGGCCACCTTAAATCTTTCTTTGTACATTTTTTAAAGTTCTTTAGTTTTTTTTTTAATTAGGCTTATTGGTAGTTTGTTTTTTTCTTTCTTGAACTATTTTGATAGTACATTGCTTCTTACTTTCCCTTACTTAGTAATTTTTAGAGTTAATAAATAAATAAATTATTATTTTGTAATTTCATACAAAATTAGCGCTTCGGAAATCTAGCTTTGTTGAGCAAAACTAATAAGTTCGTGCTTGTGAGAAGTGGCATGCGGTCGATTTCGCCTCTCCGCTATATGGCCAAAATGACCTCCAAAATGGACCATACCGAGAAGTCCATTGGATTCAAGTCAGGAGAGTAGGGAGGCCACTGTTCTGAAGAAATGAACCGAGGAACGTGGTTCTGTAAAAAAAATGTATCAGGCAAGCTTTGTGGGACGGTGCTGAGTCTAATTGGAAAGTCCAGCTGTTCTTACCGAATTACTTACGTGCCCATGGTATGAGCGCATCATTTAACACATTTTGCTGGTACACTTTCAAATTCAAATTCAAATTCAAAATTCAAATTCAAATTCTTTATTGGCAACAAAAACAACAATTGCTTACACAACAATTGCAAACACTTGCTGGTTGACTTTGATGCCCTTCTCGATAAACGCGAGTGGAGAGCGACCATTTGCGGTCACTGCAGCCCAGACCACAACAGAAGCAGGCGCTTGCTTGCGAACGGCAATTTTGTTTGTTGGACAGTAAAGATTTTTTCATCAGAAAAAACATATTTTTCAGATCGCCACGTTCGTGCAAGGCTTTAAATATTTGAGCTCTTTGTAGTCGGACTGCCTTCTGCGCTGAAGTAAGATGCTGTACTTTTTGTATCTTGTATGATTTCAGTTTCAGTATTTTTTTTCAGTATGCGCCGAATATTTGAGTTCCGACTCAAGACTTATCGCCTTTGCAGCAATCTGGCGAGAATTTCTTTAAATTCGAGCCTTCACCATTCGAACGATATCACGTGATGTTGCTGTTTTCGGATGACCACCTCCAAGCCATTTAGCAATGCTCCCGGTTTGGTTATAACCATAGATTGATTATACTTGCTTCCTTAGTCTATGTTATAACGAAGCACTAACATTTTGTTTACACGTAAATGTCGGAGCTCCCGAACGATGACTGGTTGTGATTTTCCGGCCAAATGCAAAACGATCACATTTTTACGTTTAGTATCCATTAGGAAAATGTATTATCAAATTCAAATTTGTTCCCGCTCTTTTCGCTTCCAATGCGATTCAAATAAGAGTCGCGGTCCGATTTGAACCATCGTTACGAAAAGCACGCTCAAAAGTGATCCGATTTGCGCTTACAGCCCTCAAAATGGCGTCCCGTGAACGGTATGAAGTTAGTGCTGCGTCACGCAATGCCGTACACAGTCCTCACGCTTCGGAGGTAGAGCACCGTGTGTGGAACTATCAATGTCACTTTTTGGCTTTTCTAAAGAGTAATCATCGTTTTTCCGGCTATGTTGAGTAAGCTGTCAAATCAAACTAGGACTCGCAAATGTTAGTTTGATTAACGCCCATTGCGCGCGCTCTTCAATTTCTCCATACAATTGAAAACGCCAGTCGATCGGTTTGCCGTAAACGCCAATTTAGGTGACAACTGCGACTACAGGCTCTGTTTAGCGAAACTCGTAGCAAAACAGCCCCCACTCGTCAATCGATCTTCACCATGTTGCACTATAATAACTCAAGACCTCACACTGGTGGAGAAACCGTTTAGAGCAGTCTTTCTCAAAATGGGTGATAACGCCCCCTTGTGGTCGCTGGAGCCCTACAGGGGGGCGGTAAGTAGCTCAGAGGAAATAGGGGGGCGTTGAAGTTGTTTAGGGGGGCGATGGCTGATTTTTCTTCTAATATTTTTAGTAGGTACCACTTTAAACTAAAATGGGAACCTACCTACTACACTGCATCGATTATTTTTGAGATGTAATAAAAAATAGCACGTATAAATATACAATTTAATCAAATTAAAGTCATTATTGCGTGTGTTATTTATCAGATATGGTAAAACTAAACATTTTGGGGGGCGCTGGAAAATAATATATCTTCAAAGTGGGCGGTATACAGAGTGTGGTTTAGAGCACAGAAATCGGAATTATTAACTAGAACGGTCAAGAAGTCCGCTTAGTATGGAAACCGAGCGTGTCAAGCTTGGCACCCACACAACCACATATAATACACAGATGTCGCATCCACCTGCGTCGCATCCACCTGCGTCAAACACATACATCGAAGTGTCGGTGCGCGGGTTTAGAGAGTACAGATAAACCATCCGTAATCCTCGTACTCGCAGGAACTCACCCCAACCGACTAGCATTGTTTCCGCTGTTTCAAAAAACATTTTCGAACATCTTATCATCCAATGCGATGGTACTAGCCCGATGGGCTTAGCCCTACTACTTGGTAGGGGAAGGGGATCTACAATTTTACCTGGATTCCAACCTATGAACCAGCGCAGCGTGAACAATTCGTGAAGAATTTTATTGGTTATGGTGCTGTCTCTACAACAAACACCAAAACAACAATCGTTGTTATTAATATTATGTCTGCCTACAGAACCAATGCGGTAAAAATAGCTAAATAAGTAAATAAATAAATAAAATAGTAAATAAATAAGAAAAACAGCTAATCTGGTTGTATATAGCTGAACGCCCCCTCTTGTGTCCCGCGCCGCCGTCTCCACGCGGATCGGGTGGCGCGAGCCGCGCCCCTGGAGCTGCAATGGGGTGCAGGGAGTGCAGGATCGGGAATCGGGAGCCGATCCCGAAACACAACATATAGATCGCAAAAGCAGTAACAGGGGGCGTTCAGCTACATACAACCAGATTAGCTGTTTTTCTTATTTATTTACTATTTTATTTATTTATTTACTTATTTAGTTATTTTTACCGCATTGGTTCTGTAGGCAGACATAATAGGCCAATGAATGAAGCTAAAATTTGGGGCTTACCAAAGAACTAAATCGTCCGTCCATGAAATCTTCAGAATGTGTACAAATACAGGTTTTAAAAATGAATGACTCAGAATCTAACATTTTTTTTTCCCGGAACTTAGGTATTTTGGCCAAAAACACAAAATATGCGGTATCATTTGCTGCAAAAATGGCCCGCCAAATTTCTTTTCAATGTCTAATAAAATGGGTTAATAGGTATATATGTGTTCAGGAATCCAACATTTTTTTTACACAAAAGCGAGTTTTTTTTAAAAAATACACAGTTTTCGCTCTCATAAACTCGGCAGAATTGGGCAGCCCAATCTGTCGTCACACATTTGTTTTCAATTCTTATCAGATCGATAATTTCAACGAATCCAACAAATTTGTTACTGGCAACACATATATTTTGCTAATGGCCAAATAAATTAAACGGCATAATTTGCCCGCCCATTTTTTTAATTATAATGATAATAAATGATATAGACGAACATACTTTTAACAGAATCCAACAAAAAATTTACATGCCAGTCAGTTTTGCAGCGTATAACGTAACATTGAATTTCGCGCTAAAATAGCTTGGCGAAAGCGGGTGGTAGGCGGCGCGGTGCGGAGGCAGTGCGGCGCGGTGGCGTGGGAACGGTGGCGGCGCCGCGGCGGTAAGAAAGGGTTTAGCCTGTGTTAGTGATACCGATTACGAAGTAATTTTTAGTATTATCTTTGGTGATACTTATGTATAGTTCGTTTTCATGCGTAGTACCTGCATAATGGACAAGAGTTTATAAGTGTGATGTGAAATTTAAATTAATTAATTCGCCAATTTGATAAAGGTATTATTCTTTTGTAATTGCTAGTGATCGTCGAATATACACATGTAAATGAGTAAAATACTTTGGTAAAGGTTGAATACAATTTGAGTTATTTTATTTTTATGCAAGATGATTCCGCGAAGATAAATTACTGAAATTAGATAAACTACATATTTATAATTCACAAATTGATTCACGGTGGATTATACATACATTCATGAATGATATCACGTTCTTGGATTCAGTGCCGCACTAGCTTAGTACGAAAAAGTATATTTACTTATTGAATTATGTTGTGCCTTGGGCGTCAGGGCAAATAGGAGCCGAAAGCGCTAGACCCGAGCATGCCTATGAAATACCCCGCAATTCGCTTGCACCGGTCATATAATACTGACCATACATTTAAAAGTATGGAAAATTTACTGTTTCGAGCGTATGTATTCAAATGCGAATATCTAGTTAATTACTCATCAGATTTTAGTGAAGTTTCATCAATTCAAATAACACGTTGAAGACTCCATAAGCATAAAAAAAGATCGTCGGTGTATAAAGTACCGGTAAAAATATCTCAAAACATTTTTTTAAATTTTAAATGTATGAAAATATATATACCGTCCATCTTTTTTGTTTATGGAGTCTCTGGCGTGCTATCTTTAATGGTGAAAATATCATTTGAATCTGACCATTAATTTCGGAGATATTCGCATGTGAATACTGTCGAAACAGTAAATTTTCCATACATTAAAAACTTAAAACAATTTTTGAAAGGCATTTTCACCGATCTAAAAAAACATGAAAAATGTGTTCTATTACGAAAATAGAAAACGTTGGATCGGTACAAATGGCTTTAACAATGTTTTAAATGTAAAGGTATTGAAAATTTACTGTTTTGAGTGCATTCAAATGCGAATATCTCGTAAATTAGTCGTCAGATTTTAATGAAGTTTTCATCATTTTAAATAACACGTCAACGACTCCATGAGCATGAAAAACCGGCCATGTGCGAGTCTGACTCGCACACGAAGGGTTCCGTACCCTCGTACAAGACATAACACAAAAAAGTTTTGTGTGTAATTTTGACTATTTTTTTATTCCATATTCTTTGCTTATGGAGTATTTGACGTGCTATCTCTAATGGGGAAAACCTCATTTAAATCTGTATATACGGTACATACATTTGCATCGGTATAAATGCCTCTTTCTTTACACTTCCTTCAAAAAATTTTGAAAATTTTATATGTGTTTTTTGTTTGCTCAAGGCGTCTTCAACTTGTTATTTTGAATGGTGAAAACTTTATTTAAATCTGACCATTAATTTCTGAGATATTCGCATGTGAATACTGTCGAAACAGTACATTTTCAATACATTTAAAACTTAAAACAATGTTTAAAAGGCGTTTTCACCGGTCTAAAGAAAATGTGTTCTATTACGAAAATAGAAAACGTTGGATCGGTACAAATGGCTTTAACAATGTTTTAAATGTAAAGGTATTGAAAATTTACTGTTTTGAGCGCATTCGAAGGCGAATATCTCGTAAATTAGTCGTCAGATTTTAATACAGTTTTGATCATTTAAAATAACACGTGAACGACTCCATGAGCATGAAAAACCGGCCATGTGCGATTCTGACTCGCACACGAAGGGTTCCGTACCGTCGAACAAGACATAACACAAAAGAGTGTTGTATGTAATTTTGACTATTTTTAATTCCATATTTTTTGCTTATGGAGTCTTTGACGTGCTATCTCTAATGGTGAAAACCTCATTGAAATCAGTATATACGGTACACACATTTGTATCGGTATAAATACCTCTTTCTTTAAAATTCCTTCAAAAATTTTTGAAAATTTTAAATATGTTATTTGTTTGCTCATGGCGTCTTCAACCTGTTATTTTGAATGGTGAAAACTTTTTTTAAATCTGACCATTAATTTCTGAGATATTCGCATGTGAATAATGTCGAAACAGTACATTTTCAATACATTTAAAACTTAAAACAATTTTTGAAAGTCGTTTTCACAGGTCTAAAAAAAACATGAAAAATGTGTTCTATATCGAAAACAGAAAACGTTAGATTGGTACAAATGCCTTTAACAATGTTTTAAATGTTAAGGTATTGAAAATGTACTGTTTTGAGCTCATTCAAATGCGAATATATCATAAATTAGTCGTCAGATTTTAATGAAGTTTTCATCATTTTAAATAACACTTCAACGACTCCATGAGCATGAAAAACCGGCCATGTGCGAGTCTGACTCGCACACGAAGGGTTCCGTACCGTCTTACAAGGCATAACACAAAAAAGTTTTGTACGTAATTTTGACAATTTTTTAATTCCATATTTTTTGCTTATGGAGTATTTGACGTGCTATCTCTAATGGGGAAAACCTTATTCAAATCTGTATATACGGTACATACCTTTGCATCGGTATAAATGCCTCTTTCTTTAAAATTCGTTTAAAAACCTTTGAAAATTTTAAATGTGTGAAAATATAAATACCGTTGATCTTTGTTTGCTCATGGAGTCTTCAACCTATTACTTTGAATGGTGAAAACTTTATTAAAATCTGACTATTAATTTCCGAGATATTCGCATGTGAATACTGTCGAAACAGTACATTTTCCATACATTTAAAACTTAAAACAATTTTAAAGAGGCTTGTTCACCGGTCTGATAAAAACATGAAAAATTTGTTCTATATCAAAAATAGATAACATTGGATCGGTGAAAATGCCTTTAACAATGTTTTAAATATAAAGGTATTGAAAATTTACTGTTTTGAGCGTATTAAAATGCGAATATCTCGTAAATTAGTCGTCAGATTTTAATGAAGTTTTCATCATTTAAAATAACACGTCAACGACTCCATGGGCATGAAAAACCGGCCATGTGCGAGTCTGACTCGCACACGAAGGGTTCCGTACCATCGTACAAGATATAACACAAAAAAGTTTTGTATGTAATTTTCATAATTTTTGGTTCCATATTTTTTGCTAATGGAGTCTTTGCCGAGCTATCTCTAATGGTGAAAACCTCATTTAAATCTGTGTATACGGTATAAACATTTGTATCGGTATAAATGCCTCTTTCTTTAAAATTCCTTTAAAAAAATTTGAAAATTGTAAATGTGTGAAAATATGAATACCGTTTATCTTTGTTTGCTAATGGAGTCTTCAACCTGTTATTTTAAATGGTGAAAACTTAATTAAAATCTGACGACTCATTTACGAGATATTCGCATTTGAATACACTCAAAACAGTAAATTTTCCATACTTTTAAATTTAAAACATTGTTTAAGGCATTTTCACCTATTGAACGTTGCCTATTTTCGATATTGAACATATTTTTCATGTTTTTTTTTTAAATCGGTAAAAATTCCTTTTAATTATATTTTTGAAATTTTACTGTACAATTTTGACAGTATTGACATGCGAATATATCGGAAATTAATGGTCAGATTGAAATGAGGTTTTCACCATTAAAGATAGCAAGTCAAAGACTCCATAAGCGAAAAAAGATGGACGGTATTTTTATTACCATACATTTAAAATTTAAAACATTGTTAAGACGCATTTTCACCGATACTTTATACACCGACGATCTTTTTCATGCTAATGGAGTGAATATACTGATAAGTTGAATACATTATCAATTTTCTCTAGCCACATAAAAGTCAATATGAAGGAAACATAAAATGTACTTATTTTTTTTAATTCAAAGAAAAATCCGGTGGGTAAAACATTTTATTTACTTTTTTAATCATATAACAACATATTAAAAACCGGCCAAGTGCGAGTCGGACTCGCACACGAAGGGTTCCGTACCATCGTAGAAAAAAAAAACAAAAAAATCACGTTTTTTGTATGGGAGCCCCCTTTAATTTTAATTATTTTTTAATCTTACCAATTTGTTGTTATAGCGGCAAAATAAATACACACTCTGTGAAAATTTCAGCTGTCTATCTGTTACGGTTACTGAGATACAGCCCTGTGACAGACGGACAGACGGACGGACGGACTGACGGACGGACGGACGGACGGACGGACGGACGGACGGACAGCGGAGGCTTAGTAATAGGGTTCCGTTTTCACCCTTTGGGTACGGAACCCTAAAAAGTAATAAATAAATAAAATACATACATACTCTGTGAAAATTTCACCTTCCTACTTATTACGGTTCATAAGATAGAGCCCTGTGACATTCGGACGGATGGACGGACGGAGAGCGGAGGTTTAGTAATAGGGTTCCTTTGGCATCCTTTGGGTACGGAACCCTAAAAAAGTAGTATTCAGAGTGGGCGGTCTAACTTGACGACCCGGATTATGTCCGTCCTATGTATTATTTTGCATGGTTAGTCCAGTGATAATCCGTATAAAATGATTACAGTTCACTCTGAATACAACTGCTAGAATCTACGAGTCGAGCCGGTTATAAAGATGTGTCACTTGTCATAGAAAACTTACACGAGTTATGCACGTACATGACCAATTTATTTACCAAAATCATCCGAAATGCTCGCCAGCTCCCAACTACGCGCTCGCTTTAGGTACATTCGATTATGCACCACCAAAGTAATTATTAGTATTATCTTTGCCACCACACTCCAAAGCCCCGCGCCTCGAGCGTTTCGTTGCCTCGAGCAAAGGTCGGCGCACACGCAAACTTACGCAATCACACATATTGAAACACGTGCCTCAGCCGCCGCTGCCGTCCCGCTTCGGCCTGCCTCAGCCTACCACCCGCGCTCATCTTGCCGTTTCAGCGCGAAATTCAAAGTTGCGTTAAACGCTGCAAAACTGACGGTCGTGTAACTTTTTTGTTGGATTCTGTTAAAAGTATCTTCGATTATATCTTTTATTGTCATTATATTTCAAAAAGTGCGCGGGCCAATTATGCTGTTCACTTTATTTGGGCATTTGCAAAATATATGTGTTGCCAGTAACAATTTTGTTGGATTCTTTGAAATTATCGATCTGATTAGAATTAAAAAACAATGTGTGACGACAGATTGGGCTGGCCAATTTTGCCGATTTTATGAGAGCGAAAACTGTGTATTTTTTAAAAAAAACTCGCTTTTGTGTAAAAAAAATGTTGGATTCCTGAACACATATATACCTATTAACCCATTTTATTAGACATTGAAAAGAAATTTGGCGGGCCATTTTTGCAGCAAATGATACCGCATATTTTGTGTTTTTGGCCAAAATACCTAAGTTCCGGGAAAAAAAAATGTTAGATTCTGAGTCATTCATTTTTAAAACCTGTATTTGTACACATTCTGAAGATTTCATGGACGGGCGAATTCATGCATGTCTCAAATGCCCCATTCAACGGAGTATAATATGAAGAATCTTATGCAACTCCGTTAGATAAATATAGTGGTGCATGAAGTGGGCGAAAGTTTGAATTTATTTTTATTTGTATTATTTGTATGTTATTTTGGGCACAAACACTGACATTATAAAAATAAAATTATATTTTTTTCTTTCATATCGGTACCTATAACTCTGAATGGATAACTATTACAACAAAGCTATCGCAATAATAGATGTTCAAATTGAAAATAACCATCTAACGACATTACCAAATCAAATCAAATCAAATAAATTTGTTGCATGCATTAAGTTAGAACTAGTACAGAAATGCAGCTGGTCCTCAACTAAGCTTGGCTTGTGCTAGAGGGCCAGCTCTGATAGATTTTATATGGTACACATTTGTACATTTACTAAAAACAGTAAGCAGGGTACGAAAATTTAAAGACAAAAAATTATGCAAAAGCGAATAAACCAAGTTTAGCAATAATAGGAAAATAAAATTATGTCATTGTTATTGGAGGGTGGTACGAATCTGCCCAATGTCTTTTGTCGTGCTACGCGCGTTCGGCGTAGCAGTGCGGCGTATGTAGCAGGTGCGCTACGTTGGTTTAAATATTCGTGCTACATCAGTAGCAGTGCTACATCAGTTGCAGGTGCGCTACGTTGGTTTTAATCTTCGTGCTACGCGCGAGCGACGTAGCAGTGCTACGTAGCCCTGCGGCTAGAGCAACACAGGGTGAGAAAATTCTTAAGTCGCTGATTTTTTTTGCAGGCGATATAGTTTCCTTATGGAAGGTTTCTCAGTGGCCCAGTGGCGCGACACTTCGGCGATCGCTCTCCGAAGTTAAGCAACGCTGGGTCCGGTCTGGTCTTGGATGGGTGACCATTCGACCGTTGAGAGAGGCTGGCCGTGGTTCGGATTCCACGTTAAGCTGTAGGTCCCCTTCCTCACTTACTAGGTGGTAGGGTTTATCCCGCCCGGGTTGGTACCATCGCATTGGATGAACGATGGTCGAAGCGGCAATGAAAATTGTCCGTGTTTTCCAACCAGTTCAATGTAGCCGTGCAATATAAGGAAGGTCCTGGCATGGCACCTAGTTCCCATGTGGTGTGTTGGGCTAATACCATGACAGAACTTGTGGTATTAGCCATCCATGTCCAGCCACATAAAAAAAAAAAAAAAAAAAAAGGTTGGGTGCAAAAGATTAGAAAATTCGGACCAGTGCGTTTGAAATTATTTAGGTATTTTCAATAATTCGATCTAAAAGATTGAATAAAATATTTAAGTCAAATTTTATAATTGTATATTGCTTAAAACTTTATTTCCATGTCGTAAGAAAAAGTTTAGAAAAATTGCGTTTTGGGAACATAGTAAAACAAAAAATCGCTCATTATAATTACAATAAAATATTTAAGTCGCTAAATTATTTTTTTCCATATTAGGAATGAACATGAGAACCTGCTATAAAAAGTTTAGAAACCTATGTAGTTGGCTTTAAAAGTTATTTATGTTTTTATCTTTAATTCAACCAATAAAATATTTAAGTTATTAGAGTCGGCGGCAACATGACCATATCGAAACACTCTATCAGCATACAAAAGATTAGAAATATTCAAATAGTGCATTCAATTTAAATAAGAATTTAATTCATTTGCTGTACTCGCACAACGCGCGGGGCGAGGTTCGGTCGGAGGGACGAGACGGCAGAGGCGGGGCGGGTGTGGGGGTGCGGGTGAGCACACACGCGGAGGAGGGGAGAGGCGGCACATCACAGCATAGCGGCGCACTATGGAACGAGCTTGTATGGGCCTATAGAAATAGCGATTTTGAAAATTTACCTTTCGATTTGTAAAATAATGTGTATGCAAATATATCGAGACCACTTATTAAACATATTTTATGATGGTACAGTCTACACATAAAGTGTATAAATTTAAAAGAACATATTTTAAGTTTTTTTTATATGGGAGGTATATGACTGTTCAGAACTGTCAAGATGAATCAAGCATAGTCACATGGTAGGTCCGAAATAATACCAAACTGCGTAAAAACTAGATCCGGATCGGTCCTGGAACTTAAGATATAAGTCATCAAAAAAACATTATTTTTTACTGTTTTAAAACTACGCCTTACACATATTGAACATATTTCATGAGGGTACAGACTGCATATAAAGTGTATTTTTTTTTTGTAAATGTGCGTAAACTTCTGCCTCGATTGCTATTATTTCACTAGTAATTCTCATTAGAATACTTGAAAAAGACATTTAGCTTTTATTAAAATTATATATTTCGGGGAACAACTGGGTACATATACACGGTGTTAACCCAAGTTGGCGACATTCCCGAAAGGGGGTTATTTTGGGTCACATACTGATGCCGAAAACTAGGTTTTTTTTGTTTTGACATTTTGTTTTAAAATTTTCGATTTCTAATACTAGTATGAAAACATAGTATTTCGTAATAGGAATCGTACTGCATTAACAAAAAGTTCTAAAGTAGAATTTTTTTTTCAAATAAATGTGAAAATTTACATTCGGATCGACGCAATAAAATTAGCGGCGGGCGCGCAGTCAGCTGCGAGACAGCAAACGCGTGACCTTGGCAGTGGCGCGAACACATGGCGTGCGTACACCATTCCAAAGGGAAATTGTCGCTGAGGTTAAAGTTTGGATTAAATCTGCAATTTTTTTTTACTATTTTAGATTTAATTTTTAAATACCACAAAATGATCAGTATACGAAATAGTTATATAATCGGTATTATTAATACCGTGTAAATGATTGATTTATGGCCGTCAATGTGATGTTATGCATCGATCCTACTGCGTGACCCGATTCACCATCGAACCTACATTTCCTAACGAGTGTTTATATACGAGTTGTACGCAGTTTGGTATGTTTTAGAACCTACCATGTAACTATGCTTGAATCATCTTGACAGTTCCAAACAATCATATACCTCCCATACACAAATAACTTAAAATATTTTAACAAAAATATATACACTTTATGTGCAGACTGTACCTTCATGAAATATGTTCAATATGTGTAAGGCGTAGTTTTAAAAAAGTAAAAAAATCATGTTTTTTTGATGACATGTATCTTATGTTCCCGGACCGATCCGCTTCTAGTTTTTACGCAGTATAGTATATGTTTGAGTTATGGCCGCCACTGTGATGTTACGTATCGACCCTACTGTGTGACCCGATTCACCATCGAACTTACATTTCCTAACGAGTGTTTATTGATGATCTCGCAATTTCATTTTCTTTTCAAATTCCTTTGTTTGGCTGTTCTGAGGACCAAAGGTGCTCAGAAAAGCCAAAAACACCTCGCCTCGCGAAACCACGCTCATCGAGACGCCATGCCAGCGGATTTGCGGACTATGGCTGAGCTATTGAGCTTATTAAATTACGCTTTACCATTGTAGGTATGAGGAAATGCATCCGCCGGTAGACAGTTACATATTCTGGCGGTACTGCAGAGAAATGAGTTTGAGAAACGGTTCGTTCTTAAAAGCCTAATGTCAACCACAAGGGGGTGCTCTGATTCTTTGCGGCGGGTGCTCCGGATAAAGGTAGGATGGGGAGGAATGAGGGATGCAAGTTCCACAGAATAACGTCCATGGTCCTGTAGAACAGACTGAGCGACCCCACAAACCATCTGTGGCTCAGTGACTCCAAGACAGCAGTGATTTGTGGGTCTCACAAATCACTGCTGTGAGAATAGAACTTGGAGAGATTCCGGTGAAGATTGGACTGGCTCTTAATAAATTAACGAAATATCTTTAAAGGGCAACATAAAACATATTTAAAAAAATATTATGACATCTTAAGTTTCCGGACCGATCCGAATCTAGTTTTTACGCAGTTTGGTATGTCACATGGTATGTCACATGGTTAACACACGCATTGGCCATGTCCGTAATTATAAAACCGTAATCTTAGAGAAAAGTTATTAGTTAAGCGGGAGAGACACATCATCAGAACCGCGGGACGACGGCGGTTTCAGTGATATATCGATATCGTCCGTGTAGTGCTGATTAAAGTTGTAAACGCGATATTACTAGAACATCGAATTATCAAAGTGAATTGACAGTGCAATGTGCGAAATTGTCAGCGGCATATAAATCGTACTCACTCGCACCTCGCTACTGACTTTGTAAATGTCGACTGCAACCTTGTGTATGCTTATTTCACGTGAAAGATCATAGTCGGCTTGGCTCAGTTAGTCAACGAAGCACCGCTATAGTGACTTTCGCATAGGCACCAGGTTCAAATCCCAGAACGAACAAATTTTTTTTTCTGTTTCTTTTTCTTTCTTGTATTGTTAAACTTTTTGATTTTTGTTTTGTAGTGTAAATTAACAAAACATGATGTCTGTACCATGAGGGGCCTGTGTAGCTGATATAGGTTCAGAAGAGTTTATAACTTGCCGCACATGCAATGGGCAATTCCACGTAGCCTGCGTTAGCCTTCGCAAGGAAGACGCTCGTCGCACCAGGCTGCGATCTAAGGAATGGACTTACTCAGACTGCCTTTCTAAATTGAAGCTTGGAGCCGGAAACACTAACAGTCCTCGTTGCAAGGGATCGAGTCAGCCATCTCCCGCCGCCGCGGCGCCGCCGCTACCAGCACGACGCCGTACAGCACACCGGCGCCTTCTCCTGCCAACAGCCCCGAGAAACTGGAGAAGAACATTACCAGCAAGTACAAACAATCGCATGCGGAGACTTCTTCTAAGAAACTGCAGGACGAGGCCGAGGGCACACCTAAGATATACTACAATCTTATCAAAACAGAAATGGAGAAGAGTGCACGCGAGCAGCGAGAGACTGTACAGAGACTGGCGTCGGAGATTGAGAAACTCGCCAAAGTAGTTACGGAGTATAAGGACACCTGCGATAATTTGCAAAAAAAAAATGAAGAACTAACCAAGTCGCTGGAATTCCTCCACTGTGAGCAAGAGACGACGAAGCAGACGCTCCCAGCCCTGGAAACGCGAACTAAATATCTCGAAGAGGAAAAAGGAGCACTAAAACTGGTTGTTGACTCTCAGGCGGCCTCTATTGTCTCAATGAAGTCTCAGGTGGATGTAAGTGAGCAGCGCACCAGAGATAAAAACCTGGAAGTATTTGGGATACCAGAAAGGAACGCTGAAAGTTTGCCAGGAATGATTGTTGCGCTTGCAGTGAAGGCTGGACTGACGATCAGCGAAAGTGACATCGAGCTCGTCAACCGCGTTGCGCCGCGGCCCGGATCGGCGGCAGCGGCAGCAGGTCGCCCCAAGCCGGTGGTCGTTAAGTTCTACAAACGTGCGCTCAAGGAGGACCTATTACGAGCTGTACGCAAAAGGCGAGGCGTCACAACTCAAGATCTGGATTTGCCCGGCGACAAGAGGCAGATTTACGTCAACGACCATTTAACGCCAGCAAACAAACTTCTGTTCGCGAAAGCCCGAGCTACTTGCAAGAAACTGGGCTTTCAGTGTAGCTGGACTGCATATATAAAATTATATGCGCGCAAGTCCGACCAGTCACATGCTATAAGAATAAGTAGTGAATCGGACGTCATCGGTTTGTCAAAGTCGGGCGCCTGCCGTACATAATCTTGACAGTTCCAAACAGTTCTCCCATACGAAAAAAAAAAACTTAAAATATTTTTTAAAAGTGTATACACTTTATATGTTGACTGTACCATCATAAAATATGTTAAATAGGTTGTCTCGATATATTTGCATACACATTATTTTACAGATCGAAAGTAAAATTTTCAAAATCGCTATTTCTATAGGTCCATACAAGCTCGTTCCATAGGCACAGAATAAGTAAGAGTAAGTACAGAAGGATCACTGCGCAAACTTAATTATTATATTTTGAACCTAATTTCTGCGCGACTAAAGTTTTTATTAAGTCGACACCTGCCGGCAAGTCGGCTTCATGAAAGGAATTCGGCCGCCGGAACCAGTGGTGCGCGTGTGCCAGGGTTGTCGCGCGCCGCCTACCGTATTAAAAATAATATAAAATACTGAACATGCTTTTAGATATATTTATATTGAAGGTGTCTTGAGATGTTTACTTTCAATTATGTCTAACATATGTTTTGTCTAGTCTATTAAACATTAGTTGATAACATTAAAATGTAGGTATTTTACTGGAGAACATGCGCATAGTGTAAACTATTGACATTACATTCGGTTACGTAACAAACAATTACTTCAACAAATTACAAAATGTATAGGGAGGTCTTAGAAGTTAAAACTCTTAACATTAGAGTATTTTCTTTTATGGCTATGGTGACATTAAAAAGACATATTGAAACATTAAATGTCGTGGATTTTAATTGGTAAATAAAAAAAAAATATTTTGATTAAAATGTTTTATTACTTAAAAATATCGAATCGTTTAATTTTTTCCAAATAAGTAAATGCTTTACGTAATTAGGCATAGATGGCTAATACAGTCATGATAATAGCCCAAAACACCAAATGGTTATTAGGTGCCATGCCAGGACCTTACAGGATATAAATATACATGTAATATATGGTATTACAATATACCTAAAAATTCTTCCCACAAATATCTGACACCAACATCATCAACATGACACAACAATCATGAGCCTATGTAATGTCTTTGTTATGATAAGAGCAGTAATATTAGTTTTGGAGTCACTACATTTTAAACATTTTTATTTTAATATTTTAAATATGTTCATATTCATAATTCAACAAACTTCGCTTCGTAAAAGTTTTCCACAAAACTAAACATCTCTATGGATTCGCTAACTTGCAAGTACAAAATCGGAAAACTCGAATTAAAACTAAACAAGATAAAAAATTAATCTAAGAAATTCATTTTTCCATATACTGACGCTGATGACACAATAAGAAGATATAAATCGATATGATGCAAATTATAACCTATTCACGATCAAATGCAGTAACTATTACAATTTCACTAACCTAAAACCAATATTGCAACGAAGACGCAAGTAATGGCGCGGAGGCGACACGTCTCGGTAAACAGTGTGAGGCGGGGGGCCGCGCTACCTAGTGCCTCGCCGTTCGTGCTGCATGATGCGGCAAGATTTAGTAGGCACAAATTCATACCTTCACCCCGGAGTGAGACACGGCAGCCATAGGCTCGGACGGCGCGGCAGGGCGTACCCCTTTCCGCAACCTCGTTCCGCGCCTCTTGATGCCTACGTGCGTAGTGCGTAGAACGAATTAAATTCTTATTTGACTTAAATGCACTATATACATTTTTCTAATCTTTTCAATGCTGATAGAGTGTTTCGATATGGTCATGTTGCCGCCGACTCTAATAACTTAAATATTTTATTGGTTGAATTAAAGATACAAACATAAATAACTTTAAAAGCCAACTACATAGATTTCTAAACTTTTTATGGCAGGTTCTAATGTTCATTCCGAATATGGAAAACAATAATTTAGAGACTTAAATATTTTATTGTAATTATAATGAGCGATTTTTTGTTTTTCTATGTTCCCAAAACGCAATTTTTCTAAACTTTTTCTTAGGACACGGAAATAAAGTTTTAAGCAATATACAATCATAAAATTGGACTTAAATATTTTATTCAATCTTTGAGATCAAATTTTTGAAAATACCTAAATAATTCCAAACGCACCGGTCCGAATTTTCTAATCTTTTGCACCCAACCTTCCATAAGGAAACTACATTGCCTGTAAAAAAATCAACGACTTTAGAATTATTATAACTTATCATGCCAATTTGGTTCGCTCCGACAGGTCTAACGTCAGTGGCAGGTGCGCTACATTGCATTGGTTGTAAATATTCTTTATTTTTTTTTTTTCACTATTTTGTTGTTATAGCGGCAAAATAAATACACACTCTGTGAAAATTTCAGCTGCCTACCTATTACGCTTCGTGAGATACAGCCCTGTGACAGACGGACGGACGGACGGATGGACAGCGCAGGCTTAGTAATAGGGTTCCGTTTTCACCCTTTGGGTACGGAACCCTAAAAACCGCCCAAGTGCGAGTTGGACTCGCACACGAAGGGTTCCGGTTCCGTACCATCTTAGAATATTTAACATAAAAAAATCAGCGGTCGCAACTATTAAACTCGCAGATGTTAGTTCGCTTAACGCCCACTGCGCGCGCTCTTCAATTATTCGATACATTTCGATCGGTTAGGTGTAAACGCCAATTTAGGTGACAGTCGGACTAGAGGCTCATTTCAACTTCGAAAAATGGGTACAAAAATTGAATAAACGGAAGATAAACCTTTCATTTGTGGCCACAATTTACTAATTGCGGTTATATCTGTTAAGGCCATAAAGTAAGGAAGAACAGCGGTGGTGACTGAAGCTCATCCATGTAGCAGCAGCAGCACAGCCACGTTCTAATGATAATACACTGACGGTTACGCCGGCCAGTCAATTCTCTTACGAATCCTGCGCAATCCTTACACTTCTTCAAAACTCAAGAACATAAGAGTGAGTTAATTCTCAAGCGAACTGACTTACCGGCTCTACCATCAGTGTATGTCTTATCACTAAAACGTGGCTCTGCTGCCGCTATACGGATGAGTTATCGCCACCCTCGTCCTTGCATGCTCGATGGTTAATGCCACGGAGGATAGAGAGAGAGGAGATGTTTTGAACTCATATTACTAAGGATCGCAACGTGACACTGTGCGGGGAAGGGAGGGGAAAATCGCTTCATGGTGGGGTCATGCACCGCCCATTTTTGCGAAATCCATCTACCGGAAGAATCAAAGTGTTTTTTCTAGAAAAAAACCTTAGAAATTTAAATCTATGCCTTCGCGTGGATTCAAATAATTTTAATTTAAAAATGTCATTAAAATTTGCATCATGAGATCAACATTTCTTACCGTAAAACGAAAATGAATGCGCGCCATCTATCGGCACATAGCAAGAGCGATACATCGATACAATGCTCGAATATTGACTCAAATTATAAAATATGAGGTGTTTTACTGACAAATAAAACGTAATTCCACCTACAAACTTTAGATTATTTTGTCCTGTGTAATGTTTGCAACATTTTACACAAAATCTCATCGTGTAATCGACTGTTCGCCGAAAATTGAGCCGCAGACCATAACATTGTCCCACAACCTAACACCGCCAGCGCCATGTCGCGAATGTCGCTAAGCCACGCCTTCTTTATCACGTGGGCTGTGACGTAGCGACCCACTTGGTGGACACAGACCCAGTTTGCTTAGACCATCTCCTCTCTACCTCTATCCTCCATGGTTTATGCAGTCGATGCAAGCGTACCCGAGAACAAGAAGCTTGAAACATAAATGCATCGGAACTGCCGCAGGGCACGGAAAATTTTTCAACTTGAAATGCACAGAATGCGATTGCAGGAACGTCAAAACTGGACTGTGTAGGCCGGAATCTGATACAATTTGAGTTTTTCTTTCGCTAAACTTTTTCAGAAAAAGAAGCGGTGGAACCAGAGATTTACTAATAAAACCATAATATTAAAGACTTTAACTTTAACGTTTTTGAGCGTACATAACTTGATAAAACCGGACAACTGGGGATTGAACTTGCACACGAGGCATTTCGTACCATCGTATAAGATTTAACTATACAATCATGTTTTTTTTGTATGGGGGCTTCTATTACCCATAAATCATTATAGCTGATATTTTCAAAACCATAGTTTTTAAATTTTCAGCTATCTACCTATTACGGTTCATGAGATACAGCCCGCTAACAGACGAACGGACAGCGGAGGCTTAGCAATAGGGTTCCATTGGCATGTGTACGGAAACCTAAAAAAAACTCGTCACCCACATTTAAAGATTTCAGTCGACCAGAATTTCGCCTTAGCGAAGTACCTCAGGCTACGGGCTTCAATCCAATGGCAACGTGAAGCAAGTTTGAATGAAAATACTCCATTCAAAATCGTTGCGACGAATTGGGTGCTCAGACTGCCGCTTCGCAGTGAAGGCACCCCGAATATATTGATCTCTGCGTCGAGACAACCGACCCTCCCTGCGCAATGCGCCTGTCCCCTAAACAACTTCCCTCCGTCTACCTTCCGTCATTATAATAATGACGTTTATTATTTAACTCTTTTGATAGTCCAATTTTGTTGTAAATTAGAAGAATATATGTTATTATAGAACATACTGTGAAACGTTTTGTTAGAATAAAAATATTTTTTTACAAGTTGTGGGTGTTATTTTTGATATGTCGCCATACTTTTGTTAACCTTGGCTGATTTGTTGATTGATTTATACATACTTGGTTTATAAAATAAGTGAAAAATGTTTACCTAAAGATTTGTTTATCATTAAAGAATGGTTCCTGAATGAGAGCGACTTCTGTTCTGAAAGAATGAATCAGGGCTAACAAGATGCCAAAACGAATAAGCTTTCACATCGTCTACGCGACAAGTAAGTTCATATTTTTAGCCATAGCGCGCATTCTACACATAGACCTACCCTGTTACTAATAAACCTAGATCATCAGCTGAATAGTTATACAATGTTTTGTCCTTTGTATTGACAGGCAGTTTCTAATTCGATAGAAAGGGACAAAACATTGTATACCTATTCAGACGATGATCTGGGATTATTAGTAGCAGGGCTAATGTTTTTAGCAGTCTGAAAAATGATGATCGAATGATCGAAATAGAATCCAATTTTGTTTGTGCATCAGTAATTTTACCCTTGGCTCCATTCTAGTAAACACCACTTGTTGGTACTAATTTTAATAGGATGTAAAGATAACATTTAGTTTTTTTATCTAGTTGTTGACTATGCAGCCAGCCCCATTGCGACCATATAAAAATGCTTCAAGCTACCCGCTATTCCTGAGGCAATGAAAAATAAACAATTTCTCTAAAAAATTTTTCTATTTTACTTACGTGTATTCTTCTGTATAAAGCTTTATTTTCGGTTTTGCTGAGCGAAAGGGCACTATGTTCTGTATAAATATGAAATGAAGCTCTTATTTTGGTGCGGCTGAGAAGTGGATTCTATCTTCAGTGTTGATGTCCAAGTGAAGCTGTATTTTAAGTGTTGCTGAACAAATGGGCTCTATTTTCAGTGTTTTTGTTCAAATAAAATACTGAGCAAGTGGGCTGAATCTTAAATGTAGGTAATTGGGCTCTATCTTCAGTGAAGATGTTATTGCTGAGCAATTGGGCTCTATCTTCAGTGCAGATGTAGTTGCTGAGCAATTATGCTATATCTTCAGTATATATACGTCGTTCCTGAGCAATTGAGCTCTATCTGCAGTGTAGACGTAAAAGTAAGATGATGAGCAAGTGGGCTCTGTCTTCAGATGATGTCGAAGTGAAGCTCAAATTTCGGTGTTGCTGAGCAATGGGCTCTATCTTCATGCAAGATATTGTTGTTGCACAATTGGACATTATCTTCAATGCAGATGTTGTTGCTGAGCAGTGTAGCTCTATCTGCACTGTAGAACAGAGAGTATAATACCTCAGTGCTGATGTCCAAGTGAAGCTTGCTGAGCAATTGCTTCTGTATGCGTTTTGTTTATTTTGGACTAATTTCTATGTTGAGTGCAATTGTTTTTAATTCATAAGTCAAATCTAACCCAACAGAAGAGAATCAGGATTACTTCCAGGCCTAGCTATTGAAAGAACAATAAACATGAACAATATACTATTAGGCTAAGTTTTTTGGTAAAAAAATAAATAAATTTGAATTTGATTAGAAATTTGGCTGTTATTATATTGTTTTCGTATCTTGTCACGGGTGTTGATTACATGTGGATTGGACCAAATATTCCTTACTGTTCTGACTATCAAGAAAAACTAACGGGTACTAAACTGGTTCAGCATAGGGGTGTAATGTAAAAATATACAGGTCAAAATATAATGAAATAAAATTGGCAAATTACAATACACCTAGAATAGAAGAACGGCGGAATCTTCTAACTTGAGGACCTTCACTTAAAGAATCCATTAGATGATCCGGTGGACGGCGCCGTTGTTCAGCGCATCGCCACCAAGCAACCCAGAGCTCACCCGGCCGTCTGGGTCCTCAGTAGTACGCCTAGGGCTAGGTGAACCGTCTGGTGTAACGCGCTTAGACTGTGTCACCGTCTGTTGGCCTCTCATGTGCCATGTGTCCCCGCTGTGTTGTGGCAGCAGCGATGGGGAGGACGGCTGTCAAACTTTACCACCAAATGGCGCCACATTTTTATTTCAAGGTTATAGGTAGTATCGCAGAGGAGTATTATTAAGTAAATAGCTTAAAAAAAATGTTAGTGGATTGTTTTTTTAAATCCTAATACATATTCAAGCGACCATTTTAAATATAGGTACAACCTGATAAAAAAAAACGTTTATATTTTGCCGTAGCCATGGAGGCTTGCTTGGAGGCAAAGCACTGCCTTTCTAAGCGAGAGATAGTGGTTTTACAACCTGGATCCACCAATTTATTTTTCTAACAAGTGAACGTCGGGAGGGGTGATGTGTGTAAGAGGTGTAATCTATGGCGCAGGCGAGGACGGCAGCTACCCGGCGTGCGAGCTGAACGCCCAGGGCCCGGCGGCGCGCGGCTGGCGCAGCGCAGCCGGCGCGCCGCCCCCGCACGAGCTGCTCCTGCGGCTGGCGAGCGTCGCCGCCATACACAAGCTGCAGCTGCTCGCTCACCATCAACTAGTCCGTAAGTCCATTCAGTGTTGTTTACATCAAATTTAGCTGATTCTCGCTTGTTCAAATATTGACTGTAGTTTAACAATAAAATTCATGTTACTAAAGTTGAATCATTTTGTAACAAATTCTGTTTTTTATTGTGTTCAAGAATCAGCTAAGTATCCATTATACGAATGCATATAATCAATTCAGATACATACGGTGATAACGGTTGATACTATCTTAGGGCCGAGTGCACGAAAGGACAAAAAATCAAAATCAACGTCAAAGTATGATTAAACACGTCATTTTGTGTGGACAGTATGGGAGGAACTCTATGCGGATCACTAAAAGTGCCGTGTTTGAACAGTGATTAACTCGGCCGTCTCTTCGTGCAACCGGGGCTCAGTTTCCTCGGTGATAACCATTGAATCAATATGTTATCACCATAGACCTAGCATGCGCGCACAGCACGCATTTCTATGGTTATCACATACTTTGCATCTTGTTTATCAACTGGGTGAACTTTCGGAACGCGACCGCCACAGACTGCGACCGCTTGTGACAGCCGTCAGAGATCTGTCAGTCAACGGTGCAAAATTCGAATCTCGTTTTTGCTTTGGTGATATCGTATCGGTGCTTTTTGCAATTAAATAAAACACCACGACAAATGAAGAGGAAGTAACTGGTGAATTGTCTCTCATATTGAGACAGAGGCCACGAAAAAAATGTTGGATTTCAAATGGTTATTCATAATTTTAAATAACAAGCTAAGCTTCTTCTGCAACCAAACCATAAAACGAAGATTATAGAAGGCTGAATGCATATATTACTCAAAGTGGAGGGGAGGGATCTAGTTCTATTGCATTGTTGAGCATCATGAGGAATGTGACAGAAACCAAAATTTCGCCTTCTCTGGTAAAACTACCCTCTAACTATCCACTAATCTAAGCCCCTCTTTGTCAACTTGATGTCACATTCAGCTGGTTTTAGATGCTTAGTTATTTACGGTCTGTTAAATTTATATGCGAAAGCAATACTAAATGCTATTTATTCAATATTCTTGGTATTAGCGAATTCATGAACTTTTTGCAGCATGCTTCGTGGAGGTGATGGTCTCGGGGGGGCTCGAAGGACCGGAGGGGGCGGCGACGCCATGCGGCGCCACCTACATCAGCGTGGGCAAGGTGGCGTTGGCAAAACCGTTGCCTCAGGCTCGTACTCGAGAACTCAGGTAAGACTCCAGCTCACATGTCGCGCGGCCGCACACAAATATTGAAAATGACCACAGCGATAGCTGTTGATATTTGCACATCAAATTCAAACCACACGCATTTACAATAACTCACACACTTGAACAATTTTGGTACCTGAGCGAACGGACTAAGCATCATTTGTACACTAATTGGTAATATGCCACATTTTAGATTGCCACGGTCTTTAAACATATTTGAAAAAATTCATGGCCTTTCACACGAATGATCTGAACTGAATGATCAGCCTTAAACGTCGGAGAAAGTCTCCACCTGTCACATGTAAGCAATGAGTTTTTTTAAATATGCGGTAAGAAATAAAATCCACTCACTCATTAGAGTGTTTATATTTGTTATTGTTTTTCTAAAAATAGTTCGTCGGGCACCTTTTTAGTGAGGTCCTGGCGTGCGCGATATGCCGTGCTTAACATAAATAATAAATAAAAAAACAATAATTATATACACCGTGATCAGAAAACCCCTGAAGGCAGGAAGTACAGTTTAGATACCTGCAAAATCCAATACAGAAAACAGACACAAAGGGCGCGCCCGTTGTGTCGCGATCATCGTTTATTCAATGCGATGCGACCCTAGTAAATAAGGACTGGGACCTACAGTTTTACATGGAATCTTAACCGATTCCAAGTAATACTGAACGAACGATTCCCTTAGTCGCCTCTTACGACATGCACCAAATGATCATGAAAGGGCATGCACAGATCACCGAATGCAGCTTAAAAAGGTAGGCACTTTGTATTTGTATTTTATTCATCATCCATAGACAGCTTGCTGCACTCGGAATCGTCACATTTCCATATTTAACATCGTTAATCATAATCATAATTTTACATTCGTCAGTTTGTGAAAACTAATTACATAGTAGAAAGTAAATTAATAATATAATTTCTACAGCAATGTAGCATTAAATGTCAAAGTACAAAGATACACAGTGTAGTAAAATAGAATAAAAAATTTAAATTGTAAAGAAAAAAAAAATCAAGTTAAAGTTATTTCCGTTTTTAAAAGTAAATCAGTGGTCAGACTCTAGAATGAACATATTTTTGTCCTCCAACGCATCCTTAACAGAGTAATAACTCTTTTCAATGGCCATAAGCTTAATTCTACGCTTAAAACTATTTGCGTCTAGTTTTCTAATTTCTAAAGGAAGTTTGTTGTACAAAATAATGCTATTCGTTATAAAGCTCTTGGATATTTTTGATAATCGATGTCTGGGTAATTGAATATTGCTTTTACCTCGCGTATTATAATTATGATTATCAGAGTGGAAAGAGAATTCACTAACATACTTTCTCGCATAGCAAATGTTTTGATAGACATATGCGCTTGGAAATGTCATGATTCCCATCTCTCCAAACGCCCTTCTGCAAGTTTCCTTTGACTTCATATTCAGTATATAACGCAAGGCTCTTTTTTGTAGCACAAATATCCTACCAGCATCTGCTGCATTTCCCCAAAACATAATCCCATAGGACATAATACTTTCGAAATATGCATGGTATACAGTTTTTGCTGCAAGAGTTCCGCAAAGTTCCTTAATTTTTTTAATAGCGTAACAGGCTGAACTCAATTTACCAGCTAATAAATCAATGTGTGGTTTCCAAGTAAAACTACTATCCAACACAACTCCCAAAAAAGTCAACTCGCTGGCAACATTTAGTGATAAGTTTTCAGCGGTATTTAAAATTTCGTCAAGTCTTTTCTGGGTCCCTAGAGCAAAGTGAATAATATTACTTTTATTTACATTCAGCAATAGGTTGTTGCATTCAAACCATGATTTCAGTGCTTCTATTACAAACAAAAGGGATTCTCTTATTTTGTCAATATCTTTGTTTGCAAGCACTAATGAAATGTCATCTGCAAACATTACCATCTCAATATCATCGGTTATACAACTGGAGATGTCGTTAACATATATAAGAAACAATAATGGTCCCAGTATTGAGCCCTGTGGTACGCCCATAGTTATACGTTCCACTTGAGACACTGAGCCATTTACACAACAAATTTGAGCTCTATTTTCGAGATAAGATTCAAATATTTGGAGTTCCTTATTTCGCACACCGTAATGTTCTAATTTTAAGAGCAGTATTTCGTGATTCACACAGTCAAAAGCCTTCGACAAGTCACAAAATATCCCATAAGTGTGCTGAGAACTATCTAAAGATGTTAAAATTGATTTTATCATTGAAGCTATGGCATCACCTGTTGACATGTTTTTGCGAAATCCGAACTGTTTAGAAGAAAAAAAAATATTATCAACAAAGAATTGGACTAAACGTTTTTCCAAAATTTTTTCAAAGACTTTACTAAAGACAGGTAAAATTGAAATGGGACGATAGTTCTCAGCATTGTTGTGGCATCCCTTTTTGTACAATGGAATGACCCTGGCCACTTTTAGTGGGTCCGGGAATGTGCCACTTTCTAGACTGTCATTTATAATATTGGTCAAGGGGCCTATTAGACTAGATAACATTTTAAGTAATACAGTTGACATGCTCCATAGGTCTTGTGAGCGTTTGGACTTAAGGTCCTTAATAACTCCTTTGACCTCCAAGTATGTGGCAGGCGTAAATTTAGCTGTGTTGGAATTTCGAGGGATAAAGGCTTTTAGGAAATTATATGATACATCTTGGCTAGACTTTAGTTTTTGAGTAGTGACATGCGCTATTGTTGCGAAGAATGTATTCATATGATTTGCCACCGTTGTATTATTAGATATAATTTCAGATCCAATTTTCAGTTCCAAATTAGTATTACAATTATTAGTTTTGCCTGTTTCTTCCTTGATAATGTGCCAGGTCATCTTTATTTTATCGTCTGAGTTAATAATTTTATTTCTAAGATGCAACTGCTTGGCTTTGATAGTAACCTGCTTAAAAATCCTGCTATAATGCGACACGTAAGCTCTCAAATCTGGGTGATTGTTAATCTTTATGAGATCATATAAAAGAAACATTTTTTCCCTTGAAATACCCCATCTGGTAGCCCAATCAGCGAAAGTTTTCTTCTTAGTGTGATTTATAGATTTATAAGGTAGATGTTTATCTACATAACGTATACATATGTTGAAAAAATCTTCAAAATTATAAGCAGTAGTTCCTTGAAATTCCAATTGTAAGTCTACATTCAACGCATTTATCCTAACAGCATTTGTTATTCGTTTTAACTTCTGCGTGTTCACATTTCTACTTGTTATGTAATTCATGGATATTAGTTGCCCGTAGTGATCTGACGAAATTCCCGAGAAGACCTTACATTCAAGTGTTTTGCAATCAGTAAAGATATTGTCTATGCATGATGAACACGATTCTGTCACCCTGGTATATTCAAAAATGGTTTGTCTAAGTAGAAAACTATCCATAAGATCCGACAGGTCATGTTGGCCTCCATTATATATGGGGAATTTAATGTTAAAGTCACCGCAAATTACTAGTGATTTATTATTGTTTGAAGTCAACTTATTGAGACAATCTTCTAATTTTTTTATGAATAAAGGCACATTCCCGCATGGCGATCTATAAACTGAGACAATACATATGGAATCTAATTCTACGCAACTTATCTCGAAGCTCTTTTCTTCCGACATATTTACTATATCTTTTCTGTTCTTAGCTTTAAGACCATTTTTCACCAAAATTAATGTTCCCCCACGAATGAAATTCCTTCTATGGAAGCTACTAACAATAGTGTAATCTTGAATATATTGGGTACTTAATTCGTTGCAGTCAATCCATGATTCTGTTATACAATAAATATCTACGTTATTTTCTTTTAATGCCAGTTCCAAAAGAAGGTTCTTGCCACGCAAGCCCTGCACATTTTGATGGCATATAATTAACTTATTCAAGCTTTTTTTCTTATTTATACATATTTTTGTTCTAGAGTTTACTACAGGAAGATTATGGTCACTAGGAACAGAATTCATTCTAAAAAAGCCTTCGAGCTGCTATTTGGGTGCATAGTTCTTACGTCATTTAATACGTTTAAAAAGCGTAGATTAGAGGTCTTAGTACTTATATTACAATTTAAAATATTGTACGCTAACATCCGCTGGCCTATATTGTTTATATGGCCATTCCATGTGAAGCATGTTCTGTCAAAATTGTTTAAATCAATATAGGCAGTGTTGGGAACACTTTGAGTCAACGAATAAACTAGTTGATTGCTATGATAAGCGGTGGCATTAATCACGTGCGAACCATGCACCCGAGATGGTACATAAAGTAATAAGCTAATAAATAGTGTAATGTTCTTTGAATTACAAATCTTAGCTGCATACTTCATACAGTTATAGTAAGCAACTGTGTCTATGTTAGTCTCGGCGCTGCCAACTAACAATACTACAATGTCTTTTTCTTTCAATTGGCTCACTCGACTCGGTCCTTGATTATTTCGGTGATATTATTCTCCGGCTTGCACGTGGCTGTTATGACATTTGTTGACTGTTTCGACTCTTTGTGGAACATGCAACCCATGTTTCGTGCATGTTCGTCACCGAGTATAATAATCTTCCTGGCGAGCTGTGCCCCGCTGGAGGAGACAGGAGTTGGTGTGGTGGTGGGCTCGGCGTCGAAACTCGGCGGGGCAGGCACAGCCTCAGCATCAAAAACGCAGGCTTCTACCAGTTTCTTTCCTTGTCGGCCTTTCCCTTTCCTAGGCGCAACACCTTCACGGGCCGCCACTTTCGCAGCTATCTTCTTGTTTACCTTTCCTTTTTTTTTCTTTAAAGGCTTTCCAATAGTCTCAACGCAGTCGGTCTTCACCGATTCGGGCACAACAGAGCTGTTGCAAAATCATTGTGACAATTTTGGTGTTTGGGCATCTGGTATCTACAGCGTTGATGCGTGATTTTGTTCATAATTTCATCTCCTTGCTCAGTTATAATTAAATGTTTCTAATTCAAATTCAGTCACTATTAGTCAATAAAGTTTTTTTTATGCGTTCTGACATGGATGGCTAATACCACACAACTACTGTTATGATATTAGCCCAACACACCACATTCCCGAAGGAATTAGGTGCCATGCCAGAACAGTGGCATGGCACCTAATTCCTTCAGGTTGCATAAAAAATAATTGTCAGGACCTTCCCTTTATGAGCACGGCTACATTGAACTGGATGGAAAACACGGACAATTTTTCATTGCCGCTTCAACCATCTTTTCACCCAATGCGATGGTATCAACGCGGCGCGCCAACGAAAGCCCGTAGGTTGCGAGACGTCTAGACGCAATGACCCGCCGGCCGCGACAGTCTAGATCGCGCAATGGCGGGCGGTAGTAGCTGTAACGTCGGTTAAGGCTTGGAGCCGGCGACTTTCGTAACTGGAGTTACGAGTAATAGTTAGTAATACTAATAATTACTTCGTTGCGGCTTCTAGCCGGCGACTCTTTACCGCCGGTTACCGCCGAAACTGTAATGCGCGCGCGCAGTGCGCACTGTAGTCAAAGAGGGGCTACATTGTTAACGACCGCCGTTGTGGTTTGCTTACAGAAAAAGTCCAACGATTAGTATTTCTAAATGCTAATAGGCATATAAAATAAATGATAATTATGTTTATTTATCATTTGTGTTATATTATTTCTGGGTATTATTTTGTCAAGGATAAAACGTTTTCTCTGACTTCTTAATTGTTTGCGATAACTACACAGTAACAAAACCTCTTTCTTGATTTAGATTTTTGTTGAGAATACAGGTCACTGCACTTGAGATTCAGAATTCATGTCAAAAAAAAAACAAAAAAAAAAGGAGAAGAGGGAGTTTTTTTCATTTTTTTTGAAACAGTTTCCGCAAACGGCTATCGGCATCAGCATTAACAGTTACTAACGTTTTCGAAGACCAGTGGAAACGCCCACGACTACTGCCTAGTAGGGAAAGGGGACCTACAGTTTTACATGGATTCCGAACCACGGAGCAGCTCGCATTCGTGATTCGCACTTATCGAACTCAGAAAGAGAAAGAAAGTGTTGCATGTCCGAATTGAACCCAGACCTCTGGTACGCTAGGCTAGTCCCCGCGCCACTAGCCTACGAGCCGCTCAAAGTTTATTAAAAAAACCCTTGTCGAACCTGGTGTAAATCCATTGACAGATCAGCTGCTCTACCAGAACCGACCGTTGCCCGATTTGTGAAGCTGCGCTTGTCTGGACCACACACGCCCGGCTCCGATGGTGATCAGGTACCACTAGCATTAGTCGCAAGTAGCTTTCTGACAACGTGCGCTGTCTCAGTTTGAGTGATTCAAATGCAATGTTTGTATTTTCGATATTGGAGCGACGCTCAACCAATGTGAATTTGTGCGTTCGAATTATTAAATTACTAGCAGCCCGTCCCGGCTTTGCACGGGCATAATATCATTTAAAAAAATATTATTTTGACACACTGATACACAAATAAACCCTTTTTACGTAGAGTTCCTATATTGAAATATTTTAAATAAAAAAAACTTAGATATTATTATTAGATGTCAAGATATTTAAAGTGCTATAGGGAGAACCGCGGCCTCCGACGCACTATTTATAGGCACACTGCCGCAAACTCTACGTCCCGCAATTTTTAAATTTGTAATATCTTCGAAAATATTCATTTAAATCAAATGCTGTAACGGGCCATATAGATCTATATTAAATCAACAATGTATTTAAGGTATTTAATTGGATAAGGATTAATGCTGTATTGGTTAAAATCACTTCGAAAATTAGCCATTATTTGTCATAAAAAGTAAATGACAAAAAAATGTTATTGTGGGATATCCATAAGAGATAGACATATACCATCGCGGAGTTTTCTGTAGACCTTTTCAATGTGTACAATACTTAGTACGTTATTTTGATAAATCTCGTAGGGTTCAGCCTGCGTTTGCAATGTAAGCGGAAAAAAATAAATTTTTTACATCACATTGGAAAACTCAAAAATAAAAGTATTTCTCCACTATTTAATGGATGTTATTATACATATAAACCTTCCTCTTCAATTACTCTATCCATTAAAAAAAAACCGCATAAAAATCCGTTGCGTAGTTTTAAAGATTTAAGCGTACATAAGGATATAGTGATATAGGGACAGAGAAAGCGACTTTGTTTTATACTATGTAGTGATTTAACTAGATCAAAGGTTATCCTGGACCTCACATCTAAATTTCACTGCTCGGATAGAACCCCTCTGTTCTCATGGCTTACCCCTCAGATCCACTGTTAATTTGCTTCTTGTTATTCCGGGACATAATTCTTCTTTGTACACAGATTCTTGTACTGTTAGAGCTGCACGTATGTGGAACCAGCTTCCACTTGATGTACGCACATCCTATTCACATATTTAAAGAGCGTCTCAAATGTCTTTTCCTCGATTTTTGACTTGTATTATTTAATTCAGTAGGTATTTGCTTTTACTGATTCTAGAGACACATTGTTTCTTTCGTGCATCGAATATAAAGGTATATATTTATATATTTATATGTGTAAATATTTGTATGTATCTATCTGTTAATACTAAGTACTATACATTATAAGCCTATATTATGTACGTTTATTTCGTGAAAAAAAATATTTTTCCATTTCATTTTAAAAATTATTTTCAAGATACTTAATATTTTCCTTAGTTTTTAGTTTTTGATTTTTTTTCTTTTGCCCGCCACACCGCACCTCTCCTACATCCCTAAGGTTGAATGTCAGAGAATGCCTCGTGGCATTAATTCCGCCTTTTTGTGAACCATGCCTGCAGGCTTGCAAATAAAGATTTTTTTCATTTTCATTTCATTAAATTATACTAGCCGGCTCCGCTCGAGTCAATGTTGTTTTGGACTGATTTTGGGCTAAATTATTTCCTGGATATATTATATGAGTTCCCCATACGAACTTTCATCCACTATTTCACCCCCTTTGAGTTTAATATTCGCCAAGAAAGGTAGCCTTTGTCCTTTTCCAAGGTCCAGACTATCTCTATACTGAAATTCATCAAAATTGATTCAGCGGTCTAGACGTTAAAACGCAACAGACAGACGGAGAGAGTTACTTTCGAATTAATTATTAGTATGGATTACAGAAGAACAAAATGCATCCTCTGCATACTGTTGTCCTCTAGCTGTTATAATGATGAGTTTTAATGTTTGGAGCGCTAGCATGTGGCAAAACAAAACTTCACAAACAACATGTAAGAATAAATTCAGTAGTATATAAAGACTAGCTTGTGCTGTCACAACTGGTGCCTTTTCTTCAACTCCCAACTGCAGCTATGTAGGAAGGGATTCCAGAGCAAGGTTGTAAAAGGCTCTTGGAGGTTGGGGGATACATGAGGTCTATCAAAAGAGACGAAAAGGCCCATGGTACCGACACCGACTTCTAAAAACTCTGTATTGGGAATGACATGGGAGTGAGTGCTGGAAACTGATTGAACGGCGCGATAAACTGCATTACGAAAAGCCAGGCAATTACTCCTTCAGTTGTGATCGCGATTCATAATAATGAGCTGGCGCCTACACTTACCTATGAAAGTGAAACTTTGGTGTGGCGGAAAAGGCACATATGTAGAAAAAATCCAGTAGAAATGTGTTCCTTGAGTAAAAGCTTGCGGCGTGAGTTTAACGGACTATTTCAACAACAGCTTGGTTAGGTAGTTAAGAGAATAGTAAGTTGAAATGGTTTGGACTAGTAGGATTTAGGGCGACGAAAGAATAACAAAACAAATTTACAGCAAAGAACCATGCTTCAGGGATGGAGATCTAATGCGATGTGGTGACTAAATGCAAAGAAGAAGAAAGAGTTTCTCTTCAGGTGGCGCTGAACGTAGAGCCAGACAATTTTTTTGACAAGTTCTGTCATGGTATTAGCCCAACACACCACATGGGAACTAGGTGCCATGCCAGGACCTTCCTTATATTGCACGGCTACATTGAACTGGATGGAAAACACGGACAATTTTCATTGCCGCTTCGACCATCGTTCATCCAATGCGATGGTACCAACCCGGGCGGGATAAACCCTACCACCTAGTAAGTAAGGAAGGGGACCTACAGCTTAACGTGGAATCCGAACCACGGCCAGCCTCTCTCAACGGTCGAATGGTCACCCATCCAAGACCAGACCGGACCCAGCGTTGCTTAACTTCGGAGAGCGATCGCCGAAGTGTCGCGCCACTGGGCCGCTGAGGCTGAAACTTGCCATTACAGTGGCGCTGACAAAGAACTTGGTTTTCATTCAGGTGGCGCTGATGGCGGTGAACGTGCTGGGCGTCGAGGTGGAGGCTGCGACGCCGCGCACTCCAGCGCCGCCCGAGCCGTGCTACTCGCCCTACGACGACCTCGCCTTCGTCATGTACGTGGACACCGACCTGGCCGAACTCGTTCGAACTCTCGACGCTAGGAAGAAGGACGCTATCGCCGGTGATGATCTGAATTTTATTATATTTCAGGGACATCGTTCTGAGGGTTCCATACCCAAAGGGTGCCAACGGAACCCTATTACTAAGCCTCCGATCATCCGTCCGTGCGTCCGTCCGTTTGTCACAGGGCTGTATCTCGTGAACCGTAATAGGTAGGCAGCTGAAATTGTCACAGAGTGTGTATTTGTTTTACCGCTATAACAATAAATAGGTAAAATAAATAAATTATAAAAATTAAATTACAAAAAACCTGATTTTGTGATATTAAATTTGGTACGGAACCCTTCGTGTGCGAGTCCGACTCGCACTTGGCCGGTTTTTTCGAGTTTCGTAGTTTGACACCTGGGAATCGGTTTCTGTATAAGGTGCCTCCCTATCTCTCCATCTGAGAGACTTCTTCGAAGCTAAAAATGCCTTAACAGGGTTCCGAACATGTCTGACCATACAATATTTCGCCACACAAAAAAATATTGTTTCCAGCACTTAGTGGAACGATCCCTGGAGGGGAAGGCAGTCATTGACAGAGCTCCATATTGCATTATCACATCATACTTCTTTCGCTACATGTTCTACGATTGCAGATGCTACCAACTGGACCCTTACGAAGTTCTTCGTTAGTCTGGTCATCCTACGTTCTTATAGAGCTCTCTAACCGTCTTTCGTCTTTTTGTCACTCATTGACTCTGCACGTCCAATCAATCTCATAATACCTTTTTCAATTCTCGTAACTGCATATTTTTTTCAGTTTATTTGTCCCTTTATAGAATTCTTAAATTTTGCGACAAAATGTCAGAAATAAGTAAAATTTACAACGTGGATCCGAAAAATTTAAGTATTATCTCTAAAAATCTAAAATCTAACAGCCGTACTCAGAGAGTAGCTCCTGTCAAAACTGGCATTGGACTAAACTGTGCACTGGACTAACCATACAAAAACTGGTTCAGCCCCGGTTGCACGAAGAGACGGCCGAGTTAAGGAATGTTCAAACACATCACTTTTAGTGATCCGCATAGAGTTACTTCCATACTGTCCACACAAAGTGACGTGTTTGATCATACTTTGACGTTGATTTTGATTTTTTGTCTTTTCGTGCACTCGGCCCTCAGTCCGGCGGATTAAAGTTAGCCCGCCCTCTCTGAATACTGCCGTAAATAAACAAACCTGTCACCAACTCCGCAATCACAAAGGAAACTAGCCTGAAGTTGACTGTAATGGTACGGCACGCGCGCAGAGGAGCGCTTCGAGTACGCGCGGCGGCTGAAGTCGGCGGGCGCGGCGCTGGCGGCGGCGGGGCTGCGCGTCGGCCGCTGGCGGCTGCGCAAGCGGCTGGCGGCGGCGCGGGACGACTTCGAACTGGCGCGGCGCATGCGCGACCGCATCGCCGGCGCCATGGACGCCGTCGCCGGCGACCCCGAGCTTTGCAAGCTGCTCGAGGAGAACGGGGTGAGCGCGTTGCACTTTTGGGCTCAATGTTATATAAGCGTTCCTAATAATATGGCAGTCAGTGGGAGACAGAAGGAATTCGTAAGTACACTCTGGAACCCTATGTACGTTACTTATATTAATGGCTCAGAAAGAATACAACAGAAATTTGTTAAGGTGGCCCAACCCGCTCATCTCCCCATACAAAATGGGAAAGAAGATCACGCCTATATTTCTTGTCAGAGATCCAAAATTTTGCTCAAAATAGCTTTATTTGATTGAACTAGATGTCTGATGACCATTGGCATTGTAAAATTGTGTTTGGTTTCCAAGTTATAACGTCCGAAAATTCGGATTTTTCGCGCGTTTTATACATTAACTTTGGAGGTGGATTACGCAATGATAAAGTAATAACATCTTAAAAAGATTAGTCATCAGACATAGCTTATTTAATCAAGATTTATAATATATTTGGTTTTTGTTAGATTTTTGACTACAGCGGTCGTGGTTTACTTTTAGCTGTAAGTCGTTTTGAAATTAAAATTTTCGTAAATCTTACCAAATCATACAATATGCACATTGTCTTTTTTGTGGACATGTTGCATCTTCCTGATCACGGAGCCTGTCTTATTCTTAGAAACAGAGAAGGTCCCAGAGCGCAACAGCACGGTTTTGTACCGTGCCCGCAAATGAGTTGAGGCCACCGGGTTGGGCCACCTTAAGGCTCTTGATCATAGAACTGGACACGATATATATAATTACAGGGATTCTTCCTTGCGTTACCGTTATGATTATTATTATTATTTTGTTATTTAGTAAATTTTTTCGGATCTATAGGTCTAAGCTTGATTAATTTTATTTGATAATTTGTATGTGTGACTGTTTGAATTCAAAATATTTGGAAAAAAAAGATCCAATATTCATAACATTAAAATCATGCTAGGAAACTTGTAAGGAGTTACATTAAATATAGAGATATAAGTATTGTTACGAGTTTGATAAATAGGTGCATTATAAAAGTTCAACAGATGGCCCCGTCAGTGTTTAAATTTCGTATTCCGTCTCGCTCACAAATGTTCACCTAATTAGAACCAATCTGCAACATTTGAGACACCCCTTGACGGAGGTTGTTTCCAACTGACACACTATTCGAGAGCCCCCTAAAGTTCGGTAATAATTTGTAGAGAGAAACTTCACTAATATATAAGGCGCACGAGCATGGGGGGCAGGCAGTACTTGTTTGAAAGCTATAGTGCTTGCAGCGGCAGCAACGACGAGACACTTCTTCAAAAGCGATACTTCTTTGTTCTTTGAATTGTAACAGCGCACCGAGCAATAGAGGAATTTAGTAGTAATAAAGTCGATGTGTAATCAAATTTTGTGTTTGTGAGTATGTTTGTAACTCTTTTAAATAAACGAAAAGTGGTCACCTTTGGGTGTTTTCACCTCAAACTACACCTGACCCACGTAACAGCATTATAAATATGCCAAATCCAGAACATACAAAAGTATGTATTTTTGTTGTGTATTATAAAAAGCAAAACATTTAACATAACCTATTTGAATATTTTCGTATTCATAAGAGTTTTAGATGCTATGGGTTTTTGGACTTTATGATGCATCCCCTCTACTACCTACCCATTTTCAAGTTTATTCTTTTTACCTTTCACTTTTACCTTCAATCCATTTACCATTTACCTTTCAATCTCACCAAAGGTCGCTTATTGTTTTAGTATGAAAACCCATTTATATGTCTTTGACATAATTGTTGCGCTCGCAATGAATGGTTGTATACCTTGTGTCAACAGGAAATGATGAGCAGAGATTTTAAGAAGATATCTGTCCGATTGATTTATGACCAATCAATGTATTCTTGTATATTTCCAGCCAGACCCATCCAACGACCATTCTATGCCCGAGGAATATGATTTCTCCCCGCACCTCGAACCGAGCACCTACCCTGCTGGACTTAGCTTCGATATCCCCTCACCGCAGCCCCCTTTGGACATCGACAACCAGGCGTCAAGCGAAGCCTACCAGACACCAGCCGAGACCTATCCACCGACCCAACAAGAGAACACTCATGCGACAAGGGAAACAGAGATGGAATTAAACGTGGAGTCAAAGAGTGCAACGACGATAGAAGATAGAGAGAGACAAGAAGTGTATGGGACAGCAGACGACGTTTTTGAGGTTCGAAGGATAGATGGAGCTGATAAAGTTGATTTTGTGGAAATCGCAAAGGTATTAAATATGTCTTGTATATTTAAATGAGTGTAGAATGAATGCAGTAGAAATCCTTTAGGAAAGTTGGCAGAGTTTCCTTTACTATTACTTAAAGATAATTATGTGTACACGACATAGATTAAAGACAAAGGTATAGATAGCTAACGTCATACAACTTACAAAAATGCCGAAAACTTTTTATTTTACTATGACATTTATAACCAGCGCCAACTTCCGTCACTGCCAAAACTAGTTATCGCCGAAAACTGCTTATTTTCGTTGGTACTATGACATTTCTAACCAGTGCCATCTCACTGCCAGAACTAGTTACACCGTCATTAAACTAAGCTTGATTCCAAATTTTGCCTAGGTAGGCGTGATGAAAACGTTACATCTTAACGATAAATTAAGTACTGTCACTGTAAATAAATAATCTCATTTCTATTCATTGACTTCTATTTACTGTATTCTGAAATGTGAATTGCAACGCCACCTGTGGACTTTTAATATCCCTATACAACATTGGTATGACGTTAGCAATCGATCCCTTCCTATCTAATCTAAGGTACACGGAGATGCGCAATTATGTTTGCTGGTACGATTAATTTTAATTTTTACTTTAACACTTTTACCGTTGATTCTGCTTACATGTCATAACCATTTAGATTCTTATGCATAGTTTCTGATCTAAATTTGAGACATTATTTCAAGTCTTATATTTATCTGTGTGATTTTAATTGACATAGTGCTCAAATAAGAATAACACAGGTTTTCATGTTATAGATGCGTTCACCATCGCCAGTTCAAACTCCACCCCAAATCCCTATGGAGAAAGCCGAGCTCGCGAGGCGACTGGAAGATGGAGACCATAAGAGAGTCACTGACAGCCCTAGAAGAAGCATTACACCTAATCGAGCTAATGGTACTTTCACATTATCTAAGTAACTTGCTGAGATGCCCGGCTCCGCTCGGGTCGATTTGGACAGACACAGCCCTTTAGGAGGAGTTAGGTGATGGACGCACATACAGAAGAATTATATGTCTAAGGATACAATAAATTTACATTTACGCAAAATCAAATTATTATAATAACAATACCTTAGTTGAATATTTTCACAGCTTTTTTGGCAGCTTGAGGTAACTTTACTCCTAAAGCCGCATTGTATTTTCTTCGGTTAGGTCAAACATTATCAAGCGTAATGCTAAAAAGGTATATTGCTTGAAGTGAATAATTAAGTTAATTTAATTCAGTTCTATCGCAATTTTACACTGTTTCTTGAGGAAAAATCTGTTACGTGATATTTTTCCTCACGTTAGATTGGATGAGATTAGGCTCGACCCCCTCCCCCTCTTAAAGCCTCCACGTAGTTAATGGACACCCCCTTATAACGCTTGGAGGGGGTGACGGCACGGGAGAGGTAGAAGCAGTGGTGTTACGGATTTCTTTTAAATATGCTTGTGCTTCTTGTATTTTCATTTGAGATCATACCCGCACCTAATGGTAATGGTCTCTTGATCAGTAAAAAAATATTTATATAATTTATCTCACACGTGACAGCAACAAGTTCCACTTCGATCGCGCGTAGCCTCGACGCAAAAAACTTTTTTTTATCACTATTGAATAGTGAATTTATCTTAGTATTTTTTTCAGGATCTCTAGTGAAAAGACGGAATAAAAGCGCTGGCCCAAGGTCTACCTTCGAAGCTTACGAAGAACGTCTATTGCCTGCACTTCGTCAGTGAGTTCTGTTTTCACTGCACATTTAGCTTTGATAATTTTCTTTCTTTATGTCCTTATATGTTCTTCTACATGAAAAGTTTCATCATAGAGATTTTTTTTTCATTAAAGGCTGGTTTTAGGGTACCGTACCCAAAGGGTGCCAACAAAACCCTATTACTAAACCTCCGCTGTCCGTCAATCCGTCCGTCCGTACGTCCGTCCGTCCGTCCGTCCGTCCGTCCGTCCGTCCATCCGTCCGTCGGTCACAGGGCTGTAACTCATGAACTGTAATAGGTAGGCAGTGTGTGAGACCAACTCGCACTTGGCCTCTATTGAATATTTCCTAAAATCTAATAATGCAGTTTTCGTTTTTATCAAAATCGGCCTCACGACTCCTTTGAATGTTTTTCGCTATATTTTATAGTTTTGGATTTGACCATTAAGGCCCGCTCGAAAAATTCACCCTGTATGTGTTCGCATCGGACGCGCAGCTCGCACACGAACGAGTACCTGCGCGAGTGCGGGCGCGGCGGCGCCGAGGAGGAGGCGGGCAGCGCGGCGGGGAGTGCGGGCGGGAGCGCGGGGGGGCACGCGCGCGCGCCTCACAAGCTCAACGAGCGCGAGCGCAAGCTCGCCGCACTCCCCATACTCATCTTCGGGTACCCGTTGGTGAGTTTTTTTTATGCAGCCTGAGATGGATGGCTAATACCACACAACAACCGTTATGATATTAGCCCAATAAGGAAGGAATTAGGTGCCATGCCTAACCTAACCTTCCCTTTATGAGAACAGCTATATTGAACTGGATGGAAAACACGGATCATTTTTCATTGCCGCTTCAACCACTTTACCCCCAGAGTCAACAGATGGCTAATGGATCTGACCATGGGGCCTGGTTTCTCATGCGAGATGTTTTGGATTTAATCACCACCTCATTCATACACCACTTTCTTTTTTTCCAAGTTAACATTTGATGCAAAAATATTTTTTCTGTGTTTTTTTCAAAATCGAATTACATGTCGCTGGTTAACCTAAAGTGTATTAATATTTCAGGTCGAGAAGTTCTTCTCCAAAACGTACCTGGACAAGGAGGAGGGACTCGCGCGTCTGCGCTCTGAGCTGACGTCCCCGGAGGCGGGCGGCTCGAAGACGTCTCCGAACAAGACGGCGCGCGCGGCGGCCATCTTGCTGCAGCGGCTGCTGAGGGACAAGGTGTTCTCCGTCTACAGCCAGGTCAACGAGCTGGTGCGCGTGCTGTTCCAGGAGTTTATGCCAGGAAGGTGGGTTGCGTGAGGTTATGCTAGGGCACCCTCTAAACACTACTCTTGCAGATGGCGTAGTATGTCCTGTGTCAATGTCGGCTGTCAATATAGTACAGTCACTCATTGTGCGGCTTGTAGCTTACTGACGTAGGGACTTGCCTTACACGCTAGAGGTCTCAACCACTTTCTGAGTTGGATAAGTTCGTTTGGCCACAATTTTTTCGTTATGAAAAACCGGTATGCATGGCTTGCTGGGCGAACCAAAGGTGCTTAAAACAACCAAATACACCTCGCCTCGCAAAACCAAGCTCAGTAGGGCACCATACCAGCGGATTTGCGAACTAAAGCTGTGCTATCGAGCCTGTTTAAATTACGCTTGAAGACTCCCAGGTTATAGGTATGAGGAATGGCATCCACCTGCAGAGAGTTCTATATCCTAGCGAGCTGTTCCATCTTTTGGGATCCATGCAAAACTGTAGGTCCCCTCGTATTCCCCATCGTATTGAACGAAAAGAGTGTTGAAACGGCAATGAAATTCTGCTAATTCGGGATTGCGGTTTCAATGTCAATTAGCTATCCATTTCCAGATATATATAAAACAAAAACACAGCAAAGAGCTGGTGCGTGTGCTGCACCAGGAATGCCTGAAGCTAGGTTGGACTCATAAGGCCTGCTGACTGTCCGCGTGTCCCGGTCTCTGTGCGCAGGGTGTGCGCCGCGGAGGTCGGCCGCTGCCTGGAGCGCCTGCTGCCGGAGCTGCTGCGCGCGGCCGGCGACCCCGCGCCGCGCGTGCACTCCACGGCGCAGCACACCGTGCTCACCATCGCCGACTGCCCGCACGTCCGGTCGGTGCTACCGACATTTCTCTTTAGTCAATATCATCACTATCATTTGAGCTGCCATATTGAAGTCCGGACCGAGCTTATGGCATGGAGGTGAAGAATGTATGGAGAAATAACTTCCATACAACAAACGCGCAAAAAATAACGCCACGTGACTTACAACATATATTGCCATACACATTTGTAGCGCAGTGATGAAAACGGAGAAAAATACAATTTGAATTCTCCCAAATTGGTAGGTAAATTGATAAAGATAAGAATTATTTTTCAATGAACCATTGGACCAAGATGGTCATTACGTCATTCTTAAAGAGGTTTTCAGTGAGGGCCGAAACAAAGGCCAAATTCCTCCCGCTGCACAATTGAGGTGTCGACACTTTTTTTTGTTTCATTCGTTCTTCTGTCTTATGCCTTCCACTCACCTCCATGGCTTATGCACGTATTTCATGTCAAAACATAAGTCAGCGTAACACACACAACAAATTGCACACAAATTGCAACACACCACTTGCTCGACGGAGTTTGAAAACTCCCGAGTCTTTGAAAAAACTGAAGGCTTTTCATGCGGTGGGAGGACTTTTTTCCGACGTTTCGAGCTGATCGTTCAGCCCTTTGTCGAGGCCAACTACGGGCGTAGCACGCAGCCAACAGTCGGCGTGAAAAGCCGTGAGATAAATAGAAAAGCAACAACTATTTGACATTTGACTTCACAAAATGATGGTTTACTTACACACTTAAGTCGTTAGTCGAGGTCTGCCAGATTCATATACGTCTAGTCATCGATGTGTGTCGCAGGAGTCTCCACCTGATACCGCAGCAGTTGGTGCGTCCCGTGCCCGCCTCCACGCACCCCCGCATGGCTCTCTCCCGCCTGCAGATGCTCGAGCAACTGGTGGAGACACACGGCATCTCCACGGACAAGAACAGGTGGGAGCTGTGGGCTTTGGCTGGTCATGAAAGAACAGGTAGGAGTTAGTAGCTTGGGCTAGTCATGAAAGAACATGTAGGATTTAGTAGCTTGGGCTAGTCATGAAAGAACATGTAGGAGTTAGTAGCTTGGGCTAGTCATGAAAGAACATGTAGGAGTTAGTAGCTTGGGCTAGTCATGAAAGAACTTGTAGGAGTTAGTAGCTTGGGCTGGTCATGAAAGAACAGGTAGAAGTTAGTAGCTTGGGCTAGTCATGAAAGAACAGGTAGGAGTTAGTAGCTTGGGCTAGTCATGAAAGAACATGTAGGAGTTAGTAGCTTGGGCTAGTCATGAAAGAACATGTAGGAGTTAGTAGCTTGGGCTAGTCATGAAAGAACAGGTAGGAGTTAGTAGCTTGGGCTAGTCATGAAAGAACGGGTAGAAGTTAGTAGCTTGGGCTAGTCATGAAAGAACAGGTAGGAGTTAGTAGCTTGGGTTAGTCATGAAAGAACAGGTAGGAGTTAGTAGCTTGGGCTAGTCATGAAAGAACAGGTAGGAGTTAGTAGCTTGGGTTAGTCATGAAAGAACAGGTAGGAGTTAGTAGCTTGGGCTAGTCATGAAAGAACAGGTAGGAGTTAGTAGCTTGGGCTAGTCATGAAAGAACAAGTAGGAGTTAGTAGCTTGGGTTAGTCATGAAAGAACAGGTAGGAGTTAGTAGCTTGGGTTAGTCATGAAATAACAGGAAGTAGTTAGCTTGGGCTAGTCATGAGCGGGTCGTGACGACATTATGCGAATTTTGGATGACTTAGAATGGTCCAGCTAGGGTCCAAAAATCCTAACACGATAGGAAATACGTGGACGACCGATCTTTGCACTGAGAAAATTGCCATAATATGTTAAGAAATGGTTAAAGTTCCATTTATAATAAAATCATGCTGATGCAAACTTACGACGAAAGTATTTTATTGTTTTATTATTATTATTTATTTTATAAATCTTTTGCCGATAAAATTTCGTCACGCATCGTGCACGCGAAGCTGCGGCCCGACGACGGGTCACGCGGTGCAACCTCATCTACTGCCATCTGTTCCAGCAGTTCAACACTTATAGTTTTTAACTTCCTATTTTTTGAGAGATAGATCTTTATCAGAAATAGCGTCGATCGACTGTGGCGTCATCTGTATGCACAAACCCCATTAATGCAATAAACAGCGGGCTGACTGTGCGGCGGCTGGCGGAGTGCGGCGCGGCGGGCGCGCAGCACGCGGCGGGCGCGGTGCGCGCGGCGGCCGAGCGCATCCTGCTGGCGGCGTACGGCCGCTCGCCGCGCGTCGTGCGCGCGCAGCTGCCGCCTGACGACGCGGTCACGCGCCGCAACCTCATCTACCGCCATCTGTTCCAGCAGTTCGACAGGATCGATATGCAGGTGAGAGGGGTTTATTATACAAACTTACCATGGTGAATGCTCGTCGGAGCTGCATAACGCTGTACCTCCGTGCCCTTTTTACCTTCGTTCAACGCGGAGCAGGGAGAAATACACATATTTACAGTCGACATTCTATAAATAAGAACCCACCGATCTTCTATATCCTTTATCTATAGGGTGGGAAAACTATGGAATGAACTCTCTTCCAAGGTATTTCCCCCAAAGTACAACCTGAGGTCCTTAAAACGTGGTGTGAAGAAGCACCTGGCCGGCCGGCATGGTTTTCGCAGCCCCCCTGTAAATTCGAAATCACATAGGCGTCGTCGGGCACCTTAAGAATTCCTGGCGTACGCCATATGCTGCGCTTAAGATAAAAAAAACCCACATTGTATATAGCTCATACGCCGATATTTTCCTCAGATCAAATCAGAACAGAAAAAATATTTGAATTCTCAGTCCTTTTCATACGTTACTTGACTCTTCCCATCTGGGATTGATGAAATATAATCGTCGGTGTACTGGTAAGAGCCGTTAAGTGAAGAAATGAGAGTTTCGAGATAAATGGACTTGAAAGTTTAATGGCTCGTAATGTGTGGTATAAGTGTGCATGTGGTTGTCGTATCAATATATCGGTTTTACTAAAAGATAGAGCTGGAAAAATTAAGTAAAACTGCATTATTAACTAATTTTCCTCAAAAATGCCACTTAACGGTTTTTCACCAGTATACTGACGATTTTGTTCATTTCAATTTAAAACGCAGATATCTATTAAAAAATTTTAAGAATTCAGCATGATCATGTGCTTGTGTGGACCAGTGTGGACAAGATGGCTAATACCATACCCACCGTCATGATATTAGCCCAATAAACCGCATTCCTGACGGTTTTCCTTCGGAATTCAGAACTTTCCCTTTATGAGCACTGCCACATTGAACTGGATGAAAAACGTGGACAATTTTAACCAAAAGATGGTTCATCAAATGCGATGATACCAACCCGAGCGGGCCCTAACCCGATCAACTGGTATGGAAAAATATCAATAGTTTTACATGTATTCAGAACCCGGAACAGCTCGCATTCGTAACTAAATGTTCTTATCCAACTCCGAAAGAGAGAGATAGTGACGCATGAACGGGGCGGGGATTTAAAGCCATGACCTCTGGCATGAAAGACAACTCAACGCGCTCCTGAGCTACGAGCTACTTACTAAACGATACCAATAGTTTACCTGCTTATATTGGTCATTGTAGATACATGATTATGTGATAGATCAGCTCCAAGACCTAGTGACGAATTCAGCAACACCATTATAAAAACAGTATGTACTGCAAACGCATAGATGGGTTTTTTGTAATGATAATCTTGTTAATTTCCAGAAAATTCTTAACAAAGCGCCCAGCGAAGATAGCACAGTGCCTAATGGCGGTACAGACTCCGCGATGGACGCCGTCAGCGTCATACAGTCAACGCACAGCGGTGTCACCTCCACTCTCAGCGGCATGACATCTCTCGGCATGACGTCATCGCTCGGCGGCGTGACGGGCTCCATCAGCATGATGTCCTCCATGAGTGCGTCGGCGGGCATGACCGCGAGCGTCAGCGGCTCCACCCTGGCGCCGTCCAGTCTCGGCAGTTCAACCGCGTCGAGGACCAAGAGCAGCTTGAAGAAGACCCCGGCGAAGAGGTACTACAGCGCCTCGGTGAGGCCGGCGAGGGACTTCTCCAACTGTCTGGGGTACAATAAGCTGAGGTTGGACAGCGCTGTGAGCCCTAAGCACTCGCCGAAGAGCCATTCCGTCTCAGAAAAGGTGAGAAATATAATAGATGATTTATTTTTTTGGTTTAGTTTTTTTCACTTACTTTAAACTTTAAATTTCTATGTATCGTTCTGGAAATGATAATGCTGGGTGGACATTTTGGATGCCGTCTGGAGGAAAAGTACCCCAAATGTTAAAGACGAAAAATTTCACTAAAAATATATGAATTAATGAATGAATGAATGATTTTTTTTTATTTCAGACATTAAGTCCATAGAAAAAAAATACAATACAATATCATTATTTACAATAGACTTAGAGATATTATTAAAATGGAAATTATTAATTCAATATTATGAATTCAATAAAAAAAATGACCCATGCATACAAGATTTTCCATTTTTGTTACAAAAAAACATAGCTAGCTCAAACTAGTATAGCTTATCTACTTTGTTTGTCCATTGTTCAATTTACATGAATATATTTGCATTATCTTCATATCGCAGGAACAAGTCATTGAGGAAGCATGTATTTACACATTGTACAACAATAGAATAGCTGTCCAAATGTTAGCCTTGTCTTAGCCGAGAAGGAATTACCTTAAATTAACAAAATAAATCGATCCACTGAAGCAATTTAATCTAGTCCGAGTTTGACTTTGACAGCTTGAAGAAGTAAAACCACAGAATATCTAGTAAAAACTTGTATGGAGTTTGACGTTTTTACGGAACTTCGAAGTTACGTAAACACCAATTTAGGTGAGAACTGAGACTACCGGCTCTGGACCCTGTACTTTGACCTGCCTTTGGGAATCGGTACCACGAGCACTTCTTTCCATTTAGCTGGACAAAAATCCCTCTGTAATGATCGCCTTAAAAGAAGATGCAGTTGAGTCAATAACACTGGGTCTACCGACATCTTTCCAAACAGTTTTAACGTAAAAAAAATTTCAGGTTCACTTTGAAGATAAAAACCAAGATGAAGTCGTCTATAGGAGAGTGCATAGAAACCCAGAAAATCGCCACTCAATGATACACTATGACCACGAAAATTCCAAACCAGAACTCAGAGAACGTCCCATGACTGTTTATGATCCGATTCTACCAGAATACCGCCGCGAATCTCCCTCCATGGGCTCCCCGAAAATTGCAAAGCATGATCTGAGGAGTCTCGACTCATTCTCCATGGACTCTCCTAAAATTTCAATAACCGATCTTAGAAACCTGGAGTCCTTGGGTACGAGCCAGGATTATTATAAATCTGGTGGTTCGGATTCCCCAAAAGTATCCTTGCTTGGAAAGTCTGGTGACAGAGAATACTTTCGAGAAAACATGCTCGATTCTCCAAGAATGGCGGCAGGCTTGAGGAATCTACACCTGGACGAAAGTCAAATGGACGAGAGCGGCTATTACAGCCCGGGAGACACCAGAACTGGAAGGCAGGCGATACTTAGGAGTAAATCAGGAAACAACGTTGCGGAGTATTGCGATCAGCACTTTGACAGTTTTGAAGGCGGCGGTACTGCAGGGGACATCAGCAGTGGGGGCAATACGCCTGAACCTCTCTACAGGTTGGTCATGAATGTTCACCCTTTGTGTCTGCCATGTTTGTCTATTTCATTTATTTTTTATTCATCTTTAAGGTACATTACATACAGTCAGATACATCAGATGGTTAGTGATAGAGAGGGGCTACCGGTGTGGAGAGAAAAGCGAAACAGAATTTGTTATTACGAGAATTAAAATTCACTTGTGAGAACAACAACGAATTCGAAGTTGTTTGCTGATGTAGGTACAGCCTCTTTATCTACATCACTTCTCCTTTAACATTAGAATACGCTTCTGCACATAACTAAGGGCTGAACTCACAGACGCCAAGTTTATTGTAAAAAACTAACATCATCACGGGTTCTATTTCTAGCTCCCGGATGTCTGTTCTCCAATTGTTTATTCAAGTTTTTGGGAAAAATCTATGCACAGGGAAGTCAAAATCAAATCCGTATAGTTTCCACTACACCAAGCGAAGAAGTAGCCATTGAGAAACACCCACAGTAGTAATTACAATATTCTGCATGCATAACATACACTGTTTTCCCGTAGGGGTCAATACGATATGATAGAGCACCATGCGGTACGATCACAGCATACTTCTTCAACAGCCATCCATCTCTTCACACATGCTCTGCGATTATGGGTGCTATGAAGCTCATGACCTATCTGGTTACGTCTTCTCGGTCGATGGATCATGCCTGTTTCACCCAATCCGCTCTGTATATTTTTCTTGTTATTCTTTCATCACTTAATCGTGATAAAAAATGTTTTTTGTCGCCACATAGAAAATAAATTATAAAATATCAACAAAAAAATATTATTTATTCTTATCATACTGTTTCGCATCTTGTCTCGCAACAGCACTCTGCATAGTTTCCTTAAGGTATTATTTTCTAATATAGCTTCATTAGGAGTCCAAGCCAAATCACCACTGGATTACTATAGAATACCAGACTTTATTTAAGAATAAAATTTTAAACTATGACCTGAGATGAATGCATTTTTTATTATAAACGGATTTCGTTAGTAGCAGTAGCAGCTACATTTTTAGGCATACAACTGGTTGCTCCATTTTCGCAATAGCAACTAATGCACTACAAGCAACGGTTGCCCGACTCACGCCTAGACGTCAAAGCACTGATGCCAGCGTCCAATCCATATGCCTGACCTGGTCTAAATCTTTAGTAAAACATACTTTTTTGTACTACGCAAGTAAACAGCAATATGTTCTAATGTTCAATATTTGCAGTCAATGGCAGCAACTCAGGTAAATCGTTAAATGAATTTTCATTTCATTTATTTAAACTTTTTGGTAGTCAAACTACACTAAGTTACATCACAAAGATCTGCGGATTTAATTAACCCAGTAAAGAAGAACCCGCAAAGAAAGTTCACGTGTTTACATAACATATTTTTTTCGTCCACAATTATGAAATACACACTTAGATCATATATGTAGAATCAATGTATGGAGAATCTTAAACACTGTAGGAGAATGCAAATTACGGGTGGCGGAGTCGGTAGACACACTGCCCACGAAAGGATTGCTTGCTCGTTCAAGTCCAGCCTTGCAGTATTTTCATGAAGTGGTTACTTTTACGGCTTTCTTTCTTTAATTGATGAGCCCTTGCTTCGCGGTCTATTCAAGTTGGAATTTGTTTATTTCAGTTTGTTTATTTCTTCATTAGATGCATATCTCTTTTTCTGCTTGGTTGATTACCTCTAGTGAAGAAGAAGTGACAAGAAACTTTGCTAGGTTTGGAAAACATAAACATTATCTGTACAGAGGTGGAGAGCAAATTGACTACCGTAATGACATCTTATTCTAAATTAATAGGTATTCAAATCTGAAAAAATCTGTTGTAAAGTTAGCAGCAATAGCCGCTACATTTTCGGGCACACAGCCAGTTGCTCCGTTTTCGCAACGGTGAGTTATGCTGATCTGTCGGCAGCACCCAGTGCACGTGGTGCGGGCGCACGGTGCGCGCGGGCGGGCTCGACGCGCACTACTGGCGGCGCTGCGTGCTGCTGGCGCGCTGCCAGCACTGCCACCGGGTGCTCGAGGCGAGGGTGCTGCACGCGCACCTACTCGGTGAGTCGCGCGTTCCGGTCGGCCGCACCTACAGCCCTAAGCCAGGGCTTCTTAACCTGGGGTCGATGGACCCCTTGGAAGTCTGTGGCACGAGTGCTGGGGGTCCGTGGCATGAGTGCTGAGGGTCCACGTTTGATATGATGACTATAAAAACTGCGCGTGACCTATTAAAAAAACGTATCGTTACTTTTTCTATGGTAATAAATAGGTAGTTTTTCTTAAATACCTTGTATTCTTACCTTTCAAGTGAGCTCGGAAGTGGTCCGTAATTGTTTTGTAACTCCGCAAGGGGTCCATGACTACAAAAACGTTAAGAAACACTGCCGTATATCATATATTAATAATTAAAAACTGGCGTAAGTAGATGGCATAGTTTCATACAAAAAGAGTGTTTGTACACAGAGATGGCGCAGCTATCAGGCACACTGCTTTAAATCTATTAAAAAGTCATTTGATTTTACATGTTGTCAAAAAATGTGTGTATCGTTTCAAAATTGTATATTTTCCAACTGTAAAACGAAATTGTATTGAAATTTTATTGGCATAATAATAAGTAATTTTAGTCTATGAATAAATCCTATGTTGTAGAGTGCCAACTATTGGCTATTTCGCAAGTTCTAGGTACGAAAGTGGCGTAATCCTATTTCCATCGCCGTAAATCCATGCAGTTGCGCTATCTATTGTTCGTCCCTTCGATCTTTATTTATGTTTGCCTAAACCTTACTTGTGCCACTCGCTGGCAAGCTCTTTGAAGTTTTACTGCTTTTCACTGGGGCCTTGTTTGTTGTTGTTAACCTAGAGTCCGATGTCATTTTCAAGACAGCTGTTAAAAAATATTTTGCTAATAACTTAGACTAACTTTCTTATACTTTATATTTATATTAAGGTTCTAACTATGAATTAATTGTATTGTAACCGCAACGCAACAACGCAACATACTTATACTAAATTTAATGTTTCTCATACAAGTGAATGTAATGTTCTTTTGGGAAATAAAAATATTCTTTAACCTGAAATATGCTCCAAAAGTTCAAATAAATTCCCACCCACACATACCCTGCGACTATAATTGAATGTGGCATTTAGGTGTTAGGACATTGGAGGCAGCGGGCCTCATAGTAGGCGCTAGATGGAACATCTTCCTTTTTGATCTGAATAGTGAAATTTTATTTATGAGGGGTATTTTCCAAATAGTTGTTTTGGCTATCATCCGTATATCATTCGGATATCATCCGTATACTGGTAAAACCCGTTAAAGTGGCCCAACCCGGCGGGACTAACTCATTCGCGGGCACGGTACAAAACCGTGCTGTCGCGCTCTGGGACCTTCTATGTTTCAAAGAAAAAGACAGGCTCCGTCATGAGGAAGATGCTAAATGTCCACAAAAAAGACAATGTGCATAGTGTATGATTTGGTAAGATTTACGAAAATTTTAATTACAAAACGACTTATAGCTAAAAGTAAAGTAGTAAATCTAACAGAAACCAAATAGATTATAAATCTTGATTAAATAAGCTATGTCTGATGACTAATCTTTTTAAGATGTTATTACTTTATCATAGCGTAATCCACCTCCAAAGTTATTGTATAAAACGCGCGAAAAATTCGAACTTTCGGACCTTATAACTTAGAAACCAAACACAATTTTACAATGCCAATGGTCATCAGACATCTAGTTCGATCAAATAAAGCTATTTTGAGCAAAATTTTGGATCTCTGACAAGAAATATGGGCGTAAGATCACGCCCATATTTCTTTCCCCTTTTGTATGGGGAGATGAGCGGATGGGCCACCTTAAGTGACATTATTGAGTAAAATGAGTTAAAAATGCAGTTCTACTTAATTGTCCAAGCTCTTTCGTTTGTTAAAACCCATATATTGATACAACGTTTAGTTTTAAAGTTAGGTCACATAACCAAATGCACACTTATACCACACATTATTAGCCATTACACTTTCAAGTCCATTTATCTCGAAACTCTCATTTCTTCACTTAACGGGTTTTACCAGTATACCAATGTAAACACAGCATTTTTTTTCTCCAGAGGAGTGTTCACATGCACACTTATACCACACATGCACACTTATACCACATGCACTCTTTACCACATATTTATTAGCCATTAAACTTTCAAGTCCATTTATCTCGAAACTCTCATTTATTCACTTAACGGTTTTTTACCAGTATACCAGTTTACCAGTATACCGATGTAATCACGGCACATTTTTTCTCCAGAGGAGTGTTCGGCGAGTGGTAGCACCTGGAGCCGCTGCGGCGAGTGCAGCGCGGCGCTGCGTGGCGATGAGGGCTCCTACCACGCTCACTGCCAGCGTAAGTCGCCATCCATCACATTAGTCTTTTGAGAACGAACCGCTACTCAAACTCATTTTTCTGCCGCACCGCCAGGATATGGAACTGTCTACCGGCGGATGCCTTTCCTCATACCTATAACCAGGGAGTCTTCAAACGTAATTTTAATATGCTCGATAGCTCAGTCCGAAAATCCGCTGGCATGGCGCCTCGCTGAGCGTGGTTTCGCGAGGCGAGGTGTTTTTTTTTTTTGCTTTTCTGAGCATCTTTGGTCCTCAGCACAGCCAACCATACCGGTTTTTCATAAATTAAAAAAAAATTCTTGTGAAGTTCTTGCTTGCTTGAAAGGGAGTTGCTTCTATCGATTGCAATATTGAGATTATTCTAATCAAAACCACCCGCCCCGGGGTCAGCTTTAGACTCGATCACCCGGCCGACCGCAATATCAGTAATGTAAAATCATTGACAAAAATATTACTACGTAAGGACAGGTCTTTCCATACAAAAAAAAAATGGAGCAATAAAAGTGGTGTTCTATGCGTTGCGGGGACACGACTTTGTTGCCATACAGCCACTCGGTGCCGTCTTGTGTGTTAAAACCGTGCAAGAATTACATAATGAACGCAAAAAATGGATAGAATATCGGAATATCGCAACAGGCGACAGAATTGTCTGAAAGGGCATATCCTTACCTTTTACATATCGTCGGTATAATTGCAGAAATTAGAGTTTCGAGATAAATGGACTTGAAAGTTTAATAGCTCATAATGGTTGGTACAAATGTCCTTGTGTTACACAACCTAGCTTTAAAACTAAACGTCATAGCAATATATGGGTTTTACCATAAGAAAGAGCTTGGAAAATTAAGTAGAACTGCATTATTAACTCATTTTACTAAAAAATTTCAATTAGCTGGTTTTACCGGTATACCGACGATATCACTGTGTAAAATAAACAATGATAAAATTGATCTTACGGTTGAAGATTTCAAAATTAAAAAAAGCAGGAGGTCCTCAATTCGACTGCATTTTATTATTATTTTTACCTCTAGAATCACCTTTCTAAATTGCTGTATGCGATGCTCTCACACGGTTGTACGTCGGCAGCTTGCGGGCCGGACGAGTGGAAGTGCCCGTACTGCCTGAGCAACGTGCTGGCGCGCGACCAGCCCTGGCTCCGACACCTCATGCAGTGCCCGCGCAACCCGCGCGTGCTTGCCGCCACCTAGCGTCCCCGCCACACTCGGGGAGGAAGATAAGACATTTGGATGGAACCCCTTTTTATAGTCTCTTTTCTGGATTCCTTTAAGAGTTTTTTACTATATGTTTTTTTTGCTATTTGATTTGTTATCGTTTTGGGAACTATATTTTTTTTTGTTTTTTTTTTATTTTATTTTGCTTTGTGGATTTGTTAAGTCATGCACATTCCAAGATGTATACACGTCAAGCTAACCAGTTTGCTGATGCATTTTGGCACAGTCTTTGTCCTTCCCAGTTGAAGCCAATGTCTGCATGCATTACATTATCTATAAAATTATTGACACTTGTTGGTTGTTAATCTCCAGCGAATCAGCTTGCCGTTTGGCAACATTGCATGTGTTACTGTTGATCTGCAGGTTGGGCATATTTTTCTTTAACTGTGTCGAATAAAACGACGGATGTTTGTTAACTTTATCAGGATCATACACAGGTAGGCATAAATCATATAGTCTTGCAATTATAATGTTGAGACAAACACACCAGAGCCTGTAAGTTTTTTGTAAAAAAATATTATAGTAAGTACCCATAGTAAATTTCTAAAATACTTATTTATTATTTGTAATATTTTTTAAATTAAATAGTAAATAAACAGTACATTACACGTTACCTAACCTTGATTTGTAAATTACAACCGTCCTCTCTTGAATTCCGTCTGTCTTACTCGCACCATAACATTTGCTGTGAATTAATAAATATAAAGATGTTGTAAATATTGTTTGAATATTGGGCTCGTATGTGATACTTATTGCTAGTTACTAGATACGTATTTCTGGCCAATGTTCATATTACTTTATTATTGTAGGTGGTATGGTACCGTAGGCATACATATATTTTTTAAATGTTGAGTTTTATGTAAAACCAACTAAGAAATAAATTGAAATGCACGTCCATAGAATTAGATTTACATTAAAATAAATGTTTACTCAAAAGTGAACCAGTTCAATTATTTTATGGCACAATCTTAATAGTATATGCTGGCAACAATTGTAATTTTAATAAAAATAAAAAAGACCATGTTTTACGGTTTTATCTTATATGTGCAAAGTCATCACACTATGTAGCTGTATTATGGTTGGCAAATAAAATGAGCGGTATTATCACCCAAAGGCCACTTGGCTGTTGGTTCGCTATTATAAATAATTTTAATTTTTAAGAATATGAAAAAAATATACCAAATTGTTGGATAAATTGTCAAATTGTCATTGTAAGAAATGAAAAATTTAATTTTTCAAAATTAGGAATTTAAAGGGTTTTGGAAATTTTTTTGTTGCCTGCCAATAACATTATGTATAATATTAAAAAAAAATACTTAATAGTTGTATCCTATATTATTAAGCATGTAGAGTTTGTCTATGAAAATTCTCTCTCCCCTCAACTTGAACAGCAGATGGAAACTACATAAAACTAAATAGGTATTAAAAAAATTGAGAAAGGGAGGGAAAAATTCTGGGCAGCCCCTACAGCTACAACTGGGTCAAAGCAGTAATTCATTCCTTGCTTAACGCACAATAGCTTGTATGTATCTAGATATAGGGTTTAATTTTTGCTTAGTCTAACTAAATAATTGAAAAAGAATCAACTATGCCCTTTTTTCACCTAGCACAAATTATAGGTTAATACCTAATTAAAAAATAGAAAGTTGGTACTTGTATGTATGTTTTCATGGAGGTTTTTATGCTATCTACTTTGTTGTAACTCCCCTCGATCTTTCTCGATCACCAGGGCTCCATTCAGGTTAATGTCCAAAACTAAATTAACCTGCATGGAGCCGAGAACCTCAGCGGGTCTTTCATAAAACCAATCTTATTCACTAATGGATGTTCTTTGGACTTCTATAGCACACTTTTGCTGGTTGTGTTGTGCTTACCGGCATTGCACTAGGGTTAACAAGTCACGGTGTGTGAACATCCTTTTATGTCCGTGTCTTAGCTGTTGCTATTGCCGCGTTGCTTTAGGTAGGATATTGTAGATTATGTATAGCTGTATCGTAAATATAGAGGCTTGTGTTACTTTTGTTGTTGGGTATTTAGTAGGTAATAGTTGATAGCCTTCTTTTGTTAGGTAGTATGTATCTCAGCAGGTAATCAAACTTGTTAAAATAAGTATTTAGATGCAATTTTAAGAGTCCAACTTGTAGTTAAATGCCATGTTTTAGAATTCATTATGTTAAAAAGTTAGCAGCAATATATTGCCCCAGGTAAATTCAGTAATTCCTTGTGACCTCTCAGAAGATCTCCAAGGCTGTAAAAAAAAAAATAACACCGACAATTACACATATTAAATTAAATTAAATCGTATAATTTTAAGTTTTTGTGAGTGGTTAGTTAAATTACGTAATAGGTGGTTTCAAGGTCATATATGTAGGGTGTCTCTGTTGTAATGTTTGTTTGTTTTATGAATTGGTCGTGTCAATGATTTAGTCTTAAGGGCACTGTTGGCAAAATATTTCCACGCGCCATGCTAAAATGTATGAGCCAAGTATTATCCATTCTGTGGTATAAAGCGTGCGTTAATGTATTTTTAACTATGTATTGTAAACATATTTGAGTTAATAAGAATATGTTGAGTTGGAAGTGGAAAAAATAATTGTTGAATGTTTAGATAGGCCTGTGAGGTAGGCTTATTAAATCCAAGGGACTGATCGGTATATAAAACAATAAAATTGTTTCAATGATCAAGTTACTGTTTAATTTTTTCTTGCGAGTCTATGGCATAAGGCCATGCGCTAGTCATGAAAGCCTGTGTGAAGATGTATGTGCATTGTGAAAGTAAATTCTCTCCGTGTCCTACCTCACAATAACCATAGATTGCATACAACTGGGTTGTAATGATGTAACACGCTGTTTTCCCAAAAGGCTAGGAAAGGACACATGGGGTTGAATTAATTATTGTTCTCTCACTTCTTTTATACCTGTTTATATCTTCATGCATGCTCTCCAATTAAGGGTACGGTAATCCTGACCTTTAGAAAGTACATAATCATTATGGTTTTGGTCCGCCCTGTAAATTTATATCGCCATTCTTACATCACTCTTTCGTTTTACATCTCCAAACCAACTCATAACTTCCTTCTCTATCTTTGTTACGTTTTCTTTTAGTATCCACCAATCCCTATCCAGTAGTTGCCTAACTCTTACAGCAACTCCCAACCAGCGTACTTACCTTGACCGCATTGAATGAAAAACAATTTAAATATTTATAACGTTTATTATAATACATATTCAAAGGTAAACACTTTTCCCTGGTCAATAACAACGCATACATAACTCATCACTTATCCATTGAAACATTGCATACGACACGGCCACTTGGGTCCGTGAATAACGTCTTCAAAGGACTACTCCGATAATCAAGAACAATATATAAACACTAAGAAGTCCTTTCAGAAGTGTCACTAGCTTCCATTGTCTCTGTGACGTCAGCCGTTTCGTTAGGCTCGGCTGCTTCTGTCTCGCTCACACCAGCCGCGCTGCCGTCCTCCTTCTCAGCGTCCGTAGACTCCGCTGCTTTCTTGAACTTGTTGACGTCTGGAAATAAAATAACACTTATCAGTAAATGGCAATTTTTTACTGGTCTTCCGATAGATTTGGTGAAGTTTGGGTTCAGTCTTGGATGTAGAATATTTTTACTAACAATGCTTCCGTTATTAATAGAGCATCAAAGCCCTGCAAAACCTCGTGGTCTAGGGGTTAGAGAACTTGCCTTTCATGCCAGAGGTCTGGTTTCAAATTCTTGCCTCATTCATGCACCACTTTCTTTAACTTTCTGAGTTGCGTAAGTGCCTCATACTACGGACTCCTGCTCAGCTGCGTCTTTCGCTCACCGAACATGCCGATTTTTGCACCCAGGAGCCGAATGTAATAGAGACGGTACCGACGTTTTACGAGTGGAAATACATCACTCTGCATCAGTTGTCATAGCTGTTAAGTTGACGAAGGCGTTTACACCCGAAATCAATACTCAATATGTATTATTATTAGGTTATTAAGTTAAGTAATTTATTTATTATTTAAGACTTTTCACATTGTGGGTTGTTGTTTCCTCGTAGTTCTTAGTTCTTTGCTTTAGACTGTTCTACCAATGTAAGTTTGGCAGTAGCATTTAGGTATGAAATCATAATTGTGTTAAATCATTTATGTGTACGAAAAAAAAGACAAAAAAAAACATAATTTATAGACCAGTGAAGTTTCTTTGCGGGTTCTTCTTCACTGGTTGATCAAATCCGCGGATCAATCAAATTGTGACATGACTTAGTGTAGTTTGACTACCAGAAGTTGAATAAATAAATTAAATGAAAAACGTTTGCTGCAGCACCGACTCCGGCTCTACGTATTCCGGCACACAGCGGCATCCCTCACTCACCGAACTTGCTGATGTCTGCGCCCAGAAGCCGCAGGTAGTGGACGGTGTCGGCGGTGGCGGTGTACGCGCGGAGAGACTTCACTCCTCGCCAGCCCACTAGCGTCAGCTGCAGATCAGAATCCGGGTCCGAGAACTCCAACACGCAACTGCCGGAAGCTGGAAAGAGTGGACATAATTAAGTTTAAGATAGTTGGGAGGACTGGGCCGAAAGCGAAGGATATGTTCTATTACAAATTAGTCCTGTTGTAGATGTTTCGGCAATGATACCTTTACGAAACCTAACAATTTCTTTTCATTCTATAAATTGGTTTTGGTTCATTGAGTCAACTTATATCTGAATGGCCGGCTTTTGGAAATGACCAGACGTTACATAACAAACATTTACAGGCTACTGCACATTGTTTACCTACACTGCAATTTCTCCACAAGCGACCCAAAAATGCTATCAGTCTTGATGGCATTTTGCATTTGACCTAAAAAATTATAAGGAGCTTGCGACACAAGTTACAATTCTTGTATTGAACTAGTGACCCAGCCCGGCTTTGCATGAGAAGCACTAATTATATCTATAGTAGCTTCTGGTGGATAGATGGGTCATGTAACGAATCTGACATATGCCACAGAAGAACATAATCCTTTCTGTGATCCCATAGTAATGCAAGCTGTATGGGATGACAGTTCTGATTGACGGGACAGAGAGAAATTAGTTCAGTGCTCGCCCTGCTGTTTGAATGTGATTTTCTCGTGAATAACAAAAACAAAAAAACTAAAAATTATGTTGACCCGATCTCTGCCAAACTTCAAAGGATTGCCCGCTGGACTAATCTGAGGATTTCATGAAAATTTCGACGTTTAGTCTCCATGGGAACATACACATATCGATTTTTATATCAATAGAAATAGTAACGTCGTTACACTGGGAAAATCTGGATAAAGTCCATTTATCTCGAAACTCATTTCTTCACTTAATGGTTTTTACCAGTATACTGACGGTATGGTGCAGTTTTGACAGCACTTTTTTCCCTCTTTCAGGCCAGCCAAAAATGATTACCATCTTTTCAAATTCTCATCCTCACCCAAGTCCTTCACCAGTTCCTGTGTCTGCGGAGTGAAGAGGCCCAGCTCGGGCGGTTTGCTCGGGTTGTCGTTCTGCAGCACGAGGATGAGATCTTCCTTCAGGATCTTGACGCGTCTCGCGGCGCCGATGTAAGGTGCTATACTCATCAGGCCCTCTTGTGACAATCTGCAATATGTCTCTTCATTAACACCTTATTTTTATAACACACCTTGGACATGTAGCACAGGCTCCGATATAAGAATGCGTTTTTTTTTTACTAAAACGATCTGAATTGCTGTAAAATGATTACTAAATGAATTGACAGTGTGGGTGTGGTACTAGTCATCGATGTCCAGTCACATAAAAAAAAAGATGAAAGGGTACTAAACACAAAAAGATGTGAGTACTCAACTTTTCCATTCATCCAAACTAATTCCATAAATGCGAAAGTAACTCTGTCTGCCTGTTACGTTTTCACTTCTAAGCCGCTGAACCAATTTTGATGAAATTTGGTACAAAGAGAGTCTGGACTTTTTGTGGCAAAAATTAAACTCACAGGGGCTGAAAAGGGGATAAAAGTTTGTATGGGAAATCAAAATATATCTATAATAATACATAAATCAACAGCTTAGGCACATTTTTTAGTAATTCTGACTTACTTATTTGGTGATCTGTGTAATTTAGAACCATCAAATCAACTATTGATAACAAAAAAATTCACAACTGACATTCAAGGAAAAATTATATTGGTAGTCGTTATACAAAGGATTCGAAGATTGCAGGCACACTGGTTTGCTCAGCAATTCATTATATTTTTCTTGTCAGCCTCTGAACTGAACTTTGTGGTTGTCGCTTTAATCGAGGTGATGTTCCTCAGGCACAAATCATATGAAGATCGCCTTGACACTCTTGGTCTTACTACATTGGAAAAAAGAAGGCAGCGAGGAGACCTAATTGAGACCTACAAAATCCTGACTGAACACTACGATGTACCGAGTCTTAAATCAATGTAATAGGTCGGGGAAAAAGTCTTTTCGCATTATAGTATGTATGAACTTGTAATAAAATCTCTTTGGCTATACTATTTGTATCTGGCTGGTTTTGGTATCATTGAAAGTTTAAATTTTAAAGAACATAATTCCAAATTCAAATTAGGAAAATGTGTGATTCTCATTTGTTTTTCGTACTGTCAAAATGAGTGAATCTAATGAAGAAAATCGATACATTTTAAAATTTTACTACAAAAAAGGTAAAAATGCAACGCAAGCCGCGAAAAAAATTTGCGATGTTTATGGACCTAGTGCAGTGTCTGTGAGAGTAGCACAAATTTGGTTTAAGCGTTTTCAATCCGGAAATTTTGATGTCAAAGATGCACGTCGCTCTGGTCGCCCTATTACGGATAAAATGGATGCCATTTTTGAAAAAGTGGAGCAAGATCGGCATATCAGTAGTTACGACGTAGCTGAAGAACTAGGAATTGACCACAAAACAGTTTTGGCGCATTTGAAAAAAACTGGGTACACAAAAAAGCTCGATATTTGGGTACCTCACGAGCTCACTGAAAGAAACCTAATGAACCGTGTACTCATTTGTGATTCTTTATTACGACGTAATGAAACCGAACCATTTTTGAAGAAGCTGATAACTGGTGATAAAAAGTGGATCACGTACGACAAGAACGTGCGAAAAAGGTCGTGGTCAAAGGCCGGTCAAGCTTCACAGACTGTGGCGAAACCCGGGTTAACTCGCAACAAGGTGATGCTGTGTGTGTGGTGGGATTGGAAGGGCATTATTCATTATGAGCTGTTACCACCAGGCAGGACCATCGATTCTGAACTCTACTGCGAACAACTGATGAGATTAAAGCAAGAAGTTGAGAGAAAGCGGCCGGAATTAATCAACAGAAGGGGTGTGGTTTTTCATCATGATAACGCTAGACCTCACACATCTTTAGCCACTCAGCAAAAACTAAGAGAGTTTGGCTGGGAGGTGTTAATGCATCCGCCGTATAGTCCTGACCTTGCACCTTCAGATTTCCACCTGTTTAGGTCTCTTCAGAATTCTTTAGGCAGTGTCAGGTTAACATCACGAGAGGACTGCCAAAACCACTTGTCGCGGTATATTGATCAGAAGTCCCAATATTTCTATAGCAATGGGAAGATGGCAAAAAGTTATCGAACAAAATGGTACCTACATACTTTAGTTAAATGTAAATAAACCATATTAAAAAATGTTTTGAATTTTCTTAAAAAATGCGAAGAAACTTTTTCCCCAACCTAATATACAAAAAATACTAATGAGAGACTTCGAGGACACTCCTTGAAACTTAACCGCAATAATACTACTTCAAACCCGAGAAAGCACTTCCTATCTAACAGAGTTGTTGACACTTGGAATAAATTGCCAGAAGAAGTGATAAGTGCTAACTCAGTGAACAGTTTTAAAAACAAATTGGAGAAATATCAAAAACGAGAATCAATAAATAAAAACTAAACTTAAAAAAAAAAAACTTTACTTGCAAAAATATTAAGGCGCTAGGACTAGCCAACTACTCGCGCCATACAAATGCACTTTTAAACAAATGTAATAATATGTAGTAAAACGCTTCAGCAAATCCAAATAGAACTCCAGACTGATAATGGATTGTTAATATTTTTTTATTCCATCATTTATTTAAATAATAATAAAAATAAAAAAGTTGATTTTTCTCATTGGAAATCTGAAAGTAATTCGATTTCTAGATATAAGCAAAAACAGCATATATGCATAAACAAAAAATTCCATTTGCTTTTAGATTTCTACATTTAGTCAAAAAAGTTCGGAAATGGACACCGTTTCCGCAATGTATTTTGTATAGAAAAAGGAAACATACATTAACGAAAATAATTCGATTCCTAGACAAGGAATCATATATTGTAAGAATGACACTTATAATCGTCAGACTTAGTTAGTTAACTTGGGGTGCCTCGTCTAACTTTGCGATTTGGCTAGTACCAGGCCCTTAATACAGTGCACTCAATAATTAAAATACACGCATCAGCTTGTAGCTGCTAGTGTATATAAAATTTAATAATAATAATAATAATAATAACATGCTCCACTATTCTCGGTAATTTTCACACATAAATCTATAACACAATCCTAACGCACCTGAACGCGCAAGTCATATTCTTATTGTCGCATCTGACGAAGGTCTTCACGCCGGTGTTGATGATCTTAATATTGTGTTCGTTCCTCGCGACGACATCGCGCACCGTCGGCGACACCAGATAGATGTTCTTCTTCTTGCCGACGTAGCACCGCGTCAACAGGCACTTCGGGTCGAACTCGTCGCTCAGCTGGTAGAACTCCTTTATCGACGGGAACACGTCCTCCTCGGCCCCGGAGAAGAACACGAAGGGATCCTCCTTGTAGCCGCCGAGTCGCCGGCGCTTCCTCGGCGGCTCCGGCTTCTTGTCGGGCGACTCGCTCTTATCCGCTCCGTTCTCCTTCTGTTCCGACGAGCTCACCGCGGGCTGCGGTTTAGATTCTTTCTTCTCCCAGGGCAGGGGCGATTTCTTCTCTAGGACGGCGACGAAAAATCCACCCGTGTCTTGCTGGTGGGGCATTATTCTGATGCTGAAAAGGAAATAAATTGTTCTGTGATAGTAAATTAATAGGAAATACATTTTTAAAATAACTAACTAAGTGTACTGAAACAAAAAAAATATCTTGTTTGAAAAATGTTACGGCTTTTCACGCGGCAAAGTAGAGATATTCTCCGACGTTTCGAGCTAATCATTCAGCCCGTTGTCAAGGAGGCATCCGCCGCGCTCGTGGCGTGTATGTCGTGGTAGTGTCGATGGCGAATGATTAGCTCAAAACGTCGGAGAATATCTCTACTTTGCCGCGTGAAAAGCCGTAACATTTTTCAAACATGTCTAGCGACTGCGATAACCTCAAAAGTATCAAAAAAAATATCTGTTAATACATCAATCAACTATGTACTCGATTTCGACATATCAGCCTGGGCTGTCTGTCTAATATAAAGTAAATAAATAAATATAATGTTGCACATGACACAACATACAAAACTCGCCGACAATTGCATATTTTCGCTGGTTTTAACCAGTGCCATCTTCCGTAACTGTCAGAACTAGGTACACTGTTATTAATCTAAGCTTGATTTCAAATGTTGCCTAGGTAGGCGTGATGAAAACTTTGATGAAAACTACAAATTAAGTAATGTCAGTGTAAATAAATAATATTATTGATATTCATTGGTTTGTACTTAAAGTACATATTCTGAAATGAAAATTGCAACAACACTTGTGGACTTTTATTATCTCTATTCAACAATGGTATATGTTAATTTTCAAATACATTTTTATTTAAAAGCCTATGAACATTCAAACAAGGTATATGTAATACCTTCAAAATATTGTTTATATCTCTTTTACACGATCTTATCTCTCTTTTACACGATAAAAAATATCGACGAACGATATCTCTTTTACACGATAAAAAAAAATTCGCTCTGTGGTCTGACCTCCCGCAACATCTAAAGACCCGAATATATGACCAGTGCGTCCTCCCGGTTATGACGTACGGATGTGAAACGTGGACTCTGACGGTCGCCGTTGTCCAAAGGTTGAAAGTTGCCCAGCGAGCAATGGAGCGAGCCATGCTGGGAATATCGCTACGGGATTGGTGCGTAACGAGGCAATCCGCCGACGTACCAAAGTAGTAGATATTGGACACCGGGTGGCTAAGCTCAAATGGCAGTGGGCTGGTCACGTCAGCCGAAGAGATGACGACCGTTGGAGTAACCGTGTCCTGCACTGGCGGCCGTGGACAGGAAAACGGAGTGTGGGAAGACCACCCGCCAGGTGGGACGACGACATGAAGTGCGTCGGCGGAAAGCAGTGGTTCCGTACCGCTGAGGGCCGGGAGCACTGGAGAAAAATTGGAGAGGCGTATGTCCAGCAGTGGACGCAAACACGCTGACTGACTGACTGACACGATCTTTGGTTGACCATTCTTCATATTTAGAGTAAATTTTCCAAGATGGGTACTTTATAGCTCCCGTCGGTTTAGTCGGGACCTTTGAATCTTTGTGGATCATAAATGTCAAAAAACCATCTTTATACATCGACAAAAATGCCTGGCGGTACGACCGATAACTTAATCCTTAGTTACCATTTGTCAAGACGATATTTTTGAGTGTCCTCAGGGGCTGGCGGGAACATCTGGGGCCGCACCACAGTCTGCCACTTCTCCGGGACGTCCTCCCATTTGTCATAGAACACCATATCCTTGGAGCCGGGTCGCCAGTGTGACATCCCTGGGGGAACAATCTCTTTGAAAGTTCAATTCCAGTGGACGTCCTCCAATATACAAACATCGCAGAGATATCTACATGACCTTACCACAGCTCAGTCACAAGCATATCGTCGGTATACTAATAAAACCCGCTAATTGTATTTTTTTTGTAAAATGAAGTAATAACGCAGTTCTACTTAATTTTCCAAGCTCTTTCTTATGGTGAAACCCATATATTGCTATGACGTTTAGTTTTAAAGTTAGTTTGTGTAAACACATGGACAATTGTACGAATGAGTATTATGAGCTATTATACTTTTAAGTCCATTTATCTCGAAACTCTCATTTCTTGAATTAGAGAGTTCTATCGTTTCAAGCCACATTGGAGATTGCATTCTGTCATATTGACGTCCACTATATAGAGTAAAACAGTTTTAGGAATTCTTTCTCTTTCCAGTGTATAAATTTGATCATAAACGTCCGTACATGCATTGGGTAAAAAGATGGTCGAAGCTATATTAAAAAAAAAAAACAGAATTTTCCATCCTGTTCAATGTAGGAACGCGGCTTGTGGGTCTACTAAAATGACAGTGGTTGCAGTATTAGCCATCCATCTCCAGTAAAAAAATTATCAACCTGATGACAAGTTGAATGATCAAAGCCATAGGTAACTGTAGCTCAATGCCACAAAAAAAAATGGCCAAGCGCGAGTCGGACTCGGACATGAAGGGCTCCGTACCATTATACAAGATTTGGCCCAAAGAAATTACGTTTCTTGTATGGTGGCTTCTTTTTTTCTATTTCAATAATTGCAGTTTCAGCGACATCTACATTTGAAGCATTGTAATCAGATTTTGAAAATAATCTGAAAAAGTATTAGTCGTGACATTCGTCGAAAGCAGGATTCGAACCTGCGACCTTTGGATTACATGTTCACTGCTCTAACCATGTTTTACTATTTGTTGTTAAAGCAGCAACAGAAATACACACACTGCGAAAATTTCAGTTGTCTACCTATTAGGGTATCATGAGATACAGCCCTGTGACAGACGGATGGACGGACGGACGGACGGCAGGCAGGCAGGCAGGCAGGCAGGCAGGCAGGCAGGCAGGCAGGCAGGCAGGCAGGCAGACAGACAGACAGACAGACAGACAGACAGACAGACAGACAGACAGACAGACAGACAGACAGACAGACAGACAGACAGACAGACAGACAGACAGACAGACAGACAGACAGACAGACAGACAGACAGACAGACAGACAGACAGACAGACAGGCAGGCAGGCAGGCAGGCAACAGATGGACGGGCGGACGGACGGACGGACGGTTAGTAATTGGGTTCCGTTTGGCACCCTTTGGGTACGGAACCCTAAAAACCGGCCAAGTGCGAGTCGGACTCGCACACGAAGGGGTCCGTACCATCGTACATGATTTAATACCACAAGATCAGGTTTTTTGTATGGGGTCCCCCTTATTTTTTTATGATTTATTGATTTTACCTATTTGTTGTTATAGCGGCAAAATAAATACACAATTTGTGAAATTTTCAGCTGCCTATGCGGTTCATGAGATAGAGCCCTGTGACAGACGGACGGACGGACAGACAGCGGAGGCTTAGTAATAGGGTTCCGTTAGCACCCTTTGGGTACGGAACCCTAAAAAGGCTAGGCACCTTTGGTGTACTTGAGACCGGTGAGTTGCGGCCCGACGTCCACCAGCTCGAGCGCACCCTCGGCCTCCTGCAGCAGCCGGTGCAGCACCGCCTCGTTCTCGAGCGGGTTGAAGGAGCACGTCGAGTAGACGAGCCGCCCTCCGGCCGCCAGCAGCTCCGCGCCGCGCCTCGCTATCCGGTACTGGATGCTGGACAGTCATTGAACAACTAGCTGAGGTGTCCGGCTCTGCTCGGGTCAATATCTCGACGACAGCGCCAAGCGCCACCTCCCGTGACCAATTCTTTTTTTTAATGTTACTTATTTGTTGTTATAGCGGCAAAATAAATGCACAGTCAGTGAAAATTTCAGCTCACTACCTATTACGGTAAGAGATACAGCCCTGTGACAGACAGACGGACAGCGGAGGACACCTAAAACATTCCGAGACCCACCCGGACACACACAAAAAATGTTTATCAAAATCGATCTAATTAATTAGGTGACAAACATATGTGTAAGGGATTTTTTTTCTCTAAACCAACCCGGTACTGAGGCAAAACAAAAAAAATAAAAAACGATTTCAATCGGTTTAGCCGTCCTCGAATTTTAGCGACACTAAAGTTAGGTGATTGATTTTTATGTATAGAGATATATCTAAGGGATGGTACAATAGCTGTTCCGATGGCGGACGCTTACACTGCCTGGACGGGAAGCGCTAGAAAAGTGGGCCTACCTACAGATCCGTGGTAACCACTTACGACACTCGGCGCTCCAGTGCCGGGTTCGATTTTGGTTGGAGGCGCTCTCACGCGCGTCGCCGACACTTTACTCGGCTCTACGACACTTACGCCTAAACAGATGGCATGCTGAGGTGAGCTGCCACCAAACGTGGGCCTTATGTTGACCAAAACACACCATAGCACTCATAACACAGATGGGCTTCAAAAAGGCACATAACCTACCAGACCATCTTTCTGGCAGAAGGCCACTACATTCCACAATACTAGAATATTTGCTAGCCTTTTACAGCCAAAAGGCAATCTCCTATACTCCTTTTAATTACAACATGCAAGGCTGGAAATACAACGTGCTCAGTCATAATTTGTAGCCAAGTAAAAAACAACTTAGCTCTATTTCCTGGAGATTTGGTAAGGGGGAAGGCAAGGACCTTTCTCTATACAGCCTAAACCAAACAATAGCCAAAGCCATATGGGGATCACAGCTACAGAACGGTATTTGCCATATTTCCATGAAGATGGAAAATAAAATTCAGATACATGCCTTACGCTACAATGGTGGCTAATGTGATATTTTCTTCATCATAGAAAAAGTTTGGCTACCCATGCAGATTGTTTCCGTTGCCAGGCGACCACTTGAGCCAGATGTCGGGGTTCTTGCGCAGGGTGGCGTCGCCCGAGCACGGCACATCGCAAAGCACGCGGTCGAAACGCAACGGCACGCTCTCCTGTGCCGGGCAAGCAAAGTAACACCCTTTTTAGTTACTCCGCTGCAAAAGGATGGGAAAGGTGTACAATGCAGGTGAAATCTAATAGATCACTCGCAAAATAAACTTCACTAAGAATGTCTAGATATTCTCAGGTAGCAGTAATGTCTAAGTTAGCCTCAGTGGCCCAGTGGCGCGACACTTCGGCGATCGCTCTCCGAAGTTAAGCAACGCTGGGTCCGGTCTGGTCTTGGATGGGTGACCATTCGACCGTTGAGAGAGGCTGGCCGTGGTTCGGATTCCACGTTAAACTGTAGGTCCCCTTCCTTACTTACTAGGTGGTAGGGTTTATCCCGCCCGGGTTGGTACCATCGCATTGGATGAACGATGGTCGAAGCGGCAATGAAAATTGTCCGTGTTTTCCATCCAGTTCAATGTAGCCGTGCAATATAAGGAAGGTCCTGGCATGGCACCTAGTTCCCATGTGGTGTGTTGGGCTAATACCATGACAGAAGGTGTGGTATTAGCCATCCATGTCCAGTCACATAAAAAAAAAAAAATATGATTCGAGGCTATTAAGCAGACATCAATTTTGTAATAATAATGCAAAGTATTCAGTAGTCAGTGCAGTACTACTAAACGTTCGGGCACAGGTAATCACAATAAAAGCACCTTTTTATATTGAATGTGAGTAACTTTGTGGTTGAAACTGTGAGTCAAAGTGGTCAAAACTGTAAGTATTGAGTTGGTTTGCTGGTGCAGAGTTAGTGCTGAAGGATCGCCTGGTGCCACCATGAACCCTGTCAGCGAGGGGATATAACCTGCTTCGTCCAGCGCCTTACCTTACTGTCAGTGGCACCGGGTCGCGTGACCGTCAGGTTCGGCATGAACGCCGAGTCGTGGTTGCTGATGAGGATGCAGGGCGAGTTGAGACGCTTCGCCTGGTGCACTAGCATGTAGCAGCGGCTGTTGTCCACGTCGTTTGCCATCACAAACCCTATCGGAATGATCCGTTAATTCGTTGGTTGGGCAAATGTCTTCCGCGCTAAGCCTACTTCACAGAGAGGCGATTGTGCGTAACAAAAGTGAATATGTGAGCCATTCTAGCTCATCCCAGAAGTCCAGCATACCCTTGACAATCCCACAGGCCTCTGTAAGGCCATCCCGGTGCTCCCAGGGGAGCATCATGTTGCACAAAGGACCACTCAAGTGCAGGCAGCGACCACCCCCAAACATCATGCTGAATTATCTGAGGACTGAGTAGTGGTGTTAATATGAGAGTATTTGGGGAAAACCAGATTAGTTATCCTTGGACTTTCATGCAGCGGAGCGGCCTTTGCTGCGGGCATCTACTATTTTTAAAAAAATTTGGCTGTGCAAACCTGTCGGCATCTTGTCTTCATCTGCGTGCAGAAACTCTATCAATTGGGCAGTCTTTGAACCCGGAGCAGCACACATGTCCAGAACCTGTCGAATGTGAATATACATACTTAGAATAATGACAGTAAGTGCCAGCTTCAATAGCCCAGCGGCAGATCGATGATTTTGGTCGCTATCGACCAAACGAAAGGCAGATGGCAAATGAGACCTAGTATAGAAAACAAAATTAAGGTGGCCCTTCCCGACGGCACTAAACTATTTGCGGGCACGGCACAAAATTGTGCTGTTGCGCTCTGGCACTGTCTCTGTTTTAAAGAAAAAGACAGTCTTCGTGATGAAGAGGGTGCAACACGTCCACAAAGCTAACAATAGTATTGATTTGGTTAGATTTACAAAAAAAAATACAAAACAGCTAATAGCAAAAAGTGAATCAATAACGCAGTAGTCAAAAATCTAACAAAAACGAAACTGATTTTCAATGTTCATGGAACAAGCTATATTTGATGACTAAAATTATTTTGTTTTATCGTTGATTAAACATTCTAACTTTCGGACTTTATAACTTAGAAACAAAACACAATTTTACAATGCCATCAAGCTTCTAGTTCGATCAAATAAAGCTGTTTTGAGTATAATTTTGGATAGATGACAAGAAATATGCACATGATCTTCTTTCTACATTTGTATGGGGAGTCGACGGAAAGGCCCACATTAAATGCCCAACTACCTATAGTCCGAGTGCAGTACCTTGTGATGCGGCTTGACGTCGAGCACGACGGGCGGCAGCATAGAGACGGCCTCCTGCCTGGAGACGCCGCCGGCCGCCGTCTCCGCGACGAGGAAGTTGTGCAGCCGGTAGAGCGGCTCGCTGCGGCGGATGTCCGTCCGCGAGAGGCGCAGCTGCCACGCCAGGCCGCCCGGGTACCTGGCGGAGAGATGTATCCTTTCATTGATCACGCGAATAGTACACAGACACACAGAAGAGATAAGAGAGAAGTGGGAAGTGGTCTGCATGGATAAAGTGTGTATATAATCGTATGAGAAGCTGGTCAACGTCGTATCTGGTCAGCCTCGGTAGCCCTGTGGCGCGACGTCTTGCAATTTCATAACCTCTGAGCGCAGTTAGGTCCTGGATAGGGGACCATTTTCAACCGTTGAGGCTGCCCGTGGTTCGGATTCCACATAAAACTGTAGGTCCCCTTCCTTATTTACCAAGTGATAGGGTTAATCCCGCCCGGGTTGGTACCATCACATTGAATGAACGATGGTCGAAGCCGCAATGAAAATTTTCCGTGTTTTCCATCTATTTGAATGTAGTCGAGCAATATAAGGAAGGTCCTGGCATGTCAACTAGTTCCCATGTGGTGTGTTAGGCTATCTGGCGGACAGTTTGGTATTAGCCTTTCATAAAATACCACACTGTACTGAGAAGAGATGATGCAATTATGTAGAATTGTGGTATGTTAAGTTTAATATTGAGTAGACTTGCAGATTCTGTACGCATGTTAGTTCGTTTGAAAGATTAATAATTCTCACCAAGGCAAGGGAACGGGTTTGATCTCCTCCGCATCCTCTCCATCAACCTTCTGGTTGAGGATCTCATTGAAGTACTGGCTCTGCACCACGTTGAGCAGCGCGTTGGCCTCCGACCGCGAGCCAGTGATGCGGAACGCTGTCGGTAGGCTCTGGCGCAGTGTCCTCATAAAGAGTTCCCACTCGTCGTCGGGGCATATCTTCTGGACCTGCAAGGATCAAATACACACATGTCTTTGAATTGTGACTAAAAACTGTTTATTCAGTGTAACACAATAAACTTCAGACTCAAAAAAACCAAACAAACGTGTTCACATGTTGGGAATATCGCTACATGAACAGTATGCAAAACAAAGGAATTCCTCTTCCCTGATGATTATTTTGCAAATTCATGCTAAATTTGCGCTTCAGAAATCTAGCTTTTCTCAAAAGTTAAGCCTTTTGAGTAAAAGTAATTAGTTGGTGTTTTTTTTTTTATGTGACTGGACATGGATGGCTAATACCACAAGTTCTGTCATGGTATTAGCCCAACACACCACATGGGAACTAGGTGCCATGCCAGGACCTTCCTTATATTTCACGGCTACATTGAACTGGATGGAAAACACGGACAATTTTCATTGCCGCTTCGACCATCGTTCCTCCAATGCGATGGTACCAACCCGGGCGGGATAAACCCTACCACCTAGTAAGTAAGGAAGGGGACCTACAGCTTAACGTGGAATCCGAACCACGGCCAGCCTCTCTCAACGGTCGAATATGGTCACCCGTCCAAGACCAGACCGGACCCAGCGTTGCTTAACTTCGGAGAGCGATCGCCGAAGTGTCGCGCCACTGGGCCACTGAGGCTGATAAAGGCTGGTGTTGTTTTCAGGACATTTTGGTTTCTGTTTTGTTGGTTATGCATAACAAGGTACGACAAAATAAGGAATACACTTGTGAGAGAAAAGACAAAAATAAAAGGCAGCATTGTTCACTCAAAAAAGCTTAAGTGGAAATGGGACAGACATCTAATTAGGACTAAGGATGAAAGATGGTCAAAAAGGACCACAGAATGGTACCCACGATACGGAAAAGGGAGCGTAGGACGACAGAAGAAGAGATGGGATGACGACATAGTTAAAATTGCTGGCAGAATATGGACAAGAAAGGCAAAGATCAGGCATCGAAAGGATTAAAAGCATCAATCATACCTTGTAATACTCCTCGAAAGCTGCATTTTCTTTGACAATCTCCACGTAATGCTTTCGTGTGTCCCCAGTAGGCTCTGCAGTGCCGTTCAGCTCCTGATAATATTTTTTCTAATTCATTGACTTAGTTTGATACAAAGGACAATGGCGTCCGTACTCGCTTATGAAGTATGCTGTTACAACATGTATCTTATGACAAATGAAAGCTAATATCATGTACAATAAAACATTATGTAACTAGTTTTATATATTTCAACTTAAGGCGGGCCTTCCGGCTCAACCGGCCCATACAAACGTGGAAAGAAGATCATGCGCATATTTCTTGTCAGAGATCCAAAATTGTAATCAAAATAGCTTTATTTGATCGAACTAGAAGTCTGATGAAGGTTGGTATTGTAAAATTTTGTTAGGTTTTTAAGTATATAGTAGGTTAATAAGTTATAAGGTCCAAAAGATCTAATTTTTCGCGCGTTTTATACAATAACTTTGGAGATGGATTACTCAACGATAAAATCTATACATCTTAAAAAAAAGATTAGTCATCAGACATAGCTTGTTTTATGTAGATTAATAATCAATTAGGTTTTTGTTAGATTTTTTACTACAGAGGTCGTAGTTTACTTTTAGCTATAAGTCGTTTTGTAATTGAAATTTTCGTAAATCTTACCAAATTAAACACTATGCACACTGTCTGCTTTGTTGACATGTTCCATCTTGTTCATCACGGAACCCGTCTTTTTCTTTAAAACAAAGAAGATCCCAGAGCGCGATAGCACGGTTTTGTGATGTGCCCGTGAATGGGTTGGGCCACCTTAAATGTATTTAAAGTGGCCTAATTTTCAATTTAACAGACATTTTTACAAATATGAAGTATATGATAAACTTCTCCGCTGAAAATATTTGCTATGTTCGTAAGACCCTAAACTACAAGTTCAGTCTACTAGTGAGATCGCAAATTTGCCGCAACCATGATCCCCTAATTTGTTTTTGAAGTTTTGACTCATAGGATCGACGACATCGGAAATTAAGACAATTTCGAGATTTAGAATATTGAAGGACCATTCTCTTTTCAGTGTAACGTCTTGAAAATATGTAACGGTACTGTAAGTGCGGCTAATGCCTTAAAGGTTATGTCGATTGTTACCTTCTCCTTTTTATCACGTTTTCTCTGAGCAAACTTGTTGACATTTTTATTGCGTCGTCCCATTGTGTTAAAGTAGGATTCTACAAACCCCTAGAACGTTTATTTATGGAGTTAAAAGGAGATGGGGTGCACAAACAGCCACGCGCTAAAATCAACAAACAAATATAAAGCAAGCAAATGACAGCAGGTAGAAAAAAAGTGACAGCCCCTTTTTTGGGTTAGTTTCTTTATTTTAATTATGTTTTTCAGAAGAAAAGGTAAGGTAAGGATAATGCCGTCATTTATCGGCGAGCACCGAAATATTGTTACTAACAACGCGGCGAGACGCAGCCCGTACGGAATCACATAAAGCTACGTCTAAACTGGACTGAGGTTGTACTTCCACCAAATGTTTGAAGAGTGAAGGCGTCATGGAACTAAAACAATGACAGCAGTATTCAGAGTGGGCGGACTACTTTTGTAAGCGTATTAAGTTCGGACTAAACCGGTTTTTGTTAGGCTAGTCTGTTTCTAATCCCTAACTAAGTTTTGACAGGTTCACTTTGAATACGACTGTAACATTTAAATTTTGAGCGTAAATAACTGAAGTAACTAGGGTTAGTGCATTTAGCAGTATAGCATCAAATACTATACACTCCTTATTAAAAATGATGTATTATGATAGAAGACGAAGCAAGTTATTTTTTTAGTTGAATTTAAATGTGATCAGTTATTTATTTTGTATGGTAAAAAAGAAGTGCGGGATCAATTTTATTAAATGTTATTTCATGATTCATGCGTTTCAGGAAAAACCCCCGATCGTATCATTTTCAACCATCTGCACATGTAAATCTTTGTTTTTATAAAGATTGAATATTTTTTTTTATGTAATTGAACGTGGATGGCTAATACAAATGCGACCGTCATTAGATTAGCCTAAAACATCACATGCAAACTAGCCAGGCCTTATCAGGACCTTCGTTAATCAAAGAAAACATTTTTAACGAAACATTAAAAATAATCAAGGCAACGAAGACGTCAGATCGCGGTTTTAACGACTTGGACTGACGCAGATCAAGTCCTCATTCCAGCGCGTCGCAAAAACAATGTTTTGGTACTCGCAATACCGAGATCAAATTGGCAGAAAGCAGGATAAACAAAAAAAAATAAAAATAACGAGTTTTAATATACGGAAGCGCGTGAGGACCGAAATATTGAAAAGCGATTGACCGTTCCATTTTGAACCGCAAACGAATACATTACTTAAAGCGTATAAAAGCGACCCGAATCAGATTGCACGCTCAATGCTGTAAGCACAACAATTTGTTCGGACCTTTTTTGTACGCACTTATGGAAACAAAACAACAAACATGGAACAAATTACATTAGATGTCGTAGTTCACCTCAAATTTGAATCTAATCAATTGTTCTAATCTGAACTTGAATTTTCAACTGAGGGACATTCAACGGTTTGTGAAAAAACACCGTGGAATGACGATAGCCTGCTCTAAGTAATGTCAAAATCTGACACTGACAGTTGCACAAACAGTGCCCTACCACCAAAGCGTGAGCACTGTGTTGTGTACGGCATTGAGTGACGTAACGATAACGTCATACTGTTCAGGGGATGCCATTTTGAGGGTTGTAAGCGCGAATCGGACCAGTTGTGATCGCGCTTTTGGTAACGATCGTTCAAATCGGACCGCGACCCGAATAAATTAATGTCACTGTCAGGTTATTTTATCTACTTTTGATTTCAAAGTTTTTTCTTGTTTGGTTTGGCTATTAGCTGAAGATGGTAATAATATGATAGTCATTCGGTTCGGCAAGTCATGAAAGTTTCAGCTATTGCGTAACTTAGGTAAGTTTGAAAGATGCTCTTTGCACCCTTTGCTGGAATAAATTCATTATTTGCCTGCAATAAAAAAAATTTTTGAAATTTTTTTTAGAAAATTTGTCATTCTCCAATAAAAAAGAGTTTCCACCAAGATTTTAATGTAACCAAAAATTCCGACACTTTGTTAAGGGTTAAGGTAAATGCTGTTCGCATTACCAAAAAAGGTCTGGCGTATCTGCAACCAAAATAATTTTTTTTCGTCAGAGCGGGAAGTCTGCGGAATTTTGTGGAAAAAAAATTTGTGTTTTACTGCTTTTTATTCAGAAATAAAAACAACGTGATATACCTAATAATATCAAGGTTGAAATAATTTAAATAATCTAACATCTACGCAGTTATTTTATATTCGTGAGAGGAGCAAATCCATTTCAAACTATCAAGTCTAGATTTTATGTCTGATTTCAAAACAGCGACATTTAGTTGTGTTTTTTCTATTTATTTATTTGAGAAAAAAACTCTTTCGACGGGTGCATTACTTCCAGGAAGACATAAAACCTACCTTTTTTTCTTTTTTTTTTAAGCGATCTGACATGGATGGCTAATACCACACAACTACCGTTATGATGTTAGCCCAATACACCACATTCCCGAAGGAATTTGGTGCCATGCCAGGACCTTCCCTTTATGAGCACGGCTACATTGAACTGGATGGAAAACACGGACACATTTTTCATTGCCGCTTCGACCATCTTTTCATCCAATGCGATATTACCAACCCGGGCGGGCTTAAACCCTACCACCTAGTAGGGGAAGGGGACCTATAGTTTTACATGGATTCCGAACCATGGAGCAGCTCGCATTCGTGACGAAATGCACTTATCGAACTCGGAAAGAGAAAGACAGTGGTGCATGTCGGTATTGAACACAGGCCTCTGGTACGCTAGGCCAGTCCCCGTGCCACTAGGCTACGAGCCGCTCAAAAAACTAATGAAGATTGATTCAATTGATATTGTTATTTCGGAAGTGTTGAACAACTCTAGCCAACGTTCTTACGCCGCAACATTCTCAGCTTTGCAGCTTTTGATTTTGTCACCTGTGACATACATTAAATTATACTTAGTATGTATATTAAATGATCCTTTGATCTGTTTGTGAAAGCGGGACACTTTTTCTCTGGCTGGGGATAGCGCGATAGGCAGCCTGAAAGCGGAACTATCCTGCGGTTTTTCTCAGGGCCTGGACTAAAACAGATTATTGTGGGTTGCGTTTTTGTGGGATTATTTTATGAATTACTGCTATGTTGGATTTAGAAACTGTAATTGCGGGATGGTTCTGCATAATGTGGGACGATTCGCCGCCTTAGTGTGGGTTTGGGCACTGTGCTGTGTGTCTTCCAGCACTTAAAAATAATACTTGCAAGTGGTCCCACTGGTTTTAGTTCTAATGAGGTGTGTTGGACAAATATCGTCCCATTTTTTGGCCGTCCATCTCCAATGAAATAAAAATTGAAATAGGTATATGTAGCTTGTAAAATTGTATATTTCCCATTCCCATGCCAATTGTAACATGCTGTCTATGAAAAAGGACAAGTTTTGTGTCCATGGATGACACGACAGCCACTTCTTTTCTTCCTATGGGTCATATTTGCTACTATATAATCATACTGTGTTTGGTGAAGACATTGAGAGCCGAATCAAACATCTTCGAGTCTGTTTTGTAATTTTTGCAGTAAAATTGTCATGATCACCTCAGTATCTTTGGACTAAAGGTCTTGTAGATCATTTCTTTACCATAAGATCTCCACTGTGACAATTTAATCCAAGTTCTACAGAGCAAATACGAGGAATGAGATAGTCTGTGGAGATAAGATTGTTACTAACTTGTTTACCGTTAAAATATACTGCTGAAAATGCTCCCATTCCACGTTTAACATTAAAAGTGTGTTAAATGCTATCAAATTGCAATTTTAAAGGCTTAGTAAGTACTTATGTGAAGTTTTTTTTATATGTATTATAAATGGGTGCTACATTCTAGTATGAATTTGTTAATCTACTAACTTATATTTGATTTGATATCATTAATATAAAAAAATATGATGGATTTTTACACCAGGATATTTTAGATTAGATAGCCACTACCTACGAATATATACCTATTGAACTTCTCAAACACCCAAAGGTCGGCTGGAAGAAATCTCTTCGAGGGATAAGCCCGCCTTTGCGCCCCACTTATGTTGTTATTGCACTATACTTTCTTTTGTAAATTGTTTTTTTTTGTGGCGTAATAAAGAATTTTCAATCAATCAATGAATCAACCTACCTATTCATTTAGAATAAGATTTTTTTTTTTTTTATGTGACTGGACATGGATGGCTAATACCACACCTTCTGTCATGGTATTAGCCTAACACACCACATGGGAACTAGGTGCCATGCCAGGACCTTCCTTATATTGCATGGCTACATTGAACTGGACGGAAAACACGGACAATTTTCATTGCCGCTTCGACCATCGTTCATCCAATGCGATGGTACCAACCCGGGCGGGATTAACCCTACCACCTAGTAAGTAAGGAAGGGGACCTACAGTTTAACGTGGAATCCGAACCACGGTCAGCCTCTCTCAACGGTCACCCATCCAAGACCAGACCGGATCCAGCGTTGCTTAACTTCGGAGAGCGATCGCCGAAGTGTCGCGCCACTGGGCCACTGAGGCTGACAAATTTTTATTAGTAGTCAAGAGTTTGCTCTACACCTATGTACCGATAATGCTTTTTGTGAGCATTACTTATCTATCAATGATTGTGAACTAGTTTGTAAGTATCAAAGTAAAAAAAAAAATACAAACCTGGCAGAGTCTCTTTTGGTTTTTCTTCACCAGAGGTAATGAAACGCGTTGAAAATTTTAAACTTTTGAGACAGTGCAGAGTAAATCGTTCACAGACCAGAATTAAATCATGTATTTCAGATTATCTATACTTCTATATCTATACGTCTATACTATTATATAAAGAGGAAAGGTTTGATTGTTTGTGTATTTGAACCGAATATGCTCTGAAACTACTGAACGGATTTGAAAAATTATTTCACCGTTGGAAAGCTACAGTCTATCCGAGGGACATAGGCTATGTTTTATCTTAAAAAAATTAGGGATCCTCACCAAAACTCCGATAACGTAACCCAAGGTGCAAAAAAATTACCAAGAATGTTCCTTACATCGCGTGCGCTGCGAAAACTATTCACGATAGAACAAAATGATGTAATACAATTTTATAGAACACATTATTATCTACAAAAAATGTCTCGACAGCATACATCTAACTATTATAGTTATGTCACAATAAGTGTGCATATATTTTAAAATAAAAATTTAAATACCGCTGCTAGAAAAGGCTCTTTATTTGTACCTAGATATTAATCCTTATCAAAATAAATAAATTATTATTTATGACTGTTTCAATACCTTTATAATACTTTTTGAATTATTCCATTCCGACATATCATGATATAGAAAGATATCATGAGTTTAAAAATTTGAAAAAACTCTGCTCAGCCAACTATGCGTTTTAGAGTTTGTAGGCGTCACTCAGAGGTACGGGAGGGGAGTCAGTCGGCTCCCTACGCAGCAGCCGTGTGCGGAATTTAAGAAATTGTCGCTTGATAATATTTTGTCGCTTGATGATAATTAGTTTAGTAGGTAACTAAACGCATTCAAAATGTTCTTTTCAGAACTAGACTCATTAATAAATGTTGTACATTTAGTTATCCTAATAAATAAGTGACTTAAATAGTTTTTATGATTTTCGATTAAATAATTTTTAGTTGTAGGTTATAGTAGTAGTTGTAGGTAGCTAATAACAGTTAAACATGTTTGAAAAATTTTACGACTTTTCACGCGGCAGGAAGATACATTCTCCAAAGACATTCTCAAAAGCCGTAACATTTTTCAAACATGTCTAACGACCGCGGTAATCTCAAAAGTATCATAATAACAGTTAAGCTAATTATTTAGTGAAAAATAAAACAACATCAAATAGTGTTTACTCCCTGGCTTTAACACAATAAATTATTTATTTAATGGGTTATGTTTTGTGGTTATGACCTTTTTACAATAATTATTAGTATGAAAAATACATAAAAGTAAAAAATACAAAAAAATAAATAAATACAAAAAAAATATATTCACAAAATTTGTTATTTTTATTTCAAATATTTCAATGTAGGTATATGCTCTTTTTAGGGTTCCGTACCCAAAGGGTGAAAACGGAACCCTATTACTAAGCCTCCGCTGTCCGTCCGTCCGTCCGTCCGTCTGTCACAGGGCTCTATCTCAAGAACAGCTGAGGTAGGCAGCTGGAATTTTCACAGAGTGTGTATAATATTTTGCCTCAAATAATTTGCTTCTTGCTATTCCGGGACATAGTTCTTCATTCTACACAGATTCTTTCGCTGTCAGCGCTGCGCGTATGTGGAACCAGCTTCCACTTGATGTACGCACATCTCAGTCAATTAATATATTTAAAGAGCGTCTGAAATGTCATTTCCTTACTTCCTGATTGTTTCTTGTCACATTGTTCTCAAAAATCAAGAGTATTTTTTTTTCACACTATTTATCAAAAAAAAATATATATATATTTTTTTAAATTTTTTTTTGTGTGTAAATCTGTTCATATGTTCTAAAATAATATTTGTGTATTTGTATCTTATACCTATTAATATGTTTAAGTGTATGTACATATTTGTATGTAATTTATTTTAATATATAAATCCTTATTTTTAGGTTAGTTAATATTTTCGCTAATTCATTTTGTTTTACGTTTATTTTTTTGCCCGCCTCACTGCACCTCTCCTACATCTCTAAGGTTGAATGGTAGAGAATGCCTTATGGCATTAATTTCCGCCTTTTTGTACCGTATGGCTGCAAATAAAGTATTTTTTCATTTCATTTCATTATTTATTTTGCCGCTATAACAACAAATAGGTGAAATTTTTAATAAATATAAAATATAGGTAATAGGTAAAAAATAAATAAAAAAAATTAAAGGGGAGCCTGAAATTACAATAACGTGATTTTTTGGTGTTGATGGTACGGAACCCTTCGTGTGCGAGACCGACTCGCACTTGGCCGGTTTTTTTAGGAACTCTACGTAAGAAGGGTTTATTTGTGTATCATTGTGTCAAATAATATTTTTTTAATTATATTATGCCCGTGCAAAGCCGGGACGGGCTGCTAGTTCTATATAAACTGGATGGATTAGGATTGTATGAATTCACTGTTAAATATCACACTTTACCCCGGTTCCCTCCTAAACAAGCCAGTAAAAGTAAATGATAGTAAGTCACTCCTGGAAACCAATGATATCTGGGAGAAGTAAGCCACATTATGAGATTCTTTAAACTGACGCCTGCCAGACACATAGTTTACGTGATCAAATCCTTATAACCAATATGCGTATGTTCTGTACATTTTTTGCAGCAGAATTTAGACAAAGAAGCTTAAAATAAAATTATATTCGCTCCTTGGAAACATATATTTTCTTATATATTTTTTTTAATTATTATTAATTCATTTATAATTCATATAATTTGATGTGTGTATGTATGTAGGTTTGTATGTTCCCTATAGACTCCAAAACGGCTGGACAGATTTTGATGAAATTTTCAGGCATCCTTCCGATTATTCCAACGGGTGATCCTGTGTAGTATAGTATAGTAATCGAATCAACATATTTTTTTTTATTTGCAAGCAAATCCTATTTTAACTACACGTTACTCGCACCCATTCAAAGCCAAGTCGGGTCGCTAATTGTATATCATACAAATATTGTAATTGTCATTTGATTTTTTCCAGAAGAGACAGTGATTCAAACCAAACAGTGACAATGCCGGGAGGGTTCCAGTTTGCAATAGACCGTGGCGGCACCTTTACGGACGTGTTCGCTCGCTGTCCTGGCGGCAAGGTGCGCGTCATGAAGCTGCTGTCGGTGGACCCACTCAACTACGACGACGCTCCCCGCGAGGCCATCAGGCGTATACTGCAAGAGGTAATAGGAACTTTAATTACTATACAGCTCATGGTCTAGGGGCTAGAGGACTTGCATTTCATGCGAGAGGTCAGGGGTTCAAATCCTCGCCTCGGTCATGCACCACTTTCTTTCTATTTCTTTGTTGGATAAGTGCATTTCGTTACCAATTTGAGCTGTTCCATGGTTCGGAACCCATGCAAAACTGTAGATGCCCTACTAGGTGGTAGAGTTAAGCCCGCCCGGGTTGATACCACCTCATTGGGTGAAACTATGATTGAAGCGGCAATGAAAAATAAACAGTTCAATGTAGCCGCGCTCATAAAGGGAAGGTTCCGGCATGGCATCGTATTCCTTCCGGAATGTGGTATATTGGGCTAATATCATAACAAAATTGTTTTTTGTTCTATGAAGGATTTTAAAATGCAACCGATTTAATTTGCCTTAACGTCTGCTTAAGCTGAGGCCATATTTAGGCATGAAAAATGTTGTTTTTTTGTATGTTCTTCGGTTAGTTTAGGTTAGGTTAGGTCATACAACGACATGTACGTTGAATCGTTGTAATCAGATTGTGATAATATTATCAAGATTAGGAATGTTGTTATCTGTAATAAAACTATAATGATCGACATAGGCCACAAGCTTGCCACAGAACCGATGCCCGATGGATCTGACAAGCCGACAAACCGACAGGAAAAAAAATTGACGAATTCGAATGTGTAATATACATCTAATGGAGGAAATAAAGAAACTGAAACTGAATTATAGGCCTATTTTGGACCCCCCTTCCCCCCGTGAACAATCCACTGTCCCCTCGGTTTTCACGTGATATTGCAAGACTCCCTGTTTTTCTATTTGTTTTTGTGGATTAAGGAAATATTGTATTACGGTTTTAGAAGTTACGCATGGCATAATTATAATATTTAGTTTGACGGCTTACCATGCGTGAAAGGAGCAGAGCGTGCTGCTTAACGTTTCAGAGCCTCACATGGGCGCCATCTTCAGGAGAAAGTGCCGCTTTTGTCTTTTTTAAATAATAACTATATTTTGAAATACCACGTGACAGGCTGAATACCGCCTCCCCCCTGTGTCCCAGCATGGTATTTTGAAAAGCCCTTGCCGCCCCTTAGTCGGTCACATGGTATGAGAACATTCACTAAATGCTCCTGGCAGTGGCTGGATGAAAAGGGCAATTGATTGAGCGAAATGGACACAACGAAGGAGGTCTAAGTTCAGCAGTCAATCAGTCAGCGTGTTTGCGTCCACTGCTGGACATACGCCTCTCCAATTTCTCTCCAGTCCTCCCGGCCCTCAGCGGTACGGAACCACTGCTTTCCGCCGACGCACTTGATGTCGTCATCCCACCTTGCGGGTTACATTCAGCAGCGGACGACAAAAGGATGTTTGTTTGATCAGGAAACGGGCAACGCGCTCGACGCCGACGGGAAGGTGAACGCGGCGCACATAGACTGGATCCGCATGGGCACGACGGTGGCGACGAACGCACTGCTCGAGCGCAAAGGCGAACGGATGGCGCTCGTCATCAACAAGGGGTTCCGGGACCTGCTGCGCATCGGGAACCAAGCGCGACCACACATATTCCACTTGGTGTGTCAATGCATACATTTTGCTTTGATTCTTTTTTACTAATTTTAAATTAATTAGTAAGCCTCCGCTGTCCGTCCGTCCGTCCGTCCGTCCGTCCGTCCGTCCGTCCGTCCGTCCGTCCGTCCGTCCATCCGTCCGTCCGTCCGTCTGTCACAGGGCTGTATCTCATGAACCGTAATAGATAGGCAGCTGAAATTTCACAGAGTATGTATTTATTTTGCTGCTATAACAACAAATAGGTAAAACTTAAAAATAATAAAAATGAAATGGGACATAAAACATGATTTTTTGTGTTAAATCTTGTACGATGGTACGGAACCCTTCGTGTGCGAGTCCGACTCGCACTTGGTTCGTTTTATGGTGCCGTTGCATGCATGTTGCATTTAGATTTGATGCTGTCTTTCAATTAGTCTATAAATTTAGCAAAAACTAAAAATAAAATTAAATTGGTTGAATATCAAAAAAACAACAGCATTTCTGCCATGGATGGTTCAAAATATAAGCACAATAAAGGTTTCGTTTTTATTTTAATGTATTGTATGTTATGATGATAATAACAAAAATATATGCTGGACATAAGTCAATTTCTAATCATGGAATCAATGTGTTATTCGATTATTGATTCAAAATAAATAATCGAATAACACAATACAATTTAGTCACCATCTGTACTATTGTTTGTTTTCCATAGAGAACTCTATAATTGGCTTTATTTTTAGTTTATTTTGAATGTACAACTTTTACTTTTATGCTGTTGATTTCTTCAATAAAATAAAATAAAATAATGTGAAACATAGAAAATCTATCGGTATGTAATTCTGATAATACTGAAAATATTGTTTTTTTTTTAATTTTTTCATCATGAGTATAAGTTAACAATGAGCCTGTTTAGTTGTTGGCTTTATATCCCTCTAATACCACTCCACTTGCTTGACTCCAAAATATTCTTTTTGGAACTTGGGGATACATTCACAGCAGCCTAGCTGCATGTGGTTTGGCCATGGTTTTACATAAGGAAATCAGAGAAGTTACTACAAAAACAGCGGTTTTCTCTGCCTTGAAGTCGGTTTGCTCAGCAGCATTTTTTCCAGGACATAAAGAGGCCAGAGGTGCTGTACTCTTCGGTGATCGAAGTCGACTGCCGCGTGATCCCCGCGCTCGACGGAAAGTGTCAAATGAACCCCGAAGACTACGCGTGGAAGGTCGTCGTCGGATCGACCGGCGAGTGGATGTACGTCACGAAGGAGCTCGACGATGCCGAGGTGAGGCGCGACCTCCAGGAGTTGAGGAAGAGCGGGATTGAGAGCATTGCGGTGGTGCTGGCGCATAGTTACACGTACCACGACCATGAGCTGAGAATTGGGAGAATCGCTGAAGAATTAGGTATGTTTATTTTTTATTTTTTTTATTCTTGATTTGATTGGGGCTTTAGCCATGTTTGACTATGCCAGCCCCATAGTAACTGTTTTGTGTTTATTGATTGTTGCGCAGCACAAGAGACTTGTTAAAGAAGTTGGTCACAATTTTGAATTCTTTACTCTGTGGTTGGCATAGGGCTTCATGGATTTTAAAAAATAGATTTAGTCTATCCGTGCATAGATCCATCAATAGATGGAATAATGGTAATATATTGAGAGTTAAGGCTACTTTACCACGTTTAACACGAATATTTGAGTCACCCAACTACTCCACTGGGACAAGCAGAAGATCATTTACACTTGCTGTTGGATTTTGTCCGGGACATAAAACTTTTGAAGGATCTATGCACGGATAGTCTATCTACTTTTTAAAATACATGAAGCCTAAGCTAACCACAGAGTAAAAGATTAATAATTTTGACCAACTTCTTTAACAAGTCTCTTGCGATGCCCAGCAATCAATAAACACAAAACAGTTGCTATTGGGCTGGCATAGTCAAACACGACTAAAGCCCTAAACATTTTTTTTCTAATAATGCTTAAGTTTTCTGTAACTTTTAAAACGGCGTAAACTCCATTTCAGGCTTCAGCCAAATCTCTCTGTCGCACGAGGTGATGTCGATGGTACGGCTCACAGCGCGCGGCTTCACGGCGTGCGCGGATGCGTACCTCACGCCGCACATCCGGCGCTACGTGCGCGGCTTCGCGCGCGGCTTCAGCGGTGACCTCGCCGGCGCCAACGTGCTGTTCATGCAGTCCGACGGGGGACTCACGCCCATGTCTCAGTAGGTGTCGACTACACGATCTCTGTTGCGTGTGGTGTCTCACTGTCGCACGAGGTGATGTCGATGGTGCGGCTCACGGCGCGCGGTTTCACGGCGTGCGCGGACGCGTACCTCAGACCGCACATCCGGCGCTTCGCGCGCGGCTTCAGCGGCGACCTCGCCGGCGCCAACGTGCTGTTCATGCAGTCCGACGGGGGACTCACGCCCATGTCCCAGTAGGTGTCGACTGCAGGATGTCTGTTGCGTGTGCGTCTCCCTGTCTCACAAAGTGATGTCGATGGTGCGGCTCACGGCGCGCGGTTTCACGGCGTGGGTGGACGCGTACCTCAGACCGCACATCCGGCGCTACGTGTGCGGCTTCAGCGGCGATCTCGCCGGCGCCAACGTGCTGTTCATGCAGTCCGACAGGGGACTCACGCCCATGTCCCAGTCTGTGATGTCGATGGTGCAGCTCACGGCGCGCTGCTTCACGGCGTACACGGAGTTGCTGACATGCCTCAATAGTTCTTAATGTTTACAGGTTTAACGGGTCTCGTGCTATACTGTCGGGGCCTGCTGGTGGGGTAGTGGGCTACGCACGCACCTCATATGAGAAAGAGACCAACCTACCAGTCATAGGTATGCTCAGATGTAACATATGTAACTTGTTATGTGTCAAAGGAAGTAATTGTATTTAAGATTTTTTTCAACACAATGTTTATACCCAATTCATTGGTTTTGTACTCAGGACCTGTACGTGTGTGAAGCATGTAACGGATTTTACCATATTTTTGTTAATTTTACACTAACCACCGTTTGTCACCGTGACACAGCTGAAACATCATGAATTCTTCAATCCTAGACATATTAGCCAAATGGCTGCAGAAACCCTGCATAAAAGTTAATACAATGATGTCTAATCAAATTACTTTAACACTATGTAGGCTGTCCTCCAGTGGTGCTAAGTAATGAGGAACCGCCACATACAATACTGTAAAAAGTCTGGCCATGAATTATACCGACATTTCAACATCACATAACTTGTAAAACACCAGTGCTTTAAGGCGTCTCAAGAACTTACAACGGTTGCGTGGACAGATGGTCCATGAGCTCTCAAATTAAACTACTGGTCTCCAAAGCCAACATAAAATTAATGTGGACTTACAAATGGATGGAGATTCACGAATGCTTTGCAGTCTCCACTCTCGGTACCGTTGGCACCCTTTCGGTACGGAACCTTAAGGTGGCCCATCCCGCTCATCTCCCCATACAAAATGGGAAAGAAGATCACGCCCATATTTCTTGTCAGAGATCCAAAATTTTGCTCAAAATAGCTTTATTTGATCGAACTAGATGTCTGATGACCATTGGCATTGTAAAATTGTGTTTGGTTTCTAAGTTATAAGGTCCGACAGTTCGCATTTTTCGCGCGTTTTATACAATAACTTTGGAGGTGGATTAAGCAATGATAAAGTAAGAACATCTTAAAAAGATAAGTCATCAGACATAGCTTATTTAATCAATATTTATAATCTATTTGGTTTTTGATCGATTTTTTACTACAGCGGTCGTGGTTTACTTTTAGCTATAAGTCTTTTTGAAATTAAAATTTTCGTTAATCTTACTAAATCATACACTATGCACATTGTCTTCTTTGTGGACATGTTGCATCTTCCTCATCACGGAGCCTGCCTTATTCTTTGAAACAGAGAAGGTCCCAGAGCGCAACAGCACGGTTTTGTACCGTGCCCGCAAATGAGTTAGGCCCGCCGGGTTGGGCCGCCTTAAGAACTAAAGGTTAGATTTTCCAATGTTTTGAAAACTTACGGTTTCCTGGTGTACAATGCCGTGCTCGGATGACATATATCGCCTCCAATGACGGAGGCACTGTCTGGACCACTACGTTACCATGCAGTTGTCTGACAGACAGGTTCATTAAACAATAACTTGGAGGCGAAACGTGTCGACCAAGCATGGCATCGCTCACCGACAAAACCGTTTCAAAGTCTTATTTACAACGAAGGTGCAAATCTAAGAACATCAATTGGATTGCAGGTTTCGACATGGGTGGGACGTCAACTGACGTGTCCAGGTATGCCGGTGCATTGGAGCACGTGCACGAGGCGACCACAGCCGGAGTCACCATACAAGCGCCACAGCTTGGTGAGACATAGTCGATCATTCGAACAGTTGGATAGCATAATCAACAGACTAAGAAAAGACCAAGAAAGTTGCATAACATGATCGGCAGACTGATCAATAGGGGTTTATCAGTAGCAAAGTTGGATAGAAAGATCATAAGACTCATCAATTTGGGTTGATCAGTTGCACAGTTGGATTGGACGAAGAAAAGACTGATGGTGAATGATATGTCAACAGTATAGCATGATTAACAGGCTGATCAATAGGGGTTGATAAGTTTGACAGTCGCATAAAAGTATCAACAGACTGATAAATGTGCTCGATCCGTTTAATAGTTGCATAGAATGAACCACAGAAATACAGAATGATCAGTGGAGTTGATCAGTTGAACAGTTGCATAACATGATCAACAGACTGATCAACTCGGTTTTATTAATTGAAAAGTTGGATAGAAACATCAACAAACTCATCAATTTGGGTTGGTCATTTGGACAGGAAGGAAGAACAGACTGATTAGTTTAACAGTTACATATCATGATCATTAGGCTGATTAATCGGGGTTGATAAGTTTGAAAGTTTCATAGAACGATCAACAGACTGATGAATGGGCTTGTACAGTTGAATAATTGCATAAAACAAACAACAGACTGATAAAAGGGGTTGATCAGTTGAACAGTTGGATAGAAGGATCAACGGACTCATAAGATATAAGTAAGAAAACTGTCTTCTGCAATGTGACTTTCGTTCAATTCAGACGTGAACACTGTGGCCGCCGGCGGGGGCTCGATGCTGTTCTTCCGCTCGGGCCTGTTCGTGGTGGGCCCCGAATCGGCGGGCGCCGAGCCGGGGCCCGTGTGCTACCGCAAGGGCGGCCCGCTTACCGTCACCGACACCAACCTCGCGCTGGGCCGCCTGCTGCCGGAGCACTTCCCGCGGATCTTCGGACCCGGCGAGGACCAGCCGCTCGACCGGGAGGCGGCGCTGGACGGCTTCCGGCGACTCGCTTCCGAGATAAATGTGTTCATGCGAGAGGGGGGACACGCCGAGGTAGGTTCTATATACTACTAGCGGCAGTATCCGGCTCCCATTGGGAGAATATTTCGAGCTAAATATTAATGGGGTGCACGGTGCAGAGTTTTACCACCATGTGGCGCCAAATAAAACTATGCCAAGCTATCACGTATAGGTTATGTTAACTCGCGAATCACAGGCAATCATTGTCCGTGTTTTATATCCATTTCAAGGTAGCTATTCATATTAACTCCCTGGTCTGGCCCACAACCTATAACCTTGAAATTAAACCGTAACATCGATTTATGTGGTGCCATCTGGTGGTAAAGTTTGGCAGCCTGTCACGTTGTGTGATTGCTTCATTCACAAAAATCAAACTAAAATGAAATCTCATAGTAGTTTTGTGTTATTATGATGTAAATCGGACCATATAACCAGAGATAACTCCATTTATTTGCACGTCTCAGTGAATTCATAGCGTCTCGCCACTTCCCATACATTCTAGAGCGAGACGACACTAAACCAACACACAGCTAGGCGCGCGTTACAGGATTAGAGCCAATGCAAGTCTCGCTCGCCACTGCACGTCCTACCTTTGAGGAACAATGGTGTAAAGTATTTATAACCTCCATGGCAGGGCTCACCTCGCGCAGAAGTGCGCTGATATAAATACTTACAACGAATACTAACCTAGGAGAACCATGCTAGCAAGCATGCGAAGGATCATCGGCCCGGTTAAGACTCCAATAATCAACCAGAGGCGCTAGACAACTTCAGGTACCGCGCCGGAGCACCATCACGGCAGCGACGAGCGCCTTGTCTTTTTCTCTCGTCCTTTTTCTCTCGTCCTTTTTCTCTTTCTCTTTCTTCATTCCCATATCCCCTTTTTACTGATTGAAGAGATCCTTATATACAAAAACATACAATGTGACTGCTAGTCATTTTTACCCTCACCTACGGTGAGTCACCTTCACCATCGACTCACATGTGAGAAGAAACACAGTCAGCAGCACACCTCTCACCCAGCAGACTGGAGGACACCCATCACATCCTAGAAGCTAAGTAGCCAGATTACACCTAGTAGGGAATGGCTCGAGTAGGTAGATGTGTGCCCAGAACCTCCAGAAAGCTGGCAATCAATAAGTGTTGATAAATACTTTTATAAATTCTAAGACCATGTAATTCTATATCCTTTATTTTGTACATTGTACACACTATGCTATAATAAACATCCCATGTAAGCATATCACTTCTTTAATTTCCGACCTTCATTTTGTCAATGCATACCACCACCACGTGTAACCCTACGACCCTGCAGATATATATACCCTACCATATATGCCACTACCACCAGCATTACCCCTTTTTAAATCGCCACCCGCGACAAGCCGTCCTCACCATTGGAATGAAAAGTGACACACATTTGTCTGGTTTTTGAAATATGTATTTATGAAAGGAAATTAAACCTTTTTATCTAAGTACATACATAGGTTGTATAGCATAATTTCTCTCATTGCCAGATGTCACTGGAAGAAATCGCGATGGGTTACCTCAATGTGGCCAATGAGGCGATGTGTCGTCCAATCAGGTGTGTATAATCGACTAATAAATCTGAAAGCTATAGAGTTTAAACTGGGTGTTCGGCAGTTCGACCGACAACAATTTTTGCAAGGTTTTGACCCATGATACCTTTAGATACATTTGGCATACCGTTGGAAAGAGCGTAAACTCGAAAACTTTAAAAAAAATAACGGCTCTCAATTGCAAAATCTATTCCATGGCAAGAGACAAAAATTAGTCACTATTACTACACACAGTTATAACTTAACAGTTAACTTTACCTAACGCAGAATTGAAATCTAATTTTTAGTAATATTGAACAACCTGTATAGTAACAGAGGAAATGTAAGGGCCACTAAAGTACAGAACTTGCTGTGAACCGCTGCGGGGGACAGTGGGGAAAGATGGGCAATTACCAGTATTAGGTGCTGGTTTGTGATGTTAAGTGCTGGACTGTTATGATGGTTTATAGATGGTAAAGTTATCTGCTGCACTTTAACGAAACGTGGGCCGCAATGTTAGCTCAAACGTGCCGTAACTAGTATTGTTTGCGCAGGGCGTTGACGACGGCGCGCGGACACGACGCGTCACGGCACGCGCTCGCGTGCTTCGGCGGCGCGGGCGGGCAACACGCGTGCGCTGTGGCGCGCGCGCTCGGCATCGCCACCGTGCTCGTGCACAAGTACGCCGGTGCGTATGGATCTTCGCGGCCATAGACTAAGAATGTTAAAGTACACAGAGTTACGGATGAGACCACGATTGTTTCATACAAATTGGACCAAAATTTATTTTGTTATTCAAAACGGTCTCTATGTCTTTCGAGCAATCACCACCAACTCCTTGACAAACACCTAAAAACTAAAGTAACCAAAATAACAAAGCACTATAAAACTCGGGCATGAATACATCACTTTAGGCTGATTGTTCATCAAATAAATAAATCTATATATATAAAAATGAATTGCTGTTCATTCGTCTCGCTAAAACTCGAGAACGGCTGGACCGATTTGGCTGATTTTGGTATTGAATTATTTGTGGAAGTCCAGAGAAGGTTTAAAAGGTGCTACAAAATGTGCCCATGGGCTTTCGAACTGTCACGGGGCTGCGAAAACGATGCCGGCAGTCGGGTTCTACAACACGGCGGCGATGGCGGGGGGCGGGGCCCCGGGGCGGGGGGCGGGGGAGGAAGTCGAACACGGACAGACACGTGAGGGCAGACGTCATTGACCGTTGTGTCTGTTTGGCGAATTTTCAAGGCACTAGCGATTTGTTAAAAACGCATTGTACTTAAAGTAATATAGGCCCAAGGTTAGTTATTGACAGGTTTTTTTGATACTAAAACTAAATTGACGATTTTTAGAAATCATTTCTGTATGTATGTATGTTCCTCCATAACTCTTAAACCGATTATCCGAATTAGATGAAACTTAGTACACATAAATTTAAGTACCCGGGAATTAAGATAGGCTAAATATAATTCAGTTCTGCTTACGCTAAGATGTGGCTGTCATACAAACTGCAATGCTCTGCACGGCTCGACGGGAGGGCGGCGGCTGGAGGGGGGGGCTTGGTATTTCCCGCAACTTTAGGACTACTTGGTATCACGCTAAGTCGCCAGAGGTGCGACCAATAGAATAAAATCCTTGAGAACCAATTACTTGATTTAGATGAGGATTGTATCTACGTCTAGCCTGATTCTACTCAAAACTTATAGGCTACATAATATAATGCTTCATTACCAGAGGGGTGAGTAGTAGTACTAGTGAGTAGTGAGTGTTAAATCTTGTAACATGCGAACCACTTACCCGATTTGTGTGCGTATTTATCAAGGTATAGCATCTTTGGGAGCAGTCAGGTTCGAGATGAGTTGAAGCTGGCTGTGGGTTGGAATCCACGCAAAACTTACCTACGTTACACGTTACTTACTTACTAGGTAAGCAATGTAGCAGTGCAAGTGCAGAGAGGTTCTGGCGGCACATACTTATTTTTTTAAATAGCCACCAAATGTCAACGAAGCTCTTAATGGGAATTATTGGATGTTTCTCATTAAATCATGCTATTTCGACTCGAACGATCTTGATTAAATTTGGTAGATGGATACATTTTCCTGGACCAGTTTGACCCTATTTTGGACCAGTCATGTGGGCTACTTTTTATCCATGAAATAATTTAGCCGACACTAACCCGAGCGGAGCCGGGTACCGCAGCTAGTAACTAAATAAATAAATCGCCATGTAGCATCAAAAATTATCTGAACTTTGAAATAATGAGGAAAATATAAGGAATATGGCCGACAAAGAATCAGTAGGCCACCTCTTAATTACCTGTGAAACTTATTTTGGGTTATTACACTTTTAACCCACAGATTAGTAATAAACCCAGATCGTCATCTGAATAGTTATGCAATGTTTTGTCCCTCTCTCTCTAATTCGAAACAGCATGTCAATGCAAAGGGCAAAACATTGTACAACTATTGAGAACGCATATAGTGCAACGTGTTGCGTGCGACCGCAGCTGACACCGGGCGAAGAGACGCCGCGTGTCACGCCAAGGTTTGGTGGATTCCTATCCTTTCCCTGACCCATGTACCCACGCCCTTCGGCAACTGTTGAGCAGCACAGAATTACGACAGGGTAAGCTACCGCCTCTTAAAACAGGGTTTATATACGGTCGCATAAATTATCTTAAAGCCTTTTTTTAGAAGCTAAAATACAAAACATTGAAAACCTTTTCGTGTCTCAGGAATACTCTCCGCGTACGGCATGGCGCTGGCGGACGTAGTCCACGAGGCGCAGGAGCCGTGCGCCGAGCGCTACAGCAGCGACAACTTCCCCCACCTGGACCGTCAGCTCGGCCGGCTCGGCGACGTGTGCCGGGACAAGCTGCGCGCGCAGGTCAGTCGTCATCTACTAACACGCGTCTTGTCACTCAAGCGTCCTCTCCGCATACGGCATGGCGCTGGCGGACGTGGTCCACGAGGCGCAGGAGCCGTGCGCCGAGCGCTACAGCAGCGACAACTTCCCCCACCTGGACCGTCAGCTCGGCCGGCAGGGCGACGTGTGCCGGGACAAGCTGCGCGCGCAGGTCAGTCGTCATCTACTAACACGCGTCTTGTCACTCAAGCGTCCTCTCCGCATACCGCATGGCGCTGGCGGACGTGGTCCACTAGGCGCAAGAGCCGTGCGCCGAGCGCTACAGCAGCAACAACTTCCCCCCCCTGGACCGGCAGCTCGGCCGGCTCGGCGACGTGTGCCGGGACAAGCTGCGCGCGCAGGTCAGTCGTCATCTACTAACACGCGTCTTGTCACTCAAGCGTCCTCTCCGCATACCGCATGGCGCTGGCGGACGTGGTCCACTAGGCGCAAGAGCCGTGCGCCGAGCGCTACAGCAGCAACAACTTCCCCCCCCTGGACCGGCAGCTCGGCCGGCTCGGCGACGTGTGCCGGGACAAGCTGCGCGCGCAGGTCAGTCGTCTTCTACTAACACGCGTCTTGTCACTCAAGCGTCCTCTCCGCATACCGCATGGCGATGGCGGACGTGGTCCACTAGGCGCAAGAGCCGTGCGCCGAGCGCTACAGCAGCAACAACTTCCCCCCCCTGGACCGGCAGCTCGGCCGGCTCGGCGACGTTTGCCGGGACAAGCTGCGCGCGCAGGTCAGTCGTCTTCTACTAACACGCGTCTTGTCACTCAAGCGTCCTCTCCGCATACCGCATGGCGCTGGCGGACGTAGTCCACTAGGCGCTGGAGCCGTGCGCCGAGCGCTACAGCAGCGACAACTTCCCCCACCTGGACCGGCAGCTCAGCCGGCTCGGCGACGTGTGCCGGGACAAGCTGCGCGCGCAGGTCAGTCGTCTTCTACTAACACGCGTCTTGTCACTCAAGCGTCCTCTCCGCATACCGCATGGCGCTGGCGGACGTAGTCCACTAGGCGCAGGAGCCGTGCGCCGAGCGCTACAGCAGCGACAACTTCCCCCACCTGGACCGGCAGCTCAGCCGGCTCGGCGACGTGTGCCGGGACAAGCTGCGCGCGCAGGTCAGTCGTCTTCTACTAACACGCGTCTTGTCACTCAAGCGTCCTCTCCGCATACCGCATGGCGCTGGCGGACGTAGTCCACTAGGCGCAGGAGCCGTGCGCCGAGCGCTACAGCAGCGACAACTTCCCCCACCTGGACCGGCAGCTCAGCCGGCTCGGCGACGTGTGCCGGGACAAGCTGCGCGCGCAGGTCAGTCGTCGTCTACTAACACGCGTCCCGTCACTCAGGCGTCCTCACCGCGTACGGCATGGAGCTGGCGGACGTGGTCCACGAGGCGCAGGAGCCGTACACAGAAATGATCTCTCTGTGTACAAACAAATTTCTAATTATTTTAAGTGTAATTTCTTGTCAGTTTATTTTCCTGTATTTTGTATAGTGTAGAAAGTAAAAACCAAATGTACATATTTTTTATTTTTTTATTTTTTACTTATTTTTTTTCCACCGATTTTCGAGATCTTTTTATTTCCAAAATTTCATTCGTTGTTTTCACCGGAGATTTGATTATTTTTTTTCCGCTGCAGCTAATAATCTAAACAAAATCCGTGCGGAAAGAGAACCGTCGTATTATTTGAGGGCGGACATGTGCACATTTACCGTATTTGTCCTGTGTCAACACTGGCACGTCATTATAGTATGACTGTAACAAACGTCATGTATATCGTATTAACGTCAAGTGATCAGTGCTACGTGAACAGTGAACGGGTTCAAAAACCAATTGGACAGTTATTTTAAATTTTAAAAAACCGATGTTTAATAACCAAATAGTGCACTCAACCAATGACATACACGCATCAGCTTTAAGCTGCTAGTGTATATAAATAAATAATGTTTGTATGTATATATGTCAAATGAAGTTTAACATTTGACAGATGGCTGGGTTGGGTTGCCATGTAAAAGTCCTAATGGTAGTTCTATTGTATGCCACGCCGGTTCTCTTTCCGCACGGACTCTAGCAGTAATGCTTCTACTGTCTGAAAATGTATTGTTCAAGGAGGGGTACAAAATATTACAAGGGGTAATCCACTGTGTTTTTCGGGATCATAATCAACTCCCACTTTTACCCGGCGCCTCCATGACTGGCAAGTTAATGGAAGGCATCCAATCTGTATAAAACGAATTGTTCTCTGCGCAGGGTTTCTCGGACTCGCAGATAGTTCTGGAGCCTTACCTTCACCTGCGGTATGAGGGCACGGACTGCGCGCTCATGTGCTCGCCGGCGCCGGGCCGCCCGGGCGGAGACCACAGCACGGACCACGGCGACTTCTATACCTCCTTCATCAATAGGTTAGTTCCATCATAGAGCTCGTATAGCTCGCGGTCTAGGGGCCTTTCATGCGAGAGGTCTGGGTTCAAATCCTCGCCGGTGATGCGTCGCTTTCTTGCTCTTTCTGAGTGCATTTCATTACGAATGCGAGCTGTTCCATGGTTCTCAACCCGTGTAAAACTGTAGATCCCTAGACTAACGGGTACCACCGCATTGGACAAAACTATTTTTAAAACGGCAAAATTGTCCATGTATTCCATTGAGTTCAATGTACCCGTGCTCATAAAGGGATGGACCTGGCATGGCACCTAATTCCTTGGGGTTGGTGTATTGGGCCTATATAATAACGGTAGTTGTGTGGTATTAGCCATCCATGTCAGGTTGCATAAAAAATAGACCCGTAAGTATCTGCATGGCTTCTTTGTTTTCGATATAACGCAGTGGCATGCGTCTCTTCGACGACCCTGGGGTATCCCAGAATTTAGAAACCGCCATTCCTCAGTCTCTTTTCAACGATCGCTCAACACGGATTCGCAGTGGTCCCAAAAAAAGTTTCTTTGTTTCCTTCTTGAGAGAAACACACTGAGATTCATCAAATATTTTTTTCTTTTCAATCGTTTCGATTGCCTCTGGCAAAAAAGAAGAACCCACCGACCCTCTCGATCCGTCTTAGGGTCGGTTAAGGTGGGCCTTCCCGCTCAACTCTACAACAATATTGTTAATATGAAGCTCCTGTCACTGACTTTACCGTGTGCTGCGTGATTTGTGTAGCTCTTCAATAAAACGATTACTCAAGTACAATATTTTATTGGCCTTCACTATTTAACAAATATCATGTCAGAGATCCTTCTTTCTTGTCATTTCTTGTCAGAGATCCAAAATTTTTCTTAAAATAGCTTTATGTGATCGAACTAGATGTCTGATCGTTGGCATTGAAAAATTGTGTTTGGTTTCTACATCATAAGGTCCGAAAGATCGAATTTTTCGCGCGTTTTATACAATAACTTTAGAGGTGAATTACTCAGCGATAAAAGAAAAACGTCTTAAAAAGATTAGTCATCAGACATAGCTTGTTTCATGAAGATGTATAATCAATTTGGTTTTTGTTAGATTTTTTACTACAGCGGTCGTGGTTTACTTTTAGCTACAAGTTGTTTTGTAATATTTTTTTTCGAAAATCTTACCAATTCAAGCACTATGCGCTTTGTCTGCTTTGTGGACATGTTGCATCCTCCTCATCACGGAGCCTGTCTTTTGCTTTGAAAGAGAGAAGGTCCCAGAGCGCAATAGCACGGTTTTGTACCGTGCCCGCGAATGAGTTAGTCCCGCCGGGAAGGGCCACCTTAACTATGGAATGCTATTTTCCCCAAATTGCAACCTGGCGTCCTGCAATCGTTTTATGGAGGAGTTATAATGCCCATTAGCTGCGTCAGACACCTCTTATATGGCCTGTCCGTCCAGTGCCTCGTGTACGCTTAAACTAGGTCATCGGGAGCCGACGGTGTGCGGTGTGTCGCAGGTACAAGAGCGAGTTCGGCTTCACGCTGTCGGGGCGGGAGGTGGTGGTGGACGACGTGCGCGTGCGCGGCGTCGGGCGGAGCGGCGCCGCCGAGGGGGAGGGGGAGGGTGGAGAGGCCGCAGTCGTCGCCGCCACACCGCCCGCACCCACCGAGGTACATTTTTATATGTACAGTTGTCCAGCAGTGGCGTAGCATAGGTCACTAGCACCCGGTGCGGATCCCAAATTTGCCGCCCTCTTATTTTTGTGATTGATCATAAAATATGCCTTTTTACCCGCACTTTTTTCTGCCACCTGTGAAATGTCGGCCCCGTCAAAGTGCCGTCCGGTGCGGACCGCACCCTCCGTCCCCCCATGCTACGCCACTGGTGTCCAGTCATTAATGGATTACCTTGAAATTGCTTTTAAATTGATTGTGAGGCCATTAAAAAATATCCGCAGTAGCCAGCCGCAGCCGCAGTGCAACGCCACCATGTGGATAAAGTGTGCATGTATAATACATACGCGAACGCGCTCCCGAAATGCATTTGCCAAGTCAGTTTCCACCCACACGAACCCGCCAATTCATCTGCAACTATGTTTGTGTGTTTCATAAGCTATGCTCCCCATACAAACATAGTTTACTAATAATTTGGAAACCGCTATTCCAATTAAATTGATATTTAATATCTAATATCAGGTAACAAATATCTGTGTCTGCATGCTTTTGTTTTTTTGAAAAATACAAACCGAATGAAATGAAAGCAAAAAGAAAATCTTCATACGAATTTTGTTTTCTCTATGGTTGACCCAGAATACATTTACCGAAAAAACAAAGGCATGCAGACACAGATATTGGTAGCCTAATATTAAATACCAAATATCAAGTAAGTTGGAACATTGGTTTTCAAATGATTAGTAAACTACGTTTGTATGGGAGGCGAAATTTTCAGGTGCTTACGGGCCAACCTTAAGAACGTCCCGTGAGCCATGCTCCCCATACAAACGTAGTTTACTAATCATGTTGTTGTTGTTTGGGAGTGGTCGCTGCCTGCACTTGGTCCCACGTTGAGTTGTCCTTTGTACAACGCCCCCTCAATTATTGCTACCCTAGCCAGCCAATGTCGTCTATGAAGGTGACGAGGCGGCCCGGGTGTCTGCAGACCTGCGCAAGCGATGTGGGCGAAAGCAGCAGAACCCTCCGTCGTTCGCTGAGCACGTTGCACTGCAGAAGCACGTGTTCAGCGGTCTCGTTTTCCTCTATGCAGGCCCTGCACAGAGGACTATCTGTAATTCCGAGTGTATGCAGGTGCTTGTTTAGCAGACAGTGACCCGTCATAAGTCCCACAAACTTCCTAAGTTTTGCCCTATCTAGGCTTATAACTTTGCGGGCCAGTCTCTTATTTAGGGTAGGTAGAGCCGCCCTAGACTGCCTACAGTCTTGCTAATCATTTGGAGACCGCTATTCCAATGAAATTGATATTAATTATCTAATATCAGGTAACAAATATATGTGTCTGCACGCTTTTGTTTTTATGAAAAATCTAAACCGAATGAAATGAAATCAAAAAGAAAATCTTCATACAAATTTTGTTTTCTCTGTGGTTTGACAAAACAAAGACATGCAGACACAGATATTTGTAGCCTAATATTAGATACCAAATATCATGTAAGTTAGAACAGTGGTTTTTAAATTATTAGTAAACTACGTTTGTATGGGAGCCGAAATTTTCTGATGCTGTGGGCCGACCTTTTTTTTTTTATTTAAAAACTGGACATGGATGGCTAATACCATACCTTCTGTCATGGTATTAGCCCAACACACCACATGGGAACTAGGTGCCATGCCAGGACCTTCCTTATATTCCTTAACTAGCAGCCCGTCCCGGCTTTGCACGGGCATAACGTCATTAAAAAAAATATTATTTTGACACAATGATACACAAATAAACCATTTTTACGTAGAGTTCCTACATTGAGATATTTGAAATAAAAAAAACTTATATTTTATTATTACATGATTATTAGATATTAGAGAAATAATAAATTCAAAGTGCTATAGGGAGAACCGCGGCCTCCGAGGCACGCTCTCGCCGCCCCGGCCGGCCGGTACCGCCGCAAGCACTACATCCCGCAATTTTTTAATCTATAATATCTTCGAAAATATTCATTTAAATCATATGCTGCAAAGGGCCGTATAGATCTATATTAAATCAACAATGTATTTAAGGTATTTAATTGGATAAGGATTAATGCTGTATTGGTTAAAATCGCTTCAAAAATTAGCCATTATTTGTCGTAAAAAGTAAATGAGAAAAAAATGTTATTGTGGGATATCCATAAGAGATAGATAAATACCATCGCGGAGTTTTCTGTAGACCTTTTCAATGTATACAATACTTAGTATATTATTTTGATAAATCTCGTAGGGTTCAGCCTGCGTTTGCAATGTAAGCGGAAAAAAAATATTTTTTTACGACATCACATTGGAAACTTCAAAAATAACAGTATTTCTCAAATATTTAATGGATATTATTATACATATAAACCTTTCTCTTGAATCACTCTATCTATTAAAAAATACCGCATCAAAATCCGTTGCGTAGTTTTAAAGATTTAAGCGTACATGGGGATATAGGGACAGAGAAAGCGACTTTGTTTTATACTATGTAGTGATGCTGAAGCATTTTCTAGCAGTCTACCTTTGGTTATCATGAGCGAGTAGCAGTCATGGAGACAATAGCTTGATAGTTGCTTGTGAGTGATGTGTTGTTGTTGTTGTTGTTGTCGGCGAGTGGCTGCTGACGCTTGAACGCACTTGACACGAGGCCGTTGTGCTCAGTAACCCGACTTTTGGCTCACTTCAGCCAGCCGAGCCCTTCCACAAAGCGTAGCAGCCCTTTAGGGTCTTTCCACAATTGCGGGTCGCTCCTTTCGAAGCTAAAGACCCCCGTACAAAATGTCTGCAGTTGTCTACATTCCATGACTATATGTGCCGGTGTCTCCTCCGCCTCTAAGCAGGCCCTGAAGAGGGGACTGTCCGTGACTCCGATGGTGTGAAGGTGTTTGTTGAGCTGGCAGTGGCCCGTGAGTAGGCTTACCACCGTTCTCAACTGTGGTCTGTGCAGCTGTAGAAGTTTCCTTGTTAGGTGTGGATCCGGTGCTGGAACTGCTTCCCTTGATTGTCTACAGTCCGCTGTAGATGACCTTGCAGTGTGAGCCCGTGTCATTCGTTTCCTCAGCCAGGTCTTGACTTCACTGAAGGGGGTTGGCATGAGTGGCTCTGGTCCGACGTGCTTTAAACTCGAACCCGCCTTGGCGAGATCGTCGGCCGCATCGTTGCCATGGCTCCCGCTATGTCCCTTTATCCACTGGAGTGTGATCCTGTTGTCGATTGAGATGTCCTGTAAAGCCTCATGACATTGTATAATTAGTTCAGAAGTGAATGTTTGATTGGCAAGAGCCTTCAAAACAGATGCACTGTCGGTTAGTATTCTGATTGTATAGTCTACCATTTCACGCTGTTTTATTGCTGCGGCTGCCTCAATTAGACCTACACACTCCGCCTGAAAGATGGAGTTTCCGGAGCTGTGAGTGATGTGGATAAAATATCAAATTATCAACGACCGTTCCATTCCAGACCGCATCCGTGTACTTCGAGGGTGGCTACCGCGAGACGGCCGTGTACCTGCTGGAGCACCTCGCCCCGGGCCACATGCTGCCCGGTCCCGCCATCATCATGGACAACCTGTCGACCATACTGGTCGAGCCGGGTGCGTGCTGTTTCTATATTGTCACGGTGTCATCTGTTTGTTTTTATGTTAGTGTGGCATATGACGTACGCTGGGACCTCGCGTATGATGTGCCTGACCAAGCACCTGAGTTTTCGAACTTTCACGGGGCTGTGAAAACTGAATTCAATAAGTAACAAACATTAATATATTTATATGTTTTAAACGCTTATTTATTGAGGTAGGGTGAATATATTGAAACAACTATATTCGTTTATGTGGATTTGTAATTAAAAAAGACAGAGCGGCCGACACAGAAAAACATGGCGGATCAGCACTCAATGTTAGAGTAGGCCAACAGATGGTGACACAAACCGGATACAGGAAGTTAACACTTTTATTTTTAACGCTATGATTTTGTGTATTTAACGAATACGACATTACAGTTATCACATTAATTTGAGGTTATCCAACAACATCTACATTAAATCAATGCAATCAGATTTTGAAAGTAATCAGAAAAGGTATTTTATTCTGGAAATTCATCGGAAGCAGGATTCGAATCTGCAATCTGTGGATTAATAGAAAGTTAAACAGGTAACCTCAAATGAATAACCAAACCAGTTGCCGTCACGTGACCTAGTTGTTCACTCTCAGATTGCACTGCTCTCGTGACGAAGTATGGCAACATCAAAATAACGGTCGGCTCGGGCCAGCAGAAGAAGATAACCTCCGAGCTCGACTCAATTCAGCTGAGCATCTTCTCGCACCGTTTCATGTCCATCGCGGAGCAGATGGGGCGGTGAGTGCATCGAAAATGTCTTGGACATCATCACCGAACCCTTCCTTGAACATACATTTTATGCTGTGTAGGTTCGCGCACCTATAAAGAATACAAGTGGTATGTCGTAAGAGGCTACGAAGGGATTTGTCATTTGTGGTTCAGAGTCTTTGTAAAACTTTAGGTGCACCTTCCTGGTTGCAATCGTCACAAAGAGAATCGGAGCGGCAATTAAAATTGTACGTCTTTTCTATCCAGTTTAATGTTTTCATGCAATCTAAGTAATGTGGCATGACACCTTGTTGAAATAAAGTATCGTGGGCTAATATGACAGTAGGGGTAGTATTAACCATCCATCTCTAGTGAAATGCATAAAAATCTCACTGCGACGGTGTCTCGATACAGGCTTCTTGACTTTGAAAAGTTCGGCACACAGAAAAAGATAGATAGAACTGCAAGTCAAACAATCATTGTTAAATTCCAGCATCCTGCAGCGCACTTCGATATCGGTGAACATCAAGGAGCGGCTCGACTTCTCGTGCGCACTGTTCGGGCCGGACGGCGGGCTCGTCTCTAACGCTCCACACATCCCCGTCCACCTCGGGGCCATGCAAGAGACAGTGCAGTATCAGGTTTGTTCCCTTCTCGTTTTGTGGTTGCCTCTAAATGTGCAAATTCGGCTCGGAGGACCACTTTCTATACAGATTCCGGGGTCCGGCTCGAACGAAGGACCGAATGCTGTAGATGACTCTCGGCAAAGTCAGTTCTTTTCCTCGGCAGTAGGTCACTGAAAAGTCTCACTATAGGAAAATAAACGAATATATATATTTTTATAAACGTTTATTGCTTAAAAACATCAAGCAAAAGGTACAACTTAATGCTAGGGGCATTCTCTTTTGGTATCTCTACCTTTCTCAATTTTTTATTCGTATTACCTTTTCTGCCTTTGGGTATCGTGAGCATTAGCAGTCATGGAGACAATCGCTTTGTATGTAATGATATGATTGTATGTGAAAATCCGAACAGTTTAGAAAACTAACTCAAAGGATCAATTTGTTAGCGCATTATTTTTAGACCCAGCTTGTAAGACCAAAGGTATTACATCTATTTACAAAAATACCAATTCCTTATTACATTAAATCATGTGCCAAGGACATCTTAAAAGATAGGTAGCCCTACCATGAGTTTTCTATCGAACAAACGAAAAATATCATCGAATGTTCACGAATGAGATCGAACAGCGTTACAGTCGCTACCATGGGTTACTTTATTCACCGACGGATCGCTTATCGAACGCTCGATGAACGTTGCGTTCGACCAGAGACAAGAAATAATGGAAGATAGCGAGTAGGCCGTGATTAACAGTGTCCGTATCTTCTTTCGCATGAGATAAATAAAGGACCGCACTATTATAAATTGAGTATAAATTTGCTAAGTTTACTAGTAAAAACATACCACAAACCGTCGATTGTTGGCAGCCGATATTTTGTGACGATATTTGTTGACCGATACTTTGCCGGCGGCGGGCGGCGCGAGACAATAAGCGTGACTCATAGGGCGTACGATCTGTCTGTCATCATATGCCTAGTAGTTACCCATTTCGCGCAAATGTTTTGTCAATGTTTGACTTTGGTTTTCTTGGATGCTATTATCATTGTTTTATTTTTCTTATTGATTACCGATACGGGTTATGTTTTGAATGCTTTATTTTCTTTGCATAAAAAAATATGTATTGAGGAAATACACCTACATTAATTAATTTTTTTAAAATAAATTAATTCCTGAAACAGGTTTGAAGAAACGTTTATAAATAATATAAAGCGTTAAAAAAATATTTCGAATAGTATTTTTTTACGTAGAGTTGTAGTGTACTCATTATTAAGTTGCTAACATAATATTGAATTCAGAAATTGACATGAAATACGCTGGGTTTTTCATCCTTGGCACTAAAATGTGTGTTCGATCGTCCTTTCACCCAAGATATGACTAGTGAAAAGAAATTCGAATAACGTTATCAAAGTCATCACGTTGAACTGTCAAAATGTACACTCATGGTACCGTTTTTCATACAACCGTATCGCGTCGTCGTTCGATAACGTTCGTGATGCTTGACAACGAGCGTGAATATGATCTCGTAGTGCCGTTTTTAGTAATAAGATCGTACGCTAGAGGCGCTGCAATTTTCCCCATACAAAAATTTCGTTAACGTTGATCGAAGTGAACATCACCAAAACTCATGGTAGGGCTAAGGATGCATAGACGATTGTATCTCAAAATATTTATTTTCAGCCAACCTAATAAATAATAAAATTGATTTTTGACAAATTAATTTAGTTTGATATATAATTATCATGCCGCATTTCCAAAACATTACTTTTAATTCCTATGAATCCAGCCTGGATCATTTCTACTTGTATGCGACAGATCGGCATTCGCGGAGATACAATGCGGCCGGGCGATGTTCTTCTGTCGAACCACCCCAAGGCTGGCGGCTCGCACTTGCCCGACCTGACTGTTATCACTCCAGTTTTTCACAAGTAAAGTATTTTAATGAAAATTAAGAAATAATAAAGTTCGCAAGCGGTGGGTAGGTGGAACCTTCGGAAATAAGAGACCGAGATAAACATTTCGGTGGCTGCTGTGATGTTGGGTGTGGTAAGCGGGCTGCAGTATGGCGACTGTTCGGTGCCAGGGGCGCCTTCTATCTCATTCTCTCTCAGGCTAAATCCTATAGATGTACATATGACTCTTGTAACTGTTGCTTTTTCGTTTCATCGAGTTTCAAATCACAACGCTGCCAAAGAAATGTTCACTTCAAAAGCTATTCTTTAAGTTTTCCCTCTTCAATTGTAGCGTCTAGGAACCCTTTCATTGCCACTGCATGTATTTCTCTGTGAATCACATCACTCAATGCCGTACACAGTGCTCACACTTTGGTGGTAGGGCACTGTGTGTGCAACTGTCAGTGTCATATTTTGACGTTCCTGTAGCGCCATCTATCGTCTTTCGACCGTGTTGTTTTACAAACCGTTGAATCTCTCTCCAGTGACAATTCAAGTTCAGCTTAGAGGAATTTATTAGATTCAAATTTGAGGTTAATTACTACAACGAATGTCATTTTGTGAATCTAACGGTCCGAATAGTTTCTGATGCATACAGGTTTGAGCGTGCAATCTGAATCAAGATGCTTTTATTCACCGTGAGCACTGTAATCAACTTAGTCACCCATGTCCATGGCATAAAAAAAAGGAGATACAATCGACTAAAGATGGCGATCTCCAGGTCAGAGCCGCGGCCGATATTCTTCGTGGCGTCGCGCGGCCACCACGCGGACATCGGCGGAGCGACGCCCGGCTCGATGCCGCCGCACTCGACGTCGCTGGCGCAGGAGGGCGCCGCGTTCAAGTCTTTCCTGCTGTTGCATGACGACCGCCTCCGGGAGAAGGAGCTCATTGACGGTTTGTTTCTTGTCTGTTATCTGTATGTGTGGGTTACTCTTACATAACGTGGAAGATCGTGTGCATATTTCTCGTCGGGATTTCAAAATTAGACTCGAAACAGCTCTTTTTGTTCGAACTAGATGCTTGATGACTTTTTTTTTTATGTGACTGGACATGGATGGCTACTACCACAAGTTCTGTCATGGTATCAGCCCAACACACCACATAGGAACTAGGTGCCATGCCAGGACCTTCCTTTTATCGCACGGCTACATTGAATTGGATGGAAAACACGGACAATTTTCATTGCCGCTTCGACCATCGTTCATCCAATGCGATGGTACCAACCCGGGCGGGATAAACCCTACCATCTGGTAAGTAAGGAAGGGGATCTACAGTTTAACGTGGAATCCGAACCACGGCCAGCCTCTCTCAACAGTCGAATGGTCACCCATCCAAGACCAGACCAGACCCAGCGATGCTTAACTTCGGAGAGCGATCACCGAAGTGTCGCGCCACTGGGCCACTGAGGCTGAATATTGGCATTGTAAAAGTGTGTTTGGTTTTTAAGTTATAAGGTCTGAAAGTTCGAATTTTTCGAGCGCTTAATACAAAAACACTGCACCGCATGTATATTGCGGGTAACTCACAATGTACACATACACGACCGTTCCAAATTGCTTATACTCACTCCCGTGAACGTCATTGTGACATAAGGGACGTGACTCTAGGCCGCACACAGATCGTACAAAGCGCGCACTTTTGAGAGCATGTGCGCCGTGTACGCTGTCATATGGCATCATTAAGGGTGTTCATCTGTAATTCTCGGATCGTTTGCACTTGTATTCTGAAATAACGAAGGCCTTTCGCCGTTTGTTAGTCTAATTAGACAATTCTAGGCCTAAAATAAGGCATTTTTGCGGTAGCTCTGCAGATATTTCTACTCAAATTCGTTCCGATTTGATATCGTGCGATTGTTGCTATGAGCAGTGATATCAATTCAGAACACCAAGTATTCACTGTATTCGCTTTCTCTGCGATATTTGTAATGAACGCATTTCGGAATTCAGAGTAAATTTGCTAGCTCGTTTGGTAGCTCTCCACCATGGATGCTATGATTTTTTTTTCACTTTGATTTATTGTTTCACAGAACTCATGAGACCGGGCACGGAGCCGGGATGCTCCGGTACCAGGAACCTCGCGGATAACTTGTCCGATTTGAAGGCACAGATTGCAGCCAACCAAAGGGTGAGCCAATTTCAATTGCATATTTGTTAGTGTTGCATAAATCCTAACAGTACCTAACAGGGAGCAGTTTTCAGAGATTCCTATTGTTCTCAGCCCACTTCAATTTCAGCTTTTCTAATCGCCATACCTTGTGTTGAAGGATGTTTTCACTGTGTTTTAAATCGTTCCCCTCTCAATAAGTGACACACTTAGGCCTATTTTTATGAAAAGCCAGTATGGGTGGCTGTGCCGCACGACCAAAGGTACTCATAAAAGGCAACCTTGCAAAACCTTTCTCAGCGAGGCACCATGCGGCGGATTTGGGGACTATCTATAAGCTATCAAGTTGGTTTGAAGTACGTTTGAAGACTCCAAGGTTATAGTTTTGAGGAAAGACACCCGCCGGCAGACAGTTCCAAAAGTAGATATCCTGTATACAAATGAACTGGCAAAGAATATCCAACTTTTTTGCCAACTCAATAACTTGTTACGGAGAGTAGATAAGATGCTATATAACCTGAAATATTGAAGACTGAAGGCATGCCTGAGAGGCTATCCCGTATGTCGATGAGTGCGTCCCACACAGATTGCCGCATCGTAAACAGCTCTCGCCTTGCATGCCAGAGATCTGAGTTCAAAACCCCGCCCCATTCATGCACCACTTTTTTTCTCTTTCTCTCTTTTCATAAAAGTGCTTTTTGTCACGAATGCAAGCTGTTTCATGGTTCGGAAATCATTTAAAACTGCGGTCCTTAAACTTAAATTGACCGTGCATTCCATCCAGTTCAATTTAGTCATGCTCATAATAGGAAGGTTCTGGCTTTTCACCTAATTCCTCGGGAATGTGGTGTGTCGGGCTAATATCATTTCATTCAGGTTTTTTAGTATCGGGCTTTTTGGCTATATTATTTTTTAATTTTACCTTCTCATTGCAATTGCGGCAAAATAAATACACACTCTGTGAAAATTTCAGCTGCCTACCTATTACGGTTCATGAGATACAGCCCTGTGACGGACGGAGGGATGGACAGCGGAGGCTAGTAATAGCGTTCCGTGGGCACCCTTTGGGTACGGAACCCTAAAAAGTGCTTACTTACGAAAAATTGTGGGAACACTAACAGGACATTGTTCACTTTATAAACACTCCTTTACTCTACGAATAACAGACAGCCCTCTGCGTTGAGGCAGCAGAGACATTCACCCATGCAATATTGTAATTCAGTAGCCTGGCCAACCAATAGGCAAGGATCCTAGGTTCACCAGGTTATTAAATGTCCTAATGGCTAATTAATGCCTCGACGTACGGAGCGCATCACCCTCGATACCACAATAGACTTTGGCATTTGCAAGGAAAACGTATGTGGGTCAAAGTCCAATGTGTAGCGTCTATGGTACAAAGGCCTCTTAATTGTCTTGGCGCGGAAAGCCCAGTTTACTGACTACCTATAACCATATAATACAAGCCATGTCCGCAGGGTATACAACTTGTGGGTGAACTGATCGAGCAGTACACCCTCGAGGTGGTGCAGGCATACATGGCGCACATACAGCGCAACGCGGAGCTCGCTGTTCGTGACATGCTCAAGGTAGGCGGGGATGCGTCAAACTCCAAGGTTTGACAGGGTACTTAAGGTGGCCCAACCCGCTCATCTCCCCATACAAAAGGGGAAAGAAGATCACGCCCATATTTCTTGTCAGAGATCCGAAAATCTGCTCAAAATAACTTTATTTGATCGAACTAGATGTCTGATGACCATTGGCATTGTAAAATTGTGTTTGGTTTCTAAGTAATAAAGTCCGAAAGTTCGAATTTTTCGCGCGTTTTATACAATAACTTTGGAGGTGGATTACGCAATGATAAAGTAAGAACATCGTAAAAAGATTAGTCATCAGACATAGTTTATTTAATCAAGATTTATGATCTATTTGGTTTTTGTTAGATTTTTGACTACAGCGGTCGTGGTTTTCTTTTAGCTATAAGTCGTTTTGAAATTAAAATTTTCGTAAATCTTACCAAATCATACACTATGCACATTGTCTTTTTTGTGGACATGTTGCATCTTCCTCATCACGGAGCCTGTCTTATTCTTTGAAACAGAGAAGGCCCCAGAGCGCAACAGCACGGTTTTGTACCGTGCCCGCGAATGAGTTAGGCCCGCCGGGTTGGGCCACCTTAAAGGAGAATTTAGTAAGTAATTTAAAGATGCTTTGACTGTTTCAATTCATTTCTATTGATCTGCACAACAGACTACAAGTCTTGACTCAGAGCTTGGTGGCCAATACTATGCGATTCAAAAGAAGAAACTAAAGACTGTATTCTACACTTGAGACTGTTTACATCTGAACTCTTTATTCTCTTATCTTGTCGAAACAATGTGAAACCACAATACCGCTTAGTTCGATTTATTTTATTGTAGACAATCATTCGTCATTTTTAGGAAATAGCCACCTATGCACTTCAGAAGACAGGGTCGACAGTTCTCAAGGCCACCGATTACATGGACAATGGGACGCCTATAACACTCACGGTTACTCTAGACCGTGACACAGGCAGCGCCATCTGTGACTTTACGTATGTACCGAAACAGTTTCACCTTACTGGCCAAACGGGCTAGCTGATCAGTTTAATGCGAAATATTATAGATTAGCAGGGCTTGCTCCAATACATTGCAGTCAAGTCGTACTTTTATTACAACCACTGTAATTAAACGCAAATAGACTTTCTGGAAAACTTCGGTCCCTCGGCACAGCAACCTTTACTTTTTTCTGCCAAGAAAAATCATCATCAAAGTAACAAATTTTGTAAGTGTTTATGTGAAGAGGAAAATAAACTTGACATGATATATATGGGATCGGTATGTTCTTACTGGAGGCATGTTGACAGTGTATTGCTGCATTCCCTGGACGTTGGCTCTTGTTGTGTATGTGTGTTTCCAACAGTGGCACAGGTGTGGAGGTGTGGGGCAACGCGAACGCACCCCGCGCCATCACACTCTCCGCACTAATCTACTGTCTGCGCTGCATGGTGGGACACGACGTTCCGCTCAATCAGGTACGCTCGCACGTACACGTATTCGGTTGGTGTAGGTTGCTACAGGGGCTGAACCGGCATAAGATGTGAGAAAACATGTGAGGGAAGGTGAGGGGTCAATTCTGCACCAATCAGAAGTGGATGCAAAATATTCTACCCAGTGATAGCGCAGATGGCATAAACGCTTCTGATTGGTGCAGAATTGATCGAATTTTCTCACATATTACGCCGGCTACCCCACTGATCATGACTTATTTCATCCACATCACGTTCTGC